>CAWUFW010003213.1:1270000-1891773 GCA_963921515.1 Calotriton arnoldi | reverse complement strand
TAACTTGTGTAACGATATATCTGTAAGAGACAGTAGTTAGTGATAGATTCCTTACCTTAGAATATCCCCAGGCGTCAGGCTGGATCCGGAAAGTTTTGCGTAGCAGTACCTCTTGCGCGTCGGTAGGCGGCGTCGTGCGGCTCCGCGTCCGTCGTCGGCGTCGTGATCGCCGGGATGACGTCGCGGGCAGTACTTAGACGCCGCCCCTGCGCGCTGACGCCAGTTCTGTACACGACTTTCCGCGCCAGGAACGCAGAGCCATGCAAGAAGCTGACACAGGCGTCTGAAAAATACTAGGGCCCTGAAAGGGATGTCCTTAACCCTAGAAATCAGTTCGCAGAACGGGGAGGATGGGTGGGCGGTAGGAATCTATCACTAACTACTGTCTCTTACAGATATATCGTTACACAAGTTAGTAACTTGTGCATCTGAAAGAGACACGTTAGTGATAGATTCCTTACCTTAGAATAGATACCCCAGCAATACCAACCCCGGTGGTGGGTCTGCGAACAAAGATCAGACAAGGAAGTCCTGGAGGACAGAACGGCCAAAGAAGCCGTCCCTCCGGACCTGACTGTCAAGGCAGTAATGCTTAGTAAACGTGTGCAGCGAGGCCCACGTAGCTGCCTGACAGATAACCGGCAGCGGAACACCGCGGCCCAAGGCCGTGGTAGCAGCCGTTGCCCTGGTGGAATGGGCACGCAGCCCAACAGGAGGCTCCTTCTTAGCCAAAGAATAGCAGGTCTTGATGCACAAGGTAACCCAGCGGGAGATGGTCCTCTTGTGCACCGCCCGACCCTTTTGGCGCCCACGTAGCCAACAAAGAGCTGGTCATCCACCCGGAAGTGTTTTGTGCGGTCGATATAGAAGGAGAGCGCACGTTTTGGGTCCAGACGGTGGAGCCTCTCTTCCTCTCTGGAAGGATGCGGAGGCGGAAAGAAGGTGGGCAAAGTGATGGTCTGCCCAATGTGGAAAGCAGTAACCACCTTTGGCAAGAAGGACGGACGCGTCCGAAGAACAACCTTGTCTGGATGAACAGACAGAAAGGGAGGTTTGCAAGAAAGAGCCTGGAGCTCACTCACCCGCCGAGCGGAGGTGATGGCCACCAGAAAGGCTGCCTTTAGAGTCAGAAGACGAAGAGGACAGTTATGCAGAGGCTCAAAGGGAGCGCACATTAAAAAGGTAAGAACCAAGTTCAAGTCCCACTGAGGCATTACAAACGGAACAGGAGGGAAGAGGTGAGTAATGCTCTTTAAGAACCTGTTAACAACAGGGGACTTGAAAAGGAGGGCTGATCAGGGAGCCTGAGGAAGGCCGAGATAGCACAAAGATAACCCTTGATGGTACCCAGGGCAGAACCCTGTTGGGCCAGAGAGAGAAGGAACAGAAGGACCTCAGAAAGAGGGGCAGAAAGGGGATCCACAGCCTTTGCTGTGCACCATGCCACAAATTTGTTCCACCTGCAGGCGTATACCACCTTAGTGGAGGGACGCCTGGCTGCCAGAATCACATCACAAACTTCGGGAGGCAAGTCGAAAGGAATCAACTGCCGCCGCTCAATCTCCACGCAAGCAGGTGTAGACTGGACAGGTTCGGGTGGAGGACCGTCCCCTGCTGCTGCGACAGAAGATCCTCCCGAAGAGGCAGACGGATCGGGGGATCTATGCTCATATTGAGTAGCTCGGGATACCAAACTCTTCGAGCCCAGTCCGGAGCCACAAGAATGACTTGGGCCCGGTCGTGCCGAATCTTCTTCAACACTCTGGGTAGAAGTGGTATAGGCGGAAAGGCGTACAACAGACCGCAACTCCACTCGCGACGAAAAGCGTCGCCGAGCGAGTGCCGCCTTGGAAATTCCAACGCGCAGAACTGATGACATTGCGCGTTCTCTTCGGTGGCGAATAGATCGAACCAAGGCTCTCCCCACTGTAGAAAGAGTCCTTGCGCCACTTCCGAGTGAAGACGCCATTCGTGATCCATCATGCACCTGCGGCTGCAGGTTCGTCCGCCCTGGCGTTCAGAGAACCTGCCAGGTGTTGAACCATCAGGAACATGCCCTGATGTTCCAGCCATGTCCAGAGGCGCAGAGCCTCCTGACAAAGGGTCCAAGACCCCACCCCGCCCTGTTTGTTGCAGTACCACATGGCGGTGGTGTTGTCTGTGAACACCTGCACTACCTTCCCTTTGACAGAGGGAAGGAATGCCTTGAGTGCAAGCCGGATCGCCCGGAGCTCCAGAATGTTGATATGGAGCCGGGACTCCGCCGGAGACCAGAGGCCTCTGATCTCCGCCTCTCCCAAGTGACCGCCCCATCCCAGAAGGGACGCGTCCGTCACAACTGTATGCTCTGGCTGGGGAAGGGAGAGGGATCTGCCCATGACCCATTGCCGGTTCGAGAGCCACCACTGCAACTGTTTTGCAGTCCCCTCCGAGATCTGGACGTGATCGGACAGGTTGCCCTGGTGCTGCGCCCACTGGAACTTCAGGTCCCACTGCAGAGCCCGCATATGCCATCTGGCATGATTGACCAGCAGGATGCAGGAGGCCATGAGGCCCAGCAGCCTCAGGGTCATCCTTACCGAAACCCAGGATAAAGGCCGAAAGATCGGAATCATAGCCTGAATATCCCGGACTCGCCGTTCGGGAGGATAGGCCCGAAACTGCGTCGTGTCCAGAACTGCTCCGATGAAAAGGAGCTGTGGAGAAGGAATCAGATGCGACTTCGGCACATTGATGGAGAACCCCAGCGAGTGCAGGAGTTCGGCCGTAGTCTGGAGGTGGGAGACGACTGCCTGGGACGAGCCCGCCTTCAGCAGCCAGTCGTCGAGGTAGGGGAAGACTGAAACCCCTGCCCGGCGCAGATGAGCCGCGACCACCGCCATCACTTTCGTGAACACCCGAGGGGCACTTGTAAGGCCAAAGGGGAGCACGGTGAACTGAAAATGCTCGTGGCCTACCGTGAACCGAAGGTAACGCCGGTGGGCCGGCAGGACGGGGATGTGGAAATATGCGTCCTGCAAGTCCAACGCTACCAACCAGTCTCCAGGGTCGAGGGCAGTCAAGACCTGAGCTAGGGTGAGCATCTTGAACTTCTCCTTCCGGAGGAAGCGATTGACGTTCCGGAGGTCCAAGATAGGACGCATGTCCTCCTTGTCCTTTTTGGGCACCAGAAAGTAGTGGGAGTAGCAACCACGCCCTACTTCTGGGGTCGGAACATGCTCGATGGCCCTCTTGGTCAAGAGGGCCGTGACTTCCTTCTGTAGAAGCACCAAGTGATCCCCTGACATGCGGTGGAGTTGAGGTGGCATGGCTGGGGGGTGGTCTCGAAGGGGAGGGAGTAGCCCCTTCGGACAATGTCCAAGACCCACCTGTCCGAGGTGATGGTGCGCCAGTGGGGAAGGTGATGGCGGACCCTGCCCCTACTGGCGTGCCGTGCACCTGAAAGGAGGGACTAGGAGGGCTTGGAGGCCGCGGACGGGTTGGAGGTGGTGGCCTGACCCGCACGCTGGTTGCCCGATCCGCCACGGCGGAATCCACGTCCTCGGCCACGCGAAGACGCCTGCTGCGCGGGCCGGTGGCTGGGCTGCTGACGTGAAGGGGCGCCCCTACCGTGGCCACGATAGGGGCGAAAAGCAGAAGGCAGCGGAGGGCGTGTAGCAGAAAGGCCCAGGGACTTGGCAGTAGCCCGTGAGTCCTTAAAGCGTTCCAACGCATGGTCTGCTTTGGACCCAAAAAGACCGACTCCATCAAAGGGCATGTCCATGAGAGTATTCTGGACATCCCCTGAAAAACCAGTGGTTCTCAGCCAGGCGTGGCGGCGGAGCGCCACCGTCGTTGCAATCGACCTGCCCAGCGAGTCGGCGGTGTCAAGGCCACAACGGATAGTGTATTTGGCCGCATCCCTTCCTTCCGCAATGGCGCGGGAAAGCAGTGCCTGGACCTCCTCAGGGCACTGGGGCAAAACATCCGCCACCGAATCCCACAGAGAGTGGGTATAGCGGCCCAAAAGACAAGCGGTGTTAACGGACCGCAAGCCAGCACTGGAGGAAGAAAAACCTTTCTTCCCAAACTGATCCAGGCGTTTGGATTCCCTATCCGGAGGAGCGGTAGGGAAGGCGGTTTGGGAAGCGGAGGCTTGGACAACCAAGCTCTCAGGAGTGGGGTGGACAGAAAGAAACAGGGAGTCGCCCGGAGCTGGGCGATGGCGTCGTGACACGTTCCGATCCACAGGAGCCCCTGTGTTGGGCTTGGACCAGGCGCCCAAAAGAACGTCTGTGAGGGCGTCGTTAAACGGCAGCACAGTCTCCGCAGAGGAGGCTGCCGGCTGAAGCACCTCTGTCAAGATGTTAGGCTTGACCGTCAAAGTAGGGAGCTGGAGACGTAAGGCCCCAGCAGCCCTACGCAACACCGTACCAAAATTGGCCCCCTCCTCCGTAGCCACGGGAGGAGACAGCATGCCAGTGTCAGGAGAAGTATCCAGACCACTGGCCTCCCCTAGACTCTCTGTCCAGTCCTCATCATACTGACAGTTGCGAGTCAGAGGGTCATCAGACCCCTCCCAGTCCTCCTGGTCCTCCTCTGGTTCAAAATAAGGAGGAGGAGGGACATTTGGGACCCAAGGGCCCATCGGCGCCGGAGCCGGCGTCGAGCGACGTCGCTCCGGGTCCATGTCCGGAGCCGGAAGGAACTGGGGACGACGCCGCCCGGAGCCCAGGGCGGCGTCGAGAACGGCACCGGAGACATCGGCGCCGGCGGAGGTGTCGTGAGGTCGACCGGCGTCGATGGGGGTTGTGGAGCCGGGATCGAGGCCGGGGCCGAAGCCGGAGCCGGGATCGAGGCTGGAGTCCCGGGCGACGCCGGGGCCGGAGCCGCCGGCGACGCCGGAGCAACCCCATCAGGGCCCGTGGGGCCCGAAGGCGCACCGGAGGGGCCTGAAGGCCCGAAGAGGCGGGCCATGGCCGACAGGAACTCCTGTACCTTGGCCGGATCCGCCCCCGAACCCGGGAAGGGCGGGTAGGACGGGGCGACTCCACAGGCAAGTCCGGGGCCGCGGGGGCGGGGACGGTGCCGGGAGGGGCCTCAGCCGAGTCGCGAGACCGGCGAGGCGAAGTCCGAGAGCGACGATGCTTCTTTGACTTCTTGTGCTTAGACTTACCGGACGAAGAAGACTTCGACGCCGACGACCGGTGTGCACTCCGCGAGCGACCCCTGGACCTCTCACGCGACCGGGGCCTCCGTGGAGCCGAATGCCGGGCCTCGAGGAGCTTTCGAGACCGCTCTCGCAAAGCTTTCGGGTTGAGGGCCTGGCATTCGGGACAAGACTCGGTGTCGTGGCCTCGGCCGAGGCAGAAGAGACACTCCCAATGCGGGTCGGTGACGGACATCATCCGCGCACAGGCGCCGCATCGCTTGAAGCCGGGCATCCCTACGACACCTTAAAGATGGAAAAACAGTGAAAAAATCACCAAAAAGTATGGTCAAAAATTGACCAGGGCACTGCTCTTCCCGGATCTGCGCTTGCTGGCGCGGAAAAAGAAGAACTGACGTCAGCGCGCAGGGGCGGCGTCTAAGTACTGCCCGCGACGTCATCCCGGCGATCACGACGCCGACGACGGACGCGGAGCCGCACGACGCCGCCTACCGACGCGCAAGGGTACTGCTACGCAAAACTTTCCGGATCCAGCCTGACGCCTGGGGATATTCTAAGGTAAGGAATCTATCACTAACGTGTCTCTTTCAGATACACACACACACACACATATATACACACACACACACATATATACACACACACACACACATACATATACACACACACACACATATATATATATATATACACACACACACATATATATATATATATATATATATATGTGTGTGTGTCACCAGAGACTCTGAGTGGCTCAACAACTCACTAAATTTCGCTGGCCCATGTCTACTGCCAGACCGCAAGGAACTACCAAGCTTGCCCCCACATGGCCTTCAGTGCCATGGTCCGAAAGTCTGAACTTGACTTCGAGTCGTGGACACACTCGAGGCACCAAGGCAAACGAGAAAAGAGAAGCAACCGCCTCTCACATTAAAAACCTCTTCCTGTTTTTTTTTTACTTTCAAAATATCGAAGACCAAATATGTATAACACACATGCACACAGCCATTGTAGGAAAGTAGGATCTGCTTTCACGGTTACCCCACTTTTTGCTGGTGTTATACTGTTTTCTGACTAGTCTGACTAGGATGTCACCCACATCTGTTGCTGCTGCCAAGGCATGTTGGTGCTACCGCCAGACACCGACCCCCTGGTTCTCGACTTCCGACGTGGGACAGCTCATGAACGGCCCCTGGTCTTCCACAGGGTCGCCTGGTCCTCACAGCTGCAGTGACAAGGTCACCGTCAACTCTTCTGCATCTTCCGTCATCGGTGGTCATTGGTCTTCTGTGCATCCTGGTCACTCCACAGTGGCATAGACTCTGTCCCCTCTGCTTGCAGGTACTCCTCTTCAAGAATCCATCCTTGGATCCCACCGGACTCTATCACCTTCTTTGCGCCAGTGGCATCTTCACTGAAGTCCTCCATTGTGGTCTACGGCGGTTTCCGTCACTTCGCACCTATGCACCCGGCTTCCCTGGTGTAGGTATCCTGGTTCCTGGGGTATCCACGGGTGGGGTGACTCTCCAACCTTCCATCTTCCACTGGGTTTTTTCAGGGTCCTCTCGGAAAGGTTCTTCTTTTTGAAGCACAAGTTACTTACCTTCGGTAACGATATATCTGTAAGAAACATTAGTTAGTGATAGATTCCTTACCTTAGAATTACCCCCAGGCGTCAGACTGGATCCGGAAAGTTTTCGTCAGCAGTACCCCTGCGCGTCGGAAGGTGGCGTCGTGCAGCTCCGCGTCAGTCGTTGGCGTCGTGGTTGCAGAGATGTCGCGGCAGCTACTTAGACGCTGCCCTCGTGCGCTGATGTCCATTCTGTACACGACTTTCCGCGCCAGGAACGCAGAGCCATGCAAGATACTGGCCACTAGGGCCCTGAAAGGGATGACCTTAACCCTAGAAATCAGTTCGCAGAACGGGGAGGATGGGTGGGGCGGTAAGGAATCTATCACTAACTAATGTTTCTTACAGATATATCGTTACCGAAGGTAAGTAACTTGTGCATCTGAAAGAAACACGTTCGTGATAGATTCCTTACCTTAGAATAGATACCCCAGCAATACCAAACCCGGTGGTGGGTCGGCGAACCAAGATCACACCAGAAAGTCCCGGAGAACAGAACGGCCAAAGAAGCGGTCTCTCCGGACTTGGCTGTCCAGGCAATAGTGCTTAGCAAAAGTGTGCAGCGAGGCCCACGTAGCGGACGCCTGGCTGCCAGAATGACATCACAAACTTCAGGAGGCAAGTCGAAAGGAATCAACTGCCGCCGCTCAATCTCCACGCAAAGTAGTGGAGACTGGACAGGTTCGGGTGGAGGACCGTTCCCTGCTGCTGCGACAGGAGATCCTCCCGAAGAGGCAGCCGGATCGGGGGATCGATGGTCATACTGAGTAGCTCGGGATACCAAACTCTTCGAGCCCAGTCCGGGGCCACAAGAGTGACTTGGGCCCGGTCGCGCCTGATCTTATTCAGCACTCTGGGCAGAAGTGGTATAGGCGGAAAGGCGTACAACAGACCGCAGATCCACTCGCGACGAAAAGCGTCGCCGAGCGAGTGCCGCCTTGGAAATTCCAACGAGCAGAACTGCTGACATTGCGCATTCTCTTTGGTGGCGAATAGATCTAACCAAGGCTCTCCCCACTGTTGAAAGAGACCTTGCGCCACGTCCGAGTGAAGACGCCATTCGTGATCCATCATGCACCTGCGGCTGAGTTTGTCCGCCCTGGCGTTCAGGGAACCTGCCAGGTGTTGAACCATCAGGGAAATGCCCTGATGTTCCAGCCATGTCCAGAGGCACAGAGCCTCCTGACATAGGGTCCACGACCCCACCCGCCCTGTTTGTTGCAGTACCACATGACGGTGGTGTTGTCTGTGAACACCTGCACTACTCTCCCCTTGACAGAGGGAAGGAATGCCTTCAGTGCAAGTCGGATCGCCTGAAGCTCCAGAAGGTTGATATGGAGCCTGGACTCAGCCGGAGACCAGAGGCCTCTGATCTCCGCCTCTCCCATGTGGCCGCCCCATCCCAGGAGGGACGCGTCAGTCACCACTGTGTGCTCCGGTTGGGGAAGGGAGAGGGATCTGCCATTGACCCAATGCCGGTTCGTGAGCCACCACTGCAGCTGTTGAGCAGTGCCCTCCGAGATCTGGACGTAATCGGACAGGTTCCCCATATGCTGCGCCTACTGGAACTTCAGGTCCCACTGCAGAGCCCGCATATGCCATCTGGCAGGATCGACCAGCAGGATGCAGGAGGCCATGAGGCCCAGCAGCCTCAGGGCCATCCTGACCGAAACCCAGGATAGAGGCTGAAAGATCGGAATCATAGCCTGAATATCCTGGACTCGCCGTTCGGGAGGATAGACCCGAACGTGCGTCGTATCCAGAACCGCTCCGATGAAGAGGAGCTTCTGAGAGGGATTCAGGTGCGACTTCGGCACATTGATGGAGAACCCCAGCAAATGCAGGAGGTCAGCCGTAGTCTGGAGGTGGGAGATGACTGTCCGGGGCGAGCCCGCCTTCAACAGCCAGTCGTCGAGATAGGGGAAGACTGGAACCCCTGATCTGCGCAGATGAGCTGCGACCATCGCCATCACTTTCGTGAACACCCGAGGGGCGCTGGTAAGGCCAAAGGGGAGCACGGTAAACAAAGTGCTCGTGGCCTACCGTAAACCGCAGGTAACGCCGGTGGGCCGGCAGGACGGGAATGTGGAAATATGCGTCCTGCAGGTCCAAAGCTACCATCCAGTCTCCAGGGTCGACGGCAGACAAGACCTGAGCCAGAGTTAACATCTTGAACTTCTCCTTCCGGAGGAAGCGATTGACGTCCCTGAGGTCCAAGATAGGACGCAGGCCCTTGTCCTTCTTGGGCACCAGAAAGTAGTGGGAATAACAACCAAGTCCTACTTCTGGCGCAGGAACGCGCTCAATGGCCCCCTTGGCCAAGAGGGCCTCGACTTCCTGTTGAAGAAGTGCCAAGTGATCCCCCGACATGCGGTGGTACTGGGGTGGCATGGCTGGAGGGGTAGTCTTGAAGGGGAGGGAGTAGCCCCTTCGAACTATTTGTAAAACCCACCTGTCCGAAGTGATGGTGCGCCAGTGGGGGAGGTGATGGCGAATCCTGCCGCCCACTGGCGTTTGATGGGCCTGAAAGACCGGACTAGGAAGGTTTGGAGGCAGTGGTGGCCGGGGTGGAGGCAGACTGACCCGCCCGCTGGCCCCCTGACCCGCCTCGGCGGGTCCCACGTCCGCGCTGAGAATGTTGCTGCGCAGGCCTGTGGCTCTGAAGCGAACGTGTCGGCCACGAAAGGAGCGAAAAGCAAAAGGCGGAGGTGGGCGCGTGGCGGAAAGGCCCAGGGACTTGGCCGTAGCCCGCGAGTCCTTAGAGCGCTCCAACGCACTATCTGCCTTGTTGCCAAAAAGGGGAATGCCATCAAAGGGCATGTCCATCAGGGTGTTCTGGACATCCCCCGAGAAACCAATAGTCCTCAGCAAGGCGTGGCGACGGAGCGCCACTGTCGTGGAAATCGCCCTGCCAAGCGAGTCGGCGGTGTCAAGGCCACATCGAGTCGTGAACTTTGCTGCATCTCTCCCTTCAGCAATAGCCTGAGAGAGCACTGTCCAGGCCTCTTCCGGACACTGAGGCAGCACTTGCACCACCGTATCCCACAGAGTGGGAATAACGGCCCAAGAGGCTTGCGGTGTTCACAGACCGCAACCCTGAACTGGCGGAAGAGAAAATCTTCTTCCCAAATTGTTCCAGTTATTTGGATTCCCTATCCGGAGGTGCGGTAGGGAATGCGCTCGGGGACGCAGAGGCTTGGACAACCAAGCTCTCAGGGGTGGGGTGTAGGGAGAGGAAAAGGGGGTCGCCGGGGGCCGGGCAATGGCGTCGGGCCACGTTCCTATCCACAGGAGCCCCTGTGGTGGCCCTGGACCAGGTGCCCAAAAGAACGTCAGAAAGTGCATCATTAAAAGGCAACAGTGGCTCCGCAGAGGTAGCTGCCGGCTGAAGCACTTCTGTCGGGAGGTTAGTCCTGACGGCCACTGTAGGGAGCTCGAGGTGAAGGGACTCGGCCGCCCTACGCAACACCACGGCGTAACTTGCACCCTCCTCCGTAGCCACGGTAGGAGGAATGAGCATGCCAGGGTCAGGAGAGGTGTCAAGACCACTGGCATCCCCCAGTTCCTCTGCCCAGTCCGGGTCTAACTCGCACTGTGCGGTGAGAGGGTCCTCAGACCCCTCCCAGTCCTCCCCTTCCTCAGAGGGCTGATGAACAGGCCTAAAATAAGGAGGATGGACATAGGGATAGAAGGGTCCCATCCGCGTCGGAATCCGCGTCGAGCGACGCCGTTCCGGCGCCGTGTCCACTTTGGGGCTGAAACCCGGGACGACGACGTCCAGCGGGACAGGCGACGTCGGAAGTGGTGCCGGAGGGGTCGACGTCAGTGGAGGTGTTACGAGGTCAACCGGGATCCAGGCCTGGATCCATGGGGGCCCTGCGGCGCAGGGGCCGGAGCCGACAGTGATGCCGGAGCCGTCGGCAGTGGAAGGCAAGGACCCCCAGTCGGGCCCACGGGGCCCGACGGCCCAGAGGCGAGCCATGGCTCTCAGAAATTCCTGCAGCTAGGCCGGAGTCGCCGACGGACCCGGGAAGGGCGGGTAGGCCGACGGCGACTGCGTAGGATCCGCGGGGTGGCACCAACCGCACCCTCAGCTGCGAGGTGAAGTCGGAGAGCGACGACGCTTCTTCAACTTCTTAGAGTGCTTCGTCTTACCTGACCCCGAGTGCGAAGACTTCGATCACGACGAACGATGGTGGTGGCTCCGCGACCGGTCCCTCGACTTCCCACGGGACCGGGACCTTGAGCGGCGCGGAGCCGACTGCCGGACTTCAAGCAACTTTCGGGACCGCTCCCGCAAAGTCTTCGGCGCCATGGCCCGGCAGTCGGGGCACGACTTGGGGTCGTGGTCGCGCCCCAGGCAGTAGAGACACACGCGGTGAGGGTCCGTCACCGACATCATGCGATGACATTCCTAGCAGGACTTGAAACCGGGCATCCCTACGGCACCAGGAGTCGATCGACTCGAAAAAACAGAGACAAAAAGCCTCAAAAACTCAGTCAAAAAATGACTGGGGGTACCGCTCTCTCCGGATCTGCGCTTGTTGGCGCGGAAAAAGAAAGAACTGACGTCAGCGCGCGAGGGCGGCGTCTAAGTAGCTGCCGCAACGTCATCTCGGCGACCACAACTCCAACGACGGACGCGGAGCCGCACTACGCCACCTTCCGGCGCGCAGGGGTACTGCTGACGAAACGTTTCCGGATCCAATCTGACGCCTGGGGGTAATTCTAAGGTAAGGAATCTATCACTAACGTGTTTCTTTCAGATAACTGCAACTGCGACTTTCCCATTGACTTGCATCGAGTACGGTGCTGTGTTTCCACTCGGCACACAGCCTCGGTGGGATTCCGGGGTACTTACCTTAGGTGGTTCCTTGTGTCCCCAGCTCTTCTGAGTTTTCTGGTCCAAGTCCAGACTTGAATTACAGTTCTCATTCCACTTCTTTAGTATATGGTTTGGTCTTCCCCTGGAGACCACTGTGTATTTGTGCTTACTTACCTGTTTTACATTTGAAGTATTGAATTGTGTTCATATCTCCAGGTAGGAGATATACCAATGTGTTAGTGAGTGTGTATAACAAATATAACTATTTCTATAACTACACTGTGTGCTTCTTTTTCGTTTAACCTACACTAAATGATTAGTTCTGGTAAAACTAGCTGCTTAACACTCCTTCTGGACTAAGCCTGAAGGCTGCTATCCACAGCTACCACTTAGAGAGCTTTCTATGTTAGTCTAAGACCACTAATTTCACAATAAGGGTTGTCTGGATTAGTGCAAAGTGCTTCATTTAAATATGTGTGCACCATATACTAAGCCAGCCTCCTACAGCCATGTATACTCTGCATACATAATAGCTAAACAGAACTGAGAAATCAGTGCTAAACAGAACTGAGAAATCAGTCCAAAAGCACTTTACAATATTATTGAAAAAGGTATCGCACCTATTAATGCAGTACCAAAAATATCATTAAAAAAATCAATACACCAAAAAGAAACCATACATAAAAATGAAACCTTGCCAGCAGCAAGCACATACGACCACACTTGTGAAACAGAACAAAATTGGATTTTAAGTTCGACAAGGACATATATACACATATATATATATACATATACACACACATATATATATCATTTACACTTCATGAAGCAACAACCATGATTTCTCAAGGACTGTTAGGTACAGAGAAAATAGATACAAACCTCAAGAAGGCAGGTAATATCTAACCATCAGACAGAATAACATATGCAAGAACTTTGTAGGAGAATAACACGAAGAGCTTTCTACAAAGCTAAAAACCTCCTACCATGTAATGCATGGCTGAAAACAGCCTTAACTGTTTCAGACACTGCCTCTTAGACAGTTTAAGACACAGATTCACACCGCCACGTTCCACAATTTAACAAAGGAATTACCTATACCCTCCTACAAAGGAGGAAGCCCCGAACTCTTGTATTGAAAAGAATACAACCATACTCTGAATTTCCCAGCACCACTCTTCAAAAATTGAAGCACTCATAATAAATATGCAGTCCGCTCAAGAAGAGAAAACGAACTGTACTGATTACCCTGGCTAAGAAAAAGCAGAGGGGCGTGTAAAGGTAACATAACCCCAAAAAGGGTATCACAAGAGGAAAAGAATGGCTATTAGCCGACAACATTAGCCCTTAAAAGAGCCTATAACAGAGTCCAAGAAGGACTAAGCTGTATAGCCGAGTGATATCCGCACAAGGCAGGGTACTCGGAGAAAACAATTTAATAGCAAAAAAATACACTACATAAGCAGTACACAAAAAGCTATACAATAGTAAACCAATACTCCACGCAGAGTAAGACGTATACCCAAAAAGGGTATGAACTCGAGACCAAGCACCTCATCAGAGTTAAAATAAAAGAACAAACTAGCTAAGCAGCTGCAAAGACAATCCGGAGATTAAAATAGTCAAATCCGGAGTCAAACACTCTTGCAATAAGAAAGTAGTAGTGCTTAATACTTCAACACCACAAAGTGCAACAACAGGAGAGGCAGGATTTAAATCCTTAAACCTAAAGTTCCATGACAGTGGCTATATAAAAGAAGCAAAAGAACTGAAAAGGCCATATTACAAGTGACCAGCCATGAAGCGTTGAATCGCTGAACCTGCATGGCAGTCAAATAAACTAACACCATCAAAAGTCATATCTTTCAAACTCTCCCAAACTTTCTCGGGGAATTTCGACTCACGCAACCAAGCGTGTCTGCGAAGAGCAACAGACCGTGCCATGGCTCTACCAATAGAATCGGTGGTGTCCATCGCCGATTTAATATTAAACTTTGCCATCTCACGACCATCGTGCGCAAGCTGAAAGAGTTCAGCCCTGACCCCTTCAGGAAGGGAAGGAAGCAGATGGGTGACAGAGTCCCATAAAGCATATGAAGCCCTGCCTAAGACAAAAGACTGGTTTAACAACATCAAGGCCTAAGGAACAATTTACTTACCTTTGGTAACGATATATCTGTAAGAAACATAGGTTAGTTCTAGATTCCTTACCTTAGAATTACCCCCAGGCGTCAGACTGGATCCGGAAAGTTTTTCGTCAGCAGTACCCCTGTGCGTCGGAAGGTGGCGTCGGTCGACTCCGCGTTAGTTGTTGGCGTCGTGGTCGCCGGGATGACGTCGTAGTAGCTACATAGACGCCGCCCTCGCGTGCTGACGTCAGTTCTGTACACGACTTTCCACGCCAGAAGCGCAGAGCCATGCAAGAAACTGACCAATGGTTCACAAAACTAGGGCCCTGAAAGGATGTCCTTAACCCTAGAAGTCAGTTCGCAGAACGGGGAGGATTGGTGGGGCAGTAAGGAATCTATAACTAACCTATGTTTCTAACAGATATATCGGTACCGAAGGTAAATAACTTGTTCATCTGAAAGAAACAGTTATAGATTCCTTACCTTAGAATAGATAACCCAGCAATACCAACCCCGGAGGTGGGTCTGCCAACCAAGTTCACACCAGAAAGTCCTGGAGAACAGAACGGCCAAAGAAGCCGTCTCTCCGGACTTGGCTGTCCAGGGAGTAGTGTTTCGTAAAGGTGTGCAGCGATGCCCACGTAGCTGCCTGACAGATGTCATGTAGGGGGACTCCTCGTCCCAAAGCAATAGTAGCTGCCGTCGCCCTGGTGGAATGGGCGCGCAGCCCCACTGGAGGCTCCTTCTTAGCCAAAGAATAGCAGGCTTTGATGCACAGAACGACCCACCTGGAGATGGTCCGTTTGTGCACGGCCCGACCTTTCTTAGCGCCCACATAACCAACAAAGAGCTGGTCGTCCACCCGGAATTGTTTGGTGCGATCCAAGTAGAAAGAAAGCGCACTTTTTGGATCCAGACGGTGGAGCCTCTCTTCCTCTTTTGAAGGAGGCGGAAAGAAGGTGGGCAAAGTGATGGTTTGGCCAATGTGGAAAGAAGTAACCACCTTGGGAAGAAAGGAAGGGCTAGTTCTAAGGACGACCTTGTCCGGATGGACAGCCAGAAAGGGAGGCTTGGAAGACAAAGCTTGCAGCTCACTCATACTGCATGCAGAGGTGATGGCCACCAGAAAAGCAGTTTTCAAAGTGAGAAGCCAAAGAGGACAGTTACGTAGTGGCTCAAAGGGAGCGCACATAAGATATGTCAGAACCAAGTTCAAGTCCCACTGGGGCATTACGAAGGGAACAGGAGGAAAAAGATGAGTAATGCCCTTAAGAAATCTATTTACAACAGGGGACTTGAAAAGAGAAGGATGATCAGGGAGCCTGAGGAAATGGCTGACAGGTAGCCTTTAAGAGTGCCCAGAGCAGAGCCCTGCTGGGCCAAAGAAAGGAGGAACAAGAGAACCTCAGAAAGAGGGGCAGAGAGGGGATCCACAGCCTTTGCTGTGCACCATGCCGCAAATTTATTCCATCTGCAGGCGTATACAGTCTTAGTGGAGGGACGCCTGGCTGCCAAGATTACATCACAGACTTCGGGAGGCAGGTCAAACGACGTCAACTGCCGCCGCTCAATCTCCACGCAAGGAGGTGGAGGCTGGACAGGTTCGGATGGAGGACCGTCCCCTGCTGCTGCGACAGAAGATCCTCCCGAAGAGGCAGTCGAATCGGAGGATCGATGGCCATGCTGAGCAGCTCAGGATACCAGACTCTTCGTGCCCAATCCGGAGCCACAAGAATGACTTGGGCCCGGTCGCGCTTGATCTTCTTCAGCACTCTGGGCAGAAGTGGTATAGGCGGAAGGGCGTATAGAAGACTGCAACTCCACTCGCGACGAAAAGCGTTGCCTAGTGAGTACCGCCTTGGAAATTCCAACGCGCAGAATTGCTGACATTGCGCGTTCTCTTCGGTAGCGAATAGATCTAACCAAGGCTCTCCCCACTGCTGAAAGAGACCTTGCACCACCTCCGAGTGAAGACGCCATTCGTGATCCATCATGCACCTGCGGCTGAGTTCGTCCGCCCTGGCGTTCAGGGAACCTGCCAGGTGTTGAACCATCAGGAAAATGCCCTGATGTTCCAGCCATGTCCAGAGGCGCAGAGCCTCCTGACATAGGGTCCACGACCCCACCCCGCCTTTGCTTGTTGCAGTACCACATGGCGGTGGTGGTGTCTGTGAACACCTGCACTACTTTCCCTTTGACAGAGGGAAGGAATGCCTTGAGTGCAAGTCGGATCGCCCAGAGCTCCAGAAAGTTGATATGGAGCCGGGACTCCGCCGGAGACCAGAGGCCTCTGATCTCCGCCTCTCCCATGTGACCGCCCCATCCCAGAAGGGACTCGTCCATCACAACTGTGTACTCTGGCTGGGGAAGGGAGAGGGATCTGCCCATGACACATTGCCGGTTCTAGAGCCACGACTGCAACTGTCTTGCAGTCCCCTCCGAGATCTGAACGTGATCGGACAGATTGCCCTGGTGCTGCGCCCACTGGAACTTCAGGTCCCACTGCAGAGCCCGCATATGCCATCTGGCATGATCGACCAGCAGGATGCAGGAGGCCATGAGGCCCAGCAGCCTCAGGGTCATCCGTACCGGAACCCAGGATAAAGGCTGAAAGATCGGAATCATAGCCTGAATATCCCGGAGTCGCCATTCGGGAGGATAGGCCCGAAACTGCGTCGTGTCCAGAACTGCTCCGATGAAAAGGAGCTGTGGAGAAGGAATCAGATGCGACTTCGGCACATTGATGGAGAACCCCAGCGAGTGCAGGAGTTCGGCCGTAGTCTGGAGGTGGGAGACGACTGCCTGGGACGAGCCCGCCTTCAGCAGCCAGTCATCGAGGTAGGGGAAGACTGGAACCCCTGCCCGGCGCAGATGAGCTGCGACCACCGCCATCACTTTCGTCAACACCCGAGGGGCGCTGGTAAGGCCAAAGGGGAGCACGGTGAACTGAAAATGCTCGAGGCCTACCGTGAACCGAAGGTAACGCCGGTGGGCCGGCAGGACGGGGATGTGAAAATATGCGTCCTGCAAGTCCAACGCTACCATCCAGTCTCCAGGGTCGAGGGCAGTCAAGACCTGAGCTAGGGTGAGCATCTTGAACTTCTCCTTCCGGAGGAAGCGATTGAAGTTCCGGAGGTCCAAGATAGGACGCATGTCCTCCTTGTCCTTTTTGGGCACCAGAAAGTAGTGGGAGTAACAACCACGCCCTACTTCTGGGGTCGGAACGCGCTCGATGGCCCCCTTGGCCAAGAGGGCCGCAACTTCCTTCTGAAGAAGCACCAAATGATCCCCCGACATGCGGTGGCATTGAGGTGGCATGGCTGGGGGGGTAGGCTCGAAGGGGAGGGAGTAACCCCTTCGGACAATGTCCAAGACCCACTTGTCCGATGTGATGGTGCACCAGTGGTGAAGGAGATGGCGAACCCTGCCCCCACTGGCGTCCTGTGGACCTGAAAGGATGGACTAGGAGGGCTTGGAGGACGCGGACGGGGCGGAGGTGGTGGCCTGACCCGCACGCTGGTTACCCGACCCGCCTCGGCGGGAGCCACATCCTCGGCCACGCGAAGACGCTTGCTGCGCGGGCCGGTGGCTGGGCAATGGACGTGACTGGGCGCCCCTTCCGTGGCCACGAAAGGGGCGAAAAGCAGACTGCTGCGGAGGGCGCGAGGCGGAGAGGCCCAAGGACTTGGCCGTAGCCCGCGAGTCCTTAAAGCGCTCCAGCGCGTGGTCCGCTTTGTTGCCGAAAAGGCTGACACCATCAAAGGGCATGTCCATAAGTGTGTTTTGGACATCGCCCGAGAAACCAGTGGTCCTCAGCCAGGCGTGACGGCGCAGCGCCACTGTCGTCGCAAGTGATCTGCCTAGCGGGTCGGCGGTATCTAGGCCACATCGGATGGTATATTTTGCCGCATCTCTTCCTTCCGCAATGGCGCGGGAAAGCAGTGCCTGGGCCTCCTCAGGACACTGGGGCAGGATCTGCGCCACCGAATCCCACAAGGAGTGGGTATATCGGCCCAAAAGGCAAGTGGTGTTGACAGACCTCAAGCCAGCACTGGCGGAAGAAAAAACCTTCTTCCCAAATATGTCCAGTTTTTTGGATTCCCTATCCGGGGGAGCGGTAGGGAAGGCGCTTTGAGAGGCAGAGGCTTGGACAACCAAGCTCTCAGGGGTGGGGTGTTGGGAAAGGAACAGGGGGTCGCCCGGAGCAGGGCGATGGCGTCGGGCTACGTTCCTTTCCACAGGAGCCCCTGTGGTGGGCTTGGACCAGGTGCCCAAAAGAACGTCCGAAAGTGCATCGTTGAACGGCACCAGTGGCTCCGAGGAGGTAGCCGCCGGCTGAAGCACTTCCGTCAGGATGTTAGTCCTGACAGCCACTGTAGGTAACTGGAGGTGCAGGGCCTCAGCTGCCCTACGCAACACCGTAGCAAAGTTTGCTCCCTCCTGCCACGGAAGGAGGAGACAGAATGCCAATGTCAGGAGAGGTGTCCAGACCACTGGCATCCCCAAGTTCCTCAGCCCAGTCCTGATCATACTCACATTGGGCACTAAGAGGGTCCTCAGACCCCTCCCAGTTCTCTTCGTCCTCCAAATCTGGATCAATGTAAGGAGGAGGGACATGTGGGACCCAAGGTCTCATCGGCGCCGGCGTCAATCGACGTCGATCCGGCGCAGAGTCCGGATCCGGAGAGAACCTGGGGACGACGCCGCCCGGAGCGGCGTCGTGAACGGCACCGGAGAAAGCGACGCCGGTGGAGGTGTCGTTAGGTCAACGGGCGTCGACGGGGGTTGTGGCAGCACTGGAGCCGGGGCCGAGGCCGGGGCTGGTGTTGCTGGCGGCGCCGGGACCGGAGTCGCCGGCGGAGCCGCAGGAGGAACCCCACTAGGGCCCGCGGGGTCCGAAGGCGCACCGGGGGGACCTTTAGGCCCTTAGAGGCGGGCCATGGCCGACAGGAACTCCTTTATTTTGGCCGGAGTCGCCGCCGAACCCGGGAAGGGCGGGTAATGCGGCGGCGGCTCCACAGGCACTCCCGGAGCCGCGGGGACGGTGCCGTCGGGACTCTCAGCCGAGTCGCGCGACCGGCGAGGGGAAGTCGTCGAGCGATGACTTTGACCCCGAAGAACGATGAGGACTCCGCGACCGGCCCCTCGACCTCTCTCGTGACTGGGGCTTGGATTGGCGCGGAGCCGACTGCCGGACCGGACCTCGAGGAGCTTTCGAGACCGCTCTCGCAAAGCCTTCGGATGCAAGGCCCGACAGTCAGGGCACGACTTGGAGTCGTGGTCGCGCCCGAGGCAGTAGAGACAGTCTCGATGCAGGTCCGTGATAGACATCATCCGACCACAGGCGTCTCATGGCTTGAAGCCGGGCATCCCTACTGACACCGTTGGAGTCGAACGACTCGAGAAAACAGTGACAAAAAGTTCAGTCAAAAAATGACTGGGGCACTGCTCTCTCCGGATCTGCGCTTACTGGCGCGGAAAAATTAAAAACTGATGCCAGCGCGCATGGGCGGCGTTCTAAGTACTGGCCGCGACGTCATCCCGGCGATCACGACGCCGACGACGGACGTGGAGCCG
Organism: Calotriton arnoldi; assembly: GCA_963921515.1. Classification (NCBI taxonomy): domain Eukaryota; kingdom Metazoa; phylum Chordata; class Amphibia; order Caudata; family Salamandridae; genus Calotriton; species Calotriton arnoldi. Next base: position 1,872,460 of record CAWUFW010003213.1, on the reverse strand, counting down.
CACGACGCCGCCTACCGACGCGCAGGGGTACTGCTACGCAAAACTTTCCGGATCCAGCCTGACGCCTGGGGATATTCTAAGTTAAGGAATCTGTCACTAACGTGTCTCTTTCAGATACATTCACACAGTAGTGTTTAGAGAAAGTGTGTGGTGTAGACCAGGTAGCTGCTTTACATAGGTCAGCTATTGGGATGTTCCCCAGGAAGACCATAGAGGCTTCTGTCTAGTAGAGTGTGCCCTACGAGGAGCAGGTAAAGTCCTATTAGCTTCAGCCTAACATGTTTGAATACATCTGACTATTCATCTGGAAATGCCTGATTTGGATATACCTTTCCTTTATGGGGTTGGGAGAAAACAACAAAAAGTTGTTGAGTTTTCTTAAAGGTTTTTGTTCTATCCGTGTGGTACATGAGGGCTCTTTTGACATCTAATATATGGAGCCCGCTCCGCAACAGAGTCTGGTTGTCGGAAAAAGACAGGTAGGTCGAATGATTGAGATGGAAATGAGAGACTACCTTTGAAAGGAATTTGGGGTTGGTGCAGGGAACAACCCTGTCCATATGTATTTGGAAGAAGGGTTCTTCCATGGTTAATGCGTGAAGCTCACTGACATGCCTGAGTGATGTAATAGCAACTAAAAATGCCACCTTCCAAGAGAGAAATTGAAGGGGGCATGTGTAAAGGGGTTCAAATGGAGGGCCCCATGTGTCGTGTGAGTACTATGTTAAGATTCCATAAGGGTGCCTGGTTTGACCTATGGTGGAATAACTCTTTTGAGACCTACCATGGAGGCCTTAATTACTGGTATTTTGAAGAGAGAGATGCTTTGCCTATTTTGAAGATAGGCAGCTACTGCAGCTAGATGCAACTGTACGTAGGTGAAGGCTAGGCCAGAAATTTGTAAGTGAAGCAAATAACAGACAATGTTTTGTACTGTAGCTTGAAAAGGGTCAATTTGTTTGGAATAACAGTAGCAGACAAACCTTTTCCATTTGGCCGCATAGAATGCACGAGTGGTAGGTTTTCGGGCTTCACTGAGAATGGTCATGCACTAAGGGGGAAGATTAAGTTACCCAAACTCTTATGATCTCAGGAGCCAGATTGCTAGGTTCAGTGACCTGGGATAAGGGGCCCTGATTTCTCCATGGTTCGGAGTACAAAGGTCCGGCCTGTTGGGGAGCCTCTCGTGCGGAACTAAAGAAAGATCGAGCAGAGTTGTAAACCAGGGTTGATGAGCGTTATATTCCATATAGGTACCCTATATAGGCGCAGGTAACCTTGTAACCTTTCACCTATATTCTTCCCTACATTACACACATAATGGTTCTTGGGTACTGACCTTTTACCTAGATATGACACTGCATTCAGAAAGCGGGTTTTTCCCTGGTTCGATTCTCATACATTATGCATGAGGCTTCTTGGAAGCACAGCAGGACTAACAGTAGGATTACAATCTCCTGTATAATATCTCTGTATAAAGTTCAGGCCCAACGTCATCCTTTAGGCCGCACAGTAACACAGCAAGGTAGGACCCCTGGGGAGACCTATGGGTATATATACAGCACATCTTGCTTAGGAAGAGAGGCGACCGAGACTTCCCGGCTGACACACTGACCAGAGACGCTGAGGTTCCTTCATGCAGACGCTCCAGCTCGCAGAGGTCTAACATCCCTCGTGGGGTGTCCAACTCGAGACCAGGACAGGGTCCCATATTCTCTCATTCTAAGGTAATGGGGTTGACTAGATCCTAGAGGGATTCTTGGCATATCACCTACACAGATGCTAGGTACATTTAGGTACATATAGTTAGGGAGACATCGTAGGAGTACACACTTTTTATCATGTGTTTTATGTACTTGTGTATATTCATGCTTTCTGCAAAATGGTAGAACTATACCATCCCTTTACTTTCGTAGTACTGCTAATCATATATCTCTGCTGTCTAATGGTTGTTGCAGCTCATCTATTCTACACTAGAACAACAACTGTTCAATAAATACTTATTGAAAACGCCCAGCCTGTTTATTCTGTGCATCTCTCTGAGACAAACTAAGTAAGCACGAGTGACTGAGCGAAAGGTAGTATATTGTTTCCACGATTGAGGGATCAGGGTTGTCATGTTCTGAGGTTGCCAGAATCTATTCTCTCCTTGGTAAGAGGAGATTATAGTGGCACTGTGAGCTAGCTAATACAGATAGGCTAACTTATCCGGTGAGGGTGCACGGAATCAGTCTGCCACCAATTCCACAGTTTGTTATCCAAACGCGCAGATCCTATATAGGTTATATAGGAACTACACGACATGGCGCCGCCAACGTTGGTTGGGTACTTATTTAACAGTAGAATCGGAGAAGTTCAGTCGTGCTATTCTCAGAGACCCCAACTCACAAAACACCAGACGTGTCTGGAGTGGGTGGGCACAAACTCCGCCACAGCTGAGTAGGCTACAAAATCCTATTTATTGGCTGTTGGTTAATCAAGCTTGAAGGACACAGTGTTCCTAAAATTGTGCATAAACACCGTATCTTGGTTCCCTTGAAAAGTTATTTAATGTACTAAAAACAATGTCTAACCAAAAATTAGACCCACTGCAACAAGCACTGCCCCTCTCTGTGGAGGAAGATGCAGATGCAATACAAATTGCACCAAACTTTTGAAATACAGTCACCCTGAAACTGCTAGAGCATGTTCTATCATCTAGGGGTGGCATAGTAGTTTTCTTGATTGAGGCACACGAATCAAACAGAACGGAGGTATTTTATTCATGGGTTACATTCCCAGCAGCAAATGCAAGAACAAAAACATTTCACTCCTACACAGAAGGAGATGCACCAGTGGAATATTGTCCGTTCGAGGACATTGAGGTTCCGCTTACGTACCAGGAACACATACTGGTTTAAAGGCGCCCTACCCCACATAAGAAGAGGAGTAAGACTCGGCCCGCTCGGAAGAGAAGGGGCAACATGGCTGATATTAGCAGCCTACACACCACATCCTGACATTGAAACAATGCCACCAGGAGACTTACTCACACAACACAAAGATTTAATTAAAATATACAGAAACTTGACGCAATTCGTCATGAGGACACTTACAGTCCAACCAGCAATAGTTGCAACTAATGGAACTCAAATTAAGGGTACAGCAACTAAAATTACACCACAAACATTACACGCGGTAATGGGTAAAATGCCCACAAAACTTGAACAAATGCCATTCTGGGTAGCTCAGAAAATAACACAGCTAGAGGCAGTATTCCTGAATACTACACGTATGAAAAACACAGAATGCTAACAATCTGCTTGCCCATGGGGATAACACCACAAGTAGAGGATTGTACCACTTGGGGTACAGTCTTTGCTGAAATTTATACCAGAACACATGGTATCCCGTCATTAGCAGTAGTACCAGACATATTGAGACAAATACAAAATGAGTACGGAGCAGAGCCTGCCCTAAACTTAGGGATGAAGTTACTAGGTAACTATGTTCAGGTATCAGCCATAATACCAACTAATATTAAAGGGGAAGCAGCATCAGTGGCTATCCGCCAACGTCTAAGGGAGTTCAGTCATTTAGAATAACAACACGAACTACCCAAAATAATTGAAACTGCATATGCAGAATTAGGCAGAGACAGTTTGGGTGGGAAAGCTTTAAAATCACAACTGATGGGCAGTCCTGAAAACGACACTTCCAAGCAGATACCTACTTCTACAAAGAAGTGGGACAATAAAAAACAACAAACCTTTAAAGGAAACAGATCTCAATCCAGAGGTAGATCTCCTCCACAGGAGCCCTCCGAAAAGAGGTACAACCTAAGGAATAGGGATAACATTAGGAAACCTGACAGGTTTCAGGATACTGATACACGTTCCTCTCGTTCCTTTCAGGGTTCATCGAAAAACTCTGAGAGGGAAGGACGGCCAGAAAGGTAAGAAGAGAGTATAAAGTCCAGAGACAAGCAGCATGGCCAAGATTACACTTCTAAAAAAGAAGAAAAACCAAAGCAAAAGCCACAGTTCAAAAAGAAGAAGGTTGCAGGTCTAAAAATCAGACATGCCCAGAATTCTGACTACTCGACTACTGAACGGGAAATGGGTTCTGACGATGCTAGACAGTGCGGCAGAAATAACAATAGCTCGCCGGAACCTGATGGAATTTCTGGTGACAGCGGACTTGAATATTTATATCACGGTAGAAACACCCAATACTAGGGTAAGTGTCCCACATAAAGTATATGAAATAACGCTCCAAATGGAGGGGGACAAATGTCGAACAGTAAGAGGTCTCTTTTGGGAGAACCTGACGTTTGGCTATGATATTTTATTAGCTGAAGAAGATTGGCCGCCAGCATTCGTCATGGATTGCCCTAAAGGAGAAACGGTAATTCTTCCGGCCTTCTCAGACCATATTATCAGGCACTTACAACACACTTATGCGCAGGAGTGGGCGGTAGCCCAGGCTCCGGCATTATACAAGAACCATGTTGGATGGGATGAGGATTCAACCCACCACATAATTCCTTTAAAAAATACTCCAACTGCACAGAGGCAGTATCCAATAAAGCAAGAAGCTAAAAAACAGGTCAGGGAGATCTTAGATCAACTTGAATACAAAGGGGTGTTCGAAAATTGCACCTCATCAATGAACAATCCTTTGTTTCCGGTCATGAAACCTGACAATACATATCGTTTAGTTTTAGATTATAGACATTTAAACACTTGCACTAAGACATTTGCAGTCCGAAATGCACATAGTGCCGCATTAATGAATAACATTGTACGGAAAAAATATAAAACACTTGATATCTCAAATGGATTTTTCTGCCAAAATATATAGCTTGAAAGAAGGTATCTGACAGCCTTCTCAGCGCTAGGGACCCAACGGCAATTTTGTCGACTCCCCAAGGGTATAAGAACAGCCCAGGGTTGTTTTCGGCCAGAGTAACTGAGTTACTTCAAAATTTGGATGAAGAGGCATTGTCCTATGTGGATGATATTTATCTAACGGACGATGACCTAGAGGAGCACTTGAACAGAGTAAATACGATAATTCCGGGATTTGCACCAGAGGCCTACAAATTCAACTTTAAAAAAATCAAAAATTGCCCATCTCAGTGGCCTGTTTTTAGGATATGAGCTTTCAAGTGAAGGTAAAAGCCTGGCAGCCGATTTTTTTGAAAAATGCGCGCTGCTCCAACCTCTAAAACCATTGAAAAATGTACAGTCAACTCTAGGATTCCTAAATTATGGTAGAACATACATTTTGGATTACGCAGAAAGAGTAAAACCTTTCTAAGAGTTAATAAAACCGGATTTATCAGTAAGACAATGGACACAGGAACACACGGATACACTTCGTTCCTTACAAGCTGACATGATGGCTTCCAAACACTTAGACACGCGCAAACGTACGCAACCTGGTGATCCGTATAGTTGCGGGTCAATCTGGGTACACCTATCTAACATAAAATGAAGGTGAGACAGTACCAATTGCATACAAATCACATTTGTACAAAAATGCTGAGATGCGCTTCACATCTACAGAAAAGATTCTGACAGCAGTACAGACTGCTGTAGTGAGAGAAAGAGCACTGGCTCAGGGGAAACAAATAATAGTAGTGACTCCGGTTCCAGCCTTAGAGACTGTGACAAAGGCAAGCGTTCCTAATGCTAAAGCTTTACATCCGAGATGGATACAATGGGCTAATTCACTCACTGCATCAGATGTAGAATACAGGTACGACCCAAATTTAAAGACACAAGCACTTCTGCAATACGAGCAAGAATATCCTCTACCAAACGAAATAATGCCTCTAGATCAGTATGAATATATCATTTACACTAACGGATCTGCTCAACCGGCCACAGGAAGTAAGCAACAATATAGCGTGGCATGCGCAATCGTTAAAGGTCGCATGCAGGATGGAAAGTTCCACCCAAGTTGCACAAAAACGCAATCTCTAGGAGACTGCACGGCAAAGTTGGCAGAGTTAAAAGCGCTGATACTGGCACAGGTAAATACGGATCGAGTATTCCCCACACTAATTGTGTGTGATTCCTTTTACTGTGTGCAGTCTTACAATGATTATTTGCAGCACTGGGTTCAAAGATGCAAAAGGTGGCACAATTAAGCATAAAAAGCTATGGGAACAGGTAGTGGAGTTGAAAACCGAACTACCGAGATCTCACGTGATACATACACTGAGTCATCAGCGTGATGGCGTTCATGTCGAAGGGAATTCATTGGCTGATGAAGCCGCAAAGGGGGCTGTACGCACGGCTTCCGTAGCCGCACTTACTCGTTCTAAAACGAGAATAGACGGTGTGATTATGGTAGCTGTCAATGCTTGTCGCAAAAACAGCGGAGCAGTACCAAAAAGGTTTACACTCCAGTACTCCTACAAGTTAGATGGCAATAACATTCCATTTGCTCAGATTCCTGGAGTGGGGGATAGAGTAATTCCAAACATGGATAGTAGGTTAGGTTTAATTCTAGCAGCACACGAAGTGATAGGTTCTGCTCATGCAGGAGTTACGGCGACTGTTTCCTTATTGAAACAACGCTATTGGTGGCCTGGATTAACAAAGCAGACTAAAGACTATGTCTTGAAATGCGACATCTGCCAGCAGATGAAAGGTTCCACCGTAACACGTCCAGCACAGACACCTTTGTTAATATCTGACAAACCACTAGCGTGTGTTTATTTGGACCACTGCGGCCCCTTACAAAGAGATGGGGCTTACAGGTATATCATGGTTGCAGTGGATTCCTGCACAAGATTCCTATGGGTGTGGCCCCAACGCTCGGCTGACGCTCGAACTGTTATCAAAGTTTTGCGAGTCTTTATAGGGACATACGCAATTGGCACATTACACTCTGACCAGGGCCCTGCGTTTAGCTCTCGGGCTTACAAGGAGGCCATGCGAGGACTGTGTAGCGTTGCAGTACTCATCTCCGTACCATCCCGAGGGAAATTCGGTTGTGGAGAGAAAAAACTGGGATTTAAAGCAATTTTTAACAGCTAGAGTATTAGGCACGGGTGAAAGTTGGGTAAAACATCTGTATGGAGTCCAGCGAGCTTTGAACAACATGCCAAGAAGTTCTCTAGGGGGGGGGGTCACTCCATACGAGGTCCTAATTGGGACAAGAATGTGGGTACCTGATCTTGATTGTGAAGGCGCAGTGGCGGATGAAAAGCCTTTTGACATCCATGATCGTTTGGCTGTTTTACAGGATCTAAATGAATCCAGGACACAACAGAGTAATGTCCACCTGAAGAAGACCGCCACTAGGGAAGTCATATCAGTCAGGGCAAGGCCTGTCTGGATCCCAAAAGTCAGGGATCTGGTCAGATAGAACATAGCGGACAAGAAAGAATTTGGGCCATCATACAGAAAGCCTGTACCGGTCCTAGCAATTGAAGGAACAAGAACTGTACTTCTACCGCCTCTTGCCGGGAAAAAGGAGAAAAGATTTGTCTCAATCGTTCTAATCAAACCACACTATGTGGCCGATACTTAGTAGACCACGTGGACTCCACAGTAGCAGACGCCCTCCTCTCGCTACAATCCAATAAGTTCAAACAGAAAGACTCATCACGTTCGAAGGGTCCCCTGCACAGAATGAAGGACTATGCAACAATGCTGTGGAACTCGTTCCTCTTGAACCTGAAGTTCCATTTCAGAATCAAACTCAAAATGAAAGACAACTCGCTATTCGACCAAATACAATGTCTACATCAACATGCCTCGACAAGAACTACGACTTCTACAAATCCAGATGCAATACCAACAATTGATCGAACTGCTTCTGGCTACTTCATAAACTTTGATACATTTTCTTTGGATCCAAGCAAACCAGAAATGACGCCAGCCAAAAAATCACGCAAGCAGCAAGTAAGACTTTCTGAACTTTCTTAAAAAGACTTACCTGGTGTCACCTTGGGTAGAACTATGGGTAATCACCGGGATACTTTTCTTTCTTTTCTGGGTAGGCTTGGTAATAGTTTTTAGTATGCTTTTTAATGGAAGATACCTTCGACAAAGTTCTGCAGCCCAAAAGGTGAACTTACTTTTAAAACCACACTTATTATCTCATCGAGAACAAAGAGACTTGTCATCATTGAACATTACAGCAGTTCCTATACCTGATGGTATAGTTTGGGACAAGGTTGATTTCGATATATTTGGTCCGACCGAAATTTTAAGAATTCATTTATTTAAAATATTGTTGTGATGTATTTACCTCAAGTACATTTTCCGATGATTGGGATTTTGAAACTGTTAATAACATGTCTGATTTGGAAAAATCTACTGCATTTTCTAATAGTGAAACATTGGAAAGCACATCAGATTTCGAAAGTATGTATTGTTATCAACACTATGGCCATCACTTTCTGCATACATCTGAAAATCCTAGACCTGTGTTCACATACCACCAGTGGGAACATTGTCCAAAACCGCTGAAAGGCAGTTCAAACACATTTACACAAAAGTTTCCATATTTTTCGGGGTTTAATGTCTGACCCAGCCTCATATTACTATAGGGTTGCACCCGCATCAGCACAGAAAAATATGTTGACAAACATCAAACAGATTTACTCTGCTTCCTTTATTGCCCAGTTGTCTGAACAAGGTTTCGCCTTATGGAAAGACACCATAGACTTAAAATCAGTCTGTGGTACTAGAGAATGGCAAGTTCAGGGAACAGAAGCTTTGTTTAGAGCATACCTCATCCCTCAACAAATCATGTTTTTGAACGAGACAGTGCAACAGACGTCTTGCCTTGGACTAGCCAAGAACAAAGACTTGAACACACCTCGGTTGCCAACTCCATCACACACCGAGGGTAACGAAACATCACAGAAAGAGATTACAGTCGATGACATCATACAATACAACAGATCGGACCCCGATTGGAAAAAATGGTTGATTTGGCCCACAGACACTAATAGTTGTCAGGCAAGATTCATGGGTAAAGTCGAAGGGTTTAGTATCCATAGGCCAGATCCAAGTTATGTACAGAGACAACATCCAGGGGTAGTGACATCCTACAGTGTTGAGAAGTTGTGCCTTGATTGGCTAAAAACCTCAACACTCACAAAGGTGAAACAACACTTATCCTTACTATCACAGGATGTGGCTCTCATGGATTTTTTATTGGGTCCCAAGCAACCACGTCAGAAACGTTTCTATTATGCTGTCTACAATGAAATATGGAAAATATCACAACAAGAGGCCGCAGAGAGGTTACGTGAAATAGATCGTATAAATCTAGAAAAATCTCTAGCAGTGGTAGACAATGGGTTAACTACATTGACCTCCAGGATATATTCCTTAGGCAACATTGTATCTTCTGCGATAGACACACAAGTTACTACTTGTGTAACGATATATCTGTAAGAGACATTAGTTAGTGATAGATTCCTTACCTTAGAATATCCCCAGGCGTCAGACTGGATCCGGAAAGTTTTGCTAGCAGTACCCCTGCGCGCCAGTAGGTGGTGTCGTGCGGCTCCACGTCCGTCGCTGGCGTCGTAAGCGCCGAGATGACGTCACAGAGACTACTTAGGTGCCATCCATGCGCGCTGACGTCAGTTCTGTACACGACTTTCCGCGCCAGGAACGCAGAGTCATGCAAGAAACGGACCACTGGTGCCATGAAACTAGGGCCCTAAAAGGGATGACCTTAACCCTAGAAATCAGTTCGCAGAACGGGGAGGATGGATGGGGCGGTAAGGAATCCATCACTAACTAATGTCTCTTACAGATATATCGTTACACAAGTAGTAACTTGTGCATCTGAAAGAGACATGTTAGTGATAGATTCTTTGCCTTAGAATAGATACCCCAGCAATACCAACCCCGGTGGTGGGTCTGCGAACAAGATTACACCAGAAAGTCACGGAGAACAGAACGGCCAAAGAAGCCGTCTCTCCGGACTTGACTGTCAAGGCAGTAATGCTTGGTAAACGTGTGCAGCGAGGCCCACGTAGCTGCCTGACAAATATCCTGCAAGGGGACGCCGCGTCCCTAGGCAGTAGTGGCTGCAGTTGCACTGGTAGAATGGGCACGCAGCTCCAACGAGTAACACGCTTTGATGCACAAAACGACCCACCGAGAGATGGTACGTTTGTGCACCGCTCCACCTTTTTTGGCGCCCACGTAGCCAACAAAGAGCTGGTCATTCACCCGGAACTGTTGTGTGCGCTTCAGGTAGAACGAGAGCGCACGTTTTGGGTCCAGACGGTGGAGCCTCTCTTCCTCTTTTGAAGGATGCGGAGGCAGAAAGAAGGTGGGCAAAGTGATGGTCTGCCCGATGTGGAAGGGCGTGACAACCTTTGGCAAGAAAGAAGGACGGGTCCGTAAAACCACCTTGTCCGGATGAACAGAAAGGAAAGGAGGTTTGGAAGAAAGAGCCTGGAGCCCACTCACTTGTCTGGCAGAGGTGATAGCTACCAGGAAAGCTGTCTTGAGAGTGAGAAGACGCAAAGGACAGTGATGAAGGGGCTCGAAGGGAGCGCACATCAGGTATGTCAAGACAAGGTTTAAGTCCCATTGAGGCATTATGAACGGCACGGGAGGAAATGTGTGCGTAATGCCCTTGAGGAAACAGGTAACAACCGGGGACTTAAAAAGAGAAGGCTGATCTGGAAGCCGTAGAAAGGCGGAGAGGCCGAAAGATAACCTTTGATAGTGCCCAGAGCAGAGCCCTGCTGGGCCAAGGATAGAAAGAACAGAAGAACCTCAGAAAGAGGGGCAGAGAGGGGATCCACAGCCTTTGCTGTGCACCACGCCACAAATTTGTTCCACCTGCAGGCGTATACCGTCTTAGTGGAGGGACGCCTGGCTGCCAGAATGACATCACAGACTTCGGGAGGAAGATCGAAAGCTGTCAACTGTCGCCGCTCAATCTCCACGCATGGAGGTGGAGGCTGGACAGGTTCGGGTGGAGGACCGTCCCCTGCTGCTACGACAGAAGATACTCCCGAAGAGGCAGACGGATCGGAGGATCGATCGCCATGCTAAGTAGCTCGGGATACCAGTATCTCCGTGCCCAATCCGGAGCCACAAGATGACTTGGGCCCGGTCGCACCGAATCTTCTTCAGCACTCTGGGCAGAAGTGGTATAGGCGGAAAGGCGTACAATAGACCGCAACTCCACTCGCGACGAAAAGCGTCGCCGAGCGAGTGCGCCGGAGACCAGAGGCCACTGATCTCCGCCTCTCCCAAGTGGCCACCCCATCCCAGGAGGGACGCATCCGTCACCACTGTGTGCTCCGGTTGGGGAGGGGAGAGGGATCTGCCATTGACACAATCGCGATTCGTGAGCCACCACTGCAATTGTCGTGCAGTGCCCTCCGAGATCTTGACCTGATTGGACAGGTTGCCCTGATGCTGTGCCCACTGGAACTTCAGGTCCCACTGCAGAGCCCGCATATGCCATCTGGCATGTTGCAACAGCAGGACGCAGGAGGCCATCAGGCCCAGGAGCCGGAGGGTCATCCTGACAAACCCGGGTTAGAGGCTGAAAGATCGGAATCATAGCCCGAATATCCCAAACTCGCTGCTCGGGAGGAAAAACCCGAAATAGCGTCGAATCCAGAACCGCTCCGATGAAGGGGAGCTTCTGAGAGGGACTCAGGTGCGACTTCGGCACGTTGATGGAGAACCCCAGCAAATGCAGGAGGTCGGCCGTAGTCTGAAGGTGGGTGACAACTGCCTGGGGCGAGCCCGCCTTCAACAACCAGTCGTCGAGGTAGGGGAAGACTGACACCCCTGACCTGCGCAGATGAGCTGCGACCACCGTCATCACCTTCGTGAACACCCGAGGGCGCTGGTAAGGCCGAAGGGGAGCACGGCAAACTGAAAATGCTCATGGCCTACCGTGAACCGCAGGTAATGCCGGTGGGCCGGCAGGACAGGGATGTGAAAATATGCGTCCTGCAAGTCCAACGCTACCATTCAGTCTCCAGGGTCGAGGGCAGCCAAGACCTGAGCCAGAGTCAACATCTTGAACTTCTCCTTCCGGAGGAAGCGATTGACGTTCCTGAGGTCCAAGATGGGGCGCAAGCCCCCCTTGTCCTTCTTGGGGACCAGAAAGTAGTGGGAATAACAACCACTCCCTACTTCTGGCCCAGGAACACACTCGATGGCCACCTTGGCCAAGAGGGCCGTGACTTCCTGCAGGGGAAGTGCCAAGTGGTCCCCCGACATGCGGTGGAACTGAGGTGGCATGGCTGGAGGGGTGGACTGGAAGGGCGTAACCCTTGCAGATGATCTGCAACACCCACTTGTCCGAAGTGATAGCGTGCCAGTGGGAGAGATGAAGGCGGACCCTGCCACCCACTGGCGTGGAATGCCCCACAAGGCTCGGATTAGGAAGGTTTGGAGGCCGAAGCGGCGGAGGTGGACTGACCCCCACGCTGATTCCCAGATCAGCCCCTGCGGAAACCACGACCACGCTGAGGCTGGTTCTGCACAGGCTTGTTGAAAGAACGTGCCTGGGTGCCCCTCATGTTGCCACGAAAGGAGCGAAACCCAGGAGTGGCTGGGCTTTTCGTGGAAAGACCTAAGGACTTGGCCGTGGCCCGCGAGTCCTTAAAATGCTCCAGCGCACTGTCGGCCTTATCGCCAAACAGGCGAGTGCCATCAAAGGGCATGTCCATGAGTGAGTTTTGGACATCTGGCGAGAACCCGGTAGATCTGAGCCAGGCGTGGCAACGAAGCGCCACAGTCGTAGAAATCGCTCTACCTAAGGAGTCCGCGGTGTCTAAACCACACCGAATGGCGAACTTAGCCGCATCTTTACCTTCTGCAATGGCTTGGGACAATACAGCTTGGGTCTCCTCAGGACACTGAGGTAACACCTGCGCAACTGTGTCCCACACCGCGTGGGAATAGCGTCCCAATAGGCAGGCGGTATTCACTGACCGCAGCCCCAAGCTGGCCGAAGAGAACAAACGTTTACCGAACTGTTCCAGCTTCTTAGAGTCCTTATCCGGCGGAGTCGTGGGAAAGGCACTCTGCGACGTCGAAGCTTGGATGACCAGACTCTCGGGCGTAGGATGAGTGGTCAAAAAAGCGGGGTCACCAGGCGCCGGGTGATGACGCCTGGCGACATTCTTATCCACAGGGGCCCCAGTGGATGGCCGCGACAAAGTGCCCAGCAAGACGTCGGTAAGGGTGTTGTTAAACGGGAGCAGGGGTTCAGACGAGGTGGTCGCCGTCTGGAGCACCTCAGTAAGGAGGTTAGTTTTGAGGGCCACCATAGGGAGATCAAGGTTGAGGACCTCAGCTGCCCGACGGAGCACCATCGTGTAGGAGGCGCCCTCCTCCATAGTAGGCGGGGGAGAGGCAAACCCCGGGTCAGAAGAGACATCGAGGTCGCCGGCGTCCTCCAAGTCGTCCGCCCAGTCCTGCTCGGAGTCACACTGACGGGCGAGAGGGTCCTCGGACCCCTCCCAGTCGTCCTCCACACCGCCGCCAGTGGCACCGACCGCGGCGGCGGGGCAGGAGCCGGAGAGGGAACATACGGCGTCGGGAACGGCGTCGGAAACGGCACCTAGAACAGCGCCGGTCGCCGAACCGGCGCCGTGTCCCAATGCGGATCCCAGGTAGGAACAAAATGGTCCTGGAACCTGGGTAAGGGCGGGACGAAAGGCACCCACTGCGGCGCCGGGGCCGGAAGCGTTGGACCTTGTGGCGCCGTGGCCGGAGCCAGCGGCGCAGGATCCTGTGGCGCCGAAGCTGGAGCTGCCGGCGGTCCAACAGGATCCAGACACGGGACCGCGGGGCCCGAGGGCGCGCCGGCGGGAGCCCGAGGCCTAAAAAGGCGGTCCATGGTAGCAAGAATTCTTGCACCTGTGCGGGAGTCGCTGACGGACCCGGGTAAGGCGGGTAGGCCGTGGGACTCTCGAGCTCCAAAGGAGCCGCAGGGGCAAGGCCCCTGTCACCCTCATCCGCATCCGAGGACCGGCGGGGGGACGTCGGAGAGCGAACACGCTTCTTCGACTTCTTTTTGTGTCGTCTCTTACCCGAATCAGAGGGTGACGAGGACCGTTGGCTGTGGCCCCGCCAGCGTTCCCTGGAACGGCCTCTGGACCGGGAACGGCGCGGGGACGAGTGCCGGACCTCCAGCAGTTTCCGGCGCTGCTCCCGCAAGGCCTTCGGGGCCATGGCCCCACAATCCGGACAAGACCGAGAGTTGTGGTCGGTCTCCAGGCAGTAGAGGCAAACATCGTGGGGGTCCGCCACCGACATGTTGCGACGGCAGGCCCCACAAGACTTAAATCCAGGCATCCCTACGTGCACCAGGAAACCAACTGGAAAAAGGGGAACAAAAGTCCCAAAAGAGATAGTCAAAAAGTGACTAGGGTACGTGCTCTAACCGGATCTGCGCTTTCTGGCGCGGAAAAAGAAAGAACTGACGTCAGCGCGCATGGGTGTAGTCTCCGTGACGTCATCTCGGCGCTTACGACGCCAGCGACGGACGCGGAGCCGCACGACGCCACCTACTGGCGCGCAGGGGTACTGCTAGCAAAACTTTCCGGATCCAGTCTGACGCCTGGGGATATTCTAAGGTAAGGAATCTATCACTAACGTGTCTCTGTCAGATATACTAAAACAAGATTTGGCCATATTACAACACGGGCAATCTCAATTACGTTCTATTAGGTTATTGAGCTGGACGCTGCAATCTTTGCGTGCAGACTACGTGCCATGGCGTTATATCAACAGTACGTCTCTGTTTTCTGAATACAATCTAACAGATAGATAGAAATGGCACAAAGGGGAGCAAAATATACAATGCTGTGTATCGAAAAACTGGATAGATTAGCATTTACAGTGGCAGAATCACCGTCCACAGAATGGCTAATCCATGGCCACATAACTCTACCGGTCACTACTTTTCAGTTTCAGTATTGCCTTGAACAAAAGCAAGTAGGCAGATATGACGAAATGGGTAAGGAATACATTAAGGAATCATGGGTATTACCATACAGATTTCGATGCCGGAATGGGGATCGAGAAGTGTTTCTGAGCGGTACAAACTGTGAGAACGCTTTAAGTGGATCACTCATATGCCAGGATATAATGCTGCACGGGGCTTGTAATGGTTCTGTGGCGAACCTGTCCTGCCATTTGAGGGGTGCCCCAGCTGCTGTGATTACTCCAGCATTCAGGCTACTTTCGAATGGGAGTTACTTGATGCTGAACAGTCAAGGCTGCTGTGGCATGCTCCTGGGCATCGCATATCTGGTAACAGTGAGCTCCAGGGTTACTTGTATGCAAGTATTGTTTCCACCGACATATACAGTCAGGGAGGCACCGTTATGGCCTTCACTGAATGTTTCTTTAATACGGTTTGATACTCTAAGCAGAATGAAAGCCATGCTTCTACAGAAGTCTGTGCCCTTAACCTCCGCTCGAGAGACTTTTGATCTCCAGATCGCAAGGTCTTCGGCAGGGATACAGGCGCTAATTCATACAAACTGCCCTTTCCATTTCGCAGAAATAGTCGATCGTATCTTTAACATGTCTGATACGACAGGCATAGTCCACCTATTTAAGACCATAGGTTCTGAACTTCTGAGCACCTTTCAGACGGTACTTGGAGTTATCCCAAACTTCATACACTGCGTATTTGGAAGCATCTATAGAGGACTTCCGCTCATCCTGTTCCAAGCAGCAGGTATCCTGATTGTTTTATATTTGCTACGCAATGGACGTCCCAGTCACCAAGGAGATGGAAAAAGCACTCCTGGAGCGTAAACACCGTGACCGCATGGTACAACATCTGGGCACGCCTCGCCTAAGAGAACTAAGTGCATCTTGGTTCTTGTCATTTCGACCAGTCTTGATGGACTGCATCTTACCTTGCGGAGAAGAATGGTGTTAGACCTGTGTTTGACACTCCCATCATGTGCGCAACCGGACGTGAATGCGTTACTGGACACGATAACGGCCAATGTTCTCCAGTGTCCTCAGCGTATTCCAATGTTGATGGCAGCATTCCTTGAACCACCGCAGGTAGTAACGGCACCTGTTGGTAAGAACACCGGCTCCTCCACGGACACCCAGGCTTTGGACGGCGCACAGGCTGCCCCAACACCGGCTGCGGACAGCGTGGAACATCATCTGTGCTCAATTGACATACTCTGCGAGGTGTTACAGGGGCCGTCTACGGCGGAAGCAAGCAACAGAAATGTTGCGTCTACCAGCTAGGACACAAACATTTGACTCATTTGGCTCGTCGTGTGCTGGGAAGAAATTCGCCCTTTTTTAAAATAAGCTCAAATTTGGAATTCAAAAACAAAAATTGACATTCCTTTCATTTTTTCGGCATACATGGCTTTTTAATGCTTATAGTGCTTCGGACTATAATTATGGACACTTTAGACCTATGGCTTGCATTATTTTTTAACTTTAAAAAAAAAAAGTTTTTAGAAATTTTAGAGGGTTTTAAACATTTTTTTAGCATAATCAAAGTTTTTATCTATACTAATATGTGTTAGCCTAGTAGTACGGTAATACGTTACATATATCGTCCAGTCGGAAGAGGAGTGGGTGTTATATTCCATATAGGTACCCTATATAGGCGCAGGTAACCTTGTAACCTTTCACCTATATTCTTCCCTACATTACACATAACGGTTCTTGGGTACTGACCTTTTACCTAGATCTGACACTGCATTCAGAACGCGGGTTTTTCCCTGGTTCAATTCTCATACATTATGCATGAGGCTTCTTGGAAGCACAGCAGGACTAACAGTAGGATTACCATCTCCTGTATAATATCTCTGTATAAAGTTCAGGCCCAACGTCATCCTTTAGGCCGACACAGTAACACAGCAAGGCAGGACCCCTGGGGAGACCTATGGGTATATATACAGCACATCTTGCTTAGGAAGAGAGTGGAGAGCAAGACTTTCCCGCTAACACACTGACCAGAGACGCTGAGGTTCCTGCATGCAGACGCTCCAGCTCGCAGTGGTCTAACATCCCTCGCGGGGTGTCCAACTCGAGACCAGGACGGGGTCCCATATTCTCTCATTCTAAGGTAATGGGGTTGACTAGATCCTAGAGGGATTCTTGGCATATCACCTACACAGATGCTAGGTACATTTAGGTACATCTAGTTAGGGAGACATCGTACGAGTAAGCACTTTTTATCATGTGTTTTATGTACTTGTATATATTCATGATTTCTGCAAAATGGAAGAACTATACCATCCCTTTACTTTCGTAGTACTGCTAATCATATATCTCTGCTACTGTCTAATGGTTGTTGCAGCTCATCTATTCTACACTAGAACAACAACTGTTCAATAAATACTTATTGAAAACGCATAGGCTGTTAATTCTGTGCATCTCTCTGAGACAAACTAAGTAAGCACGAGTGACTGAGCGAAAGGAAGTATATTGTTTCCACGATTCAGAGGGATCAGGGTTGTCATGTTCTGAGGTTGCCAGAATCTATTCTCTCCTTGGTAAGAGGAGATTATAGTGGCACTGTGAGCTAGCTAATACAGATAGGGGCTAACTTATCCGGTGAGGGTGCACGGAATCAGTCTGCCACCAATTCCACAGTTTGTGTTATCCAAACGCACAGATCCTGTATAGGTTATATAGGAACTACACGACATGAGCTCATGAGGGAGCTACCAGGATGAGCATGAGACGTTTGCTGAAGCCTCTGAACCACAAATGGAAGACGAGGGAGAGGAGGAAGAGTGTATGCATATATCCCTGACCAATTCATCCATAGTGTAATGCCGCTGGACTGTGGGTGTGGAAACCTGGAGATGAAGTTTGGGCATTTGGCATTGTCCGCGGCTGTGAACAGACCTAACTGGGGGAACCCCCACTTGCGAAACTAACAGAGGAGACTTGTGGGTGGTTTCCCACTTGTGGACTTGTTGCCACATTCTGCTGAGGAGGTCCGCTAAATCATTGTCCATCCCTGGAAGGTACTCCGCTAAAAGGTGAATGTTGTGATGGAGAGCCCAATGCCAAATGGCTTGAGATAGCAGAAACAGCTGTGGAGAACCTGCCCCCCCCCCGTTTATTGTCCGACCGGTTTATTAGGTTTTGGCATACACATCCAAGCCATAATGGCAGAGGATAAAGGTCTGGTATTAATTACTACATATTCATTAAACAGTGACAACTAGCACAGTACTTCCCCCAAGTCCTGCAAGTCCCAAAGAAAATCCTCAATCAAATATTTCTGCAAAACTCACTGAGTATTCGTTAAGCTGTATTTCCATACGTTCGGATTTCACTATCCATGTTATAGCAGGCACAGGTGCCAAGACAATCCTTGTATAATTTGCCCATCGCTGCCATATCTTTCTATACTTTTGTGGGCAGCCTCGTGCTCGGAAAACACTCATATCCAAACCCATGCAATGGTCCACAGCCCGCTTCCATGCCCCCAAGGCAGGAGGGGCAGTAGCCTTCCACATCTTAGCTATGTCTCCATTTGCCAATGCAAATCCCAGGAATAGTAGGTGTTTTTTAAAGTGGTTCCCTCCTATCCCCTCTGTGCTATTTGGGGTCTAGTGGGACCTCCTAAGCTAGCAACTCTACCAGACATGGCGTAACCCCCACCCCCCAAGCAGTCTAGTGATGGACAGCTCTAGACTGTATTTAGGAGGGTGCCCTCCTCTGTTTCACATCGAAGACACTTGGGAAAATCAAGGACCCCCATACGTCACAAACAGTGTCTGGTATAGTATGCCCTGTGCAAATATTTAAATTGAATCAAGCGGAGGCGGGAAGAAATAGTGGCACTGCGATGAGCACCCAAGGCCTCCGTCCAGTCTTCCTCATCAATATCATCAATGTCACTATGCAAAGTCATCCGCAGGCCTGGCAGCGTAGTGTACTATTCAAGACCAGCGATTTATATATTTGTGTAAATTTATGCTCACCTAAATCACACATCAACAATTTACCCTTCTAACGGACTAAACTCAGGTAGCTCCTCAAGGTCACATACATAAGAGAAGATAGCATGGCCTGCAAATATCTATAAAACGGAGCACGATGGAGTTGATATTCAGATTGTAATTCAATGAATAATATTAAAACTGTACCCCGCATGACGTCGCCCAATGTGGACAGCCCTATATCATCCCATCTTTGAAACCCTTGCAATGAGGATACCTGTTGAAGAGAAACTCCACGCCACAAAGGGGTCTCAAGCGTTAATCTACCCCACCCTCCCATCCGCCGGAGGGTCTGCCTTCAGACACAACCATCTGGGTCTATGGGGGAAGGCGGCCCAGTCCCCGCCTACTGTAAAGGAAGTCAAGCAGTGACACGTCACCCATAATCCACCTCTCTGTAGTGTAGGCCAGATCATCTCTGACGCTGTACCACCAGTCGTTAATGACCAATAATTGTGAAGCCACTTATTAGAATTGCACGTCTGCTGCAGCAATGCCCCCGCAATAAGTGGACTGAAAGCACATCCGGAGAGCAACGCGCGCCATCCCGCAGAAACCGCCCCAGAATCGCGTTAGCCTGTCTAAACCACCATGAAGGAATTTTGTAGGGTTAATTCTGAAGCTGATATAGTATACGGGGCAGAAAAACCATTTTAAAAACTGCTGATCGGACGAGAAGCGAGAAGGCAACGAAGACCAGTCTTTAACTTCATCCTTAATGCGTGTTAACAACGGGCCTAGATTACGAGCCCAGGAGATTGTAGAATCGGGGGAGATAAATACACTCAAACTTAAACCCCGTCATGGTTGAGGTCAATTCAGGGGCCCACCCCAGGTCAGCAGAGGCGCCACCCGTTGGGAACACCACCGACTTTACAGCATTCTTGTATAATCCAGAGGTTTTACCGAAGACCTGCATTATTCGCAAAATTAGACCCCCCGAGGTTTCGGGAACTGTGAGGAAAAACAATACATCGTACTAGTAGCACAAGTTACTTACCTTCGGTAACGATATATCTGTAAGAAACATTAGTTAGTTATAGATTCCTTACCTTAGAATTACCCCCAGGCGTCAGACTGGATCCGGAAAGTTTTCGTTAGCAGTACCTCTGTGCGTCGGTCGGCGTCGTGGTCGCCGGGATGACGTCGCAGCAGCTACTTAGACGCCGCCCTCGCGCGCTGACGTCAGTTCTGTACACGACTTTCCGCGCCAGAAACGCAGAGCCATGCAAGACACTGACCACTGGTGCACAAAACTAGGGCCATGAAGAGATGTCCTTAACCCTAGAAGTCAGTTCGCAGAACGGGGAGGATGGGTGGGGCGGTAGCACAAGTTACTAACTTGTGTAACGATATATCTGTAAGAGACAGTAGTTAGTGACAGATTCCTTACCTTAGAATATCCCCAGGCGTCAGGCTGGATCCGGAAAGTTTTCTGCGTAGCAGTACACTTGCGCATCGGTAGGCGGCGTCGTGCGGCTCCGCGTCCGTCGTCGGCGTCGTGATCGCCGGGATGACGTCGCGGGCAGTACTTAGACGCCGCCCCTGCGCGCTGACGTCAGTTCTGTACACGACTTTCCGCGCCAGGAACGCAGAGCCATGCAAGAAGCTGACCTAGGTGTCTGAAAAATACTAGGGCCCTGAAAGGGATGTCCTTAACCCTAGAAATCAGTTCGCAGAACGGGGAGGATGGGTGGGGCGGTAAGGAATCTGTCACTAACTACTGTCTCTTACAGATATATCGTTACACAAGTTAGTAACTTGTGCATCTGAAAGAGACACGTTAGTGACAGATTCCTTACCTTAGAATAGATACCCCAGCAATACCAACCCCGGTGGTGGGTCTGCGAACAAAGATCAGACAAGGAAGTCCTGGAGGACAGAACGGCCAAAGAAGCCGTCCCTCCGGACCTGACTGTCAAGGCAGTAATGCTTTGTAAACTTGTGCAGCG
Organism: Calotriton arnoldi; assembly: GCA_963921515.1. Classification (NCBI taxonomy): domain Eukaryota; kingdom Metazoa; phylum Chordata; class Amphibia; order Caudata; family Salamandridae; genus Calotriton; species Calotriton arnoldi. The sequence continues at coordinate 1,851,547 of CAWUFW010003213.1, read as the reverse complement.
AGGCCCACGTAGCTGCCTGACAGATAACCGGCAGCGGAACACCGCGGCCCAAGGCTGTGGTAGCAGCCATTGCCCTGGTGGAATGGGCCCGCAGCCCAACAGGAGGCTCCTTCTTAGCCAAAGAATAGCAGGTCTTGATGCACAAGGTAACCCAGCGGGAGATGGTTCGTTTGTGCACCGCCCGACCTTTTTTGGCGCCCACGTAGCCAACAAAGGGCTGGTCATCCACCCGGAAGTGTTTTGTGCGGTCGATATAGAAGGAGCGCACGTTTTGGGTCCAGACGGTGGAGCCTCTCTTCCTCTCTGGAAGGATGCGGAGGCGGAAAGAAGGTAGGCGAAGTGATGGTCTGCCCAATGTGGAAGGCAGTAACCACCTTTGGCAAGAAGGACGGACGCGTCCTAAGAACAACCTTGTCTGGATGAACAGACAGAAAGGGAGGTTTGCAAGATAGAGCCTGGAGCTCACTCACCCGCCGAGCGGAGGTGATGGCCACCAGAAAGGCTGTCTTCAGAGTCAGAAGACGAAGAGGACAGTTATGTAGAGGCTCAAAGGGAGCGCACATTAAAAAGGTAAGAACCAAGTTCAAGTCCCACTGAGGCATTACAAACGGAACAGGAGGGAAGAGGTGTGTAATGCCTTTTAAGAACCTGTTAACAGGGGACTTGAAAAAGGAGGGCTGATCAGGGAGCCTGAGGAAGGCCGAGATAGCACAAAGATAACCCTTGATGGTACCCAGGGCAGAACCCTGTTGGGCCAGAGAAAGAAGGAACAGAAGGACCTCAGAAAGAGGGGCAGAAAGGGGATTCACAGCCTTCGCTGTGCACCATGCCACAAATTTGTTCCACCTGCAGGCGTATACCACCTTAGTGGAGGGACGCCTGGCTGCCAGAATCACATCACAAACTTCGGGAGGCAAGTCGAAAGGAATCAACTGCCGCCGCTCAATCTCCACGCAAGCAGGTGTAGACTGGACAGGTTCGGGTGGAGGACCGTCCCCTGCTGCTGCGACAGAAGATCCTCCCGAAGAGGCAGACGGATTGGGGGATCTAGGCTCATACTGAGTAGCTCGGGATACCAAACACTTCGAGCCCAGTCCGGAGCCACAAGGATGACTTGGGCCCGGTCGTGCCGAATCTTCTTCAACACTCTGGGTAGAAGTGGTATAGGCGGAAAGGCGTACAACAGACCGCAACTCCACTCGCGACGAAAAGCGTCGCCGAGCGAGTGCCGCCTTGGAAATTCCAACGCGCAGAACTGATGACATTGCGCGTTCTCTTCGGTGGCGAATAGATCTAACCAAGGCTCTCCCCATTGTTGAAAGAGTCCTTGCGCCACTTCCGAGTGAAGACGCCATTCGTGATCCATCATGCACCTGCGGCTGAGTTCGTCCGCCCTGGCGTTCAGGGAACCTGCCAGGTGTTGAACCATCAGGAACATGTCCTGATGTTCCAGCCAAGTCCAGAGGCGCAGAGCCTCCTGACAGAGGGTCCACGACCCCACCCCGCCCTGTTTGTTGCAGTACCACATGGCGGTGGTGTTGTCTGTGAACACCTGCACTACCTTCCCTTTGACAGAGGGAAGGAATGCCTTGAGTGCAAGTCGGATCGCCCGGAGCTCCAGAAGGTTGATATGGAGCCGGGACTCCGCCCGGAGACCAGAGGCCTCTGATCTCCGCCTCTCCCATGTGACCGCCCCATCCCAGAAGGGACGCGTCCGTCACAACTGTGTGCTCTGGCTGGGGAAGGGAGAGGGATCTGCCCATGACCCATTGCCGGTTCGAGAGCCACCACTCCAACTGTTTTGCAGTCCCCACCGAGATCTGGACGTGATCGGACAGGTTGCCCTGGTGCTGCGCCCACTGGAACTTCAGGTCCCACTGCAGAGCCCGCATATGCCATCTGGCATGATCGACCAGCAGGATGCAGGAGGCCATGAGGCCCAGCAGCCTCAGGGTCATCCGTACCGAAACCCAGGATAAAGGCTGAAAGATCGGAATCATAGCCTGAATATCCCGGACTCGCCGTTCGGGAGGATAGGCCCGAAACTGCGTCGTGTCCAGAACTGCTCCGATGAAAAGGAGCTGTGGAGAAGGAACCAGATGCGACTTCGGCACATTGATGGAGAACCCCAGCGAGTGCAGGAGTTCGGCCGTAGTCTGGAGGTGGGAGAAGACTGCCTGGGACGAGCCCGCCTTCAGCAGCCAGTCGTCGAGGTAGGGGAAGACTGAAACCCCTGCCCGGCGCAGATGAGCTGCGACCACCGCCATCACTTTCGTGAACACCCGAGGGGCACTGGTAAGGCCAAAGGGGAGCACGGTGAACTGAAAGTGCTCGAGGCCTACCGTGAACCGTAGGTAACGCCGGTGGGCCGGCAGGACGGGGATGTGGAAATAAGCGTCCTGCAAGTCCAACGCTACCAGCCAGTCTCCAGGGTCGAGGGCAGTCAAGACCTGAGCTAGGGTGAGCATCTTGAACTTCTCCTTCCAGAGGAAGCGATTGACGTTCCGGAGGTCCAAGATAGGACGCATGTCCTCCTTGTCCTTTTGGGCACCAGGAAGTAGTGGGAGTAGCAACCACGTCCTACTTCTGGGGTCGGAACATGCTCGATGGCCCTCTTGGCCAAGAGGGCCGTGACTTCCTTCTGTAGAAGCACCAAGTGATCCCCTGACATGCGGTGGAATTGAGGTGGCATGGCTGGGGGTGGTCTCGAAGGGGAGGGAGTAGCCCCTTCGGACAATGTCCAAGACCCACCTGTCCGAGGTGATGGGACGCCAGTGGTGAAGGTGATGGCGGACCCTGCCCCCGACTGGCGTGCTGTGCACCTGAAAGGTGGGACTAGGAGGGGTTGGAGGCCGCGGACGGGTTGGAGGTGGTGGCCTGACCCGCATGCTGGTTGCCCGAACCGCCACGGCGGTATCCACGTCCTCGGCCACGCGAAGGCGCTTGCTGCGCGGGCCGTTGACGTGACTGGGCGCCCCTTCCGTGGCCACGAAAGGGGCGAAAAGCAGACGTGAGCGGAGGGCGCACAACAGCAAGGCCCAGGGACTTAGCAGTAGCCCGCGAGTCCTTGAAACGCTCCAGCGCATGGTCTGCCTTCGAACCAAAAAGACCGACTCCATCAAAGGGCGTGTCCACGAGTGTATTCTGGACATCCCCTGAAAAACCAGTGGTTCTCAGCCAGGCGTGGCGACGCAGCGCCACCGTCGTTGCAAGCGATCTGCCCAGCGAGTCGGCGGTATCAAGGCCACAGCGGATGGTGTATTTAGCCGCATCACGCCCTTCCGCAATGGCGCGGGTAAGCAGTGTCTGGACCTCCTCAGAGCACTGCGGCAAAACAGTCGCCACCGAATCCCACAGGGAGTGGGTGTATCGGCCCAAGAGGCAAGCGGTGTTAACGGACCGCAAGCCAGCACTGGAGGAAGAGAAAGCCTTCTTCCCAAAGTGATCCAGGCGCTTGGATTCCCTATCCGGAGGGGCGGTAGGGAAGGCGGTTTGGGAGGCAGAGGCTTGGACAACCAAGCTCTCAGGGGTGGGGTGTTGGGAGAGAAACAGGGGGTCGCCCGGAGCAGGGCGATGGCGTCGGGCCACGTTCCTATCCACAGGAGCCCCTGTGGTGGGTTTGGACCAGGCACCCAAAAGAACGTCAGTGAGTGCATCGTTGAACGGCAGCACAGTCTCCGAAGAGGAGGCCGCCGGCTGAAGCACTCCAGTCAGGAGGTTAGTCCTGACGGCCACTGTAGGCAACTGGAGATTCAAGCAGCTCTACGCAACACCGTTGCAAAATTAGCCCCCTCCTCCGTAGCCACGGGAGGAGACAGCATGCCAGAGTCAGGGGAGGTGTCCAGACCACTGGCATCCCCAAGTTCCTCAACCCAGTCCGGGTCAAACTCGCACTGTTGTGTGAGAGGGTCCTCAGACCCCTCCCAGCTCTCCTGGTCCTCCTCAGGTTCAAAATATGGAGGAGGGACATTAGGGACCCAAGGTCTCATCGGCGCCGGAACCGGCGTCGGGCGACGCCGGTCCGGCTCCATGTCCGGAGCCGGAGAGAACTGGGGAACGACGCCGTCCGGAGCCCCGGACGGCGTCAGGAACGGCACCGGGGACATCGGCGTCGGCGGAGGCGTGGTTAGGTCAACCGGCGTCGATGGGGGTTGCGGCACCACCGGATCCGGGATCGAGGCCGGGGACGGAGCCGAGGCCGGGATGAAGGCCGGTGGGACAGGCGACGCCGGGACCGGAGTCAACGGCGACGCCGGAGCAACCCCATCAGGGCCCGCGGGGCCCGAAGGCGCACCGGAGGGACCTTGAGGCCCGAAGAGGCGGGCCATGGCCGACAGGAACTCCTGTATTTGGGCCTGAGTCGCCCCCGAACCCGGGAAGGACGGGTAATGCGGGGGTAACTCGACAGGCACGTCCGGGGCCGCGGGGACGGTGCCGACAGGGACCTCAGCCGAGTCGCGAGACCAGCGAGGCGAAGTCTTAGAGCGATGATGCCGCTTAGACTTCTTGTGCTTCGACTTACCGGAGGAGCGCGAAGACTTGGATTCCGACGAACGGCGGGGATTCCGCGTCCGGCCCCTCGACCTCTCCCGGGACCAGGGCTTGGTGCGGCGCGGAGCCGACTGCCGGACTTCGAGGAGCTTTCGAGACCGCTCTCGCAAAGCCTTCGGATTAAGTTTCCGGCAGTCAGGGCACGACTTCGTTTCGTGGTCTCGGCCGAGACAGAAGAGACACTCGAGATGCGGGTCCGTGATCGACATCATGCGACCACATTCCTCGCAGGGCTTAAAGCCGGGCATCCCTACGACACCTTAGGAGTCGTGAAGACTCGTTGAAGAAACAGTGAAAAAATTCACAAAAAAGATAGTCAAAAAGTGACTAGGGCACTGCTCTTCCCGGATCTGCGCTTACTGGCGCGGAAAAAGAAGAACGGACGTCAGCGCGCAGGGGCGGCGTCTAAGTACTGCCCGCGACGTCATCCCGGCGATCACGACGCCGACGACGGACGCGGAGCCGCACGACGCCGCCTACCGACGCGCAAGGGTACTGCTATGCAGGAAACTTTCCGGATCCAGCCTGACGCCTGGGGATATTCTAAGGTAAGGAATCTGTCACTAACGTGTCTCTTTCAGATAGGAATCTATAACTAACTAATGTTTTTTACAGTTAGATCATTACCGAAGATAAGTAACTTGTGCATCTGAAAGAAACACGTTATAGATTCCTTACCTTAGAATAGATACCCCAGCAATACCAACCCCGGTGGTGGGTCTGCGAACCAAGATCACACTAGAAAGTCCTGGAGAACAGAACGGCCAAAGTAGCCATCTCTCCGGACTTGGCGAACAAGTTACTTACCTTCGGTAACGCTTTTTCTGGTGGATACAATATCTGCCTGTGGATTCCTCACCTTTGAATACCCCTTGCGCCAGCAATTCCGCGGAAATTCTTTCCCAGCTCTCCCACGACGACGTCACAATAGCACGGCTCCGCTCGCGACTCCGTAAGACGTCATCGGAGCCATAAGAAGACCTCTTCGGCGTGTTGACGTCAGTTCCACCCATTTTTTCCGTGCCACCGAGGCAAACGGGAGGACCGACACATTTTCAAATGCAAACATAGCATTCCAAGTATATACACATATATAAATTCACAATTGCATAATCAATAAAGACATTGTGAAATAGCAACTGAGAAGGCATTTCTCATTATCAAAACTTTCAACATGATCAAGACATATTAAATTAAACATATTTTGGTAGAAACAGGTGGACAACGGGGAGGCGGGTGGGTCAGTGAGGAATCCACAGGCAGATATTGTATCCACCAGAAAAGCGTTACCGAAGGTAAGTAACTTGTTCTTCTGATGGATACTTCTGCCTGTGGATTCCTCACCTTTTGAATAGATTTCCCAAGCCGTGCCTTTCCCGGAGGAGGGTGTCCACCTGACTAAACCAAAAATCTTGCAAAACGGAACGAGCAAAATGGCCATCCCTCCTAACCTCAGAGTCTAGGCAATAATGCTTTGCAAAGGTATGGAGGGAGGCCCAAGTTGCTGCCTTACAAATTTCATGCACTGGTACACCTCTAGCCAAAGCAGATATAGTAGACTTTGCTCTAGTAGAATGAGCTCTGATACCTTCAGGAGCTTCCTATTTGGCCAGGGCGTAGCAGATCTTTATACAGAGGATAATCCATCTTGACAGAGTCCGCTTGAGAACAGCTTTACCCTTCATCCGACCAATATAACCCACGAAGAGTTGGTCATCAAGTCTCAATTCTCTGGTCCTTTCCAGATAAAAGCTGACCGCTCTCTTTGGGTCCAAGCGGTGAAGTCTCTCCTCCTTGGAAGGGGGAGGATAAAAGGTAGGAAGGGTAATGGACTGCCCCAAATGAAAAGGGGTAACCACCTTGGGAAGGAAAGCAGCCCTGGTCCTTAGAACCAACTTATCTGCATGAATGGTCAGGAAAGGAGGCTTAGAGCTAAGAGCCTGCAACTCGCTTACCATCCTAGCCGAGGTAATGGCAATCAAGAAAACCGTTTTAAAAGTAAGAAGCCTCAAAGGGCAACTATGCAGAGGCTCAAATGGAGAACCCATGAGAAAAGTAAGTACAAGATTCAAATCCCACTGAGGCATAATAAAAGGAGTGGGAGGAAACATGTTTGTAAGACCTTTAATGAATCTCATCACCACCGGAGATTTAAATAAGGAAGGCTGACCCGGCAAACAGATAAAAGCCGACAAAGCCGATAAGCAACCTTTTACAGTAGCTACAGCAAAACCCTGCTGCGCTAAGGAAAGTGAAAAACTTAAAACATGAGATAAACGAGCCTTCAAAAGGTCAATAGATCTCTCTCCACACCATTTAACAAATTTAGACCAACGGGAAGAGTAAATGGACTTGGTGGAGTGTCGCCTGGACGATAAAATAACATCCACCACATCAGGTGGGAGAGAGAAAGAACTCAGGTTGCCCCGTTCAATCTCCAGGCATGAAGGTGCAAGCTCTGGAGGTGGGGGTGAAGAACCTGCCCCTGCGACTGCGAGAGGAGGTCTGCCCTGAGAGGGAGACGGAGCGGAGGGTGCGAAGAGAGGTGAAGAAGATCTGTGTACCACACCCTTCTCGGCCAATCCGGAGCGATCAAGATGACTTGGGCCCGGTCTTGGCAAATCTTCCTCAGAACCCGAGGAATCAAGGGTATGGGAGGAAACGCATAAAGGAGTTGAGAGCTCCAACTCAACTGAAAAGCGTCCCCCAACGCTCCCTGCATCGGAAACTGGAGACTGCAGAACAACGGGCAGTGTGCGTTCTCGTGAGTGGCAAATAGGTCCAACCGAGGAGACCCCCACATCTGGAAGATGTGATGGACCACCTCTGGATGAAGCCGCCACTCGTGATCGGCTGAGTAATGCCGACTGAGACTGTCCGCACGAACATTCAGCACCCCGGCTAGATGATTTGCAAACACACAAATCTGCTGGCCCAGGACCAGAGTCGCAGAGCCTCTCGACAGAGACGAAACGACCCTACACCTCCCTGTTTGTTGTTATACCACATCGTGGTCGTGTTGTCCGTCAGGACCTGAACTGACCGACCGCGAAGGGAAGGAAGGAAAGCCTTTAGTGCCAAACTTATCGCCCGCAATTCCAGAAGGTTGATGTGAAGCAACCTTTTCTCTGGAGACCAAAGACCTTTGATCTCCAGATCCCCCAGATGAGTCCCCCACCCTAGAGTGGAGGCATCCGTGATCACTGTGGCCATCGGTGGAGGAAGTTGAAAGGGCTTCCCTTGAGACAGGTTGCCCTGCACACCCCACCAAGTCAGCTCCGCCGCAGCGTCTCTGGAGATTCTGACCTTCTCCCCAAGATCTCCGTCGTGCTGATACCACTGCCTGCGGAGACACCACTGGAGTGCCCTCATGTGCCAGCGTGCGTGACTGACCAACAGTATGCAGGAAGCGAAGAGACCAAGCAGGCGTAGGACCTTCAGGACCGGAACAACCGCTCCGTTGTGAAACAAAGGAATCATTTCCTGAATGTCGAGAATCCTCTGCGGAGGTGGGAATGCTCGACAAACAGTAGTGTCCAGTATTGCCCCTATGAACAGGCTGCGCTGAGAAGGCACCAGGTGAGATTTGGGCACATTGATCGAAAAACCCAAGTTGAACAACAACTGCGTTGTCACCTGCAAGTGACGCAACACCATCTCCGGAGACTTGGCTTTCAACAGCCAATCGTCCAGGTAGGGGTAGACAGGAACCCCATATCTTCTGAGATGAGCTGCTACCACTGCCATCACCTTTGTAAAGACTTGCGGTGCGGAAGTCAGACCGAACGGTAGAACCGCAAACTGGTAATGTTGCGACCCTACCGTGAAACGTAGATACTTCCGATCCGACTTCAGGATGGGAAGATGAAAGTACGCATCCTGGAGATCGATGGACACCATCCAGTCTTCCTGTTGCAGCGCAAGAAGAACCTGAGCCAGAGTCAACATTTTGAATTTCTCCTGCCCGAGGTAAAAATTCAAAATCCTGAGGTCCAGGATCGGCCTCAAACGTCCGTCCTTTTTGGGAATCAGGAAATACCGGGAGTAGCACCCCTGACCCCTTTCCTGCTCCGGAACCACCTCTATCGCACCTTTCTGTAACAAGACAAGAACCTCCTGTTGCAAAAGCAACAAGTGGTCTTCCGAACAACCACCTTGGCGAGGAGGGTAAGGAGGTGGATACTCTAGAAAAGGAAGGGTGTACCCATTCTCTACAAGATTCAGAACCCAACGATCCGTTGTAATCAGTTTCCAATCCTGTAGAAAATGGGACACCCGACCCCCAACAGGACCAACATGCTCTAAGATGGGGGATCTAGAGCTGCTTCCCAACGGTGAGGGGAGGAGAGGAGGAGGAGGAAGAGGACTGCTGCCGTGAGGCTCCCTAGAACGGCCTCTGTTCCTACCCCTGTAGGACTTGTATAAAGGGTTCTGCTGTTGCTGCTGCTGACCCTGTTGATACTGTTGACGGCCACGAAAGGAAGAACCCCTTCCAAACCCACGAAGGCGTTTGTAACCAAAACCCCTGGACTGTGTTTGAAGGCCCAGAGATCTAGCAGTGGCCCTACTGTCTTTAAACCGCTGTAAAGCAGAGTCAGCCTTGGATCCAAACAACCTTGTGCCATCAAAAGGTAAGTCCAACAGAGTCGCCTGGACATCCGGGGAAAAACCAGAAGACCTCAACCAGGCCTGTCTTCTTGTTGCCACAGAAGAGCCCATCACTCGTGCAACAGAATCAGCCGTGTCCATCCCAGACTGGATCACCTGGCGAGCAGCTGCTTGCGAGTCAGAGAGCACCTCCATAAAGCTTGCCCTATCATCCTCCGGGAGCTTAGGAGCCAGTTGCTTCACAGAATCCATCAAGCATGGACGTATCTTCCCAGAAGACACGTAGCATTAGTCGACTTCAACACCATGCTTGCAGACGAAAATATCTTTTTGGCTGCTTGCTCCATCTTTTCGAGTCTCTATCACCCGGAGTAGTAGGGAAAGCACTCGAAGATTGCTTCGAACAAGAAGCCTGTACCACCAAGCTCTCGGGAGTCGGATGAGTAGACAGAAAGGCAGGATCCCCAGGGGCCGGCCTATATCTCCGTGCAATTGTTCTAGAGACAGCAGGAGCGGACAAAGGTTTCTGCCACACCTCCAAAATTGGCTCAGTCAAGGCATCAATGAAGGGTAACAGTGGCTCCGAGACCACCGAAGAGGTATTGAGGACTTCAGTCAAAATGTTGGCCTTCAATTCAGATGATGGCAACTGAAGGCCCAGCAAATCAGCCGCCTTCCTCACGACCACATGATAAGGCAAATTTTCTAGAGGAAGACCAGCCCTTGGTGATTAAAGATCGTATTCAGGAGATGTATCTAACCCACTGGCCTCCTGCAGATCCTCAAAGTCATCAAGAGAGTCTAAAATCTCTCCTTCCTCTTGCTCTTGCTCGTGTGCATACTCCTCCTCCTCTAGCAGCCTCTGTGCATCCCTCCTGGAGCGCTGCTTTGTCTTCAGTGCCGGCGTCAGTGGAGCCTGAAACGGAGTCGACGGCGCCGTACGCGGCGCCAGTGACTATGGCAACGGAACGAAAGGCCCCTCCGGAACATCCTTCGGCGTCGCACGAATCCGAGACGACGCCGACCCCACATCCGACGGAGCTCGAGGTGCCGGAGTCGACGACCTCGGAAATGCCATGCCGGAGCCGATGGCATAAAGGGTACAAAGGGCGCCTGGGCATACTGGTGTGGAACACCCAAATTGTAGGCCAAAGGACCTGTAGGCACACCCAGCGGAAAACTGGCCCTTGAAAACATACCATACATCGCGTTTAAGAACTGCGATGGGTCCGCACCAGGCAAGGGAAAAGGAGGATAAGGTTCCGTACCTTCTCGCCCGTGGACCTCCTGAGGTCGTACTGGATCCTGCGGAGCCGGTGGAGACGGCGCCCGCTCAGGCGAACCCACAGGAATCGGAGACAACTCCCGAGGCGCCGGTGATCCTCTCGACGCCGAAGAGCCCTTCGACGCCGGCGACATCGGAGCCGGGGAATGAACCGACTCCGCTCTCGGCGAAGGAGACGGGGAGACAAAGTCCTTCCTCCGAAGTCGCTCAGGAGGTGAAGTCGGCCTCGAAGCCCTAGACTTCGACGAATGACGCCGGGATTTCTTCGACTTCTTATGCTTCTTAGATCTTGAAGTGTGAGACGAAGAAGACTTCACCCGCTTCCGACCTCTCTTCTCCTTCTTAGCTCTGGCCATGAAAAGTTTAGCCTCACGCTCTTTAAGGGCCTTCGGGTTCATCTTCATGCAGGAACGGCATTCTTCGACGTCATGGTCTGACGAAAGACACCAGAGACAGTCGTCATGCGGATCCGTAATTGACATCTGGCCTCCGCACTCCCTGCAAGGCTTAAAACCGGACTTCCTAGAAGTAGCCATTTTCAACGATATGAAGACACAATGTAGAAAATGGAGAGTCCCTGGAAAAACCGTTACGCGTCGACGGCGCGGAAAAAAGGGAACAGACGTCAGCACGCCGACGTCTTCTTATGGCTCCGATGACGTCTTACGGAGTCGCGAGCGGAGCCGTACTATTGTGACGTCCTCGTCGTCGTGGGAGAGCTGGGAAAGAATTTCCGCAGAATTGCTGGCGCAAGGGGTATTCAAAAGGTGAGGAATCCACAGGCAGAAGTATCCATCAGAATGTCCAGGCAGTAGTGCTTGGTGAACGTGTGCAGCGATGCCCACGTAGCTGCCTGACAGATGTCGCTTAGAGGAACTCCCCGTCCCAAAGCAGTGGTGGCTGCCGTCGCCCTGGTGGAATGGGCGCGCAACCCCACTAGAGGCTCCTTTTTAGCCAAAGAGTAACAGGCCTTGATACACAAGACGACCCACCTGGAGATGGTCCGCTTGTGTACAGCCCGACCTTTCTTGGCGCCCACGTAGCCAACAAAGAGTTGGTCATCCACCCGGAACTGTTTTGTGCGGTCTAGGTAAAAAGGGAGCGCACGTTTTGGGTCCAGACGGTGGAGCCTCTCTTCCTTTCTCGAAGGGTGCGGAGGCGGAAAGAAGGCGGAAAGTGATGGTTTGGCCAATATGAAAAGACGCAACCACCTTTGGAAGAAAGGATGGACGAGTGCGTAGGACAACTTTGTCCGGATGCTTAGCCAGAAATGGAGGCTTAGAAGAAAGAGCCTGGAGCTCACTCACCCTTCAAGCAGAAGTGATGGCCACCAGGAAAGCAGTCTTAAGTGTCAAGAGACGAAGAGGACAGTTATGAAGTGGCTCAAAGGGGGCACACATTAAAAAGGTTAAGACCAGGTTCAAGTCCCACTGAGGCACAACGAAAGGAACAGGAGGAAAGAGATAAGTTATGCCTTTCAGGAAACGATTTACAGGGGACTTGAAAAGAGAAGGCTGATCAGGAAGCCTGAGAAAGGCAGAAATGGCCGAAAGATAGCCCTTGAGAGTGACCAGAGCAGAGCCCTGCTGGGCCAAAGAAAGGAGGAACAAGAGGACCTCCGAAAGAGGGGCATAAAGGGGATCCACAGCCTTTGCTGTGCACCATGCCACAAATTTGTTCCATCGGCAGGCGTATACCGTCTTAGTGGAGGGACGCCTGGCTGCCAAGATGACATCACAGACTTCGGGAGGCAGGTCAAATAACGTCAGCTGCCGCCGCTCAATCTCCACGCAAGGAGGTGGAGGCTGGACAGGTTCGGGTGGAGGACCGTCTCCTGCTGCTGAAGAAGATCCTCCCGAAGAGGCAGACGGATCGGAGGATCGATGGCCATACTGAGTAGCTCGGGATACCATACTCTTCGTGCCCAATCCAGAGCCACAAGAATGACTTGGGCCCGGTCGCGCCTGATCTTCAGCACTCTGGGCAGAAGTGGTATAGGCGGAAAGGCGTAAAGAAGACCGCAACTCCACTCGCGCCGAAAAGCGTCGCCTAGCGAGTGCCGCATTGGAAATTCCAACGCGCAGAATTGCTGACATTGCGCGGTCTCTTCGGTGGCGAATAGATCTAACCAAGGCTCTCCCCACTGTTGAAAGAGACCGTGCGCCACCTCCGAGTGAAGACACCATTCGTGATCCATCATGCACTTGCGGCTGAGCTTGTCCGCCCTGGCGTTCAGAGAACCTGCCAGGTGTTGAACCACCAGAGATATGCCCCGATGTTCCAGCCATGTCCAGAGACGCTGAGCCTCTTGACATAGGGTCCACGACCCCACCCCGCCCTGTTTGTTGCAGTACCACATGGCGGTGGTGTTGTCCGTGAACACCTGCACTACTCTTCCCCGGACAGAGGGAAGGAATGCTTTGAGTGCAAGACGGATCGCTCGAAGCTCCAGAAGGCTGATGTGGAGCCCGGACTCCGCCGGAGACCAGAGGCCTCTGATCTCCGCCTCTCCCATGTGGCCACCCCATCCCAGAGGGGATGCATCTGTCACCACAGTGTGTACTGGTTGGGGAAGGGAGAGGGATCTGCCGTTGACCCAATCCTGGTTCGTGAGCCACCACTGCAATTGTCGTGCAGTGCCCTCCGAGATCTGGACGCAATCGGACAGGTTCCCCTGATGCTGCGCCCACTGGAACTTCAGGTCCCACTGCAGAGCCTGCATATGCCACCTGGCATGATCGACCAGCAGGATGCAGGAGGCCATGAGTCCCAACAGCCTCAAGGTCTTCCTGACCGAAACCCGGGATAGAGGCTGAAAGATCGGAATCATAGCCCGAATATCCCAGACTCGCTGTTCGGGAGGATAAACCCTAAACTGCGTCATGTCCAGAACCGCTCCGATGAAGAGGAGCTTCTGAGAGGGAATCAGGTGAGACTTCGGCGCATTGATGGAGAACCCCAGCGAATGCAGGAGGTCGGCCGTAGTCTGGAGATGGGAGACGACAGCCTGGGGCGAGCCCGCATTCAACAGCAAGTCGTCGAGATAGGGGAAGACTGGAACCCCTGATCTGCGCAGATAAGCTGCAACCACCGCCATCACTCGCGCTGGTAAGGCCAAAGGGGAGCACGGTGAACTGAAAATGCTCGTGGCCTACCGTGAATCGCAGGTAACGCCGGTGGGCCGGCAGGACGGGGATGTGAAAATAAGTGTCCTGCAGGTCCAACGCTACCATCCAGTCTCCAGGGTCGAGGGCAGACCTGAGCCAGGGTCAACATCTTGAACTTCTCCTTCCGGAGGAATCGGTTGACGTTCCTGAGATCCAAGATAGGACGCAGGCCTTTGTCCTTCTTGGGTACCAGAAAGTAGTGGGAATAACAACCACAACCTACTTCTGGGACAGGAACGCGCTCGATGGCTCCCTTGGCCAAGAGAGCCGCAACTTCCTGTTGGAGAAGGGACAGGTGATCCTCCGATATGCGATGATACTTGGGTGGAATGGAGGGAGGGGTAGCCTCGAAGGGGAGAGAGTAACCCCTTCGGACTATTTGCAAAACCCACCTGTCCGACGTGATGGTGCACCAGTGGGGGAGGGGATGGCGAATCCTGCCGCCCACTGGTGTTTGGTGGCCCTGAAATGTCGGACTAGGAGGGCTTGGTGGCTGCGGCGGAGGGGGTGGAGGTGGGCTGGCCCGCCCGCTGGCCCCCAGAACCACGGGTTGGTTCCCACGTCCCCGGCTGCGCTGGGATGAAAAGGTCTGCGCTGGCCTGTGGCTCTGAAGGGAACGTGGTGGGGCACCCCTTCCGAGGCCACGAAAGCGGCGAAAGACCGAATGTGCAGGACGCAGGGTGGAAAGACCCAAGGACTTGGCCGTAGCCCGCGAGTCCTTGAAACGCGTCAATGTACTGTTAGCCTTGTCGCCGAATAGGCGACGGCCATCAAAAGGCATGTCCATCAGAGTGTTCTGGACACCCCCCGAAAAGCCAGTCGTCCTCAACCAGGCGTGGCGTCTGATCGCCACCGACGTGGAAATCGCTCTGCCCAGTGAGTCGGCGGTACCCAGCCCACACCGAATGGCGAACTTAGCTGCGTCTCTCCCTTCAGCAACAGCATGGGAGAGCACGGTCCGGGCCTCCTCCGGACACTGAGGCAGCACTTGCGCCACTGAGTCCCACACAGAGGGGGAATAACGGCCCAAGAGGCATGCGGTGTTCACCGACCGCAGCCCTAAGCTGGAGGAAGAAAACAACTTCTTCCCAAGGTGATCCAGCTTCTTGGATTCCCTATCCGGGGGTGCGGTAGGGAAGGCGCTCTGGGACGTTGAGGCTTGGACCACCAAGCTCTCAGAGGAAAGGTGTTGGGAAAGGAACAAGGGGTCGCCCGGAGCCGGGCGGTGGCGTCGGGCAATCATCCTATCCACAGGAGCCCCTGTGGTGGGCTTGGACCAAGTGCCCAAAAGGATGTCCGAGAGGGCTTCATTAAAAGGCAGCAGGGGCTCCGAAGAGCTCGCTGCCGGCTGAAGTACCTCTGTCAGGAGGTTAGTCCTGACTGCCACCGTAGGAAGCTCGTGGTTGAGAGCCTCGGCCGCCCTACGCAACACCACTGCGTAAGACGCTCCCTCCTCCGTAGCCACGGTAGGAGGAGACAGCATGCCAAGGTCTGGCGAGGAGTCCAAACCACTGGCATCCCCCAGGTCCTCTCTCCAGTCCTGTTCCAGCTGTTCTGTTAAAGGGTCACCTGACCCCCTCCCAATCCTCCTCCTCCTCCCTCCTCGTCCCCCTGGGTGCCAATCTGGCCTAAAAGGGACTCCAGGAACGAACAGGGGCACAAAAACCCCGCTCGGCACCGGATCCGGCATCGGTCGACGCCCGTCCGGCTCCGTATCTTCACCCGGAAGGAGGTCGGGGTCGACGCCGGCCGGGGGGGCTGGCTGGCGCCGGGCGCGGTAGTGGTGCAGTCGGAAGCGGCGCCGGTCTAATAAGGTCAACCGGCGCTGATCCGGATCCAGGCCTGGATCCAAGGGGGGCCTGCGGCACCGGGGCCAGAGCCGCTGGCAATGAAGGTCCCGGCCCCCCAGCCGAGTCCGCGGGGCCCGAAGGCGCGCCGGCGGGTTTGGGCCGACCAAAGATGGCATGCATCGCCTCGTAGAACGTACAAAGCTGGGCGGGAGTCGCCCCGGGAAGGGAGGGAAACCCGGAGTCGACTCGTCGGGCTCCGCAGGAGGGGCACCACCCGCGGGCCTCGTCGGGTCGGCCGACCGACGAGAAGTAGAAGAGCGACGATGCTTCTTCGACTTCTTTTTGTGCTTCGACTTACCCGACCCCGAGTGCGAAGACTTCGATGATTTCGATTCTGAATGGTGGTGGCTCAGCGACCGGTCCCTCGACCTCCCTCTCGAACGGCGCGGAGCTGACTGTCGGCGTTCAAGCAGCTTTCGGGACCGCTCCCGCAAAGCCTTCGGCGTCAACAACCGGCAGTCGGAGCACGACTTGGGGTCATGGTCGTGCTCCAGGCAGAAAAGGCACACGCGGTGCGGATCGGTCACCGACATCAGTCGGCTACAGGAACCGCAGGCCTTGAATCCTGGCATCCCTCGTGCACCTTTCGGAGTCGGAGACCCAAAAAAGACATCGACAAAAGTCGAGAAAAAGTTAGTCAAAAAATGACTGAGGTACCGCTCTTCCCAGATCTGCGCTGGCTGGCGCGGAAAAATAAAGAACTGACGTCAGCGCGCGAGGGCGGCGTCTAAGTAGCTGCTGCGACGTCATCCCGGCGACCACGACGCAGACGACGAACGCGGAGCCGACCGACGCCACCTTCCGACGTGCAGAGGTACTGCTAACGAAAACTTTCCGGATCCAGTCTGACGCCTGGGGGTAATTCTAAGGTAAGGAATCTATAACTAACGTGTTTCTTTCAGATTAATATTTTATTGGATATATCTGCGGACCACTCAAATCCTCGCACTTGAGCATCAACTCTCACCCAAACCGTCAATGGCTCAATTGCCAAGGCAAATAAAAGGGGGACAGTGGACATCCCTGCCTAGTGCCTCGACCTAACCGGAACGAAGCAGAAACCGTCCCCGCCACCCGAACCGAAGCCGATAAATCAGTGTAGAAAAGGCAAAGATGAGAGGAACCGTGAACCAAGATTAATAGATTGGAGCAAAGCAAATAAATACTCTCAGCTGATCGAATCAAATGCCTTGTCTATATCAATCAATAACACTGCAGCTGGTCTGCCCAGCCAGTGTACCAGGGCGAGGGCATTAGAAACTCTGCAGATATTGTGGAGGGTAGCCCTATGTGGCATAAAGCCAGCATGATCCGGGTGGACCAGGTCTTGCATGCATTTCATAAGTCTGTTAGCCAGAAATTTAGCGAGGAGTTTCACCTCTATATTCAGTAGAGATATCAGGAGGTAGGAAGAAGGATCCTCAGGCGGATGGCCCGGTGACAATTTCAGCATGTCTCCAGTCCAGTGGAAGCACTTGCTCCTCAGACGCCGCTTTTATTGTTCCCAGAAAATATGTCCTAGTTGCAATATAGAAGCTTTAAAAAACTTGCAGGGATCTCCCATAAATATTACCCAGTGTGATGGGTTCCCCATATAATGTGCCAGCCACTATGATGTATCTTCCGTAAGCATCTGACCATATGCGAGTGGGTTTAAAAGGAATCCTTTTACAAATTAAAATACCGGCTCCCCGGGATCGCCTTGTGAACCCAGAGTGAAATGTTTGGGTGTAACCAAAGCGTGTAACGCAGCGTACCTTTGATCCCAGAAGATGTGTCTCCTGTAAAAGGAGAATGTCTACCCCCAGCCTCTTGGCCTGTTTCAAATCAGCTCCCCCTTTAATTTTGTCAAGAACCCCTCCCTCCTTACATTCCAAGTAAGGACCCGTACCAAACCTACTTGACTATCAATATCTTCATTAGGCATTAGTATCTACGGTGGGTATATTTGACAGTATGAGCATATAGGTTTCCAGGAGTATTGTATTGGGACTGTGCCATATCACGATGACAACAACTGTAACAAAGAGAAACAACCCTACACCCCAATACCTCAGGGAACTTTAAGTATCTGTCGTGGAAAAGACCTCCTTGGAGCCCCAACAGGGAGCCTATCCAAAGGATCCCCTCATCCTTTACCCAACTGGACATCTGGGCTAGAGAACCCTAACCCGTGGTACTCTAGGAGTGCAGTCATGCATATAGTGCCCATATGAAGTAAGTATGTACTATGTCACCGCCCAGGTGCATCATAGAAGCCTATGACAATACGGCCCGGTATGGCAGTCAGTCTGACCCAAAATACAAAGGAAGCCATTTACAGTTCTTCAGTTCGGCACATATTCCTCCATGTCGAATGAGGTATATTGCAACACTTTGTTGTGGAGCTTTGAGAGCGGTCCAGTCTATCGCTCAGGGTGGAATCAGAGTCCACACGCGACAGATTGTGGGGCTTCAATTATAGTCTCATCTGCCCACATGAAAACTGCCACTGGGGTATCGAACAATAGTGTTTGCAAATTGTCAACCACTCAAGCGAGCTGGATATAATATCATGTACTGGATTTTTAACTCCCTTAGTCTCTGCTTCGCTGCTATGAAAAATTGGCGCTGCTGCTGGATCATCCTCGTATAGTCAGGAAATATTATTGGGTGCGACTCAAATAATAACTTGTCTTGGCTCTGAGCATATTTCAGGATCGCATCTCTATCGGTGTAGTTTAGAAGTTTGGCAATCACAGGTCTAGGCCTCGCACCTGGAGTTTTTTTTTCTTTTTTTAACCAAGGTCTTGGGGGCTCTCTCGACCACAAATCAAGACAAGAGCGATTCGTCTGGCATGATAGACCAGAGCCACTGTGCCAAGAACCTGCCCATAGAGGAGCCTTTACATCCCTTGGGGAATCCTACTAAGTGCAGATTATTGCGGCGGGCGTGGCCCTTTGCATCTTTCACTCACGCTGCCAGCTTTTTTGTTACCACTGTCAACTTTTTGACTTTCTGCTGGAGGGTTATCACTCAGTCCTCGACGCCCGACACTCTGGTCTCAGCTTCTGTGATCCGATCTATTGCATTGCGAAGGTCCTGGCGCAATGCTATGCGGTTCTATATAGCGCACAACTGCCCCGGCAAAGGGGCGTCCCAGCGCTGATAAGGTCACCTCCGAGCCAACCGCCCCAATTTTGGCATCTAAGATGTCACGAGACTGCATAATAGCTGCCAGCAGAGCAGCGCTGTCTGGACCAGGCCCTGAGGTCGCACCGGGTACGCAGCTCCATCACTGTCCTCAAAGAATTGGTCCATAGTGCTTTGCTTGTTCGATGTACTGGAGGGCTTATCTTTGGTCATGTTGATACTTCTGGTGGTGCCGTTCTGTAAGAGGCATCCCCAGTACTTGCTTCAGCACAACCCGCCGGGCCCCCACAGCGTCTCAACAATGCGGCACGAGCAGTCAGCAACCGGCAGTCTGTAGATCTGGGCAGATACTAATCTCTTTTCATGAGGGCCCCCGGCAAGTCGGTCAATCCCAGGCCACAAGCTGCAACCAAGACCTAGCCTGGCTGCCTCCGTGACCAGATGACCAGCCGCAGCACAGTACCCCCGAATGAGGTCCTAAGCCCTAACATATAAGTTATGACCTGATCTTGCAATCAAAAGTCGAGCATGTTGCGAGGCACATCAATGAGCATTAGGTTGAGGAGCATGGGGGTGGGGGGGACCCCATCATTGCTGTCATCACTGGCTCGGGTCGAGGAACAATTGGACTCCCCGCAAACAGGTCTCCATGCGGCACCTCGGCCCGCAAGTTGGCACCGCCCAGCACTCTTCCGCTGCACAGGCGTGTTGCGCCCTATCCCACAGCTCTGAGGGGGCACAATATATTCTGCAGCTGCCAGCGCGGTGATAATATCTTAAGTAATCTCTAGGCAGGATGATGCCAGAAAAATGTGCAGACTGCCGGGAACTCACCTAACAAGCTTCCGCCACGTTGGCTTGCTAGGCCATGCCCACACCCAGGAAGGCTTTTAACATTAGGTGAACAGCTAGAAGCTCTAAGTAGCTGATGTGGAGACCCAAGTGTTTGGTCTCCCACAGGCCCTGCGAGGTCAGATCCTGTAAGTGAGAACCCCACCCTGTCAGTGATGCGTCGATTGTAACAATGGTCCGCAGAACAGGTTCGGGGAAAGGCCGCCACGAAAGAGGTTGTTGGTGTTCCACCACTGTAGAGAGCGATGAACGTGGCGGCCTATCAACACTAGATCGTCCCAAAGACCCTATGTTTAAAATCACTGTTGCTCTGAACATTCCTGCAAAGGACGCATGTGAAGCCTTGCATGCTTAAGGCAGGAAAGTTAGCTATTCAGCTAGGCGTGTCACCCCCAGGCTAGTACACCCCCTAAGGTGGGCTAAAGTGAGGTGGGCACGATTTTGCAGAACTGGTCATCTGTGTGTTGGCACACTTCGGAACTGTGGGACAGGGCTATGTCCACTTCCCACAGGAAGTGGTCATATAGGGGGCGTAGTGACCCCAAGGGTTAAGTAGCCCATTGGCTACTAACCCACACTCCCCTAGCGCCCCTAAATTCAGCATTTAGAGGAACCCCTGGCACCAGGAAATCAGATCCTGCTGACCTGAAAGACGAAGAAGGATGTGAAGAGTAGCATCTAGCAAGAACTGAAGATCCAGCAACTGACCAGACACCTGAAGACACCATTGCACCCGTAGCTCCAAGCCAGAGTTTAAGTGGGCCAACGGTGTCATAGTGGTCCCCAGCCCTTCAGAGACTGAGTCCACCGAGGTTTCGCCCCCAGTGAACTCTCAGATGTTGCCTGCAGCCTCTGCACGATAGACCCCTCTACCGCAACTGCTCCCGGTAAGAAAAACCCACCGCCTAAGGACACCTCTACACCTGAGGCCCTTGGCCGTAGAGAAGAGGACCAAAGGTGTGTCTGCATCCCCATCATGAGGCCTAAGCCCCCCTATTGGTTCAGCCCAACAGGCCTCCCAATCCGAACCTGCAGTTTCTTTACGAGAAGACCAATCCCCATAGAGAAACATTGGCACCACAACGCTGTTTTGCGCCTCTGCACCCGGCCGCCCTTGTGCCGCTGGTGGTGTTCTGAAGGTGCTGCCTTGGACCTTTCCCACCACTCACCTTAACTCCTGGAGATTGGTCCCGTAAGTCGCTGTATTATACCTGAATGCTGCATTGACTTTTCCTCCCATAGGATAACATTGCAGCTTCCAGAAATTGCACTGTCGACTTTTTGACCTAAAAAGAATTCCTATTTAAAAAAGTACTTACCTGAACGATTTTCTTCTGATGCCTAAACATATATAAAGAAAATTGCTATTTTTATAAATTGGTGTGGATCTCCTTATTCAGTCGTGTATCTCATTTATGGACCATTGTGTGTATTTTCAGGTGTCTTGCACTCCTCTGTGATAAGCCTAAGGCTGCTCAACCACATTACCCCCTAAAAGAGCACCTTGGGATTGCCATAGCAAGCCCCTGTCCACTCATAAGGGAACCCCTGGACTCTTTACACGATATATATATCTCATTTTGATATATCACATAGAGCCAGCTTCCTACATTGGCATTTAGCATTTTTGGGAGAAGTGAACAAGTTGATGGTCTGGGTTCCCACTTATAAAAGTACAAGTGGAGTTTCCACTCATGGGACTGTTGATGCGTCCTGCTGATAATGTCCATATAGACGTTCTCTACCCGCGACAAATGGTTTGCCAACTGATAAATGTTGTTGCAGATTGCCCAGTGCCAGATTTATTGCACCAATTAAGACAGTTGGGGGGAGTGGGAGCTCCCCTGCTTCTGGATGTAGTACATGGCAGTCGTGTTGTCCGTCTTTATGAGACTGTCTTGCCCCAAATGAGTCTGAGGAAGGCTCAGAGGGCTAAAAAGATGGCTAGCAATTACAGGGTGATGACGTAATACTTGTGGTGCTAAGGGTCCAGGTGCTTTGTATAGTCATGCTGTTGATGTGATCACCCCACCACAAGAGATGCTTCGGTGGTGATGGTCAACTGGAGATGGGGGTCTAGAAAGCCCGTGCTGAGCAACAGGTTGGTGCTTCACCACAGCAAAGAGTGCTGAGCCCTGGTCATTACCAATACCAGATCTTCCCAGTACCCGTCCACGTAGGCACACTGCTTCAAGAGGCACCACTGGAATGGAACAGAGCTCAAGAAGGGGTGGAACTGCTGAGGTTGAAGTGTGTTTTTTTTTGGTCATTGATGGTGAACCCTAACTTGTGGAATAGGGACACTTGCTCTTTGAATGTGTGCTAGAAATTGGAGTTTGCTGCTGCTCTTAATCAGCCAGTCATCCGGGTATGGGTAGATTTGTACTTCATTTTGGGGCAGGTGCACTGCTACTACTTTCTGAACAGCGCTGGAGACGTAGTGACTAAGAAGTGTAACACTGTGAACTGGTAGTGTTGTTCACTTACCAAGAATCAAAGGTACTGGTGATGCGCTGAGTGGATGGGTATGAGTCTTTCAGATCAAGTCATCTTGAAGGCACAGTGGGATGACATCCTGCACAATTACCATGAGTAAACATTCTGAGAGAATGAACCTGTAAAGTGGTCACAGGTCCAGAATTGGCCAGACAATCAGCCTTTCTGGGAATGAAAAAGTAGAGGGAGTTACACCCCCTTTCCATGTTGGCGCCCATTGCAAGGAACACATGACCCTCTTCATCTAGGAGCTGGAAGTGGCTTGACCGGAGGACAGGGTGATGTTTTGTGACAATGTGTAGAAATCTAGGCAGTACCCTTCTCGCTGAATAGCGAGCACCCACTGATCTGAGGTGGTCTTTTTATTGAGAGAAGTACTACCTCCGTTTTTCCTCAACAGGCGACTTATGATGGGGTTGAGCAGGGGAAAGAGACATGGATGGGAAGTTACCTGTTTACTGGATGAGGTGCCTCTACAGTAACCACCCATATCATGGCCATTACCCTTGTAGGCCTCCCACTGAAAGGTTTTGGCCTGCTGGGACTCCTGAAAGGGTTATTGGAGGTGTTAATAGGGTGGTCTCTGACCTGGGATCACTGGTTTAACACCACTCCTGGTTTGTCTACAAAAGGTAGATTTTGAACTAGGGGACTGTAGGATACTCACGGACTTGGTAATGGCAGTGTCCTTTTTCTTTTTGAGCATATGGTGGACCTAGGGACCAAACAGATGCTCGCCATCAAATGGGATATTTAGGAGGCGCTGTTGCACCTTGGGCCGAAATTTGGAAATTCTATGCCAAGCATGCTTACAGAGGAGGATATTGGTGTTAATCACTCTCAGTGGTATCTGAAGTGTCAAGGTCACAATTCATATTTACACTGCTGATGATCTTCCCCTCGGCATCGAGCCCTAAGCTTTGCTTCCTGCAAGCCTCTGGGAGGTACCTGGCCAGCTCCTTCATTTCCTCCAAAGTATAACGAGGTAGTAGGAGAAGAGACCGACAGACATGGCAATGGGCGGCAACTCCAAGCACCACACGCTTCCCTTGGCTTGGACTCCTTTTCAGGGGTGAGGTGTTCCCATGTTACAGGAGTAAGTGCCCTCTTTAGTGTGGTGCGTACTACTAATGAGCCTGGGTGCCCTGGCCATGGACACAGACTAACGTCCGGAGCAGAGTTCAACTTTTCTCAACCATGGGTGTGTCCATCTCTGCATTTATAGTCTCTTTAAGGCTAAACACGGTCAACTTCAGCTTTCCCTTTAGCATGCGGAGGCAGTGGACCATCCTCTTTGTTCAGGAGAGGGTATCAATAGTAACTAATCCTCTTTTTGTATGGTGTGCATTTTAATCTGATGGTGCTGGGCAGCCTATTGAATTACCATGTGGCAAGTGGTGGTATCATTGGGTAGCAAGCCTTTGGTGAGTCATGGTTCGACGTGAGGAGGGGGAACAGACTACATAATGCTTCCACAGGCCTTCTCCCAGAGCTTAAAGGATTCACCATAAGGGTCCTGGTGAGGACAGGGACTGCCAGGGTCTAAGTAGGTCTAAGTAGGTCTCGATGACGAAAACCAACAAGCGGAACCCTCACCTCCCACGCCAAACACCACCCAGCCAACACTTGACAGCTGGACCGCCTTCACCACCGAGGACACCCTGAAGACAATGAAGTCAATCCACTCCGGGGCCCCCATGGACAGAGGGGAGATTGTGGCCCTCATCCTCCTGGACCTCTCCGCAGCCTTCGACACAGTCTCTCACTGCACCCTAGAAAGCAGACTTCATGATGCAGGGATCCGGGACAAGGCCCCTCGACTGGATCCGCTCATTCCTCTCCGGCAGAACGCAGCAGGTCAGACTCCCACCCTTCCTCTCGGATCCCACACCGATCACCTGCGGAGATCCCCAAGGATCCTCCATCAGCCCCACCCTGTTCAACATCTACATGGCCCCGCTCGCCCCCATCGTCAGATCCCATGGACTCAACACTGCATCCTACGCAGACAACACCCAACACATCCTCTCCCTAGCCAACGAACCCAACGTTTCCAAACATAACTTTCAGGAAGGAATGGAAGCAGTCGCCAAATGGATGAAGGGCAGCTGCCTACAACTCAACACGGACAAAACCGAAGTACTCATCATGGGCCCGACGCCTAGAACGATACCTGGTGGCCCCCCGCCCTCGAGAAACCGCCCATCCCCACGGACCACGCACCCAACCTCGGAATTATCCTGGACTCCGAACTCAAAATGGACCGCCAAATCAACGCTGTCTCATCCTCCTGTTTCCACACCCTCCAACTCCTACGAATGACCTTCAAATGGATCTCCCTCGAACACAGAAAGACCATCAGCCACGCCCTCATATTGCAGCAGACTCTACTACGACAACGCTCTCTACGCCAGAATCAACAAGAACCTCACCCGTAAACTCCAGAATGTTCAGAACGCATCCGCCAGACTAGCCCCAACCTACCGCGGCACTGCCACATCACCCAACACCTACGTAGACTACATTGGCTCCCCTTTGAAAAGATAATCACCTTCAAGCTTCTCACCCACGCCCACAAAGCCCTCCACAACACTGTGCCTGCATACCTGAACCACCGCCTCACATTCCACGCACCCCAAAGATCCCTCTGCTCAGCCCAGCTCTCCCTTGCTACGGTGCCTCGCACCAAGAAGACCAGAACAGGAGGTCGTTCCTACTCCTTCCTCGCGGCCAAGACATGGAACACCCTCCCGTTCCACCACAGACAAACGCCATCACTCTCCAAGTTCACAAAGGACTTCAAGACCTGGCTCTTTGACGGATCTCCTTGAACATCCTGGACCTGAGGCCCCCCACTCCGCCCCCAACCCGAGACCCATTCGGGTGAGTAGCTCCGCTTAATAAACCTATGATTGATTGATGTGGGTCGGGAGAGGATATGAGAGAGGAAGGGGACTGTGGTGGTTAAAAAGGTGTAGCAAGTAAGGGTGGAAAGGGTAGGCGGCTGGTGGCTAAAAATCGAAGCCTTTTCGGGGATGGTGGTCTCAAGGGTTCAAGGCCTGGTTCATCCCTGAAGACAAGTCTGAGCATCTTTGGCATCCGGATAAGTCCTGGAGTGGAAATCTTAATGAGGATTTTGCCAGTGTCCGGATGGATGAACAGTTTTTTTCTGCTTGGCATTCAGGACCGTCTGTTTCTCGAAGAATGACCCTTCTGTGGTGTCTGATCTCTTTGTCGAGGGGAGCTTTGGTTTTTGCTCAGAACAGGCATTTTCGTGGCATTGAGCTCGAGACGTTGTTGAAAAACAATGCTGCTCTGTATCCTTGGATGGATCCTAGGGAAGAATCAAACTATTCTCTATAGTTTGGACACTGCTGGTTGGAGGAGCCATAATCAAAGGTTTCTGTTTTCGGCTTGACTAGGGGCTTGGAACCATACTGCCGCAGAGCGGTGCTCTGCCTCTGTCAAAGGGTATTTTAGTTGTCAGGATTGAACTTTTGTTGCTGTGGTGCTGAAGATGCACAAGGAGCACCCGTTTTACAGTGAGTTCTTGCACTTCCTCCTCTTCCCCCTCAAAAGCCTCAGAGAAGATGACTTCTGGATGTAGGAAGCTGGCTTTGTATATACTAAACCAAATTAAGGTATAGTGTGCACAGAGTCCAGTGGATATCCAGAGGCTTTACAGAGGCTAAAAGTAGAGAATACTAATGCTCTCTTTTGTGGTAGTATGGTCGAGCAGTTAGGCTTATCAGAGGGCTGTGTTAAGCATTTGTTGTACACACTCAGGCAAGAAATTATTACACACTCAAATACTGAATCCAAGATCAATTGTTTTGTATAAAAATATGACTTTGTTACTTTTACTTTAGAACCAACAGAAACTCAGGTGCAGGTAAGTACCAGTTTAAAATAGCAACTCTTTTCAGATACAGTAGGAATGTGTTTTGCAAAACCAATAAGAATACTTTACAGTGATACTGAAAATACTTTGTGGTGTCAATCAACAGTAGCAGTAACTTAGCAGTGTAAAAGATAGACACTGTAGGAAAGTGGGCTTCTGTTGCAGTAACCCCCTCCCCTTTTTGCCAGATCTCCGAATTTGAATGTGTGCGCCCTGGGTTACTGCCAATCAGGTTTCCAGGGTATGTGTTTTTCCCCAAAACTGTACCTTTGTTTTCACAAGTGGCACACCTCAAGTCCCTTTTAAAAAGTGCAAGTGGTACCAAGGGCCCTGGGACCAGAGAGGGTCTCTAAGGGCTACCGCATGTATTGTGCCGCCTTCAGAGACCCCTCATCAAGTACATACACACTGCCATTGCAGACTGTGTTTTGGTGCAGACAAAACTTGAGTCAACATGGCACCCATCCCTGTGTGCCATGCATACCAACCACTGCCTGTGGCATAGATTAGGAACAGCATTCAGGGCGGTGACCCTCAAAGGCTTCCTGCCCTTTGATATGCTAGCCAGGGCATCTCCAGAGAGTGGAGATGCCTGCCCCCATGACCAGGACCCACTTTTTGCGGCATGGTCGGCAGGAAAATTAGTAGTCAGGAGAGGTGCGTCCCCTCTCTGCCAGGACCACCCCTAAGGTGCCCAGGACCGAGGTGACCACCCCTCCTTCCTTAGGAAATCCTCCATCTTGAATGGAAGGATTCGGCCCAATCAGGTTAGGGGTGTAGTCACTCTAAATGCAAATAGCCCATTGTAGGAAAGTGGGTTTCTGTTGCAGTAACCCCCCCCCTTTTTGCCAGAATTCTGATGCACTTTGACTTGACGTGTCCTGGGTCCCTGCCAATCATGTTCCCAGGGACTGTGTTCTTTCCTAAAACTGTACCTTTGTACCCCCAATTGGCACCTCTCTAGCCACATGCAAGTCCCTTGTAAAAGGTCCTATGGGTACCAAGGCCACTGGGACCAGGGAAGG
Organism: Calotriton arnoldi; assembly: GCA_963921515.1. NCBI lineage: Eukaryota > Metazoa > Chordata > Amphibia > Caudata > Salamandridae > Calotriton > Calotriton arnoldi. The sequence goes on along the minus strand of CAWUFW010003213.1, from coordinate 1,824,679 downwards.
CCTCTAAGGGCTGCAGCACATATTGTGCCACCCTTAGAGGTTAAAGTAGATAATACCGTACTCTCTATTTGTGGTAGTGTGGGCGAGCAGTAAGGCTTTATCAGAGGGTAGTGTTAAGCATTTATTGTACACACTCAGTCAAGAAATGATTTCACACACTCAAAGACTGAACTCTGACCAATTTGTTTTGTATAAAAATAATATTTAGTTCCATTTTATTTCTAGAACCAAGCACGACCTGGCACAGGTACGTATGCACAAGTTACTAACTTGTGTAACGATATATCTGTAAGAGACAGTAGTTAGTGACAGATTCCTTACCTTAGAATATCCCCAGGCGCCAGGCTGGATCCGGAAAGTTTTGCGTAGCAGTACCCCTGCGCGTCGGTAGGCGGCGTCGTGCGGCTCCGCGTCAGTCGGGATGACGTCGCGGCCAGTACTTAGACGCCGCCCATGCGCGCTGGCGTCAGTTCTGTACACGACTTTCCACGCCAGAAACGCAGAGCCATGCAAGAAACTGACACTGGTGTCTGAAAACTAGGGCCCTGAAAGGGATGACCTTAACCCTAGAAATCAGTTCGCAGAACGGGGAGGATGGGTGGGGCGGTAGGAATCTGTCACTAACTACTGTCTCTTACAGATATATCGTTACACAAGTTAGTAACTTGTGCATCTGAAAGAGACACGTTAGTGACAGATTCCTTATCTTAGAATAGATACCCCAGCAATACCAACCCCGGTGGTGGGTCTGCGAACAAAGATCAGACGAGGAAGTCTCGGAGAACAAAACGGCCAAAGAAGCCGTCTCTTCGGACTTGGCTGTCAAGGCAGTAATGCTTGGTAAACGTGTGCAGCGAGGCCCACGTAGCTGCCTGACAAATGTCCTGCAATGGGACACCACGTCCCAAAGCCGTGGTGGCGGCTGTCGCCCTGGTGGAATGGGCACGTAGCCCAACAGGGGGCTCCTTCTTAGCCAAAGAATAGCAGGTCTTGATACACAAGACAACCCAGCGGGATATGGTCCGCTTGTGTACCGCCCGACCTTTTTTGGCGCCCACGTAGCCAACAAAGAGCTGGTCATCCACCGGGAACTGTTGTGTGCGGTTCAGATAGAAAGAAATCGCACGTTTTGGGTCCAGACGGTGGAGCCTCTCTTCCTCTCTGGAAGGATGCGGAGGCGGAAAGAAGGTGGGCAAAGTGATGGTCTGCCCAATGTGGAAGGCAGTAACCACCTTTGGCAAGAAGGACGGACGCGTCCTAAGAACAACCTTGTCTGGATGGACAGACAGACAGGGGGGTTTGCAAGAGAGAGCCTGGAGCTCACTCACCTGCCGAGCGGAGGTGATAGCCACCAGAAAGGCTGTCTTCAGAGTGAGAAGACGAAGAGGACAGTTATGGAGAGGCTCAAAGGGAGCGCACATTAAAAAAGTAAGAACCAAGTTCAAGTCCCACTGAGGCATTACAAACGGAACAGGAGGGAAGAGGTGTGTAATGCCTTTTAAGAACCTGTTAACAACAGAGGACTTGAAAAGGGAGGGCTGATCAGGAAGCCTGAGAAAGGCCGAGATAGCACAACGGTAGCCCTTGATGGTACCCAGGGCAGAACCCTGTTGGGCCAGAGAAAGAAGGAACAGCAGAACCTCAGCAAGAGGGGCAGAAAGGGGATTCACAGCCTTTGCTGTGCACCATGCCACAAACTTGTTCCACCTGCAGGCGTATACCACCTTAGTGGAGGGACGCCTGGCTGCCAGAATCACATCACAAACTTCGGGAGGCAAGTCGAAAGGAATCAACTGCCGCCGCTCAATCTCCATGCAAGGAGGTGGAGACTGAACAGGTTCGGGTGGAGGACCGTCCCCTGATGCTGCGACAGAAGATCCTCCCGAAGAGGCAGACGGATCGGGGGATCGATGCTCATACTGAGTAGCTCGGGATTCCAAACTCTTCGAGCCCAGTCTGGAGCCACAAGGATGACTTGGGCCCGGTCGCGCCGAATCTTCTTCAACACTCTGGGCAGAAGTGGTATAGGCGGAAAGGCGTACAACAGACCGCAACTCCACTCGCGACGAAAAGCGTCGCCGAGCGAGTGCCGCCTTGGAAATTCCAACGCGCAGAACTGACATTGCGCGTTCTCCTCGGTGGCGAATAGATCTAACCAAGGCTCTCCCCACTGTAGAAAGAGTCCTTGCGCCACCTCCGAGTGAAGACGCCATTCGTGATCCATCATGCACCTGCGGCTGAGTTCGTCCGCCCTGGCGTTCAGGGAACCTGCCAGGTGTTGAACCATCAGGAATATGCCCTGATGTTCCAGCCATGTCCAGAGACGCAGAGCCTCCTGACATAGGGTCCATGACCCCACCCCGCCTTGTTTGTTGCAGTACCACATGGCGGTGGTGTTGTCCGTCAACACCTGCACTACCTTCCCTTTGACAGAGGGAAGGAATGCCTTCAGTGCAAGTCGGATCGCCCGGAGCTCCAGAAGGTTGATATGGAGCCGGGACTCCGCCGGAGACCAGAGGCCTCTGATCTCCGCCTCTCCCATGTGACCGCCCTATCCCAGAAGGGACGCATCCGTCACAACTGTGTGCTCTGGCTGGGGAAGGGAGAGGGATCTGCCCGTGACCCATTGCCGGTTCGAGAGCCACCACTGCAACTGTCGTGCAGTTCCCTCCGAGATCTGGACGTAATCGGACAGGTTCTCCTGATGCTGCGCCCACTGGAACTTCAGGTCCCACTGCAGAGCCCTCATATGCCATCTGGCATGATCGACCAGCAGGATGCAGGAGGCCATGAGGCCCAGCAGCCTCAGGGTCATCCGTACCGAAACCCAGGGTAGAGGCTGAAAGATCGGAATCATAGCCTGAATATCCTGGACTCGCCGTTCGGGAGGATAGGCCCGAAATTGCGTTGTGTCCAGAACTGCTCCGATGAAAAGGAGCTGTGTAGAAGGAATCAGGTGCGACTTCGGCACGTTGATGGAGAACCCCAGCGAGTGCAGGAGTCCGGCCGTAGTCTGGAGGTGGGAGACGACTGCCTGGGACGAGCCCGCCTTCAGCAACCAGTCGTAGAGGTAGGGGAAGACTGGAACCCGTGCCCGGCGCAGATGAGCTGCGACCACCGCCATCACTTTCGTGAACACCCGAGGGGCGCTGGTAAGGCCAAAGGGAAGCACGGTGAACTGAAAGTGCTCGAGGTCTACCGTGAACCGTAGGCAACGCCGGTGGGCCGGCAGGACGGGGATGTGAAAATATGCGTCCTGCAAGTCCAACGCTACCATCCAGTCTCCAGGGTCGAGGGCAGTCAAGACCTGAACTAGGGTGAGCATCTTGAACTTCTCCTTCCGGAGGAAGCGATTGACGTTCCGGAGGTCCAAAATAGGACGCATGTCCTCCTTGTCCTTTTTGGGCACCATAAAGTAGTGGGAATAACAACCACGCCCTACTTCTGGGGTTGGAAAGTGCTCGATGGACCCCTTGGCCAAGAGGGCCGCAACTTCCTTTCGAAGAAGTACCAAATGGTCCCCCGACATGCGGTGGTGCTGAGGTGGCATGGCTGGGGGGGTAGTCTCGAAGGGGAGGGAGTAGCCCCTTCGGACAATGTCCAAAACCCACCGGTCCGATGTGATGGTGCGCCAGTGGGGAAGGTGATGGCAGACCCTGCCCCCCACTGGCGTGCTGTGGACCTGATAGGATGGACTAGGAGGGTTTGGAGGCCCGGACGGGGCGGAGGTGGTGGCCTGACCCGTACGCTGGTTACCCGACCCACCTCGGCGGGAGCCACGTCCTCGGCCACGCGCAGGCGCTTGCTGCGCGGGCCGGTGGCTGGGCAATGGACGTGACTGGGCCCCCTTCCGTGGCCACGAAAGGGGCGAAAAGCAGACTGCTGCGGAGGGCGCGAGGCGGAGAGGCCCAAGGACTTGGCCGTAGCCCGCGAGTCCTTAAAGCGCTCCAGCGCGCTGTCTGCCTTATTGCCAAAAAGGCGGATACCATCGAAGGGCATGTCCATAAGGGTGTTTTGGACATCACCCGAGAAACCAGTGGTCCTCAGCCAGGCGTGACGGCGCAGCACCACTGTCGTAGCAAGCGATCTGCCCAGCGAGTCAGCGGTGTCAAGGCCACATCGGATTGTGAACTTAGCCGCGTCCCTCCCGTCTGCAATAACACGGGAGAGCAGTGTCTGGACCTCCTCAGGACACTTAGGCAGCACCTGCGCCACCGAATCCCACAGAGAGTGGGAATAACGGCCCAAAAGGCAAGCGGTGTTCACGGACCGCAAGCCAGCACTGGAGGAAGAGAAAATCTTCTTCCCAAATTGTTCCAGTTTTTTGGATTCCCTGTCCGGCGGAGCCGTAGGGAAGGCGCTCTGAGAGGTAGAGGCTTGGACAACCAAGCTCTCAGGGGTGGGGTGTTGGGAGAGGAACAAGGGGTCGCCCGGGGCCGGGCGATGGCGTCGGGCTACGTTCCTGTCGACAGGAGCCCCTGAGGTGGGCCTGGACCAGGTGCCCAAAAGAACGTCAGAAAGTGCGTCGTTGAACGGCAGCAGTGGCTCCGAAGAGGTAGCTGCCGGCTGAAGCACTTCCGTAAGGAGGTTAGTCCTGACAGCCACTGTAGGGAGCTCGAGGTGCAAGGCCGCGGCCGCCCTACGCAACACCGTTGCATAACTTGCTCCCTCCCTCCGTAGCCCCGGAACGAGGAGACAGCATGCCAAGGTCTGGAGAGGTGTCCAGGCCACTGGCATCACCCAGTTCCTCAGCCCAGTCCTGATAAGGCTCACATTGAGCTGTGAGAGGGTCTTCCGACCCCTCCCAGTCCTCCTCGTCCTCCAAAACAGGTGAAAAGTATGGAGGGCGGACATGAGGGAAGAAAAGTCCCATCGGCGTCTGAATCGGCGTCTGGCGACGTCGATTCGGCTCCGTGTCCGGTTCCGGGGAGAACCTGGGGACGGCGCCGTGAATGGTACCGGGGAGGTCGGCGCCGGTGGAGGTGTTATTAGGTCAACCGGCATCGACCGGGATCCAGGCCTGGATCCGTGGGGGTCCTGCGGCGCCACCGGGGCCGGAGCCGCCGGAGACACCGGGGCCGGAGCCGCCGGTGGTGCCGAAGGAGGACTCCCACTGGGGCCCGAAGGCGCACCGGGGTAACCCTTAGGCCCGAAGATACGAGCCATGGCCGACAAGAAGTCTTGGATGTCGGCCGGAGTCGACATCGGACCCAGAACAGGCGGGTAGGCCGGCGTCGACTGTTCGGGAACCCCCGGAGCCGCGGGGGCGGTACCAACTGGACCCTCAGCCGAGTCGAGAGCCCGGCGAGGGGAGGTCTTAGAGCGACGCTTCTTAGACCTCTTGTGCTTCGCCTTACCTGAAGACGAAGACTTCGACCCCGAATACGGCTCCGCGACCGGCCCCTCGACCTCGATCGGCGCCGAGTGCCGGGCCTCGAGAAGCTTTCGAGACGGCTCTCGCAAAGCCTTCGGAGCGAGGGACCGACACTCGGGGCACGACTTGGGGTCGTGGCCGCGCCCCAGGCAGAAGAGACACTCTCGGTGTGGATCCGTAATCGACATCATGCGATTACAGACCTCGCATGGCTTGAAGCCAGGCATCCCTACTGACACCTTGGAGTCGAAACAACTCGAAACCTTGGACAAAAAGTCTCAAAAAATACTCAGTCAAAAAATGACTGGGGCACTGCTCAATCCGGATCTGCGCTTACTGGCGCGGAAAAAGAAAGAACTGACGCCAGCGCGCATGGGCGGCGTCTAAGTACTGGCCGCAACGTCATCCCAGCGATCACGACGCCGACGACGGACCCTGAGCCGCACGACACCGCCTACCGACGCGCAGGGGTACTTCTACGCAAAACTTTCCGGATCCAGCCTGACGCCTGGGGATATTCTAAGGTAAGGAATCTGTCACTAACGTGTCTCTTTCAGATAATAGTACTTTGCATGAATAATGCAGTTGAATACAGTTGAATGCAATTGGTTTGGTTACAAGTAGGTCAAATGGTCAGAAGCAGTTGACATTACTGTGCAGTGACTTTATAATTACTTTGTGAGTATTTGTGATATTACTTTTCAGATTAGTTTTCTTACTCCGTGTGGTATGCCTAGATACCACACTGGGACATTTCCTAGATTAAGGTAAGTAATGCAATTTGTTATTGAAACACTCTTGTTTGATTTTTCAAATTATTTCCAACTCCACACTTAGAACTTTTTTCACAGAAAAGCAGTCAATGCAATCCTATGGGAGGAAGGAAAATGTTACTTACCCAGTACGCATCTTTTCTTGGAATGTAGAGCCGTAGATTCACATGCTTTGCATACTTGTGCCATCTAGTGTTGAGTCCGGATGTTTGCAAGTTGTTTTTCTTCGAAGAAGTCTTTCCAGTCACAAGGTAGGTGACTCCTCCTTTCGGTGGTAGTGCGCATGGGCATCGACTCCATTGTTAGATTGTTATCCCGCAGAGCGCGAGAATGGCGTTAGTAAGTGTAGAATAAAGATGTCCGTGCGTATGTAAGTAAGAAACTGCAACAGGCATAGCGACCCAGGGAGGCGGGTGGGCGCATGTGAATCTACAGCTCTACATACCAAGAACAGATGCTTACTGGGTAAGTTACATTTTCCGTTCGAGGCATGTGAGCTGTAGATCACATGCTTTGCATAGACTATACGAAAACAACAATTGATGGACAGAATGCAGAACAATGTCATACATTCACCCCAGTGCAGAGATCTGGGCCTAAATCCATCGTTTTTTTCCTCACCATGCCATTCCAGTTTGGACCCAGCCATATGCAAATCAGTCTGACCCTGCGCCCAATGGGAACAGTCCAGCCCGAACTGCCAGGCCAGGTCCTCCCTGGACTGGAAACAAGCATCCAGTCGGGCTGGACTGTTCCCATGAGGCACAGGGTCAAGACTGATTTGCATATGGCCAGGTCTAAACTGGGGTGGCATGGTGAGCAAAAGAATGATGGATTTAACCCAGATCTCTTGACTGGGGGTGAATGTTTTGATTTGTTCTGCATTCCGTCCATCAATTGTGTCTTTTGCTTTCTCGCCCTAAGTGCGCCAGGTATGCCCAGACGTGGGTCCTGGGCTCACTGTGCCACTGGAATCAAGCTATCCTGGCTGATGAGGGGTGAAACCCCGAAACCGGTCCTAGGATGCTTGTTTCCGGTCCAGGGAGGACCTGGCTTGGCAGTTCGGGCTGGACTGTTCCCATGAGGCACAGGTTCAAGACTGATTTGCATATGGCCAGGTCTAAACTGGAGTGGCATGGTGAGCAAAAGAATGATGGATTTAACCCAGATCTCTTGACTGGGGGTGAATGTTTTGATTTGTTCTGCATTCTGTCCATCAATTGTGTGTCTTTTGCTTGCATAGACTATACAGCAGTATACTCCCAAAGCGGTGGCTAACCTGTAGCTGTTGCAGTTGTTTGAAAAGGAAAATGCTACTTACCCAGTATGCATCTGTTCTTGGCATGTAGAGCTGTAGATTCATATGCGTTAGCATAGATCGCCATCTGGTGTTGGGCTCGGATGTTTGCACTTTGTTTTTCTTCGAAGAAGTGTTTGTAGTCACAAGGTAGGTGATTCCTCCTTACGATGATAGTGCGCATGGGTATCGACTCCATCCCCAGATTGTTTTCGCCATAAAGGGTAATGATGGAGTTAGTAAGAATAGAAAGAGATGTCCATGTGTGTTGTATCTAAGTAAGATAATACTGCAGCAGATAAAGGTACCCGGGGAGGCGGGTGGGTGCATATGAATCTACAGCGCTACATGCCAAGAACAGATGCATACTGGGTAAGTAGCATTTTCCGTTCGAGGCATATGAGCTGTAGATCATATGCGTTAGCAGAGACTATACAGCAGTTATTTTCCCAGCGGTGGCTGACCTGTATCTGCTGCAGTAGTTTGAAAAAGTGTTCTTAAGACAGCCTGGCCCACACTAGCTTGTTGTTTTGCATGCACATCTACACAGTAGTGTTTTGTGAAGGTGTGAGGTGTAGACCAAGATGCAGCCTTACAGATGCCATCTAAGGGTATATTCCCTAAGAATGCCATAGAAGCCCCTAGTTTGCGTGTGGATGCGCTCTAGGGGGAATAGTTAATGTGCGTTTGGCTTTAATGTAGCATATTTGGATGCATTTAACTATCCATCGTGCAATACCACTTTTTGAAATGGGATTGCCTTTATGTTGTGGTGAAAAAGCAACAAAGAGGGTTTTGGTTTTCCTAAAAGATTTTGTTCTTTCAATGTAATAGAGTATTGCTCTTTTGACATCTAGTGTGTGAAGAGCATGTTCTGCCACTGAGTCTGGTTGAGGGAAAAACACTGGTAGTTCAACAGACTGATTGCGGTGAAAGGCAGAAACAACTTTAGGTAAAAATTTTGGATTAGTCCTAAGAACCACTTTGTTATGGTGAATTTGTAAAAATGGTTCTTGTATGGTTAGTGCCTGGAGCTCACCAACTCTTCTAAGAGATGTGATGGCTATAAGGAAGGCTACTTTCCAAGTGAGGAACTGTAGCTCACATTTGTGCATAGGTTCAAACGGTGGACCCATGAGGCTTGTAAGGACAATATTAAGGTTCCAAACTGGAGAGGGTGGAACTCTAGGGGGAATGATTCTTTTGAGTCCTTCCATGAACGCTTTGATAGCGGGCACTCGAAACAAAGACGAGTGTTGTCTGTTTTGTAGATAAGCAGCTATTGCAGTGAGATGCAATCGTATAGATGTGTATGCTAAGTTACAGCGCTGTAGGTGTAAAAGATAGCAAATTAAGTTTTGAATGGAAGTATCCAGTGGATTGATTTGATTGTTTGTACAGTAAATTACAAATCGTTTCCACTTTGCTGCGTAGCATGCTCTTGTGGTAGGACGTCTAGCTTCTTTAATGACGTTCATACAGTCTGGCGGAAGATTGAGGTAGCCAAACTCTAAGATTTCAGGTGCCAGATCGCAAGATTGAGTTGATTGGGATCTGGATGTCTTATCTCTCCATGGTTCTGAGTGAGAAGCTTGGGTGAGAGGTGTAGTTTTTGATGAGGAACTACAGATAGTTCTAACAGGGTTGTGAACCACGGTTGTCGAGCCCATGTGGGAGCAACCAGGATTATTTTGAGTGAATGCTGTTGGAGCTTCCGAACCACTAATGGAATAAGCGGGAGAGGCGGAAAAGCGTAAGCAAATGTTTCTGACCAGTTCATCCATAGCGCATTGCCTTTGGGCAATGGGTGTGGATACCTGGACGCGAAGTTTGGCCATTTTGTGTTCTGGTGTGTGGCGAACAGATCTATTCCTGGGTAGCCCCACATTTGAAAGAATGGAAGGAGAACTTGAGGATGTAACTCCCATTCGTGGATCTGTTGTCGCTGACGACTGAGCAGATCTGCAATCTGATTGTCTATTCCTGGAAGGTGTTCCGCAAGGAGATATATCTTTTGAGGAATGGCCCATTTCCATATGCTTTGAGCTAGCCGCGAGAGCTGTAGGGAGTGTGTACCTCCTTGCTTTTGTATATAGTACATTGCTGTCATGTTGTCTGTACGGACTAGGACAGCTTTGTGTAGTAGATGGGCTTGAAAGGCTTTTAATGCTAGAAAAATTGCCAGAAGTTCCAGGTGGTTTATGTGGAACTGTTTTTGTTGTGGAGTCCACAGGCCCTGAATGGTATGAGTTTGTAGATGAGCTCCCCAGCCGGTGAGCAATGTGTCTGCTGTTAGCACTATCTGTGGAACCTGGTCGAGGAACGGCCGCCCTTTAGAAAGGTTTTGTGTGTTCCACCACTGCAGAGAGCGATGGGTGCGGCTGTCTACCAACACCAGATCTGTCAATTGGCCTCGAGCCTGGTTCCACTGACGTGCCACGCATTCCTGCAGAGGACGCATTTGGAGTCTTGCATAAGGGACAATTAGAATGCAAGAGGCCATCATTCCAATTAATTGCATGAACACTCGAGCTGGTAATGAGTGTTGAGGTTGAAGCACAAGTTACTAACTTGTGTAACGATATATCTGTAAGTGACAGTAGTTAGTGACAGATTCCTTACCTTAGAATATCCCCAGGCGTCAGGCTGGATCCGGAAAGTTTTTTGCGTAGCAGTACCCTTGCGCGTCGGTAGGCGGCGTCGTGCGGCTCCGCGTCCGTCGTCGTGATCGCCGGGATGACGTCGCGGGCAGTACTTAGGCGCCGCCCCTGCGTGCTGACGTCAGTTCTGTACACGACTTTCCGCGCCAGGAACGCAGAGCCATGCAAGAAGCTGACATAGGTGTCTGAAAAATACTAGGGCCCTGAAAGGGATGTCCTTAACCCTAGAAATCAGTTCGCAGAACGGGAGGATGGGTGGGCGGTAGGAATCTGTCACTAACTACTGTCTCTTACAGATATATCGTTACACAAGTTAGTAACTTGTGCATCTGAAAGAGACACGTTAGTGACAGATTCCTTACCTTAGAATAGATACCCCAGCAATACCAACCCCGGTGGTGGGTCTGCGAACAAAGATCAGACGAGGAAGTCTCGGAGAACAGAACAGCCAAAGAAGCCGTCTCTCCGGACTTGGCTGTCAAGGCAGTAATGCTTTGTAAACGTGTGCAGCGAGGCCCACGTAGCTGCCTGACAGATATCCAGCAGCGGAACACCGCGGCCCAAAGCCGTGGTAGCAGCCGTTGCCCTGGTGGAATGGGCACGCAGTCCAACAGGAGGCTCCTTCTTAGCCAAAGAATAGCAGGCTTTGATACACAAGGTTACCCAGCGGGAGATGGTTCTCTTGTGCACCACCCGACCTTTTTTGGCGCCCACGTAGCCAACAAAGAGCTGGTCATCCACCCGGAAGCACAAGTTACTAACTTGTGTAACGATATATCTGTAAGAGACAGTAGTTAGTGACAGATTCCTTACCTTAGAATATCCCCAGGCGTCAGGCTGGATCCGGAAAGTTTTGCGTAGCAGTACCCTTGCGCGTCGGTAGGCGGCGTCGTGCGGCTCCGCGTCCGTCGTCGGCGTCGTGATCGCCGGGATGACGTCGCGGGCAGTACTTAGGCGCCGCCCCTGCGCGCTGACGTCAGTTCTGTACACGACTTTCCGCGCCAGGAACGCAGAGCCATGCAAGAAGCTGACATAGGTGTCTGAAAAATACTAGGGCCCTGAAAGGGATGTCCTTAACCCTAGAAATCAGTTTGCAGAACGGGGAGGATGGGTGGGGCGGTAGGAATCTGTCACTAACTACTGTCTCTTACAGATATATCGTTACACAAGTTAGTAACTTGTGCATCTGAAAGAGACACGTTAGTGACAGATTCCTTACCTTAGAATAGATACCCCAGCAATACCAACCCCGGTGGTGGGTCTGCGAACAAAGATCAGACAAGGAAGTCCTGGAGGACAGAACGGCCAAAGAAGCCGTCCCTCCGGACCTGACTGTCAAGGCAGTAATGCTTTGTAAACGTGTGCAGCGAGGCCCACGTAGCTGCCTGACAGATAAACAGCAGCGGAACACCGCGGCCCAAGGCCGTGGTAGCAGCCGTTGCCCTGGTGGAATGGGCACGCAGCCCAACAGGAGGCTCCTTCTTAGCCAAAGAATAGCAGGTCTTGATGCACAAGGTAACCCAGCGGGAGATGGTCCTCTTGTGCACCGCCCGACCTTTTTGGCGCCCACGTAGCCAACAAAGAGCTGGTCATCCACCCGGAAGTGTTTTGTGCGGTCAATATAGAAAGAGAGCGCACGTTTTGGGTCCAGACGGTGGAGCCTCTCTTCCTCTCTGGAAGGATGCGGAGGCGGAAAGAAGGTGGGCAAAGTGATGGTCTGCCCAATGTGGAAAGCAGTAACCACCTTTGGCAAGAAGGACGGACGCGTCCGAAGAACAACCTTGTCTGGATGAACAGACAGAAAGGGAGGTTTGCAAGATAGAGCCTGGAGCTCACTCACCCGCCGAGCGGAGGTGATGGCCACCAGAAAGGCTGTCTTCAGAGTCAGAAGACGAAGAGGACAGTTATGTAGAGGCTCAAAGGGAGCGCACATTAAAAAGGTAAGAACCAAGTTCAAGTCCCACTGAGGCATCACAAACGGAACAGGAGGGAAGAGGTGAGTAATGCCTTTTAAGAACCTGTTAACAACAGGGGACTTGAAAAGGGAGGGCTGATCAGGGAGCCTGAGGAAGGCCGAGATAGCACAAAGATAACCCTTGATGGTACCCAGGGCAGAACCCTGTTGGGCCAGAGAGAGAAGGAACAGAAGGACCTCAGAAAGAGGGGCAGAAAGGGGATCCACAGCCTTTGCTGTGCACCATGCCACAAATTTGTTCCACCTGCAGGCGTATACCACCTTAGTGGAGGGACGCCTGGCTGCCAGAATCACATCACAAACTTCGGGAGGCAAGTCGAAAGGAATCAACTGCCGCCGCTCAATCTCCACGCAAGCAGGTGTAGACTGGACAGGTTCGGGTGGAGGACCGTCCCCTGCTGCTGCGACAGAAGATCCTCCCGAAGAGGCAGACGGATCGGGGGATCTATGCTCATATTGAGTAGCTCGGGATACCAAACTCTTCGAGCCCAGTCCGGAGCCACAAGAATGACTTGGGCCCGGTCGTGCCGAATCTTCTTCAACACTCTGGGTAGAAGTGGTATAGGCGGAAAGGCGTACAACAGACCGCAACTCCACTCGCGACGAAAAGCGTCGCCGAGCGAGTGCCGCCTTGGAAATTCCAACGCGCAGAACTGATGACATTGCGCGTTCTCTTCGGTGGCGAATAGATCTAACCAAGGCTCTCCCCACTGTAGAAAGAGTCCTTGCGCCACTTCCGAGTGAAGACGCCATTCGTGATCCATCATGCACCTGCGGCTGAGTTCGTCCGCCCTGGCGTTCAGAGAACCTGCCAGGTGTTGAACCATCAGGAACATGCCCTGATGTTCCAGCCATGTCCAGAGGCGCAGAGCCTCCTGACAAAGGGTCCAAGACCCCACCCCGCCCTGTTTGTTGCAGTACCACATGGCGGTGGTGTTGTCTGTGAACACCTGCACTACCTTCCCTTTGACAGAGGGAAGGAATGCCTTGAGTGCAAGCCGGATCGCCCGGAGCTCCAGAAGGTTGATATGGAGCCGGGACTCCGCCGGAGACCAGAGGCCTCTGATCTCCGCCTCTCCCAAGTGACCGCCCCATCCCAGAAGGGACGCGTCCGTCACAACTGTATGCTCTGGCTGGGGAAGGGAGAGGGATCTGCCCATGACCCATTGCCGGTTCGAGAGCCACCACTGCAACTGTTTTGCAGTCCCCTCCGAGATCTGGACGTGATCGGACAGGTTGCCCTGGTGCTGCGCCCACTGGAACTTCAGGTCCCACTGCAGAGCCCGCATATGCCATCTGGCATGATTGACCAGCAGGATGCAGGAGGCCATGAGGCCCAGCAGCCTCAGGGTCATCCTTACCGAAACCCAGGATAAAGGCCGAAAGATCGGAATCATAGCCTGAATATCCCGGACTCGCCGTTCGGGAGGATAGGCCCGAAACTGCGTCGTGTCCAGAACTGCTCCGATGAAAAGGAGCTGTGGAGAAGGAATCAGATGCGACTTCGGCACATTGATGGAGAACCCCAGCGAGTGCAGGAGTTCGGCCGTAGTCTGGAGGTGGGAGACGACTGCCTGGGACGAGCCCGCCTTCAGCAGCCAGTCGTCGAGGTAGGGGAAGACTGAAACCCCTGCCCGGCGCAGATGAGCCGCGACCACCGCCATCACTTTCGTGAACACCCGAGGGGCACTTGTAAGGCCAAAGGGGAGCACGGTGAACTGAAAATGCTCGTGGCCTACCGTGAACCGAAGGTAACGCCGGTGGGCCGGCAGGACGGGGATGTGGAAATATGCGTCCTGCAAGTCCAACGCTACCAACCAGTCTCCCGGGTCGAGGGCAGTCAAGACCTGAGCTAGGGTGAGCATCTTGAACTTCTCCTTCCGGAGGAAGCGATTGACGTTCCGGAGGTCCAAGATAGGACGCATGTCCTCCTTGTCCTTTTTGGGCACCAGAAAGTAGTGGGAGTAGCAACCACGCCCTACTTCTGGGGTCGGAACATGCTCGATGGCCCTCTTGGTCAAGAGGGCCGTGACTTCCTTCTGTAGAAGCACCAAGTGATCCCCTGACATGCGGTGGAGTTGAGGTGGCATGGCTGGGGGTGGTCTCGAAGGGGAGGGAGTAGCCCCTTCGGACAATGTCCAAGACCCACCTGTCCGAGGTGATGGTGCGCCAGTGGGGAAGGTGATGGCGGACCCTGCCCCTACTGGCGTGCCGTGCACCTGAAAGGAGGGACTAGGAGGGCTTGGAGGCCGCGGACGGGTTGGAGGTGGTGGCCTGACCCGCACGCTGGTTGCCCGATCCGCCACGGCGGAATCCACGTCCTCGGCCACGCGAAGACGCCTGCTGCGCGGGCCGGTGGCTGGGCTGCTGACGTGAAGGGCGCCCCTACCGTGGCCACGATAGGGGCGAAAAGCAGAAGGCAGCGGAGGGCGTGTAGCAGAAAGGCCCAGGGACTTGGCAGTAGCCCGTGAGTCCTTAAAGCGCTCCAACGCATGGTCTGCTTTGGACCCAAAAAGACCGACTCCATCAAAGGGCATGTCCATGAGAGTATTCTGGACATCCCCTGAAAAACCAGTGGTTCTCAGCCAGGCGTGGCGGCGGAGCGCCACCGTCGTTGCAATCGACCTGCCCAGCGAGTCGGCGGTGTCAAGGCCACAACGGATAGTGTATTTGGCCGCATCCCTTCCTTCCGCAATGGCGCGGGAAAGCAGTGCCTGGACCTCCTCAGGGCACTGGGGCAAAACATCCGCCACCGAATCCCACAGAGAGTGGGTATAGCGGCCCAAAAGACAAGCGGTGTTAACGGACCGCAAGCCAGCACTGGAGGAAGAAAAACCTTTCTTCCCAAACTGATCCAGGCGTTTGGATTCCCTATCCGGAGGAGCGGTAGGGAAGGCGGTTTGGGAAGCGGAGGCTTGGACAACCAAGCTCTCAGGAGTGGGGTGGACAGAAAGAAACAGGGGGTCGCCCGGAGCTGGGCGATGGCGTCGTGACACGTTCCGATCCACAGGAGCCCCTGTGTTGGGCTTGGACCAGGCGCCCAAAAGAACGTCTGTGAGGGCGTCGTTAAACGGCAGCACAGTCTCCGTAGAGGAGGCTGCCGGCTGAAGCACCTCTGTCAAGATGTTAGGCTTGACCGTCAAAGTAGGGAGCTGGAGACGTAAGGCCCCAGCAGCCCTACGCAACACCGTACCAAAATTGGCCCCCTCCTCCGTAGCCACGGGAGGAGACAGCATGCCAGTGTCAGGAGAAGTATCCAGACCACTGGCCTCCCCTAGACTCTCTGTCCAGTCCTCATCATACTGACAGTTGCGAGTCAGAGGGTCATCAGACCCCTCCCAGTCCTCCTGGTCCTCCTCTGGTTCAAAATAAGGAGGAGGAGGGACATTTGGGACCCAAGGGCCCATCGGCGCCGGAGCCGGCGCCGAGCGACGTCGCTCCGGGTCCATGTCCGGAGCCGGAAGGAACTGGGGACGACGCCGCCCGGAGCCCAGGGCGGCGTCGAGAACGGCACCGGAGACATCGGCGCCGGCGGAGGTGTCGTGAGGTCGACCGGCGTCGATGGGGGTTGTGGAGCCGGGATCGAGGCCGGGGCCGAAGCCGGAGCCGGGATCGAGGCTGGAGTCCCGGGCGACGCCGGGGCCGGAGCCGCCGGCGACGCCGGAGCAACCCCATCAGGGCCCGCGGGGCCCGAAGGCGCACCGGAGGGGCCTGAAGGCCCGAAGAGGCGGGCCATGGCCGACAGGAACTCCTGTACCTGGCCGGATCCGCCCCCGAACCCGGGAAGGGCGGGTAGGACGGGGCGACTCCACAGGCAAGTCCGGGGCCGCGGGGGCGGGGACGGTGCCGGGAGGGGCCTCAGCCGAGTCGCGAGACCGGCGAGGCGAAGTCCGAGAGCGACGATGCTTCTTGGACTTCTTGTGCTTAGACTTACCGGACGAAGAAGACTTCGACGCCGACGACCGGTGTGCACTCCGCGAGCGACCCCTGGACCTCTCACGCGACCGGGGCCTCCGTGGAGCCGAATGCCGGGCCTCGAGGAGCTTTCGAGACCGCTCTCGCAAAGCTTTCGGGTTGAGGGCCTGGCATTCGGGACAAGACTCGGTGTCGTGGCCTCGGCCGAGGCAGAAGAGACACTCCCAATGCGGGTCGGTGACGGACATCATCCGCGCACAGGCGCCGCATCGCTTGAAGCCGGGCATCCCTACGACACCTTAAAGATGGAAAAAACAGTGAAAAAATCACCAAAAAGTATGGTCAAAAATTGACCAGGGCACTGCTCTTCCCGGATCTGCGCTTGCTGGCGCGGAAAAAGAAGAACTGACGTCAGCGCGCAGGGGCGGCGCCTAAGTACTGCCCGCGACGTCATCCCGGCGATCACGACGCCGACGACGGACGCGGAGCCGCACGACGCCGCCTACCGACGCGCAAGGGTACTGCTACGCAAAAAACTTTCCGGATCCAGCCTGACGCCTGGGGATATTCTAAGGTAAGGAATCTGTCACTAACGTGTCTCTTTCAGATATGGCGTGTGCGGTCGATGTAAAAGGAAAGCGCACGTTTTGGGTCCAGACGGTGGAGCCTCTCTTCCTCTCTGGAAGGAGGCGGAAAGAAGGTGGGCAAAGTGATGGTCTGCCCAATGTGGAAGGCAGTAACCACTTTTGGCAAGAAGGACGGACGCGTCCTAAGAACAACCTTGTCTGGATGGACAGACAGAAAGGGAGGTTTACATGATAGAGCCTGGAGCTCACTCACCCGCCGAGCGGAGGTGATGGCCACCAGAAAGGCAGTCTTCAGAGTCAGAAGACGAAGAGGACAGTTATGTAAAGGCTCAAAGGGAGCGCACATAAGAAAGGTAAGAACCAAGTTCAAGTCCCACTGAGGCATCACAAACGGAACAGGAGGGAAGAGGTGTGTAATGCCTTTTAGAAATCTGTTAACAGGGGACTTGAAAAGGGAGGGCTGATCAGGAAGCCTGAGGAAGGCCGAGATGGCTCAAAGATAGCCCTTGATGGTACCCAGGGCAGAACCCTGTTGGGCCAGGGAAAGAAGGAACAGGAGAACCTCAGAGAGAGGGGCAGAAAGGGGATCCACAGCCTTTGCTGTGCACCATGCCACAAACTTGTTCCACCTGCAGGCGTATACCACTTAAGTGGAGGGACGCCTGGCTGCCAGAATCACATCACAAACTTCGGGAGGCAAGTCGAAAGGAATCAACTGCCGCCGCTCAATCTCCACGCAAGCAGGTGGAGGCTGGACAGGTTCGGGTGGAGGACCGTGCCCTGCTGCTGCGACAGAAGATCCTCCCGAAGAGGCAGCCGGATCGGGGGATCTACGCTCATACTGAGTAGCTCGGGATACCAAACTCTTCGAGCCCAGTCCGGAGCCACAAGAATGACTTTGGCCCGGTCGTGCCGAATCTTCTTCAACACTCTGGGTAGAAGTGGTATAGGCGGAAAGGCGTACAACAGACCGCAACTCCACTCGCGACGAAAAGCGTCGCCGAGCGAGTGCCGCCTTGGAAATTCCAACGCGCAGAACTGATGACATTGCGCGTTCTCTTCGGTGGCGAATAGATCTAACCAAGGCTCTCCCCACTGTAGAAAGAGTCCTTGCGCCACTTCCGAGTGAAGACGCCATTCGTGATCCATCATGCACCTGCGGCTGAGTTCGTCCGCCCTGGCGTTCAGGGAACCTGCCAGGTGTTGAACCATCAGGAACATGCCCTGATGTTCCAGCCATGTCCAGAGGCTCCACGACCCCACCCCGCCTTATTTGTTGCAGTACCACATGGCGGTGGTGTTGTCTGTGAACACCTGCACTACCTTCCCTTTGACAGAGGGAAGGAATGCCTTGAGTGCAAGTCGGATCGCCCGGAGCTCCAGAAGGTTGATATGGAGCCGGGACTCCGCCGGAGACCAGAGGCCTCTGATCTCCGCCTCTCCCATGTGACCGCCCCATCCCAGAAGGGACGCGTCCGTCACAACTGTGTGCTCTGGCTGGGGAAGGGAGAGGGATCTGCCCATGACCCATTGCCGGTTCGAGAGCCACACTGCAACTGCTGTGCAGTCCCCTCCGAGATCTGGACGTGATCGGACAGGTTGCCCTGGTGCTGCGCCCACTGGAACTTCAGGTCCCACTGCAGAGCCCGCATATGCCATCTGGCATGATTGACCAGCAGGATGCAGGAGGCCATGAGGCCCAGCAGCCTCAGGGTCATCCGTACCGAAACCCAGGATAAAGGCTGAAAGATCGGAATCATAGCCCGAATATCCCGGACTCGCCGTTCGGGAGGATAGGCCCGAAACTGCGTCGTGTCCAGAACTGCTCCGATGAAAAGGAGCTGTGGAGAAGGAATCAGATGCGACTTTGGCACATTGATGGAGAACCCCAGCGAGTGCAGGAGTTCGGCCGTAGTCTGGAGGTGGGAGACGACTGCCTGGGACGAGCCCGCCTTCAACAACCAGTCGTCGAGGTAGGGGAAGACTGGAACCCCTGCCCGGCGCAGATGAGCTGCGACCACCGCCATCACTTTCGTGAACACCCGAGGGGCACTTGTAAGGCCAAAGGGGAGCACGGTGAACTGAAAATGCTCGAGGCCTACCGTGAACCGCAGGTAACGCCGGCAGGACGGGGATGTGAAAATAAGCGTCCTGCAAGTCCAACGCTACCAACCAGTCTCCAGGGTCGAGGGCAGTCAAGACCTGAGCTAGGGTGAGCATCTTGAACTTCTCCTTCCTGAGGAAGCGATTGACGTTCCGGAGGTCCAAGATAGGACGCATGTCCTCCTTGTCCTTTTTGGGCACCAGGAAGTAGTGGGAGTAGCAACCACGCCCTACTTCTGGGGTCGGAACATGCTCGATGGCCCTCTTGGCCAGGAGGGCCGTGACTTCCTTCTGCAGAAGTACCAAGTGATCCCCTGACATGCGGTGGAATTGAGGTGGCATGGCTGGGGGGGGTGGTCTCGAAGGGGAGGGAGTAGCCCCTTCGGACAATGTCCAAGACCCACCTGTCCGAGGTGATAGGACGCCAGTGGTGAAGGTGATGGCGGACCCTGCCCCCTACTGGCGTGCTGTGCACCGGAAAGGAGGGACTAGGAGGGCTTGGAGGCCGCGGACGGGTTGGAGGTGGTGGCCTGACCCGCACGCTGGTTGCCCGATCCGCCACGGCGGTATCCACGTCCTCGGCCACGCGTAGACGCTTGCTGTGCGGGCCGGTGGCTGGGCAGTTGACGTGACTGGGCACCCCTTCCGTGGCCACGAAAGGGGCGAAAAGCAGAGCTGAGCAGAGGGCGTACAACAGAAAGGCCCAGGGACTTGGCCGTAGTCCGTGAGTCCTTAAACCGCTCCAGCGCATGGTCTGCCTTTGAACCAAAAAGACCGACTCCATCAAAGGGCATGTCCTTGAGTGTATTCTGGACATCACCCGAGAAACCAGTTGTTCTCAGCCAGGCGTGGCGACGTAGCGCCACCGTCGTCACAAGCGATCTGTCCAGCGAGTCGGCGGTATCAAGGCCACAACGGATGGTGTATTTAGCCGCATCTCGCCCTTCCGCAATGGCGCGGGTAAGCAGTGTCTGGACCTCCTCAGAACACTGCGGCAAAACAGTCGCCACCGAATCCCACAGGGAGTGGGTATATCGGCCCAAAAGGCAAGCGGTGTTGACGGACCGCAAGCCAGCACTGGAGGAAGAAAAGCCTTCTTCCCAAATTGGTCCAGGCGTTTGGATTCCCTATCCGGAGGGGCGGTAGGGAAGGCTGTTTGGGAGGCAGAGGCTTGGACAACCAAGCTCTCAGGGGTGGGATGTTGGGAGAGAAACAGGGGGTCGCCCGGAGCAGGGCGATGGCGTCGGGCCACGTTCCTATCCACAGGAGCCCCTGTGGTGGGTTTGGACCAGGTACCCAAAAGAACGTCAGTGAGTGCGTCATTAAACGGCAGCACAGTCTCCGAAGAGGAAGCCGCCGGCTGAAGCACTTCTGTCAGGAGGTTAGTCCTGACGGCCACAGTAGGCAACTGGAGATGTAAGGCTCCAGCTGCTATACGCAACACCGTTGCAAAATTAGCCCCCTCCTCCGTAGCAACGGGAGGAGACAGCATGCCAGTGTCAGGGGAGGTGTCTAGACCACTGGCATCCCCAAGTTCCTCAACCCAGTCCGGGTCAAACTCACACTGTTGTGTGAGAGGGTCCTCAGACCCCTCCCAGCTCTCCTGGTCCTCCTCTTGTTCAAAATATGGAGGAGGAGGGACATTTGGGACCCAAGGTCTCATCGGCGCCGGAGCCGGCGTCGGGCGACGCCGGTCCGGCTCCATGTCCGGAGCCGGAGAGAACCGGGGAACGACGCCGTCCGGAGCCCCGGACGGCGTCAGGAACGGCACCGGGGACATCGGCGTCGGCGTGGTTAGGTCAACCGGCGTCGATGGGGGTTGCGGTACCACCGGAGCCGGGATCGAGGCCGGAGCCGGGATGAAGGCTGGTGGGACAGGCGGCGCCGGGGCAACCCCATCAGGGCCCGCGGGGCCCGAAGGCGCACCGGAGGGACCTGAAGGGCCGAAGAGGCGGGCCATGGCCGACAGGAATTCCTGTATTTCGGCAGGAGTCGCCCCCGACCCCGGAAAGAACGGGTAATTCGGGGCGGCTCTACAGGCATGTCCGGGGCCGCGGGGACGGTGCCGACTGGGGCCTCAGCCGAGTCGCGAGATCGCGCAGGCGAAGTCTTAGAGCGATGACGCCTCTTAGACTTCTTGTGCTTCGACTTACCGGAGGAGCGCGAAGACTTGGATTCCGACGAACGGCGGAGACTCCGCGACCGGCCCCTCGACCTCTCCCGGGACCGGGGCTTGGTGCGGCGCGGAGCCGACTGCCGGACCTCGAGCAGCTTTCGAGACCGCTCTCGCAAAGCCTTCGGATGAAGTTTCCGGCAGTCAGGGCACGACTTCGTGTCGTGGTCTCGGCCGAGACAGAAGAGACACTCGAGATGCGGGTCCGTGATCGACATCATGCGACCACAGGCCTCGCAGGGCTTAAAGCCGGGCATCCCTACGACACCTTAGGAGTCGTGAAGACTCGTTGAAGAAACAGTGAAAAAATTCCCAAAAAAGGGTAGTCAAAAAGTGACTAGGGCACTGCTCTTCCCGGATCTGCGCTTACTGGAGCGGAAAAAGAAGAACTGACGTCAGCGCGCAGGGGCGGCGTCTAAGTACTGCCCGCGACGTCATCCCGGCGCCGACGACGGACGCGGAGCCGCACGACGCCGCCTACCGACGCGCAAGGGTACTGCTACGCAAAAAACTTTCCGGATCCAGCCTGACGCCTGGGGATATTCTAAGGTAAGGAATCTGTCACTAACGTGTCTCTTTCAGATATTGTGATATTAGAGCTTGTATGTTGCGTATCCTGACTGGGTTGGGGTATGCTAGAGCTTTGCAAGTGTCTATTGTAGCTCCTAGATATATTTGTGTGTTGGACGGTTGGAGGTGGGATTTGGTGAGGTTTACTGTGAATCCCAAGCGGTGAAGCAACTGAATTGTTTTGTGGGTGTGCTGAACACAGCTTTGTTGTGATTTGGTTTTATGAGCCAATCGTCCAGATTAGGAAACACGTGAATGTGTCTTCTTAAGTGAGCTGCAACTACTGCTAGACACTTCGTGAAAACTCTGGGTGCTGTGGTTACTCCGAAGGGGAGGACTTTGAACTGGTAGTGTTGACCGTCCACCATGAACCTGAGATATTTCCTGTGAGCGGGCTGAATGGGAATGTGGAAGTAAGCGTCCTTTAAAGCCAAGGTGGAAAGAAAGTCGCCCTGCTGAATCAATGGGAGCACCTGTTGGAGGGTGACCATGTGCAAATGATCGGATTGAATGTAGAGATTTAGCGGTCTGAGGTCCAGTATTGGTCTGAGAGAGCCGTCCTTTTTTGGGATGAGAAAATAGAGTGAGTAAACCCCTGTGCCCTGATGAGCTAAGGGGACTGGTTCTATTGCATGTTTTTGTAACAGGGAGAGAACTTCTTGTTTTAAGAGGGTGAGATGTTCTGAGGACATCGCACAATGTTTGGGAGGAATATTTGGTGGAGTGGAGGTAAGTTCCAGGCAATAACCATATTGGATAATTTGTCTTACCCACTTGTCTGTTGTGATGGAATTCCAGACAGGTAGGAACTGTGAGAGACGTCCCCTGACAGGAGTGGAATGACCGGAGGGTAGTGGAGGGAAGTCACTGTTTGGTGGTAGGGGAAGAGCGGGTGGAGTTACCTCTGCCTCTATTGTTATTTCCTCTGTATCCTCCCCGAAAATATCCTCTGGTTGAGGAAGATTGATTGGGGCTTTCATAAGCGGAGGAGGTGTTTTCTGATGCAGTTGTCTTTGAGCCACCCCTATAAAAGGAGCGACGAAAGGAGCCCCTATTAGAAGGTAGTTGTAATGCCCCCATGGATTTAGCAGTCTGTGTTTTTTCTTCTTCATTTTTTCCAATGAAGAATCGACTGTAGGGCCAAAAAGATGTTCCTGATCAAATGGCTGATTAGGTAGCGCTGATTGTACTTCTTGTTTGAATCCTGAGATTCGAAGCCAAGCGTGCAGGCGTAGCAAAACGCTGGTGTTAATGGCACGCGAGGCTGTATCAGCTGCATCGAGGGCACATTTGATGGAAGTGTTTGTAATGAGCTTACCCTCCTGAATGAGGTTGTGAGCTTTAGCCTTGTATTGGTCTGGTAAGTGCTGCATCAGTTTTTCTAGCTGGTCATAGTGAGCTCTATCATAACGCGCCAGGAGAGCTTGTGTATTGGCAATACGCCAATGATTGGCAGCTTGAGATGCGATTCTCTTGCCTGATGCATCTATTAGTCTGGACTCCTTGTCAGGAGGAGGGGCTTCACCCGTTTGAGAATTTGCCCTCTTGCGTGCATTTGAAACGACAAGAGAATCTAAAGGTACCTGACCCCTGATGTAAATTGGGCATGTAGGAGCGGCTTTATATTTTTTGTCAACCCTTGGCCTAAGTATTCTAGCTCTAACTGGGTCTTTTTATACCTCGCTGGCGTGTTTTATCATACCGTTCAGCATGGGCAAAATATTAGTGTTTTTTGGGATGGAGCGAAAGTTTCCACTAAAAAATCCTCGTCCAAGGGATCAGTATGTAATTCCACCCCATGGTATTGAGCAGCTCTATTAATAAGCTGTGCGAAACCAATAGTCATCGGGTGGTGATGGTCTGGAGGGATATAGATCGGGGTCATTAGTATGATCCGGGTCCTTATCATAATCATCCCAGGGGTCTAAGTCATGTGGAATGTTGTCCTCATTATCCTCCCCATCATTATCATCCTGTGGCCCAGGTGAGAAACGTGGTGGTGGTGAGTTTGCTGGTGAAATCAGTAAATTTGGGTTAAAAGGTGGAGGAGAGGGAGGTATGTAAGGGTGAGAGGGGTTAGAACCCATGTTTTTTTTCTTAAGAGGTATATGGTAGTCTTCAGGGAGATCCAGCTTCAGTTTTTTAGGAAGTGTTGCTCGAAGTTTTCCAGTTTGCGGGTCAATATGCAACTGTTTTTGTTTGGGATCCAAAGATTCCTGTGTAGGAAGTTCTTTGGATGGAGTCTGTTTATATTCCGAAGGTTTAAGAGGGCTTCCGTGCTTTTTAGGTTCGGTACTCTTTGGTGTGGGATATTTCGGCTCCGAAGGCTTGACTTTTCCCTGTTTCGGATCCGAAGGCTTTTCTTTAGGTGGTTTCGGCTCCGAAGATTTCTCTTTAACCGGTTTCGGCTCAGATGCTTTCGGTTTAGCCAGTGTCGGTTCCGAAGCTTTTGGTTTTGGTGGTATGGGCTCCGAAGCCTTTGCTTTATGCGAATCTTTCGGTGCCGAAGATGTCTTCGGTGCCGACAGCGGAGCGTCAGGCTTAGCCTTGTGTTTCGGTGCCGAAGATGTGGGTTCGGCACCTGCATGGGGTCGGCTCGATCCCGGGCTGGAAGACTTCTCTATGTTTCATAGCCGGGCTCGAAGGCGGGGCGTCTGAAATGGTATCACGGTGTCGACCTGAGCCCGAGGGCGAAGGTGTAACCGGAGTCTTTGGTGTTTTTGTGGGCAGTTGGGGCTCGTTACTCACTGTTCGTTGAGCCGGAGTGATGTTCGAGTCCTCTTCCATGTCGGAGTCGTCGGCTTCAGACACGGAGATGTGTTCTTCTTGTTCTTCGGCGCCGGATTGGAATTCCGAGTCTTCTCCGAAGATGTCTGGCACCGGACTAGTGCTGCGTCTCATCTCGACGTCATGAATTGTTTTCTTCGATCAGAATGATCGACAGGCCTCGCAGTTGATTTCTTCGTGCTCCAGGGATAAGCAGAGGTTACAGACCTCATCCAGGTCCGTGTGTGGGAACTTAGCACCACACCCGGGGCATTTTTTAAATGGAGTCCGTTCCATGGACTGCTTGCGTGGTCGGCGCTGGTAGGCCTCACGGCCCGCGTCGAAGCACCGATCGAAGCTGTTGGATTTTACGATGCGCGTCTAAAGGGAAAACGCGATCGAACACAAAACCGTCGAGTGGTAAGGATTGCGCGTCGAAAAGGTTCGAAGACGATAACGAACCGGAGGGCCGCAAAACACATCCGAACCCTGATGGCGGAAAAAAACCAATCTGGGGATGGAGTCGATGCCCATGTGCACTATCATCGTAAGGAGGAGTCACCTACCCCGTGACTACAAACACTTCTTCGAAGAAAAACAAAGTGCAAACATCCGAGCCCAACACCAGATGGCGATCTATGCCAACGCATATTATCGACAGCTCATATGCCTCGAACACTGTTTTAAGTACTGCCTGGCCTGCATTAGCTTGTTGCCTCGCTAACACATCTACACAATAGTGCTTGGTGAATGTGTGCGGTGTAGACCATGTTGCTGCATTACAGATGTCAGCTAAGGGAATATTCCCTAAGAAGGCCACAGTAGCCCCTATTTTGCAGGTGGAATGCGCTCTAGGGGGTATTGTCAAGGTTCTTTTTGCTTTCGTATAACAAGTCTGGATACATTTTACAATCCATCTTGCAATGCCTGATTTAGATATGGGATTGCCTTTGTGTTGTGGGGAAAAGGCGACAAAAAGTTGCTTTGTTTTACGAAAGTCTTTGGTTCTTTCTACATAATATAGTAGAGCTCTTCTAACATCTAGTGTGTGTAGAGCTCGTTCTGCTACAGAATCAGGTTGAGAAAAGAACACGGGTAACTCAACTGATTGATATGAAAAGCAGAAACTACTTTAGGTAGAAATTTGGGATTGGTTTGAAGAACCACTTTGTCTTTGTGAAGTTAAAAGAAAGGCTCTTGTATAGTTAGTGCCTGGAGTTCACAAACTCTCCTTAGGGAAGTGATGGTAATAAGAAAAGCAATCTTCCATGAGAGGAATTGTAATTGACACCTGTGCATTGGTTCAAAAAATGGACCCATTAGCCTTGTAAGGACTATGTTGAAGTTCCATACTGGTGCAGGTGAACTCTTGGTGGTATTACTCTTTTAAGTCCTTTCATAAAGGCCTTAATCACTGGTACTCTGAATAGAGACAAGTGTCTGTTTTGGAAGTACGCAGCTACTGCAGCTAGATGCAAGCGAATGGATGTGTAGGCTAGTCCAGATTGCTGTAAATGTAAGAGATAACAGATGATGTTTTGCACTGAAGCATCAAGGGAATTGATATTGTTATTGCTACAATAGATAACAAATCTTTTCCATTTTTCTGCATAACATGCTCTAGTAGTAGGTTTCCTAGCCTCCTTTAGGATATTCATACAGTCTGGTGGTAATTGTAAATATCCAAACTCTATGACTTCAGGAGCCAAATCGCTAGGTTGAGTTCTTTGGGATTTGGATGCCTGATTTCTCCATGGCTCTGAGTGAGGAGACTGGAGTTGAGATGCAGCTTTTGGTGTGGAACTACTGAGAGCTCCAGCAGGGTGGTGAACCAAGGTTGACGTGCCCATGTGGGAGCTATGAGAATCAGTTTGAGGGATGTTTGTCTGAGCTTCCTAACTACCAAAGGAATGAATGGGAGAGGCGGAAAAGCGTAGGCAAATATCCCTGACCAGTTCATCCATAGGGCATTGCCTTTGGAGTGCGGGTGTGGGAACCTGGAGGCGAAATTTGGGCATTTTGAGCTGTGGTGAATAGAATGTGAGGAAATCCCCATTCCTGAAAATAGGGAAGAAGAATCTGGGGATGAAGTTCCCACTCGTGGATTTGCTGTCTCTGTCTGCTGAGAAGGTCTGCCATCTGATTGTTTACTCCTGGAAGATGTTCTGCCAGGAGATAAATTTTGTGGTGTATAGCCCATTTCCAAATGGCTTGTGCTAGGCGAGACAGTTGGAGGGAGTGTTTCCCACCTTGATTCTGTATATAGTACATTGCTGTCATGTTGTCTGTGCAGACTAGGACTGCTTTGCCTATGAGGTGAGTTTGAAAAGCTCTGAGCGCTAGCAACACTGCTAGTAGCTCTAGGTGATTTAAATGGAGACTCTTGTACTTTAGACTCCATAACCCTTGGATTGTGTGATTCTGTAGGTGAGTGCCCCAACCAGTGAGTGATGCGTCTGCTGTTAGCACTGTCTGTGGAAAAGGGTTGAGAAAAGGCCGCCGTTTGGATACATTTTGTGGGTTCCACCACTGCAGAGAGCGATGGGTGCGGCCATCTACCAACACTAGATCGGTTAACTGACCCTGCGACTGGCTCCACTGACTTGCTAAGCAATCTTGAAGGGGACGCATATGAAGTCTTGCGTGGGGAACAATTAAGATGCAAGACGCCATCATCCCTAGAAGTTGCATGAATACTCTTGCTGGTAATTATTGGTTGGGCTGAAACTGATTGAGGAGGGACTGAATACTGTGAATTCTGGCTGTATTGGGAGAGGCTAGAGCTCTTTGAGTGTCTATGGTGGCTCCCAGATAGGTCTGTGTGTTGGAAGGCTGTAGATGAGACTTCAACGCGTTCACTGTGAACCCTAGTTGATGAAGTAAGTGAATAGTGGTTTGAGTGTGTTGGTGACACATTTGATAGGTGCTGGCTTTGATGAGCCAGTCGTCCAGGTATGGGAAGACGTGGATGTGCTGTCTTCTCAGATGGGCTGCGACTATTGCCAGGCATCTGGTAAATACCCTGGGAGCAGTGGTGACTCCAAACTGTAGTACTTTGAATTGGTAATGATGACCCGCTATTATGAATCTGAGGTATTTGCGTTGAGCGGGATGAATTGGAATGTGGAAATATGCGTCTTAAGTCTAGTGTAGACATAAAATCGCCCTGCTGTAGAAGTGGGAGCACTTGTTGAAGCATCACCACGTGAAAATGCTCTGAAAGTATGTAGAGGTTTAGTTCTCTGAGGTCTAGAATAGGTCTAAAGGAGCCGTGCTTTTTGGGGATGAGAAAGTACAGGGAGTACACGCCTGTCCCTTGATGTTGTAACGGCACGGGTTCTATTGTTCCTTAGGACAGGAGAAATTGGACCTCTTGCTGAAGTAGATGTAAATGTTCTGGTGACATTTTGTGAGAATGTGGTGGAATTTTTAGAGGATTGTTGGTAAGCTCCAGGCAATAACAATGTTGGATAATTCCTAACACCCATTTGTCTGTGGTGATAGATTGCCAAATGGGGAGGAATTGTAGAAGATGTCCCCCGACAGGTGTTAATGATCGGGGGGAAGTGTAGGGAAGTCACTGCTTGTTGGGGAGGGGGAATTACGTGGTGTGGAACCTCTGCCTCGGCCATTGTTGTTGTTGCCTCTGTATCCTCCTCTAAAGAAGTCCCTTGTAGAGGAAGATTGATTGTTGCCTTTGTAGGAGGCTGCAGTATTGTCTGAGGACATGGTTTTCGACCCTCCACGATAGAAGGAGCGACGAAAGGAGCCCTGATTAGAGGGAGACTGCAGAGCTCCCATAGACTTGGCTACTTCTATGTCTTTTTTCATTTTTTCGAATGACTTATCTACTTCGGGCCCTAAGAGATGTTTCTTGTCAAAAGGAGTATTTAAAATAGACTGTTGTACTTCGGGTTACAAACCAGAAATCCTCAACCATGCATTTCTCCTTAATAACACACTACTGTTGATCTCTCTAGCTGTGGTGTCTGCAGCATCTAATTGAGGATTTGGATATGAGCTTCCGTTCCTGGACTAAATCCTGGGCTTTTGCTTTGTACTCATCTGGGAGGTGTTGCAGCAATTGCTTCATTTCATCCCAGTGTGCCCTATCATATCTGGCTAGCAGGGCCTGGGTGTTGGCAATGTGCCAATGATTTGCTGCTTGGGCGGCTACTCGTTTACTGGAGGCGTCTAATAGTTTTGACTCTTTGTCAGGAGAGGGAGCATCCCCTGTAATCTGTGAATTGGCCCGTTTAAGGGCATTAGAGACCACTAACTAGTCTAGTGGTAACTGTCCTTTAATAAAGACTGTATCTGAGGGAGCAGGCTTATATTTTTTATCAATTCTGGGGGTGAGAATGCAAGCACGCACTGGATCTTTAAAGAGATCATCGGCATGTCTCATCATACCCTTAAGCATTGGTAAAGTGTGCCTGGACCTTTGTTTGCTACTGAGCGTTTCAAATAGGGAATCTTCCTATAGAGATTCCTTGTGTAACTGTACCCCATGATATTCTGCAGCTCTAGCCAGTAATTCTAGATATCCTACATTGTCATCAGGAGGAGAAGGCTTTGCAGGGTAAAGATCTGGGTCGTTATCTGTGGGTTGTAGTGTGGATTATGGCCTCATTGTCGACATTGCCAAGTTAGTTTAGGCCTAGCTGCCATGATGCCTCTTTTGCACACGTTACTTCGTGACTTTGTTTTTCCAGACTCTGCTTGTGCCTATGTTCATGAGAACTGGCCACATTTCTGCCTTTCACGTTTTCTGCTGTTCTCTGTGGTTTTCGTCTGCACACGATGTACAAGGTCGAAAAACAACGTCCCTTGTTATTCAGTTCTGGTCAGCCCCACGCACTTAGACATAACACGAAGCACAGCTGCACTGCTGAAATGCGAGTGCTTTTAATATTCCAAGATACCTGTTAGAGGCACTTGAAGAAAAACCTTTCCAGGGAGAAGAGCTGTGCTTGTCCGATGATGTAAACCTTGCATCTAGTTCTTAAGGTATGGGGTCCCCCTGACAAAGCCCAGAGGTCTTCTATTTTTATAATAAACTAGTTACTAGCACGGGGAAGGTGGCCAGGCATTATAGTCCTTTATCCACTGTCTTTATAAAATGCTGTCCCCGTTTGTATTCTATGGAATTGTAACGATGTTTACTATTTTGTCTTTATGCATTATGCTGCTAGTAGTGGCACGTGTACTGTGTCTTACAGCACATTAGTTGAAATAAACATTTTAAACTATACTGTGTCTCTTAATAAGCACGTTGTGGACAAGTATGAGTGAGTAATGAAAGAGTGTTCTTGCTCCCGCGATTCCTGAAAGAGTCCGTGTTCTGGGAGGTCTAATCATTGGTAGCTTCGCTGTAGTACGGAGAACGAATGAGACACTATAGCTAGTCGGATTGGGATTTTGGGCACTAAGGTGGATGGTTGGTACACCACCATACACAGAGGTCCTGTTTTCCTGCGCATAGTTCTGTATATGTGCAGAATTGCGATTCTCCTATTAACATGACTAGAGAATCTGGATTTCATTAAAGACATGGAGGCTGACATTATGCATTATTCTTTTAATGCAGTCCAAGCAGCCGCATACATCACAATAATAAAGGTTCCAGAATAGAACGGAATACCTCCCGGGGAATTCGAACATCTCTGCAAACTGGAACTCAAGATTCCTGCTACATCACAGCGACTGGAAACTCAATGTTTCAGTGTTCAATACCCTGAACATGATCTGGGGTCCCCTAGAGATAGACTTATTTGCGAGCAGACTAACCTTTCAGTTGGAGAACTATTTCAGCTGGATGCCCGACCCGGATGCTCTGGCAGTCAACGCCTTCCTTCAATCTTGGAAAGAAGCCAAGGTGTACACTTTTCCTCCCTTTGCCATGATTCAGAGAGTTCTTTAGAAAGTGAGGCAAGACCAGTGCTTCCTTGTCCTAATAACTCCCTTTTGGCCTTCTCAAGCATGGTTCCCGACCACTCTAGAACTAGCTTGCAACCCCCCCCTTCTTAATTCCTTCCCATGCGAATCTTCTTACAGACGTAGTCGGAGGAAGTCACCCCCTAATTCAGAGCGGGAGTTTAACCCTTCTTGCCTGGAGAGTGTCAGGAGATCCAATGAAATCTCAGGACTTTCGGCGACAGCTGCAACTCTCCTCGGAGTGTCTTGGGCCCCAGGCACTCACTACAGATATAATAACATATGGAGAATCTGGGTACGTTGGTGCCTGGAAAGGAACCTGGATTCCTTGGAGGCACCTATTGTTGACATAGTTAACTTCCTTGTTGAACAATTCGAAAGAGGCCTCAGCTATAGAACTATCAATTGCTATAGATCGACTATTTCCGCTGGTCATGTCCTCGTCAACGGGAAAACGGTAGGTAAAAATGTCATTGTCTGCAGAGTCATGAAAAGCATTCGCTTAAGACCTCCTAAACCTAAATATGAAAGACTCTGGGATGTTAAACTAATCCTTGATCTCTTCAATAACTGGCCTGCCAATTCTCTCCTAAACAGAAAAAACCTTTCCATTAAGCTGGCTACTCTCCTATGCCTAATCTCATGCAGAAGGGTCTGCGATATCAAAGCCCTGGAAATTACCAACAGATCTTATAACATGTTCAGTGTCAAATTTGAGATTTATAGAAGAACTAAGACTATGTCTGACTATCTTTTATCCTCGTTTTGACTTATGCCCAAATCTTTGCGTTGTGGACTGCATGAAAGAGTACGATCGCAGAATGTTTGCTCTTCGTCCCCAGGGTGTGAACCAATTACTTATTTCCTTTGTGAAACCACACAAAGGTATAAGCTCGACCTCTATTGCTAGATGGGTTAAGACTGCTATGAGCTTAGCAGGTATTAACTTAAAGAAATTTCAAGCTCAATCCCTTAGAGGTGCCATGGCCAGTAAATCTCTCTGGTCTGGAGGTAAGTTAGATGACATCCTCAAAGCGGCTGACTGGTCAAATGCCAGCACCTTTGCACGTCACTATTGCAAACCTATTGAACATATGTCTGATGTTGTTTTACAAAGCTACCAACATGCATAATGTAGCCTCCGTTCTTGTAATGAAATTGCGATTCTCCTATTAACATGACTAGAGAATCTGGATTTCATTAAAGACATGGAGGCTGAGATTATCCCTCCCGCCCCACCCCTTGGTGGTCTTACAATGAATTAATGTTGCTTGTTACTGTTAATTAACGTTCTTTTATTAACTATGTACCTTTACTTCCTCAATTAGCTTGATAAGTTCTACACCTTTTGCTGTGTTCAGGAGGTACTCACTTCTCTCTCTTTTCAGGTAATCCTCCTTAACTGCGGGTCGACCGACCTTTAGACTTATCTTCGTTCTTCCTTCTCCTTCATCTGGCTCATCAGAAGTTTGTCTTGAAGTTTCATGAACTTTTTTCCTCAACATTTAAAAGAGGCAGATTGTTGTTGGCTCCTGCCTTTTATGTGTTGCCTTTGTTCTATTCTGGAACTTTTATTATTGTGATGTATGCGGCTGCTTGGACTGCATTAAAAGAATAATGCATAATGTCAGCCTCCGTTCTTGTAATGAAATCCCCGCAACATGGCGCCCCCAACGTTTGGTCTGGTTCTTATCTGCGAGACGCTTGAGTAGTGCTTGTGCTTGTCC
Source organism: Calotriton arnoldi (assembly GCA_963921515.1). Lineage (NCBI taxonomy): Eukaryota > Metazoa > Chordata > Amphibia > Caudata > Salamandridae > Calotriton > Calotriton arnoldi. Next base: position 1,792,822 of record CAWUFW010003213.1, on the reverse strand, counting down.
ACAATTCCCTCACTTCTGTTTCCGGAAACCGATGTGAGGGTGTAACCTCCTATATTGATGTTTTTATAGGTTCTTTCAAGCTTGAAGTTATTAAAAGGTTTTGTTAACCCTATATTGCGATGCCACGCACTAGGTTGTTATTCATTCTTGGTCTTAATGGCTGTGAATATAAATATCCCGGCACATAGCCGCGCTGCGCTCCGAGCTCATTTAACAGCATATGGAGTGCCTGACACGGGTGTCGCTCTAATCTTTGTGGTGCAAGCAGATCCAGCTTACCACTTTGAGGTGTTTTATTCATGGGTCACTTTTCCGGCGGTGGATGGAGCTGATAATTTGTTCTATGTGTACACTGCCACGGCCCGGCCTAATGCTTATCGGCCTTATCGGCTCTTGAGGTTCCGCTCACGGCATGGCAACACCGAATTTGGTTTAATGGCGCCCTCCCACACCCGGTCACCCCGATTCGTTTAGGCCCTTTATCGATAGATGGGGCCGCTTGGCCTGTTTTGGCCGGGTACACCCCGCATCCACGTTATTTAGCGGTTCCAGTAGATGAACTGCGCGTGCTGCATACGTCTTTGGTACGTGTGCACAGAGCTTTGGTACAATATGTCACACGCAACGTCCAGATGGCCCCTCCTGGAGTTGCAGCGCAACCAGCTGGGCCTGGCGGTGTAACTATAAGTCCCGTCATGGTTAATTGAGTGATGGGCAAGCGCCCACAGAATAAGGATGATTTACCTTATTGGCTTGCTGAGAAATTTGACCAGCTGGAAGCGGTGTTTCCGAATACCTCTCCTGTGGAAAAACACAGGATTTTGACTATAAGTTTGCCAAAGGACTTAATTCCCGAGTTAACTGAATGTAACAACTGGGGTAAGGTATTTGCGGCAGTGTATGCGAAGTGTTTCGGCACTCCCTCAAAGACAGTCCTCCCCGCCGCGATTAAGCGTGTTCAAGACGAACATGGCCCTGAAGCGGCTGTGGAATTAGGGATGCGACTAGTGGGAGTGTTCGATGTAGTGGCTGATCTAATCCTTGCAAATGTCAAGGGTGATGCAGTTAACTTTCAAGTAGCTAACACTTTGGGCCCCAGAGCTGGACAAGCCTCGCGAATTACCGAAAATTATTGCACAGGCTTATAAAACCATTGGCCGCAATAGTTTGGGAGTTAAGCCTTTTGCTAAAACGCAAACTCAGACACAAACACAACAAAAATCTGAGTCTGATAAAGACGAGAAACCGTTCTTTTCTAAAAAGAACTGGAAAATAAAGAAGCAGGGGAAGCAACCACAGAAACAGGGTCGCGTGCTGCGTCACCGGCTGCCGAGTCTTCTGAACGCACTTATGATTTGCGCGAACGAGCGAGAATTAAGTCTCCTGACAGGTTTCAGGTCCCTGAACAGCGTTCTCCTCGTTCTTCACAGGCACCATCGGGCTCACAGGCTGGAGGAGATCGCCAGGATCGAGACGCCCCCCTCCCCCTCCCCCCCCCCCTCCCAAGGACGGGACCAGCCTCGTCAGACTGGAGGCAAGGGGAAACAAGAAGAATTTCCTCGTTCTCGTCCTCAATTTCAGAAGAAAAAGTTGCTGCTTTAACAGCGAGATATGCCACAGACGGTGACAACGAGACTCCTGAATTGGACGTGGGCAGTGACGCTGCTAGACAGCGCAGCGGAAGTTACTATAGTGCGGGAGGCACTACGTCCTCATGTGGAGGCGACAGCAACTGACACTCATTACTGTCGAGACAGCTGACACCCGAGTGGCACCCCCTGACAGACTATATAATATAGTCCTTCTAATTGAAGGTGACATTGAGCGTGTTATTAAAGGGATTTTTTTGGGAAAATCTGACCTCTTCTTACGACATATTATTGGCAGAGGCGGATTGGCCACCACCATTTGTTCTCGGTGCTCCGAGAGGGGAGGAAGTAATACTTCCGAGTTTTTCACATTATGTCCCTAAGGAGCATGCAGAGGCTTTCGCAGCAGAATGGGCTGTGGCCCTAGCCCCGGCACTGTACCGTAATCACGTGGGCTGGGATAAAAATTCTCCCACCCATGAAATACCTTTGCGGTCTATGCCACAGGCTCAACCCCAATATCCCCTCCGGCAGGATGCGAAAGGTCCCGTTTCAGACATTCTGACACAGTTAGAGTATCAAGGAGTGAATGTGACATGCGTGACACCAATGAATAACCCCCTTTTCGCGGTTTCTAAACCCGATGGGTCGTACCGCTTAGTTTTAGATTACCGGGATTTGAACTCTCATTGCCGAACCTTTGCGGTACAGAATACCGATAGTTCTGCTTTAGTCGACAGTCTTGTTCGTAAAAAATATAAAACGACACTTGACCTTTCCAATGGATTTTACACACACAATTTGTCCCCTGAATTCAGTCAATGGACCGCGTTCACCTCTGGTGCAAAACAGATAAAATTCCGGCGTTTGCCAATGGGCTACAAGAACATCCCGGGGGTCTTCACCACCCGTGTTTCTTTGTTGGACAGCATAGACCCAGATGCGTATTCGTACGTGGATGATATATATCTGACAGACGACGAACTATGGCCGCATCTTTCCCGAGTCGATCGCATTATTCTTGAATTTGCGGAAAAGGTTATCAATTTAATTTTGCCAAATCGCAGAGTACGCGGTGTTGTTTTTGGTCTACGAGCTCAACAATGAAGGTAGGGGCTTAGCTCCCTACTTCCTGGAGAAGTGCGCACTTCTGCGCCCTCCAACAACCCTGAAAAAACTTCAGTCTTTGCTGGGATTTTTGAACTTTGGGCGTTCTTACATTCCCGAGTATGCCCAGCGTATCAAGCCTCTTTATGCCTTGATACAACCAACCTTTTCAAAGTCGTGCTGGCTTCCGGAACATTCGGCTATTCTGCAATCTTTGCAGTCTGATCTACTTGAATCTAAGTTCTTGCTGACTCGTGATCACCACACGAACCTGGTGATCAGAATCGTGCCAGGCGCAGTGGGTTTCACTTACTTAACGTTTAACGAAGGTGACACAGTACCTATTGCATACAGGTCGCATCTTTACACTTCTGCCGAGTTGCGCTGTTCAACTGTGGAAAAAGTTTTGACTGCAGTGCAAATGGCGATTCTTAAGGAACGCGCCCTGGCACAGGGAAAACGCATTTTGGTGGTAACACCATATCCTGCCCTTGAGGCAGTGACAAAGGCAAGTGTACAAATCTCTAAGGCTTTGCACCCCCATTGGATACAATGGGCTACTTCTTTGACGTCTCCGGATGTCACCTTTATCTTTGATTCCTCTCTTCAGACACAGGAGTTCTTGCAGTATAAATTTGTTCATCCTCCGTCTTTACTGCCTTTTGAGGAGTACAAATGTATCATTTACACCGATGGTTCGGCACAACCGGCCATGGGTTCTAAGCATGCTTATTCAGCAGCATGTGCTATTGTGGCGGGTACCATAGTGAACGGTGAGTTCAAGTCGAGTGTTGTGCACACGCAGGCACTGGGAGACAGTACCGCCCAATTGGCCGAGCTGCATGCTTTGGTGCTGGCACTTGAGTTTGCAGACCCGGATGCGAATACTCTTATTGTATGCGATTCATACTACTGTGTTCAGTCTTTTAATGACAACTTATTCTTTTGGTCTCAGAACGACTATCGAGATTATAAGGGCAGCGCAATTAAGCATAAACTGCTTTGGGTTCGAGTAGCAGATCTTAAACAACGTCTGCCTCTCACACAGGTGATTCACACTCTTAGCCACCAGCGTGTGGGCGCACACGTGGTCGGTAACAGTTTGGCAGACGAAGCTGCCAAATCAGCAGTAGCCACGTGTTCAGTAGCAGCCGTTACAAGATCCATGACAAAAATAGATAGAGATTTTGGCAGCTATTGCTGCTACTAAGGAAGGTTCTAATTACCCACGGGGTTTCCCTTCCAAGTCTCTTATCACTTAAGTCCCGACCAGGTTCCTTATGTAAGAATTCCAGACGTTGGTGATCGGCTGATTCCCAACGCGGACCGCAGAACTTCTTTGATAACAGCCGCACACGAAGGCTTGGCTTCGGCCCACGCTGGCGTGTCTGCAACTGTTTCAATCTTGCAGCAGCGTTATTGGTGGCGTGATTTATATAAACAGACCCGTAATTATGTCCTTTCTTGTGACATCTGTCAGCAAATTAAAAGCCCTCTACGGTTACACATCCGCCACAAACACAGCTCTGCATTTCTAATAAACCTATTGGTTGTGTATATCTTGATCACTGTGGTCCATTTTTTTCTGATACTGCATATAAATACATCTTAGTTGCAGTTGATTCATGCACACGTTTCATCTGGGTTTGGCCACAACGCAGTGCTGACGCTCGAAATGTCATCAGGGATTTGCGCGTCTTTGTGGGAATTTTTGCCTGTGGCACCTTCCATTCCGACCAAGGTCCAGCGTTCGCCTCTAAGGCGTACAAGGATGCGATGAGGTCTATGGGGGTGCTGGTGCAATTTTCGTCTCCATACAGGCCTGAGGCAACTCAATTATGGAGCGAATGAACCGTGACTTAAAGCAATCTTTGACAGCTAGAGTCTTAGGTACTGGCCGGAACTGGCTGGCCACTTGTATGGCGTGCAACGTGCACTCAATCTCCCTAGAAGATCTCTGGGTGGGCGGACCCCATACGAAATGCTCTTTGGCATACAGATGTTTGTGCCAGACTTTGATGGTCTAGACATGGCGGCAGCTGCAGCAGCCTTTGACTTAGATAATCATTCCACTATGTTACAGGACTTACAAGAGACCCGGGACAGACTTGCAACTGAAAACGTACCCTCTGCCACGGACGCTGCGCTGCAGATTCCGGTTGACGGCTGGCTTCCGAAGATTGGAGATATGGTCCGAGAGAAGGTGGACAACAAGAAAGAATTTGGCCCCTCTTATCGTGCACCGGTTCCGGTCCTTGGCTTAAAGGGTACTCGTACAGTCATCTTACCACCGCTTCCTGGTCGCAAAGACAACAGATACATCTCAGTGGACAATGTCAAGCTACAACATCTGGCCGATTCTGAATAGTGTAACACCTGCGGTGTCATGTCCAGCCATTTCGAGGAATACTGCTGGTGGACCTCCGGTCACCACGTCTAACGATGTTGCCATTGGGATGGTCTCTCAACCAGATCGCCTGCTCGTCGCACCAGCTTCCACCTGCAACGAGGAAACTGAATATGCTTATCCCACAAGCGAGTCATTGACTGGTTTGCCTACAACACCACTGAACCAGTCCCGTTTTTCTTTTGACTCTAGTTCCACTTTATCATTTGTCCCAACCAAATTCAGTGTTTTTGTATCCTGGTTTAGAGACAATTTTTTGGTCCCTCCTTGGACTTAAATCTGGTTGGTACGATTCCTGATTTTGCTGTTCATGTCCATTGGCTTTGTGACAGTTTTTATTCTTACTCATCAATGGTCACTACTTGCCGGAGCGCTCTGCGGTAAACTCTGTTGCTGGAACTTTGGCTCAGCACTTTTCTTCACGTCATGAAGCGTGACCAGACATTTGTGAACATTTCCGCCTTTCCAGTCGCAGATGGCATCGAATGGGATGCAGTGAATTTCCAAATTCATGGACCGACAGAAATGATCAATGTCCCAAATGTAGTTCGTGTTTCCATGGGTGATGTGCTTTAACCCTACCAAAACAAAATTAAATTGTCGGGTCACACTGTGCTTTAACCCTACCAAAACAAAATTAAATTGTCGGGTCACAAAGTTTTTGGAACTAGTAGCAAAAAGACAGAAGAGCACGTTGACTGCGGATTAATAAAAGCCAGACCGAATATCTCCGAGACGGTGCCCTGAAGTCATGAACCTTTAATTACAATGATGGCCATAAACTGATATTAAGTAAATTTTAAAATTTTAGAAAGTCGCATAAAATGAATTTTAAGCTAATTTTTAGCAATGTTCTAATTGTCTTGTAAAGGTTTTAATTAACCATGTACAAATAAATTATTTACCTTACCGTACCCATGGGTGATGTGGTAAAAAGAAACATACGTTCAGATGATTGGGATGTGCATGCAATTCAATCCTTGTTTTTCGATTTGAAATATTATGCTGCCTTTGATGCTGAGGATTTGTATTTGAATTCTGCTAATTATGCCGATTTGTATTGTTATCAACATTATGGTAACCATTTCTTACATAAAACAAGTACACTTTGAGGTAGTTTTAATTATACCCAGTGGGAACATTGCCCCACCCCTCTGCAAGGGAGCTCCCAAACTCTGATAAATAAGTTTACTTATTTTACAGACTTTGATAGGTCAAACCCAGGGTCCTATTATTTTAAAGTAAACATTTCTTCCAATCCGAAGGTGATGTTAACCCACACCAAATTACTGTATTAAAGCTCCTTTATGGACGCATTAGCTGTTGGTGGCTACGAACACTGGAAGGCCACCATTGATTTGAAATCTATTTGGGGCACTGAGTCGTGGCAGGTACGCGGTACCGAGGCCTTACATCGCGCTTGTCTCATCCAGACCCAAATTTTATTTTTTAAATAATACTATATACCAAACAACTTGTTTTGGTTTGGCGACTTCCAAACAATTGAATGCACCTACCATTCCTGCGCTGTCTTCCTTGCCTATCTGGAGCTTGCATTTAAATTATTCCATTGACGAGTTGCAAGCTTTGTTTCAAAATAATTCATTTAATGTCTCTGCACTAGATCCCTCAGAATGGTTGGTGTGGCCGATAGCTTCTAATGCCTGCCAACTGCGTTTTTATAACTCTGCTCCTGGTTATAAACAGGATCGCCCTGATCCACGTTTTTCTAACTCGCGTTCGGTTACAACATATTCAGTGGGAAAATTATGTAAACAGTGGTTGCAGCACTCTACACTAGAGTCCGTGAAACAACATTTATCCCGGTTATCCAGTAACATTGATCTGGCCGACTTTGTTATGGGACCTAGAGGTCCGAGACCGAAAAGATTTCTTTATGCGACTTACAATGAAATCTGGAAGCTTTCTCAAATAGAAGCTGCTTCCCGTTTACGGGAAATAGACTAAGCAAATTTAGAAAAAGTACTTGCTGTTGTTGACAATAGATTATCACGCTGTCTTCCCGCATTTATACATTAGACAACATTGTTTCTTCTGTTGTTGATATTGTACAAGATGAAGTGTCTGTGTTGTATCATGGTCAGGATCAATTGCGTTCAGTGATGCAGTTTGCATGGACTTTGCAAACTCTGAAAATGGGGAAGGTACCATGGGATTACTTAAACGCTTCCGCATTGTTTTTGCAGTTTAACTTGACTGAGAAACAGCAATTCATGTCCATGAAAGATGCAACATACACTCTTTTACATATAGAAAAAATAGATCCTTTACCTTTCTCTGTAGCGGAAACTGATTCTGCAGTTTGGCTCATACACGGGGTTATCTCTTTGCCTTTTTCTTTGTTTGAATTCAGTTCCTGCATGAAGCATTACCCGATTGGCCGTTTTGAGGCCTTGGGCAGTACCTTTCTGCATGAAGTGTGGTCCTTGCCTTTCACATACAGATGCCTTACGGATGACAAAGAGGTGTACCTTACAGGGGAGTCTTGCGAATCTACAGTGGGTCATTCCCTTGTTTGTAAAAACATTAAATTGCACGGAGCTTGTAATGTTTCCGCCCCGAATCTTGCATGTGTTTTAAGGGGTATTCCTGTTCCAGCTATATCACCTTCTTTCACTATGCTTGCTAACGGTAGCTATCTGCTTTTAAATAATCAAGATTGCTGTGGGTTGCAAGCAGGCATACCCTACATTGTAACAGTTTCGCAACGCGTAGTATGCTGCAAAAATTTGCTTTTTCCACCCCCGCGTGGGAAGTTAGATAGTTCCATTTGGCCTTACATACCGACTTTGAAAGCGGATTTCAATAAATTGAGCAGAATAAAGGCACTGTTATTAAACCAGGAGGTTATGCTCACTTCCGCACGAGAGACCTTCGTCCTCCAGGTGGCCAGCGCCCACAGTGAAATACAGGCACTTTTAAATACTAACCTCCCCCAACATTTCGGTGAACTGATTCACCGTATATTTAATGCGTCTAATACCAACGGCCTTGTGCACTTTTTTAAAGTTGTGGGCTCTGGCCTTCTGACGTCCTTTCAGACGATATTTGGTGCAATACCAGCTTTTATTCATTCCATTTTTTCTAGCGTCTTTGGTGGCTTCCCATTGATCCTAGCCTTAGCTGCTGGAATATTGCTTTTGCTTTGCCTTCTGCGCAATGGCTGCACCTCTTGTGGGCCTACACAGCCCAGGGCGACTGCGGATGCTCCGTGACCGCATGCATGAAAGCTTCGGTACACTGCCACTGGCAACACTCAGCGTGGCTTATGGATTATCTTTTAGCTTTGCGTATTTCACTTGCGTGCAACCTGTGCTGTCCTGTTTACGATGTCCGTTCTCATGGTCCTTGGATGTTTGCCTCTCCACTACGTCTTGTTCGGACCCGGATTTCGACCAGTTGATGGGCCCCTTAATGGCCCATGAACGGGAATGTTCCGGTGATGGATTAATGGCGCGTGCGGCTGCACTTGGAGTCTTGGCACAAAGGGATGTCTGTGCGGCTGCTCAGAATCTCCTACAACAAAGTTATATTGAATATCACGCAAGTTGTCCCGCAATGCTGATCGCTGCTCCCTATTATGAGGAACATGAATGCAGTTTCGATTTGTTGAACTGGATGGCATCTCTTTTTTCAAACGATGACAATGATGTCTTTTTGGAAGGTGTTGCAGTCTTCTGCGCATACACTCTGATGGATTAGTTGTGTTGACTCTCAAACTGCGTAACCAGACCTTTTTTCTGGACCCATTTAGAATTTTTTTTCTCTCCCATTTTCCCCCAAAAACTTTTCTTACCTATAGACGTTTGCATTCTGCTCCATCTATTTGAACTCTGTTTTCGTCCTATGGACTGACCAGGGGAGGGTGTAGTGTGGATTATGGCCTCATTGTCGACATTGCTAAGTTAGCTTAGGCCTAGCTGCCATGATGCCTCTTTTGCACACGTTACTTCGTGACTTTGTTTTTCCAGACTCTGCTTGTGCCTATGTTCATGAGAACTGTCTACATTTCTGCCTTTCACGTTTTCTGCTGTTCTCTGTGGTTTTCGTCTGCACACGATGTACAAGGTCGAAAAACAACATCCCTTGTTATTCAGTTCTGGTCAGCCCCACGCACTTAGACATAACACGAAGCACAGCTGCACTGCTGAAATTCGTGTGCTTTTAATATTGCAAGATACCTGTTAGAGGCACTTGGAGAAAAACCTTTCCAGGGAGAAGAGCTGTGCTTGTCCGATGATGTAAACCTTGCATCTAATTCTTAAGGTATGGGGGTCCCCCTGACAAAGCCCAAAGGTCTTCTATTTTTATAATAAACTAGTTACTAGCACGGGGAGGGTGGCAAGGCATTATAGTCCTTTATCCACTGTCTTTATAAAATGCTGTCCCCGTTTGTATTCTATGGAATTGTAACGATGCTTACTATTTTGTCTTTATGCATTATGCTGCTAGTACTGGCACGTGTACCATGTCTTCGAGCACGTTAGTTGAAATAAACATTTTAAACTATACTGTGTCTCTTAATACGCACGTTGTGGACAAGTATGAGTGAGTAATGAAAGAGTGTTCTTGCTCCCGCGATTCCTGAAAGAGTCCGTGTTCTGGGATGTCTAATCATTGGTAGCTTCGCTGTAGTACGGAGAACGAATGAGACACTATAGCTAGTCGGATTGGGATTTTGGGCACTAAGGTGGATGGTTGGTACACCACCATACACCGAGGTACTGTTTTCCTGCGCATAGTTCTGTATATGTGCAGAATCCCCGCAACAGGGTGAATCAGTGTTGTAATCCTTCAAGGGATCTACTGGAAAAATATTGTCCCCCCCATCTCCATTATAATCACCATCATCATCAGGTGGTGGTAGAGAGTTAGTTGGTGTAATGAGTAAATGCTCCAATGGTGGGCAAGGTGGTGCAGGGGAACGGGGTGGAGGAACAGGAGGAGAGGGGTTAGTACCTACATTCTTCCTCTTCAAATGAATATTATAAGATGTGTCCTCTGACTCAGGTTTGCGTTTCTAAGGTGGTTTAGTAAGGACACGTCCTGTATCTGGATTTATATAGAGTTCCTTTTGTTTTGGGTCCGATTTGGGTGTTGGGGCGTCAAAAAATCAGATCCTGCAGCTTCGGAGTAACATTTTTGGGTTTCGGCACGAGGACTTCGGTGCAAGTGTGGAATGAGTTTTCGGTGCGGAAGGTTTTTGTGCCGAAGGAGGTTTTGTTTTTTGGGTGTCAATGATTTCGGCTCAGAAGCGGTTTTGGGCTTCGAGCCTGAAGGTTTCGGCTCTTTGCTGGACTTTGGCCGACTCGATCCCGAGCCGGAATGCTTAGTGACGTGTTTTGGTGCCGAGCCTGAGGGCAGGGCGTCAGAAACATCTTCTTGGTGCTGGCCGAGGCCCACAGGTGGGGGTGGGTGCCTTTTGTTTCGGCTGAGTTGGAGTCTGGGTGAAGGGGCGTACGGTACTCACAGGACGTTGACCATGTGGCAAGTCTTCTTCCATGTCAGAGTCCGATTCTGGAATGGAGGCAAGTTCTTCTTGTTCTTCCTCAGCCCCTTGTGCATTGAATACGTGCTCGGTTCCTTCGCCGAAGATGTCCGGCGCGTATTTGACGTTTTGACTTTGCATTTCGCGTCGTCAAGCCAGAAGATCATGGAGCGTTTTCTTCGATCAAACTTTCTGCACGCATCGCAGTCCTGTTTGTTTTGCTCCGGGGACAAGGACAAATTGCACACTTCATGCGAGTCGGTGCGCGGATACTTGGCGTGGCACCGAGGGCAGAATTTGAATGGTGTCCGTTCCATCGACTGCGAAGTGGACCGATGCGGTTAGGCCGGACGGCCTTCCCGAAGATCTTCAATCGAAAGAGTTTTTCCTCGACGGATACAATATGCGGAGAAGTGGGATACCTGTTTGAAGCAATACTGACGCGGGTAGAGTAGATTGCGCACCGAGGGGAACCCGAAGAAACGGTTTCGAAGCGGAGCGCAGCAATACACGTCCGAACCAGATGGAAAAAAACTATCTAACAATGGAGTCGATGCCCATGCGCACTATCACCGAAAGGAGGAGTCACCTACCTCGTGACTGGAAAGACTTCTTCGAAGAAAAACAACTTTCAAACATCCGGACCCAACACTAGATGGCACAAGTATGCAAAGCATGTGATCTACAGCTCACCATGCCTCGAACATGAAGTTATCGGTTTAAAGGTAAGTACTTGGTTTTTGGAGTTGGGGTTCTGGGGTTAGAACAAGGGTTCCCCCAGGGTCAAGGATGCACTCAAAGAGCACCCTCAGGGGCACTAGGACGGCCGAGTGCTGAGGCCCAATGTTATCCAATGGGGGACAGGGGGCCTCAGGTTTGTGGCTGCTCTTGGGCAAGCCACAAGGTTGAGAGAGCAAAGCTCCTAGGGTTAAGCTAAGGGCAAAAGTGGATCCAAGTTGGCACACAAGGTGCACCCACAGCGGCGGCAGGGTGCTGGTTTGGTGTCGGGTGCCCTATTTTAAATGGGAGTTGCTGGTTTTGGATTTTGACTACAGGCTCGGTCCAGCAAGTCTTCTGAGAGGAACCAACAGCTGGGCAGGTAAGTTGGAGGGCTCAGGAACATAGGTGCACCTCAGGTCCTTTTCTCCAGGGAGCAGGGCGGCTAAATGCAGGGGCGTCTTTTGAGGTTGTATTTCACCTTACCGGGACACTCGCGGGGGGAGGGGCTCCGTGCAGAGGCTGCAGGCGACGTCGGGGAGTCCTGGAGGGGTCAACCCACGGTGGACTCGGACTCTGGCGCGCTGGGGGACCTAGCTGGGACTGGTGGGCCACTTTGACTCTGGCTGTAGGCGACAGGTGCAGTAGTGGTTCCAGGCGTCTAGTTTCTTCGTCCTCAGCAGGCTCAGAGTCTGTCTTTGGAGTTTCTTTTGAACAGGGCTGCTGTTGACAGGAGATCTGGTGTTTTTTTAAGGCAGTCAGTCCTCCCAGGGGTTCTGGAGGTCCCTGGCAGCAGGACAAGGCGACTTTTGGCGCAGGATCTCTGGAAACTACAGACGGGCCGGTAGGGCTGGGGCCAAGTCAGTTCTTCTCTGTAGTCTCCTCTGCTGGGCGTCTTTTTTCATCCTCCTTCGTTGGTTGCGGGAATCTGCCTTCTTGGTTCAGGGCTGCCCCCTAAATGAACAAGTTACTTACCTTCAGTAACGATATATCTGTAAAAGACCTATATTAGTTATGGGTTCCTTACCTTAGAATTACCCCCAGAAGTCAGACTGGATCCGGAGAAATCTTTTCGTAGCATTACCCCTGCGCGTCAGTGGGTGGTGTCGGTCGAATCCGCGTTCGTCGTTGGCGTCGTGATCGCTGGGATGACGTCGCGGTATCTACTTAGACGCCACCCTCGTGCGCCGTCAGTTCTTTACACGTCATTCCACGCCAGAAGCGCAGAGCCATGCAAGACACTGACCACTGGTACACAAAAACTAGGGCCCTGAAAGGAAGTCCCTTACCCTAGAAGTCATTTCGTAGAACGGGGAGGATGGGTGGGGCGGTAAGGAATCCATAACTAATCTATGTCTCTTACAGATATATCGTTACCGAAGGTAAGTAACTTGTTCATCTGAAAGAGACAGTTATGGATTCCTTACCTTAGAATAGATACCCCAGCAATACCAACCCCGGAGGTGGGTCTGCTAACTAAGTTCACACCAGAAAGTCCTGGAGAACTCAATGGCCAGCCGTCATTCCGGACTTGGCTGTCCAGGAAGTAATATTTGGTGAACGTGTGCAATGAAGCCCACGTGGCTGCTTGACAGATGTCATGAAGGGGGACACCACGTCCCAAAGCAGTAGTGGCTGCTGTCACCCTGGTGGAATGGGCGTGCAGTCCTACCGGAGGTTCCTTCTTTGCCAAGGAATAACAAATTTGATGCAAAGAACCACCCACCGAGATATGGCCCGCTTTTGCATGGCCCGGCCTTTCTTGGCGCCCACATAGTCAACAAAGAGCTGGTCATCCACCCGGCATTGTTTTGTGCGATCCAGATAGAAAGATAGCGCACGTTTTGGATCTAGACGGTGGAGCCTCTCCTCCTCCTTTGAAGGATGCGGGGGCGGGAAGAAGGTGGGCAAAGCGATTATCTGTCCAATGTGGAAAGAGGTAACCACTTTGGGAAGGAAAGAAGGTCTAGTCCTAAGGACAACCTTGTCCGGGTGAACAGCCAGGAAAGGAGGCTTAGAAGAGAGAGCCTGAAGCTCACTCACCCTGCGAGCAGAGGTGATGGCAATCAGAAAAGCAGTTTTTAAAGTTAAAAGTCTGAGAGGACAGTTATGTAGTGGCTCGAAGGGAGTGCACATAAGATAGGTCAAGACCAGAATCAAGTCCCACTGTAGCATTACGAAAGGAGTAGGAGGAAAAAGATGAGTAATGCCCTTAAGGAATCTATTTACAATAGGGGACATGAAAAGAGAAGGCTGATCAGGAAGCCGAATAAAGGCTGAAATGGCCGAAAGACAGCCCTTAAGTGTGCCCAGAGCAGAGCCCTGCTGGGCTAAAGAAAGGAGGAACAAAAGAACCTCGGAAAGAGGGGCAGGAAGGGGATCCACAGCCTTTGCTGTGCACCATGCCACAAATTTGTTCCATCTACAGGCATATACCGTTTTAGTGGAGGGACGCCTGGCTGCCAGAATAACGTTACAAACTTCGGGAGGAAGGTCGAAAGCTGTCAACTGTCGCCGCTCAAACTCCACGCAAGGAGGTGGAGACTGGACAGGTTCGGGTGGAGGACCGTCCCCTACTGCTGCGACAGAAGATCCTCCCGAAGAGGCAGTCTGATCGGAAGATCGATGGCCATGTGTAAGAGCTCGGGATACCAGACTCTCCGTGCCCAATCCGGAGCCACATGGATGACTTGGGCCCGGTCGCGCTTGATCTTCTTCAGCACTCTGGGCAGAAGTGGTATAGGCGGAAAGGCGTATAGAAGACCGCAAATCCACTTGCGACGAAAAGTGTCGCCTAGCGAGTGCCGCCTTGGAAATTCCAACACGCAGAACTGCTGACACTGCGCGTTCTCTTCGGTGGCGAATAGATCTAACCAAGAATCTCCCCACTAATGAAAGAGACCTTGCACCACCTCGTGATCCATCATGCACCTGCGGTTGAGTTTGTCCACCCTGGCGTCCAGGGAACCTGCAAGGTGTTGAACCACCAGAGATATGCCCTAGTGTTCCAGCCATGTCCAAAGGCAGAGAGCCTCTTGACATAGGGTCCACGACCCCACCCCGCCCTGTTTGTTGCAGTACCACATGGCGGTGGTGTTGTCCGTGAACACCTGCACTACTCTTCCCTGGACAGAGGTAAGGAATGCCTTCAGTGCAAGACGAATCGCCCGGAGCTCCAGAAGCTTGATATGGAGCCCAGACTCCGCCGGAGACCAGAGGCCTCTGATCTCCGCCTCTCCCATGTGGCTGCCCCATCCCAGGAGTGATGCATCAGTCACCACTGTGAACTCTGGTTGGGGAAGGGAGAGGGATCTGCCGGTGCCCCTAACCTGGTTCGTTAGCCACCACTGCAACTGGTGTGCAGTGCCCTCCGAGATCTTGACGCAATCGGAAAGATTCCCCTGATGCTGTGCCCACTGGAACTTCAGGTCCCACTGCAGAACCCGCATATGACACCTGGCATGATCGACCAGCAGGATGCAGGAGGCCATGAGGCCCAACAGCCTCAGGGTCATTCTGACCGAAACCTGGGATAGAGGCTGAAACATCGGTGTAAGAAAGTGGCTCTGTATATACTGCACCAAAGTAAGGTTCAGTGTGCACAGAGTCCACAGTCCCCAGAGGTTTGGCAGAGGCTAAAGTTAGATATAACCTTACTCTCTAAAGTGGTAGCTTGGTCGAGCAGTAAGGCAGTATCCGAGGACAGTGTAAAGCATTTGTTGTACACACTCAGTCAGCAAATGAAGCCACACACAAGAACTGAACTCTAGGCCAATGGTTTGTATATAAAAATATAGTTGTTTTATTTTAGAACCAACAATAGGTGTCAAAATATACTTTCTCAGAATGAGATGCTTTAGTTAAATACTGTTCAATAGGCAATAGACTTTTGAATGCAATAGTTACAGTTGTTGCAATATGCAACACAATTTTAAACACAATTATACATTGAGCTCAATGGGAATTTCTAGTTAAATGCAATAGATTACTTTTTGGATTACTTTTCTAACCACAGGACTGGATCCTAGATTCAGTACTGGGACATCTCCTGTAAACAGTTGAGTAAAAACGTTTTGGTTACAGTTGTGATTTTTAAGGAATATTATTGTATTTTAAAAGTTGACACTTAGAAACTTTTTCAGCAAAAACCAGGCAATGTTATCCTATGGAAGGAATTCAAGTTACCAGTAAGTACAGTTGTGATTACTTTTTCTTACTCAGTGTTGGATCCTGGATACAGCACTGGTGCATCTCCTGTAAACAGTTGAAGGAATGTGTTTTTTTTTATACAGGCGATTTTTAACGATTATTTGTAAGTTTGCAAAATCGACACTTAGAAACTTTTTCAGCAAAAACCAGGCAATGTTGTCCTATGGAAGGAAATTCAAGTTACCGGTAAGTACAGTTGTGATTACTTTTTAGGGTCAGTGCTGGGCACCAAGATCCAGCACTGGGATCTCTCCTGATAGCAGGTGAGTAAATTCGTTTTCGTAATTCGGCTGATTTTAGGTGAATATTTTAAAGTCTCAAAACTCGACACTTAGAAGAATTTCCAAGCAAAAACCAGTCCATGTTATCCTATGGAAGGAAATTCAATTCGCCGGTAAGTTACTTTAACGTTACTTTTGTAATCCAGTGCTGGACTCCTAGATTCAGCACTGGGACATTTACTTAAAAGAGGTAAGTAATTACGTTTTTGTAGTTTGTACGATTTTTAAAGAATATTCTTGTATTTCAAAAGTTGACACTTAGAAACTTTTTCACAAAGAACCACCAATGTTATCCTATGGAAGGAAATTCAATTCACAGGTAAGTTACCTTTTAATTACTTTTGTTACTCAGTGCTGGACACCTAGGTTCAGCACTGGGACCTTTCCTGCAAACAGTTGAGAAAATTCAGTTAGGTTATTTGTGCGATTTTTAAGGAATATTCTTAGTTTTCAAAAGTCGACACTTAGAAACTTTTTGGAAGGAAAAGTGTCCATGTTATCCTATGAAGAAAAACGAGTTATCGGTTTCGAGGTAAGTAATCGGTCTTTTGAGTTAGGGTTCTGGGGTTAGACTCAGGGGTCTCCCAGGGTCAGTGATGCACTGTTGTTGCACCCTCAGCGGAACTAGGGCGGCCAGGTGCAGGTGAGTGTTGAGGCCCAATGTTATCCTATGGAGGATAGGGGGACTCCGGTTGGTGGCGGCTGGCAAGCAGGCCACGGGGTTGTGGGAGCAAAGCTCCTAGGGTTAAGCTCAGGGCACGTTGGGGACCAAGTTAGCACAGAAGGGGCACCCTCAGCGGCACTAGGGCGGCCGGGTGCAGGGTGCTGTTTTGAGGTCGGGTGCCCTGTTAATTTCAATGGAGATTTTCGGTTTTCAGCTGCAGGCTCGGTCCAGGAAGACTTCCAGGAGGAACCAACAGCTGGGCAGGTAAGTTGGAGGGCTCGGGGACGTAGGTGCACCTCGGGTTCCTTTCTCCAGGGCGCAGGGCGGCTGGTTGCAGGGGTGTCTTTTGAGGTCGGATTTCACCTTACCGGGCCACTCGCGGTTGGGGGGGTCTCCGTGCAGAGGCTGCTGGCGACGTCGGGGAGTCCCGGAGGGGTCAACCCACGGTGGACTCGGACTCTGGAGAGCTGGGGGACCTCGCTGGGACCAGTGGGCCACTTGAACTCGGGCTCTAGGCGACGGGTGCAGTGGTGGTTCCAGGCGTCGGGTTTCTTTTTCCTCAGCAGGCTCGGAGTCTTTGTTTGGTGTTTCTTTTGAACAGAGCTGCTGTTCACAGGAGATCCAGTCTTTGTTGAAGGCAGTCAGTCCTCCCCGGGGTTCTGGAGGTCGCTGGCTACAGGACAAGACTATTTTTGGCGCAGAATCTCTGGAAACTGCAGACGGGCCGGTAGGGCTGGGGCCAAGTCAGTTGTTCTCTGCAGTCTCCTCTGCTGGGCGTCTTCTTTCGTCCTTTTTCTTCTTAGGTTGCGGGAATCTGAGGAAGGAGGTCGCTGTTCTTTGTCTTCGTCTGTCAGATGCCTTCTGACAGTGATGAGTTTTTGGATACCGAGGCAATAGCCTCATTACTCCACATTCATTTTGAGTTTTTTAGTTGCTGTTTCGGTTTTCTTATCGATGTGTGACACTTTGTCACAGTTGAGGTGGGTTCACAAGGTCAGCGCTGTGATGGGCCGCGGGTAGCCGGGTAATGATGAACTTTAGATGCCTGCCGAGGCGGTAGCCTTCTGACAGTGATGAGTTTGGGGTACCTGCCGGGGCTGTAGCCCCCTGGAGGTGACGAGATTTCTGTGCCTGCCGAGGCGGTAGCCTTCTGACAGTGATGAGTTTTGGATGCCTGCCAAAGCGGTAGCCTTCTGGCAGAGATGAGTTTTGGATGCTGAGCCGCTGTTCTGGTTTCACAAGGTCAGCGCTGTGATGGGACGCGGGTAGCGGTCAAATGGGTTTGCGGAGATGTCAGCAAGTTTCCTGATCAGTAGGTTTTCTTTTTGATCCAATCCTTTGTAGAAATTCCTGTTGAGTTTGCGGAGATGGTCATCCAACATCTCAACGCCCAGGTCTCTGTGGAGGTCTGCTGTTCTTGTGAAGATAGGAGCACCTGCTGCTATCCGTAAGGCCTTGCTCTGCAGTATCTGTAAGTCCTTCCGAAGCTGCGGGTGGCAGCCACTCCAAACTGGTGAAGCGTACGTCATTGTTGGTCGAATTATTGCAGTGATTACTCGCACCTTGCTCTGCATTGGCATTGACTTGGTCCTCAGGAGTGGGTACAATGCGGCCAACTTTGTTGTTGCTTTCTGGCAAGTCTTCTTTACGTGGTTCCTCCAGCTGAGTTTGGAATCCAGAGTCACCCCCAGGTAGGAGCTGCTGTTTTCCCATTTGATCTCTTCCCCATTGAGGAGGATCTGGGGATGCTTCCTTTTCAGTTTTTTGGTGAATAAGGTTGCTGTGGTTTTGCTTGTGTTCAGGGTTATCTGCCAGTCGCTGTACCATCCGGAGAGTCTGCTGAGCGATGTCTCAAGGTTCTTAGCCACTTCCTTATTGCTGAAAGATTGGGAGAGGACTGCAACATCGTCGGCGTAAAGAGCAAGATCAGTCTTCTTTAAGTCCGTGGGGATATCATTTGTAAATATATTAAAGAGGAATGGTCCAAGTATTGATCCCTGAGGCACTCCAGCAAGAATAGGGCGTGATGTTGAACATTCTTCTCGTACCGCCACGTGAAAGGTCCGTTCCGACAAGTAGCTAGACAACAGCTTGACCAGGTAGCTTGGAAACTTGAGCTTGATAAGCTTGTAAAGCAGTCCCTTGTGCCATACTCGGTCGAATGCTTTGGCTACATCCAGAAAGACTACTCCAGTAGACTTGTTGATGTTGAATCCATGGCTAATGATGTCCACAACTCTGAGAAGTTGGTGATTGGTTGAGTGGTCTTTCCGGAACCCAAACTGTTCTTTGGCAAGGAGGTTTTCTCTTGTCGCAAAGTCCGTGAGACGGGCGAGGATAACTTTTTCCAAGAGCTTCGATAGGCCGGATAGCAGGCTTATGGGGCGGTAGTTTGCAGGGTCTCGTAGTGGCTTCCCAGCCTTGGGGAAAACGACGACTCTTGCTTCTTTCCAAGATTTAGGGAAGTACTGGTGCTGCATACATGCATTGAAGATCTCAGCAAGATGGTCCACTGCGGCTTCTGGGAGCATCTTGATGGCTTGGTTGGCTATCTGAGGAAGGAAGGTTCAGGGTGCCCCTAAATACCAGATTTAGGGCCGTTACAGGTAGGTAAAGGGCAGGGACCAATGGGTCCCTGCCCTGGGGGTGGGTACACCCCCTATCCTGCCACTCTCCTGTGGGAGGGGGGCAGGAGCCTATTCCTGATTGGGCAGGGCTCCCCATCATCAAGATGGCGAGAGCCCGGAGATGTGCTTCACCTCGCCTCCCCCACCTGAGGGGTGGGGTTGGCAGAGGCTGGCACACCCACTTTCCTCCCTTGGTGTTTCCCGCCAGTCTTCCCGCCAGGATGGGGGGGGAGAACCGGTGGGGGCCAGTTGCTGAGTACAGCAAGTGGTCTGGGAAGCTCAGAAAGGCGGAATGCCTTTGAAGCTTCCCCTGCCCATCCTGGGGGAGGAGGCCTAGCACCTCGCCCAGGACGTGCATTGTTGCAGGCCCGGGAGAGCGGATGGCTCTCTACCCAGGGGTCCAGCAACATGTCTGCTGTGTGGCAGCCTAGGCAGCCCCTCAGACAAGACGTGGATTGTAGGTTAGGTTCAGGGGGCAACTCTAAGTTGCCCTCTGTCGTGCATTTTACAGTAAATCCCACACTGGCATCAGTGTGGGTTTACTGTGCTGAGGAATTTGATACCAAACTTCTCAGTCTTCAGTGCAGCCATCATGGTGCTGTGGAGTTCGTGCTGACGACCTCCCAGCACCATATACTCGGAATGGCAGCACTGCACTTACAGTGCCCAGGAATGGACCTGGGTACTGTAGGGGCACAGGGCTCATGCACCTGTACCCTCACCACTGGCATAGGGCACCCAGCTAGAGGGGTGACTGAGGTATGCCAGGGCAGTGTGTTTATGGGCATGGCACACAGGGATGTGTGCCATGTCGACTCTCTGTTTTGTTCTGCACCAAGACACTCAGCCTGCAAGGGCAGTGTGTGTGTGTCAGGGTACAGGGCCTCTAAGGGTGGCACAATAAGTGCTGCAGCCCTTAGGGGTCTTCTCTGGTCACAGTGCCCTGGGTACCTAGGGTACCATTTACCAGGGGCTTACCTGTGGCCAGAGATGCCAATTGGGTTTAGGCTTAGTACAGTTTTTAGGGAAGGAACACAGGCCCTGGGTACCTGATTGGCAGGGATCCAGGGCACACCAAGGAAAAGTGCATCAGTTATCAGGCAAAAAGTGGGGGGGTTACTGCAACAGAAACCCACTTTCCTACAATCGGTATCATAGCCCGAATATCCCGGACTCGCTGCTCGAGAGGATAGGCCCGAAACTGAGCTGTGTCCAGAACAGCTCCGATGAAAAGGAGCTTCTGAGAAGGGCGCAAGTGCGACTTCGGCACGTTGACTGTGAACCCCAGCGAATGCAGGAGGTCCGCCGTAGTCTGGAGGTGGGCGACGACAGTCTGGGGCGAGCCCGCCTTCAACAGCCAGTCGTCGCGATAGGGGAAGTCTGGAACCCCTGATCTGCGCAGATGAGCTGCGACCACCGCCATCACTTTCGTGAACACCTGAGGGGCGCTGGTAAGGCCGAAGGGGAGCACGGTAAACAAAGTGATTGTGGCCCACCGTGAACCGTAGGTAACGCCTGTGGTCCGGCAGGACGGGGATGTGGAAATAGGCGTCCTGCAAGTCGGCCACCACCATCCAGTCTCCAGGGTCGAGGGCAGACAAGACCCGAGCCAACGTCAACATTTTGAACTTTTCCTTCCGGAGAAAGCGCTTGACGTTCCTGAGATCCAAGATAGGACGCAGGCCTTTGTCCTTCTTGGGCACCAGAAAGTAGTGGGAATAGCAGCCATGACCTACTTCTGGGGCAGGAACTCGCTCAATAGCCCCCTTGGCCCAGAGAGCCTTAACTTCGTGATGGAGAAGGGCCAAGTGATCCTCCGACATGCGATGAAATTGAGGTGGCATGGATGGAGGGGTAGTCTCGAAGGGGAGGGACTAGCCCCTTCAGAGTATCTGCAAAACCCACCTGTCTGATGTGATGTTTTGCCAGTGGGGGAGGTGATGGCGGATCCTGCCGCCCACTGGCAACTGGTGGCCCTGAAAGGACAGACTTGGAGAGTTTGGAGGCTGCTGCAAAGGGGGCGCTGGTGGACTGGTCTGCCTGCTGGCCCCCTGACCCACGACGCTGGGTCCCACATCCCCGACCACGCAGGGGCTGAACAGTTTGCGCAGGCCTGTGGCTCTGGGCGGGACGTGGTGGGGCACCCCTTCCGTAGCCACGAAAGGCGCGAAAAGCAGACTGCGCGGGGCGAGAGGTGGTAGCAAGGCCCAAGGATCTGGCCGTAACCCTAGAATCCTTAAAGCGCTCGAGCGCGTTGTCCGCTTTGTCGCCAAACAAGCTACGGCCATCGAAGGGCTTATCCAAAAAAAGAGTCGATTGGACATCACCCGAAAAGCCAGTGAATCTCAGCAAGGCGTAGCGTCGTGAGGCTACCGACGTTGAAATTGTTCTGCCTAGCGAGTCGGCGGTGTCCAGCCCACACCTAATGGCGAACTTCGCTGCAACTCTACCCCCGAAAGCTGGTGGAAGAAAACATCTTCCCAAGATGATCCAGCTTTTTGGATTCCCTATCTGTGGGAGCAGTAGGGAACGCGCCCTTAGAAGCAGAGGCTTGGACCACCAAGCTCTCAGGGGTAGGGTGTTGAGAGAGGAAAAGTGAGTCGCCCAGGGCCGGGCAGTGGTGTCGGGCAATCATCCGATCCACAGGAGCCCCTGTGCTGGGCTTGGACCAGGTGCCCAGAAAGATGTCAGTAAGGGCCTCATTGAACAGCAGCAGGGGCTCTGAAGAGGCCGCTGCCGGTTGAAGCACCTCGGTCAGGAGGTTAGTCCTGACTGCCACCGTAGGAAGCTCAAGGTTCAAGGCCTCAAACGCCCTATGCAACACCACTGCGTATGAAGCTCCCTCCTCCGTAGGCACGGTAGGGGGAGAAAGCATACCACGGTCTGGCTAAGTATCCAGACCACTGGCATCACCCAACGCCTCTCTCCAGTCCGGTTCACTCAACTGGTCAGCTAGAGGGTCACCAGACCCCTCCCAGTCCTCCTCATCCTCTTCTGGCTGCCACTCAGGGCGATAAATGCCAAAATCGAACACTGGCACAAAAGTACCACTCGGCGCCGGATCCGGCGTCGTTCGACGCCGGTCCGGTTCCGTGTCCAGGTCAGGATGGAGGCCAGGGTCGACGCCGGCTGGGGACACAACCGGCATCAGAGGGGGCGGAGGTGTCGTCAGTGGATTTGACGCCAGAGGTGTCGTAAGTTCGACCGGCGCCGAGACTGAAGCCGCCGGCATCGAAGGCCTAGAGCCCCCAGCCGAGTTCGCGGGGCCCGAAGGCGTGCCGGCAGAGTTGGGCTGCCCAAAGATCGAGTCGAGGGCTTTGTAAAAACTACGAAGTTGGGCAGGGATCGCTCCGGCTTCCGGGGAGGGAGGCTCGGAGTCGACCCAACAGGCTCTGTGGGCGGAGCCAGACGACTACCGTCCGCATCCTGCATCACGTCGGCCGATGGACACGGAGAACGACGATGCTTCTTCACCTTCTTTTTGTGCTTCAACTTACCCGAAGACGAAGACTTCGACGAGGAGTGGTGGTGATGGCTCCGTGACCGGTCCCGCGACCTCCCTCTCGACCGGGATCTCGAGTGGAGCGGACTGCCGGGCCTCGAGAAGCTTTCGGGACCGCTCCCACAAAGACTTCGGGTTCATGGCCCGGCAGTCGGAGCACGACTTCGGGTCGTGGTCGCGCTCCAAACACTAAAGGCACACAAGGTGCGGGTCCGTAACTGACATTAATCTGCAACAGGAGTCGCAAGCCTTGAAGCCGGTTCGAGGACGGGACATCCTTGCGTGCACCAGGAGTCGAACGTCTTGAAAAGAAGTCGACAAAAGTCAAAAAATAGTAGTCAAAAAGTGACTAGAGGTACCGCACTCTCCTGATCTGCGCTGGCTGGCGCGGAAAAAGAAAGAAGTGACATCAGCCCGCGTCTAAGTAGATACAGCGATGTCATCCCGGCGATCATGCTGCCAACGACGAACGCGGAGTCGACTGATGCCACCTATCGACGCGCAGGGGTACTGCTTATGCAACTGCCCCTCACCAGTGTATAGTGCACCCAGCTAGAGGGGTGTCTTACCTATACCACAGGCAGACGGTTGCAGGCATGGCACACAGGGATGTGTGCCATGTGGACTCTTCGCTTTTCTCTGCACCAAAGCACGCAGCCTGCAATGGCAGTGTGCGTGTTAAGGTACAGGACCTCTAAGGGTGGCACAATATGTGCTGCAGTACTTAGAGGCCTTCCCTGGACACAGTGCCCTTGGTACCCACGATACGTTTTACAAGGGACTTGCATGTGGGAGAGAGGTGCCAATTGTGGGTACAATGGTACCGTTTTGGGAAAGAACACAGGCCCTGGGAACCTGATTGGCAGAGAACCAGGGCACATCAAGTCAAAGTGCATCAGAGATCTGGCAAAAAGTGGGGGGGTGGGGGGATACTGCAACAGAAACCCAGCTTCCTACACTGGACTTGCACCTCCCTGCTCTTCTGGAATACAAGAGGGCCTAGCCTCTTCCTTCTAGGTGTTTAACTGGTCTTCAGCCCTAAAGATGTCAGGCGTTTTGGAGGAGGGTTGCTGCTGCCTCTTGTGGTGACCTCACCACAGTTGCCCCCCGTATTGGAGGGTGTTCTTGCAGCGGAAGGTACGGCAGGCATCACAGGAGGATTCTTCTTGGGTTGCCGACTGGCAAAAGTTACAAACCTTTGCAGATTGATCTTGGGATATTTGACATTACACCCTAGGCAGAACTGGAAGGATGTACATTGTATTCTTTAAAGAGAATCTTTCAGATTCGTCAAGGGGTGGAGCCCAAAGGCTGGATTTATCGAAGGCAAATGATAAGGTCCAAAGCCCTAAGTGTCGCAGGGAGAAACTCTCAGCGGCAGAATTCTTGTTTCAGGGATCAAAAAGTGAGTAACTGGCACCGAGAAAACCAGAATTGAACTTGTTCTCAAACATCTGGCCCGACAATGATAGAAAAAACAAGCTATCTGAAATGGAGGCAGTGTTGCGTTGCATTGTGAACCAAGGGTGGATTCACAACATAACTCAGCACCTTATCAAGGTATCAGAACAACCTTCTGGGAAGATGCATGCATACTGTATATATTTCCTGAAAATACCAAAAATAAACTGTAGGAAGGTGGCTCTGTTTATACTATACTAAAGTAAGGTATAGTTTGCACAGAGTTCAATGGATCCCCAGAGGCTAAAGTAGATAATAATAATGCTCTCTTCTGTGGTAGTGTGGGCAAGCAGTTAGGCTTATCAGAGGGCTGTGTTAAGCACTTGTTGTACACACTCAGGCAAGAAAGGATTACACACACTCAATGACTAAACCCGAGACCAATTGTTTGTAAAACTATTACTTTTTGTATGTTCATTACTTAAAACCAAAGATACTTAGTTGTAGTAAGGTATGCTTAAGCATAAAAAGTAGACACCACTACCTGTTTCAGGCCAGTAACCACTCCCCATTCTAATGACACCACAGCCAAGGAGTGAACTGTAGTTACATTATCAACGTTGGTGACTGGATCGGTTTTTCCAGCCAAATATTGTCTTGGGGAAACCAGTTTTTTTGTCACCATGGTGACACTGACACTTTTACCCCTTAGGGCCTAGTCCCATTAATCAAGAGTTGCTGCTGGTATTTCTTCATATTTGGGGGCCAAGGAGCAAGAATGGCCAAATCTACTCCACCCTTAGAGACTAGAATAGCTTCAGTGTGAACCCGGATTTGCTCTGGTCACACTGTTGATTCCACCTAAAGACTTGCAATACCAGTGCTAGCTGGAGTACTACTACGGGGATTCCTTTTGGGACAGGCAGTCTCACCAGTTTTGTGTCCCAACTTCTTACAGTTGTAACACCAGGCCTTGTTGGGATCAAAGTTCTTACCTTTGTACCCACTGTTGGATTGTGAAGCGTTCGGGGACCCAGCCTCCTGTGCAGATTTTTGGGGGCCTTCAGAAGACACTTTACATTTATCCTTGGGATGTTCACCCGCTTTCCCAGGGGGGGTTTTGTAACCCCTTTCTTTTGGTCACCCCCAGTGTTAGGTTTGGTCACCCTAGTCTTGACCCAGTGGTCTGCCTTCTTTCCCAAATCTTGGTGAGAAACTGGACCTAGGTCTACCAGATACTGATGCACCTTTTCATTATTTGAAATACTTAATATGTGTTCTTTCATAGACCGATTATAAAGTCCATCACAGTCATGCACTTCACTTCCAGTTAACCAGCCATCTAGTAGTCTTAGAAGTCAACCCAGGACTAACTCAAGGTTTTGTGAGCCCCCCTGAATCTAACTCTATATTCCTTAGTGGTGAGTCCAAAGCCCTCAATCAGGGTAACTTTCACAAAGTCATAGGACTCAGCATCTGCCCCAGTAAGTGTCAGGAGTCTGTCCCTGCAATTACCAGTGAACAGTTTCCAAAGCAATGCTCCCCAGTGTGACTTCACCTTTTTCATTCCACAGGCCCTCTCAAAGGCTGTGAACCATTTTGTGACGTCATCACCTTCCTCATACTTGGGGACAATCCCTTTGGGGATATTAGGGTCATAGTAGTTCTCTCTGTCCCTAGGAATAATATTGTTGCCGCCATTTATGGGTGCTAGACCCATTCTGCTCTTTCCCTTTCTATCGCCAGGAGTCTATCCTCCAGGGGTAGCCTGCGAGTCAACTTTGCTAAAATAATGTCCTCCTCATTAAGGCTGTCCTCAATGTTACTAGGGGTACCTGACCCATCTGTGTGGGAGCTAGGTACCTTAAGCGCTACTTTTGGAAGGATAGGTACAGGGACCACATCTCCCCAAGGTAGGCGAGGGGGTTGGGAATTGTCATCCTCATCACTACTTTCTCCTTCTGCAAGGAGGTCCTCCGCTTCAGAGGGGTTCCTCCGTAGCATATTCTGGCAAGAGCTCTTGGAGCTTGTTCTTGATAGGATTGGAACCAGTTTTAATTTTCTTAAGTCTACAGAGGGTCCTTAGCTCCTTTATGCCACGATGGAGGTAAGGGGTTAGGTTCCACAACCACATTCTCTGTATCTTCCATTATTTCACTAAAGTTGGGGCCTTTTTAAAGGGACTAAAAAAACTTCTAGGCACTTTTACCCCTCAATACAGTAGGCTTTTTAATTTTGTTTTTTAAGTGGTAAAGAGACTTAACCAAGGCCCTAACAAGAATTTTAGAAATGTAGGAAAATTGGCAATTCAGAAATACAGTTGAATCTAAAGGCAATTTTGGATTGTAGTTCTGTGGTCACTTTTTGCCAAAGTGGTCCAGCAAATGCTAAGTCGTAGACACCACTGCTGATCTACCAATGTAGGAAGCTTGCTCGGTACATACTATACCAAAGTAAGGTATAGTGTGCACGGAGTCTGGTGGATCTCCAGAGGCTTTACAGAGGCTAAAGTAGATAATACTAATGCTCTCTCCCAATTTTTAAGTATAAAAAGTGGATTTTTCAAACAGCTTAATGTAAACCCATGGAGGAAAAACAATGTTGTAATTTTCACAGGTAAGTACACGACTTACAATTCCCGTCTTCAGGTTTTAGAACCAACATTGGGCAAGGGTCAGTTAAGTGTATAGACTGCACCGCCAGCGGCACTCGGGCGACCGGGAGCAGAGGTCAAATTTGGTCACTGGGCCCCAATGTTGGTCAATGGAGACTGGGGGCAAGTAAAGAGGTGCCAGTTGAAGGTAAGCAAAATCGGAGTTTGGGGGGGTCAATCTCCGGGGGTTTAGACCAGCAATGAGGGGGCCGCGAGGAAGCACCAAACCACCCTAAGCAGCACAGAGGCGGCCAGGTGCAGGGTTCTAACACAGCGCCGGTCGCCCAATACAAATCAATGGAGATTGATGATTTTGAACAAAGGTTGCAGGCTCGGAGCAAAAAGCTGGATGAAGGGAACCAGTGGCTGTGGAGGTAAGCTGGGGTGTTGAGGAGCTCAGGGACATAATCGGTTGAGCTCCCCAAGGCCTGAGAATGCGGGTGCAGGGGTGTCTTTGGACGTCAGAGAAGTCTTACCAGAGCTAGTCACGGTTGGGGGGACTCTTCGTGTTGAGGTTGCAGGCGTTGTCGTGGAGTCAAGGAGAGGTCACTTTGGGGTGGATTTGAGCTCAGGACTGCTAGGGAACCCTCTAGAGATCGGTGGGCCACTTCGACTTGGGCCGGAAGAATCGGGTGCAGAGGTAGGTCCGGCGGTCTGGTTGTGCGGATTAGCAGGCCACTGAAGCTCTTGGTGTTGGTTTCTTTGTGGACAGGGCCACTGTCCTCAGGAGTTCTTGGTCTTTGGGGAAGGCAGGCAGTCCTCCCAGGGTTGTGGAGGTCGCTGGTCCTACAGGACGAGTTGCTTTTTGGAGTAGGTTTCTTTGAGGGCTGCAGACAGGCTGGGAGGGCTGGGGCCAAGTCAGTTGTCATCTGGAGGTTTTACTGCTGGTATGTCAATCAATCAATCATGTCACTTATAAAGCGCACTACATACCCGCGAGGGTCTCAAGGCGCTGGGGGAAGAGGGGGGTGGTGCTGCTACTGATCGAAGAGCCAGGTCTTGAGGAGTCTTCTGAAGGCCAGTAGGTCTTGGGTCTGTCGGAGGTTGGTGGGGAGGGTGTTCCAGGTCTTGGCGGCGAGGTGGGAGAAGGATCTGCCTCCGGCGGTCGTTTTCCGGATGCGGGGGACTGTGGCGAGGGCGAGGCTGGTCGAGCGGAGCTGGCGGGTGGGGGTGTAGAAGCTGAGTCGTCTGTTGAGGTAGGCTGGTCCGGAGTTGTGGAGTGCTTTGTGTGCGTGGGTGAGGAGCTTGAAGGTTATCCTCTTGTTGACAGGGAGCCAGTGCAGGTCTCTCAGGTGGGGTGTGATGTGGCTGCGTCGGGGGATGTCGAGGATAAGACGTGCAGAGGCGTACTGGATGCGTTGCAGCCGTCTCAGGAGCTTAGCCGTCGTTCCTGCGTAGAGGGCGTTTCCGTAGTCCAGCCTGCTGGTGACGAGGGCCTGGGTGACTGTTTTTCTTGTTTCGGTGGGGATCCACTTGAAGATCCTGCGGAGCATTCGGAGGATGTTGAAGCAGGATGAGGAAACGGCGTTGACCTGCTTAGTCATGGAGAGGGTGGTGTCGAGGATGACCCCTAGGTTGCGTACGTGGTCGGTGGGTGGCGGGGCTGTTCCCAGTGATGTTGGCCACCAGGAGTCGTCCCAGGCTGAAGGGTTGGAACCAAGGATGAGGACCTCCGTCTTGTCCGAGTTCAGATTCAGGCGGCTGGTCCTCATCCATTCGGCGACGGCCTTCATTCCTTCGTGGAGGTGGGCTTTGGCGGTGTGAGGGTCTTTGGTGAGGAGAGGATCAGCTGGGTGTCGTCGGCGTAGGAGATGATGTTGAGGTTGTGCTGTCGGGCGACGTGGGCGAGGGGTGCCATGTAGATGTTGAACAGCGTTGGGCTGAGGGAGGAGCCTTGGGGTACGCCGCAGATGATCTTGGTGGCCTTGGATCGGAAGGGGGCGAGGCGGACGCTTTGTGTTCTGCCGGAAAGGAAGGATGTGGTCCAGTCCAGGGCCTTCTCTTGGATCCCGGCGTCGTGAAGGCGTGTTCGTAGTGTGTGGTGGCAGACCGTGTCGAAGGCGGCTGATAGGTCCAGGAGGATGAGGGCTGCTGTTTCTCCGTTGTCTAGCAGGGTCCTGATGTCATCGGTGGCGGCGATGAGGGCGGTTTCGGTGCTGTGGTTGCTGCGGAAGCCGGACTGGGAAGGGTCCAGGATGGGTCCAGGATGTTGTTCTCCTCGATGTCTCTTCGGTCCTTCCTCTTTAGGTCACCAGTAATCGGAGAATCAAGGTTCAGGGGTGCCCCTAAAAACTAAATTTAGGGGCGTTACAGGTGCTGGCAGGTAGTACCCAATGGGCTACTTACCTTTAGGGTGACTACATACTTTGTATGTCCATTCCCTTTGGGGAGGGGGCATACCCCTAATCCTATTGGCTGAAATCCTCACAACCAATATGGAGGATTTTTGAAGGAGGGGGTCGCTTCAGCTCAGGACACCTTAGGGGTGGTCCTGGCAGAGGGGATACACCTCTCCTGCTTACTAATTTTCCCGCCGACCTTGCAGCTAGAAGTGGGGCTTGGTCAGGCGGACATCTCCACTAGCTGAAGAGGCCCTGGCTAGCACAACAAAGGGCTGAAGCCTTTGAGGCTCACCACCCTTGAATGCTATTCCTGCTTGGGGGTAGGAGTGAAGACCTCCACCGACAGCAGACTTTGTTTCTGTCCCACTAGAGCACAATGCTCCCACCTCAGGGGGTCAGAAACGTGTCTGGAAGTGGCAGTCTGGTGCAGACCAGTCAGCCACACACTAGCGGTTGGGTTCGTTTTCAGGGGGCACCTCTGAGGTGCCCTCTGAGTGCATTTATTAATGAATCCAACACTGGCATCAGTGTGGGCTCATTAATCTGAGATGTTTGGTACCAAACATCTTGTGATCCGGTGAAGCCATCATGGAGCTGTGGAATTCGTATTGACAAGCTTCCAGCCCATGGCTTCACTATGCACATTTAATGCCTAAGAATGGACTTAGACACTATTGGGGCATATCTGCTCATGCAGTTATTCCCTCACAAGAAGTACAGTGCACCCTGTCTTAGGGCTGGAAGGCCTGCACTAGGGGTGACTGACCTATGCCTCTTGAGGTGCTGGCAGGCCTGGCACACAGGGATGTGTCCCAGGTCGACTCTTCATTTTTAGCTGTACCAAAACTTGCAAGCTGCAGCGGCAGTGTGCATGTGTTTGGTGAGGGGTCTCTGAGGGTGCCATAATACATGCTGCAGTCCTTAGAGACCCTCTCTGATCACAATGCCCTTGGTACCAGTGGTACCTTTCACAAGGGGCTTATATGTGGGCCAGAGGTGTGCCAATTGTGGAAACAAAGTTGCAGTTTTGGGAAAGAACACAGGCACTGGGAACCGGATTGGCAGGGACCCAGTCCACATTCAGTCAAAGTTGCATTCAGAATCAGGCAAAAAGCAGGGGGTAATCATGACAAAAGGAGCACTTTCCAACATAAATAAAACCTCAATGAAATTTTCCTATACATTACTCACATGGCTGACCATGTTGCTATCTTTACGTAAATCAAAATATAAATTAACTCTCCCAGGTACCAAGCTACAAAATATCAATGTGGATGGCTATCTAGGGATATACAAGCTTTCATTATCAGAGTGACTGTCTATACTTCAGCCCCTATGGCAATCCGTGGGTATTTTAAATACTATCTCCCAGTTGACATTCAACACTCACGTCATTGGCCACTCCGGTGTGGATAAGGTCACGCAGAAATTTCATGACACTGCAGTTGGCATCCCGATGGTCCAAGGTGGTTGAGGCGATAGCCCACTGCAAGATGTGTATCACCACCTGACTACGCAACAGGGTGATGGGGCTGCGCTGGACAAACCTTCAGCATAAAAGAGCGAGAGAAGGCAGCAAGTGAAACCAATGATGGAGAAGAAAACAATTAAGAGCATTTTACATAGTTTTGTAACCACTTATTTAACTCTTACTTAAGTGTAGTGAGGAACAAGTTACTTACCTTCGGTAACGATATATCTGTAAGAAACATTAGTAGTGATAGATTCCTTACCTTAGAATATCCCCAGGCGTCAGACTGGATCCGGAAAGTTTTCGTCAGCAGTACCCCTGCGTGTCGGTAGGTGGCGTTGTGTGGCTCCGCGTCCGTCGTTGGCGTCGTGGTCGCCGAGATGACGTCGCGGGCGCTACTTAGACGCCGCCCACGCGCGCTGACGTCAGTTCTGTACACGACTTTCCGCGCCAGGAACGCAGAGCCATGCAAGATACTGACCACTGGTGCATTGAAACTAGGGCCCTGAAAGGGATGACCTTAACCCTAGAAATCAGTTTGCAGAACGGGGAGGATGGGTGGGGCGGTAAGGAATCTATCACTAATAATGTTTCTTACAGATATATCATTACCGAAGGTAAGTAACTTGTTCATCTGAAAGAAACACTAAGTGATAGATTCCTTACCTTAGAATGGATACCCCAGCAATACCAACCCTGGTGGTGGGTCTGCGAACCAAGATCACACCAGAAAGTCACGGAGAACAGAACGGCCAAAGAAGCCGTCTCTCCGGACTTGGCTGTCCAGGCAGTAATGCTTGGTAAACGTGTGCAGCGAGGCCCACGTGGCTGCCTGACAGATGTCTTGCAGGGGGACACCACGTCCCAATGCAGTAGTGGCTGCAGTAGCTCTGGTGGAATGAGCACGCAGCCCCACCGGAGGTTCTTTTTTAGCCAAAGAGTAACAGGCTTTGATACATAAGACAACCCAGCGGGAGATAGTTCTCTTGTGTACCGCCCGACCTTTCTTGGTGCCAACATAGCCAACAAAGAGCTGGTCATCCACCCGGAACTGCTGAGTGCGGTTGAGATAAAATGAGAGCGCACGTTTTGGGTCCAGACGGTGGAGCCTCTCTGGAAGGATGCGGAAAGAAGGTGGGCAAGGTAATAGTCTGCCCAATGTGAAAGGCCGTAACCACTTTTGGCAAAAAGGAAGGACGGGGCCTGAGCACTACCTTGTCCGGATGGACTGAAAGGAAAGGAGGCTTACAAGAAAGAGCCTGGAGCTCACTCACCCGCCTAGCGGAGGTGATGGCCACCAGGAAGGCAGTCTTCAATGTCAAGAGACGAAGAGGACAGTTGTGAAGAGGCTCAAAGTGAGCGCACATCAAGTACGTAAGAACCAGATTCAAGTCCCACTGAGGCATCACGAAAAGAATAGGAGGGAAAAGGTGTGTAATGCCTTTGAGAAATCTATTTACAACAGGGACTTGAAAAGAGAGGGCTGATCAGGTAGCCTGAGAAAGGCCGAAATTGCAGAAAGGTAGCCCTTGATAGTGCCCAGAGCAGAGCCCTGCCGGGCCAAAGAGAGAAGGAACAGTAGGACCTCAGAAAGAGGGGCAGAAAGGGGATCCACAGCCTTTGCTGTGCACCATGCCACAAACTTGTTCCACCTGCAGGCGTATACCACTTTAGTAGAGGGACGCCTGGCTGCCAGAATGACATCACAAACTTCAGGAGGCAAGTCGAAAGGAATCAACTGCCGCCGCTCAATCTCCACGCAAAGAGGTGGAGACTGGACAGGTTTGGGTGGAGGACCGTCCCCTGCTGCTGCGACAGAAGATCCTCCCGAAGAGGCAGTCTGATCGGAGGATCGATGCTCATACTGAGTAGCTCGAGATACCATACTCTTCGAGCCCAGTCCGGAGCCACAAGGACGACTTGTGCCCGGTCGTGCCTGATCTTCTTCAGCACTCTGGGCAGAAGTGGTATAGGCGGAAAGGCGTACAACAGACCGCAACTCCACTCGCGACGAAAAGCGTCGCCGAGCGAGTGCCACCTTGGAAATTCCAACGCGCAGAACTGATGACATTGCGCGTTCTCTTCGGTGGCGAATAGATCTAACCAAGGCTCTCCCCACTGCTGAAAGAGACCGTGCACCACCTCAGAGTGAAGACGCCATTCGTGATCGAGCATGCACCTGCCGCTGAGTACATCCGCCCTGGCGTTCAGAGAACCTGCCAGGTGTTGAACCACAAGGGACATGCCCCGATGTTCCAGCCATGTCCAGAGACGCAGAGCCTCCTGACAGAGGGTCCACGACCCCACCCCGCCTTGTTTGTTGCAGTACCACATGGCGGTGGTGTTGTCTGTGAACACCTGCACTACTCTCCCCTTGACAGAGGGAAGGAATGCCTTCAGTGCAAGCCGGATCGCCCGAAGCTCCAGAAGGTTGATATGGAGCCGGGACTGCGCCGGAGACCAGAGGCCTCTGATCTCCGCCTCTCCCATGTGGCCGCCCCATTCCAGGAGGGACGCATCCGTCACCACTGTAAACTCCGGTTGGGGAAGGGAGAGGGATCTGCCGTCGACCCAATGCTGGTTCGTAAGCCACCACTGCAACTGTTGTGCAGTGCCCTCCGAGATCTGGACGTGATCGGACAGGTTCCCCTGATGCTGCGCCCACTGGAACTTCAGGTCCCACTGCAGAGCCCGCATATGCCATCTGGCATGATCGATCAGCAGGATGCAGGAGGCCATGAGGCCCAGCAGCCTCAGAGTCACTCTGACCGAAACCCGGGACAAGGGCTGAAAGATGGGAATCAGAGCCCGAATATCCCGGACTCGCTGTTCGGGAGGATAGACCCGAAACTGCGCCGTGTCCAGAACCGCTCCGATAAAGAGGAGCTTCTGAGAGGGAATCAGGTGCGACTTCGGCACGTTGATGGAGAACCCCAGCAAGTGCAGGAGGTCGGCCGTAGTCTGGAGGTGGGAGACGACTGCCTGGGGCGAGCCCGCCTTCAACAACCAGTCGTCCAGATAGGGGAAGACTGAAACCCCTGATCTGCGCAGATGAGCTGCCACCACCGCCATCACCTTGGTGAACACCCGAGGGGCGCTGGTAAGGCCAAAAGGAAGCACGGTGAACTGAAAGTGCTCGTGGCCTACCGTGAACCGTAGATAACGCCGGTGGGCTCGCAGGACAGGGATGTGGAAATAGGCATCCTGCATGTCCAGCGCTACCATCCAGTCTTGTGGATCGAGAGCAGACAAGACCTGTGCCAGAGTGAGCATCTTGAACTTCTCCTTGCGGAGGAAGCGATTGACGTTCCGGAGGTCTAAGATAGGACGCAGGCCTGTGTCCTTCTTGGGCACCAGAAAGTAGTGGGAATAGCAACCACGACCTACTTCTGGCGTCGGAACACACTCGATGGCCCTCTTGGCCAAGAGGGCCACAACTTCCTGCTGAAGAAGCGCCAAGTGATCCCCCGACATGCGGTGGTACTGAGGTGGCATGGCTGCAGGGGTAGTCTCGAAGGGGAGGGAGTAGCCCCTCCGGACTATCTCTAAAACCCACCTGTCCGAAGTGATGGTGCGCCAGTGAGGGAGGTGATGGCGAAGCCTGCCGCCCACTGGCGTTTGATGGGCCTGAAAGTTCGGATTAGGAAGGTTTGGAGGCAGTGGTGGCCGGGGTGGTGATGGACTGACCCGCCCGATGGCCCCTTGATCCGCCACGGCGGAACCCGCGTCCGCGCTGGAACTGTTGCTGCGCAGGCCTGTGGCTCGGTTGCGAACGCTGCGGGCGCCCCTTCCTGTGCCACGAAGGGAGCGAAAAGCGGAAGGCGGAGGAGGGCGGACTGCCGAGAGTCCCAAGGACTTGGCCGTAGCCCGTGAGTCCTTAAACCTCTCCAACGCGCTGTCCGCTTTGTCGCCGAAGAGGCGACGGCCATCAAAGGGCATGTCCATAAGGGTGTTTTGGACATCCCCCGAAAATCCAGTGGTCCTCAACCAGGCGTGACGGCGAACTGCCACCGTCGTTGCAATCGACCTGCCCAGTGAGTTGGCGGTGTCTAGGCCACAACGAATCATGAACTTTGCTGCGTCTCTCCCCTCTGCAACAGCCTGGGAGAGAGCTGGCCGGGCCTCCTCCGAACACTGGGGCAGCACGTTCGCCACCGTATCCCACAGAGAGTGGGAATAACGGCCGAAGAGGCATGCGGAGTTCACGGACCGCAGCGCAGAGCTGGTGGAAGAAATTTTTTTTTTACCAAATTGATCCAGCTTCTTGGATTCCCTATCCGGTGGGGTGGAAGGGAAGGCGGTTGGGGAAGCAGAGGCTTGGACAACCAAGCTCTCGGGGGTGGGATGTTGGGAGAGGAAAATGGGGTCACCCGGAGCCGGGCAATGGCATCGGGCCACGTTCCTATCCACAGGAGCCCCTGTGGTGGGCCTGAACCAAGTGCCCAAAAGAACGTCAGAAAGGGCTCCATTGAATGGAAGCAGCGGCTCCGCACAAGTAGCTGCTGGCTGAAGCACCTCTGTTAGTCCTGACGGCCACAGTAGGGAGCTCGAGGTATAGGGCCTCGGCCACCCTACGCAACACCACAGCATAATTAGCGCCTTCCTCCGTAGCCACGGTAGGAGGAGACAGCATGCCAAGGTCTGGTGAGGTATCCAGACCACTGGCGTCCCCCAATTCCTCAGCCCAGTCCTGTTCAGACTCGCAAGCAGCTGCGAGAGGGTCCTCAGACCCCTCCCAGTCCTCCCCTTGCTCCTCAGGCTGTTCAACAGGTCTAAAATAAGGAGCAGGGACATGGGGAAAAAAATCCCCGCGCAACGTCGAGAACGGCATCGATCGACGCCGGGCCGACGCCGCGTCCACTTCAGGGCTGAAACTGAGGTCGACGTCGTCCCGAGGAGCGGGCGGCGCCAGAAGTGGTGCCGGTGGAGTCTACGCCGGTGGAGGTGTGACAAGGTCAACCGGCGTCGACCGGGATCCAGGCCTGGATCCAAGGGTGTCCTGCGGCGCCGAGGCCGGAGCCGACAGCGACGCCGGGGCCAGAGCCGCCGGCGTGGAAAGGCGAGGACACCCAGCCGGGACCGCGGGGCCCGAAGGTGCACCAGCGGGACCCGACGGCCCAGAGAGGCGGAGCCATGGGCGACAGGAATTCCTGTATTTGGGCCGGAGTCGCCGACGACCCTGGGAAGGGCGGGTAGTCGAGCGGCGACTGCGTAGGCTCTGCCGGAGCCGCGGGGGAGGCACCACCCGCACCCTCAGCCGCATCGCGCGACCGGCGAGGGGAAGTCGGAGAACGATGGCGTTTCTTCGACTTCTTGTGCTTCTTCTTACCTGACCCCGAGTGCGAAGACTTGGATCCCGAAGATCGGTGGTGATGACTGCGCGCACGGTCCCTCGACCTCCCACGGGACCGGGACCTCGAACGGCGCGGAGCCGACTGCCGGGCTTCCATCAACTTTCGGGACCGCTCCCGCAAAGTCTTCGGCGCCATGGCCCGGCAGTCGGGGCACGACTTGGGGTCGTGGTCGCGCCCCAGGCAGAAAAGACACACACGGTGCGGGTCAGTCACCGACATCATGCGGTGACAATGCCCGCAGGACTTAAAACCGGGCATCCTAACTGCACCAGGAGTCGAAGACTCGATGAAAAAATAGAGACAAAAGCCTCAAAAAGTCAGTCAAAAATTGACTGGGGGTTTCTGCTTTTCCCGGATCTGCGCTTGCTGGCGCGGAAAAATAAAGAATGGACGTCAGCGCGCGTGGGCGGCGTCTAAGTAGCGCCCGCGACGTCATCTCGGCGACCACGACGCCAACGACGGACGCGGAGCCGCACGACGCCACCTATCGACGCGCAGGGGTACTGCTGATGAAAACTTTCCGGATCCAGTCTGACGCCTGGGGATATTCTAAGGTAAGGAATCTATCACTATGTGTTTCTTTCAGATAGCAGTTTACACAATGCTGACAATAGTCTTGAATACTGTTAGGTGGGCTGAACACATTCAACAAAGATTCTAGGCAAAATATCTTTGAAATTGGGAGGAAATGAAAGGCTTGGCAAGTTGAAAGGAGAAATTGTGAAAGTTTATAGAGGGGAATTTGAGTTCATCAACAACTAATTAGGTGTTGGTGGAGCATGACTGTGAAGCGACATTATGAGAGGAGATGTTAAAGAGGTCACAAAACCAGACAGGTGACAGGGAAAGCCTGTGAAGTGGCAGGACTGGGCTTGGAAGCAGAGGAAAGGCATAAAGAAAGGAAACAATATATTGCAAATTCTTACAAAAAGATACTGGATCTATGCCATACACTAAACATCACATGCTTTACAAAAAGAGGGAACAGACTTAGCCATACCACTTATGGCACAAAATATTTAGGCATATAATATTTACACACACATTCCAGCAAGAGTGGCCCTCCTGGTTAAGGTGTTACATATACCCTATGAAACATCGGTTAAAAGGGATTTCAGAGGAACTCAAGATGATGGGGTTATGATGGGATGTGCTGCATGGATTTCTGCCAGAGCTCATGTGCTGTAAATCCAGCAACATTTAGCTCACTTGATCCTGGGTGAGCTCTGTCCCTGGTTTGGACTTCCCTACCAATGAAGCATCACAAAATGGTAGCGACAGATGGAACTAGACGGATGACTAAGGGGCATTTGAAGTGGACCCCAACTGTGGAGAAGTCGTGGCTGTGAGGGTCAGGAGAGGGAACGGTGATGTGCGCCCAATCCTCCCAGGCATTTGCTACCCCACAATCCGTTTGAAATGATGTGACTGTCACAACCCCAAATGAACACTCTAAAACATCGCCTCAACATACATGTCCCCGATTACAAAAATACCTTGGTGCAATCCTATAGGTGTTCTAAGAAAAAAGACAAATTTAACCAGATCCAACGACCATCAAGACTGAAATTCAGACTTAAGTGCCAGGGCAGCTAATTGTGATTAGACTTTGACCCAATTCTCACAGTGATGGAAGGAGAAGGCTCACTCTCTGCTCCCAGACTGACAAAGCCACATTCGAGTGTAAAGGTCTCAAGAATCATTCCAGTTGCTCCCCATCCATATTAAGGGTCTTGGAAAGTGGGCGAAGAGCTCAAACACAGAGGCTTCTCTACTTGGACTGTACTCCTGCCCTGGGAGACACTGGAAAATAAATCGTACTGGAGATGGTGTATCCAGTGGGACGAATGCAGAGTGATTCCTTCAAAGGTCCGTGAGATATTGTTGCTGAACTCAATGTCAAGGTGAAGGAAGAGGTGTATGACCGAATGAAACAGCATCCTTCCAGAACTGCACCTGCATGTGCTACAAACTCAGAATTTAACATCGCATGCATAGCCCTCATTTCGAAGACAGGAAGAGATCCCCTCTGTTATTCGAACTGGAGAACTAGCTCACTTTTGAACTAGGATATCAAAATCTTGGCTAAAGTACTTGCAAACAGACTTTAAAAAGTGATACCATGCATCATACACAATAAGTAGGTTTCGTGCCAGGCAGATATCCTCAAGAAACCATCTGAGGACACTCCTTCACATTTTGGCAGACCAGTAATGATCTGAATGAGGCAATGTCCCTCTCCATCTGATGCAGAAAAAGCCTTTGATCAAGTGGAGTGGGCTACCTATTCGGAACAATAACATGTGGGATTCAGTCAGCGATTCATGAAGGTGGTTCAATCCCTATACAATAAATCAAAAGTGCAAATGAATAGGAGTGGCTTTCTATCGGAAACAATACCAATAGGCAGGGAGACACGAGAGGGATTCCCCCTATTTTTCATCGCTCTAGAACCACAGGCGATCACTATCAGAGGGGAACCAGACACTGCTGGAATTGAAATGAAATTTATGCTTTAAGCAGACGATATTCTGCTGACAACATCTTCTCCCAAATCATCTTTAAAAGCACTGATGTCTACAATCACAAACTTTTCTATCATCTCCAGTTATACACACTGGGCAAAAAGTGAAGGCATGCACATGGTAAGAACCACTACCAAAGGCTGGCTAAGCAGGCTTCCCTTTGAATGAGTCATGTAAAATGAAACAGCTGTGCATCCTGATCAGAAGTAACATTACCTTTATGTTGCAAGATAAAATGAGACAGCTGACGGATCACATGCAACGGGATTTTAAGAGATGGAAACATCTACAACTCTCCCTATGGGGCAAGATTCAAACTGTCAAGATGACAGTTGCTCCTAGATATAACTATATATTTGGCAAGCTCCCACAGATCATACCCCACTAAACGCTGCAATACATAGATTTCCAGATTAAAGAGTATTATGGGGAGAAGATAGACCCAGATTGAACATAGTAAAATTATAAGCAGACACACCCTCCAGAGGACTGAGACTTCCCAAGATCAAACACTACTATACAGCCCATCAACTTTTGTAACTGACATATAACTTCCAAGATAACATGAAAACACCACACTGTGTTATAAAATAATGCAACTTCGAGAAAGAAGCAACAGGAAGACAGGTTTTATACAGGAGGCATGCTGGAACCACTGACCCCTCGATTCCGATGCTGATCTCCTAGGTGAAAAACTGGAGGTCTCTCCACTGCCCGCTGAAACAGAGCGGCTTTCTACATCTCAGGGCTGCTCTCTAGCTTAATGCAGAGCTAAAAATAGGTAATGCCCCCTTTATATGGCCAGACTGGACCATCAAGGGCATCCACAATC
Organism: Calotriton arnoldi; assembly: GCA_963921515.1. Lineage (NCBI taxonomy): Eukaryota > Metazoa > Chordata > Amphibia > Caudata > Salamandridae > Calotriton > Calotriton arnoldi. Next base: position 1,753,632 of record CAWUFW010003213.1, on the reverse strand, counting down.
TCTTCCATGCCATAACAAATGGGAAGATGAAAGACTTCACCACACTGCGAGAGGAATATGGACTTGGGACAAACCAACTCTGGAAGTACACCTAAATGAAAAGCTGTCTTGACAGCAAACAGAGAACTGCATCCTATGGCATGCAATCCTTACCTTTATATGACTATCTAGTAAAATTGGGCACACACAAAAAACAAATATCACGACTGTATAGCCTGAATATTGAAGATCTATACTCTAAACCCACACAAGGTCAACTCCGGCAGACGTGGCTGGCTTACACATAGAAAAATTATTTAGACTAGCAATGGGAACAAGCATTGGCATAGCCAATAAGTCTCGCCTTTGGGGCTATTATAAGTGTTTAGCCAGAGCATGCCTTTCCTACGTAGAGTCGTCACTGTAGAAACACTGCAGCTCAAAACTCCTGGTCAAAAACAAACGGGCCTCAGAGAAGATATTTTTGCAGCCTGTTTATGATGGGGGCAGCTACCATACTTAAAGTGAAAGTGCGCCGCAAGATCCTTAACAGGAAGCCTCATAGCAGCTGAACTCTTCAATAGTTTTCCCAGAACTGCTCTGTTGAGCAGCGTGTGCTTGCGTGTGGAGAGGCGTCTCTGTAGGTGGCCATCACAGGGTCATTTTGTGTAACATGAAAAATTTACTTTTTTATGGCTTCTTTGACTCTGGTCTCCAGGAAGTTCGTAGAAACAATCTCTTGCAGTGTAAGGGAGGAAGGCTGGAGAGACGGTAGGATGGAGAGAAGGAAGGATGGAGAGATGGGAGGCCGGAGAGAAGGATGAAGGGATGGATGGAGAAAAGGATGGTTGGGGAGAAGGATGGTTGATGGCGAGGAGGGTGAATGGAGGGAAGGAAACTATTTCAACAACTCCTAGAAACAATTAGCTTGAAATCTGACTCTGCAAACTGCTTTCTATAAATATGAAAATAAAGTATCAACATTTAAGATATATACTACATGGAAATATATTTCGCAAAGTCCCATGTGGAAATCAATCAATGCCCCCCCCAGGGTAAGCAATTACTTTGGAACATTTCTTTCAGTGTCCTCGGTCACCCTGAAGGCACACATCTCTACAGTCTTGTGTGAATGCCCTCAATGAGTTTCTTCGGTGAGGCTGTGTGAAATGGAACCAGTAAAGTAGGATTGCCACGGCAGAAAACTTGCACTAGGCCTATACTTTGCTTTTGATAGGATAGGTACTTATTCAAGCTCACTGTAGATTGAACAAACTGGCAATCTGCCACTGAAAGGCTTGCTCTCACTCAAGTCCAGCACAGTTAATCGAGGAGCACTGACAAGGGGGTTGCCCGGCATCTTAAAAACACTAGCATAAGAGCATGCTTCCTAAAATTAGAGACGGGTCAAGGAGTAGAGAAATTCAAAGAAAATTCCTTACTAAAGTCACATCACTTAGAATGATAAACGGAAACATAAGTTTCAGTTCTGTAAATCATACTTGAATACGGTCTGATCAGTTGTTCCGGTGTACGCGATTCCCTTGCAGATCGGACCTAACTCACAGGCAAACCAAGTAAGTCACTGTGACCCTCTGCTAAAAGGGTAGGCCTAAAAATAAACTCGCATCTAGAACACTGATTTGTCCAAACCGCAGGGGGAGGCACGAACAGTGATGCCATTTGTTTCAACGTTTCAACATCATACTGCACCAGAACGAACTAACCGTTTTGGCTGCGTGCAGTGAAATGCGGGTTAATTTACAAGAACAGAGATAAAGTAGTGGGTTTATGAACGAATGAAAAAAAATGATCTGAAAGTGAATATAACCCAAATAAACATATAAAATGCAAAAATAAGATTCCTTAGTGTAACCAGTACAGTTTTCTTATAAACAAAGTCGGACATCCAAAGAAAACCTACAAACAAAATTAACGTATTTTTTTAAAAACAAAAACTACATTAAAAACACATCATCTCACTATTGCCGCACACCAAAGAATGGAATGTGTTCCTGGGACACTCTGGGCATCTCAAGGGTGCCAGAAATAGACGTGCGTAGACGCGGTAATAATTAAAAAAATAAAAAGTAAATTAAGAGATTGCTGACTTTCCGGTATTTACAAATTAAACGTGCTGAATTGGTTCAAAAGGGAAGGCTTATTGGCAGTAAAAGAACTGCCGATTGAAAAGGGGATTCGTGTACATGCAAGTGTCAGAAAAGGCAACATGACGTAAATACATAACACTAACTTTCAAAAGTGATCTGTGTACCATCCGCTTATGAGAAAAAAAATCTAAGACCGTCTGATAAACAAAGGAATACAGATGCGTGTGTGTTTGTTACCTTTAAAGCCATCGCGGGAGGGGGAAGTGCAGGGAACAGGCACCCTCGGAATGCGTCTGATGAGCAGGAAACGTGTGTTAGCTCAAAAGCGAAAGTCAACAAAATCAAGTTGTCCCGTACCAGCTGCGCGTGACCGCGCTGTGTTTAATGATCCACAAAGGAATGCAGCTGGCACCCTGCGCGCCGCTGCTCGCTCCCGACAGCTGGAGGCCGTGGGAGTGAACATTTACAGAAAAGGTGGGACATGCACCCGCCTTTGGCCAATTGCGTGCTTTAATTTTTGAAAGCCACACGCAAAGGCCAATAGAATGTGTGGAAGTTGAAAAACCACACGGACAAGTTTTGAGAAAGTCTGGAGTGATTCCAAGAGGCCTCCCCATAGAGCAGCGCATGCGCTAGGCTCGACCTAAAAATTACCGTATGCCTATGACCGGGGGCGGTGAGACGCAAAACAAACTCAGCTACTTTAAGATCCGTCACCACTGGTACTGAACCTCAACTAAGCTCAACAAGACACGGCTGGCTCCATCTACAACTTGCTGGCATTGAGAGTAACCAGGAGGTGACCTTGTAGGAAAGCTGGCTCTGTATATACAATCCCAAATTAAGGAATGGTGTGCACAGGATCCAGTGGATCCCCAGAGGCTTTACAGAAGTTAAAGTAGATAATACCTTACTCTCTTTTGTGGTAGTGTGGTTGAGTAGTCAGGCTTATCAGAGGGCTGTGTTAAGCATTTATTCTCTTTTATGCTCGGCAAGAAATGATTACACACACTCAAAGACTGAATCCAAGACCAATTGTTTTGTATCAAAATATTACTTTGTTACTTTTATTTTAGAACCAAGCGAAACTCAGTTGCAGGTAAGAACCAGTTTTAAAACAGCAATACTTTTTAGGTACAGTAGAATGTGTTTGCAAAAGCAATAAGAATACTTTACATTGATACTGAAAATACTTCGTGGTGTCAATCAACAGTAGCAGTAACTTAGCAAATGTAAAATATAGACACTTGCAATACCAAGAAATGCAATGCAATCCTAAGGGAGGAAAACGGTAATAAACAAGTTACTTGCCTTCGGTAACGATGTATCTGGTAGAGACATAGTCTAGCCGCAGATTCCGTAACTTGTGAATTCTCCCCAGTCATCAGACTGGATCCGGAAATTTTTCTTAGCAGTACATCCGCGCGCCGGGGGGCGGCGCCACATGGCTGCGTACGACGTTGGCTCCGAATATGACGTCAACGGAGCCATATAAGTCCCCTACAGCACACAGACGTCCGCTTCTTCTGTGAAACGTTCCGCACGGAACACGGAGACACATATAAACTGGCTGTAGAAACAGTGTGCTAAAAAGAAGGAAAAATCTGTACCACAACAATGAAAAAGGGGAAAAGAAGGATATGAAATTACCCAAAAGACCCTTAAGGAAAAGGCCAAAAAGACAATGAAGCACAAGTCATGCAGAACACTGCGCAGAGGCGCATGACAGTACACAAGAGAAACACCTCCCACACTCTAAACCATATACCAGGAGGAAAAGGTAGAACTCCCTCCACCATATACCCAGAGAAAGGGGGAGGGCCTTCATTTAAGGTCAGGAGACCAGATCAGTGGAACTGGAGGACCCCATCACAACAGGAGCAGAAAGGAAAAAGGGGGAAAAACACTCCCACGCCAAAGGTCATAGAATCAGGAAGTAAGTGAACTAAAAACTCCAAAAGCAGACCTAAAGGTCATTCGCAGAGCAGGGAGGATGGGAGGGGCGTTAAGGAATCTGCGGCTAGACTATGTCTCTACCAGATAGATCGTAACCGAAGGTAAGTAACTTGTTCATCTGATAGAGGCATCTAGCCACAGATTCCTTAACTTGAGAATTAGATACCATAGCCATAATCTCTAGGAGGAGGGTCTGCTAACCAATCCCACAATAGGTCCAGGTGGACCAGCTGACTGAGATAAAATCGGCCACACCTCAGTGGGAAAGGTTAAGGAAGGGAGAGTGAGACCACTTCTAAAGGTGGTAATGACCACAACAAAAACGCAAACAAGGAACAGGATTCCTCAGGCATAGAGATACCGAAGTACAGATGCCCGTTGTAACCCAACTCCAAGAAAGACAGGCATGGATCCAATTAAACTAAAGGCTAATTGTACCCACCGGAGCGTGGCTAGATGACCACTCGAAGGGGCAAAGAAGTCTGCAATGTGTATAATAGAGGACTGAGCCACCAGCCCGACTAACCAGAAGATGGCATCTATCTTAGGCGAAAGAGTGGCCACTAGAGGAGCCCAAACAAACCGCTAAGTGGAAAGAAGAAACTAAGCTATGAAGAAAAAGTGCGAATGGAATCCGTCCAAGCACAACAAATTGAATTAAGTCTCCGCCGCCAGGTGGGAAAGAGATAAATCAATAGCACAGGACACTGCCGCTGAGCTACAGCGCCTGGCCTCAAGAAAAGGATCAGGTTATCCCGGCAAGGAAAAAACGAGTCTGGGGAAAAATAGGGAATTATATTCTACACAAAATCACCCAGCAGTCGGGGTGTCGTATGTGAACCCCAAGTACACTAACAATGGGACTATAGAACACATGAGGCTCCTGCCTTGATAAGAGCAATAGAAGGGCCACCAGACACAAACCCCCTTAACTCAAGCAGGGCAAGGCCCTAGAACAACGAGACAGACATCAAATGAAGAAAGAGTTCTAACATGAACGTTTCATTCTCTGTCCTTCTCTCCCTTCCCCCCACTATTTTTGTTGTTTTGTTTTTTTTGCTTTAAACCGAAAGGGTTGACTCCGCGTGGCCGAAAGACCCACGTAACCCAACAAACCCAAAGGTATAAATGGACATATGAAAAACCGGACACTGTCTTAGTGTAGGAAAATTGCCCATTTTTGCATGGTTGCCCCCCACTTTTTGCCTGATGTTTGATGCTCCTTTGACTAAGTGTGTCCTGGGTTCCTGCTAATCAGGTACCCAGGGGCCTGTGTTCTTTCCCCAAAACTGTACCTTTGCTCCCACATTGGCACTACTCTGGCCTACACATGAGTCCCATGTAAAAAGTACCAGGGGTACCAAGGGCCTTGTAGCTAGAGAAAGTCTCTGAGGGCTGTACCATGTATTGTGCCACCCTCAGACTCCTTCCCTGAACCATACACAATGCCACTACAGTGTGTGCCAGGGGGAGACCCTAAAACTACAAGTCGACATGGCATCCATCCTTGGGTGCCATGTCCACCAAAACACTGCCTGTGGCATTGGTCAGTCACTCCTCTAGCAGGTCTTACAGCCCTAAGGCAGGGTGTACAAATACAATACCACAGGTGAGGGCCCAGTGGCATGAGCCCTGGGCCCCTACAGTACCTGTGCCATTCACAGGTATTGTAAGTGCAGTAAAGGAATTTTTAAACCATGGGCTGGGAGTTTGGCACCCCGAACTTCACAGCTTCATGACGGATTTACTGAAGATTGAGAAGTTTGGTATCAAACTTCCCAGCCCATCAAACCCACACTGATGCCAGTGTTGGATTTAATGGCAAATGCACTCAGAGGGCATCTTAGAGATGCCCCCTGAAAAACGACCTAACTCTAGTGTCCTGGCTGAGTGGCTGCTCGCCAGCTGCCACCCCCAAACATGTTTCTGGACACCTGGGTCGAGAGCCTCCCGCTCTTGGGGTCCTGAAACAAAGCACTTCCCGGGCAGAGGTGCCAAGCCTCCTCCCCCAGGATGGGCAGGGTCCACGAAGGGGAAGCTTCAAAGGGTTGCTGCCTTTGTGAGCTGACCCAGCCATTTGCTGTTCCCAGCAACCGGCCACCACCGGTTCTGGCCCTCACTTTGGGAGGAAGACTAGGCGGGAAAACCAAGATAGGAGGAGAGATGTGCCCACCTTTGCCAACTCCACCCCTCAAGTGAAGGAGGCGAAGCACACATCTCAGTCCACGCCATCTTGAAGTTGGGGGGACCCAGCCAACCAGAGAGGCTTATGCCCCCCTCCCACTGGAGAGTGGCATAATAGGGGGTTTACCCACCCCAAGGAAAAGACCCAATGGTTCCGACCTGTACCTACCAGAAATGCCCCTAAATTTAGTATTTAGGGGCAACCCCGAACCTTGCCTCCTCAGACAAGCAAGAAGAAGAACCGTGCTGAAGGAATAAGGAGGACACCAACTGCCTTGGCCCCAGCCCTACCGGTTTGTCCCGACCTGCTCCAGCAGAATCACAGCATGTCCAGCAGCCCCCCAGAAACCGGAGGATCTTCCCTGCAAAGACTGTCTCCTGTGAGCACAGGACTTGCTCAAGCCACAGACTCTGGTTCCAGTCGGCTCCGCGAGTCTGCACCACTGTGCACCTGACGCCTACTGCCCGAGTTCGAGTGGCCCAACACGACGAGGAGGTCCATGCCCCAGCGAACCTGACCTGGGATCTGGTGATCCCCGACCTACCCCAAGCCAAAGCCTGCAGAGGGTCCCCCAGACTGCGACCGGAGCTGGTAAGGAAACCCGATGCCTAAAGACGCCCCTGCACCCGACGGTGTCCAGGCATCCTCCAGCATCCCAACTTACCACTCCAGTCGGTGGTCGCCTCCAGCAAGCCTCCCTGCCCGAGCCTGCAGACTTTGTTCTGACCAGAGATCTCCCATTGAAGACAACAAGGCACCCGACGCCAACTGAGCACCCTGCCGCCGCTGTGGGTGCACCTTGTGTGCTAACTCGGATCCCCCTTTACCCTGAGCTTAATCCTAGGAGCTTTGCTCCCACAACCCAGTGGCTTGCTCAAGAACAGCCACCAACCGAAGGCCCCCCCTAACCCCATTGATTAACACTGGGCCTCAGCACTCTGCCGCAGGGAGTGCTCTTTGAGTGCATCCTTGACCCTGGGGGAACCCTTGTTCTAACCCCAGAAACCCAACTCTCAAAACCGATTGCTTACCTGCAAACTGATAACCACATTTTCTTCCATAGGATTACATTGACTATTTTACCTCTGAAAAAGTTCTAAGTGTTGAATTGTGTTTGTATGAAAACCCAAGCAACTGTGTTTTAATGCAAAAGTGGTTTACTTACCTTTCTCTAGGAAATGTACCAGTGTGATATCTAGGCAGACCACACTGAGTAGAAAAAGCGATTCAAAAGTAAATCACAAAGTAATGTCAACTGTTTTTAAACGTTTTACCAACCTGTAACAAAGCCAATTTCATTCAGCTTGCATATTCTTATCAACCTGTCTTGGAAAGTACAACTTTACTTACCTGTACCAAGTCCTGCTTGGTTCTAAAAATAAGATACAACTAAAGAAATATTTTGTATACAAACAATTGGTCTGAGTTTAGTCTTTGAGTGTGTGACATTTCTTGCCTGAGTGTGTACAATAAATGCTTAACACTACCCACTGAAAGCCTTACTGCTCGCCCACACTACCACAAATAGAGAGTAAGGTGATATCTACTTTTACCTCTAAGCCTTTGGGGAGCCACTGAACTCTGTGCACCCTATACCTTACTTTGGTATAGTATATATAGAGACAGTTTCCTTCACTTAGCAATACACCTATTCAGGTAATGCATGCCGCAGTCCTAAAATATATGGCAACGCGCAAGACACACTGACAACGCCCGAGTACCAACCACAGAAGTGGAAAGGAAAAAAAAACAGGGGGGGAGGGAGAGAACCCCTCTAAGAACAGAATGGGGCCAGAGCACAAGACAACATTGCCTGCTAGAAGAATCTCCACAGGCCCATACCGGAGTATTCCACAATCACCTAACGGAATACCCAGAAGAAAGAGTCCCACAAGACAGATGCGAAAGCAATCCCCATGGAACGGGTAACCATGGCTATAATATACATATAGAACATGTGTTCATACAAGGACCGCTCAACAGCCATGAGGTAAGGAAAGCACGTCTCACAACGGCTGAGAGGCAAGGACAACAGGTCATTTAACAGGAAAAACCATGTTGTTCTACAATCAAACGCCAACCAGACCGACCCTGCTGAGCGTCAGCAGCAGTGGGGACGGTCAATACCAGGGGCATCCCGATTATTCCACAACATCAGAGGAATTTAAACCCCTGGGCTTGGGGATGCCTGTACCACCAGAGGTTCTAAAGACAACCCTCTGACACTTTGCTGCTGGTGTCACCTGGTCGCTAGGGACGTTGTCGACATCTTTAAGTTAGCATGAGCCCGGTAGCCATGATGTTGGTTTTGCGCACGACACTACATTTCTTTATTTTTGCAAGACTCTGTTTATGCCTTTCACATGAGAACTCTTTGCTGTGCTCGTTCTCTTCCTGTTCCTGGAGTTTAGTCTGAACATTGTGAGCAAGGTCGATGAACACTGGACTCTTGTTAATCTGTTCTGGTCAGGCCATAGCACTTAGACAAAACATACCAATGCAGCTGTTTTTGCTGGAGACTCGTACTTTGGTATTATGGGGACGCATGTTTAGGTAGGAGGCACTTGGAGAGGGAACTTTCCAGGGAGATGAGCAACCCGCACCTGTGATGTAGAAATACGATCTATGGCTTGAGGTATGGGGTCTGCTGACTAAGCCCAGAGATCTTCTATTATATAATAATACTGATGCTTACCAAGGGGAGGGTGGTTAGGACTTATAGTCCTTTATCCACTGTCTTTATTCATGTCTCTGTCAGATTTTATTGTGGACAAGTACGAGAGTGGGAGCGAAAAGGTGCGTCTTGTTACCGCGATTCCTGAGAGATCTGGGAGTGTTGTGTTCTGGGGCGTCTAATCATTGGTTTCTCCGTTTGTGAGTAGAAGAGCGAGTGAGACACTATAGCTAGTCGGTCCTGTGCTCATGGGCACTAAGGCGGTAGGAAGGCTTAGCCCCTACACACCGAGGTCCCACAATCCTGCGCATAGTTCTGTGTATGTGCAGAATCCCTGCAACATGGCGCCACCAACGTTTGGTCTGGTACTTATTCACAGGACCCCTGAATAGCGCTTGTGCTTGTCCACAATACCTTCTCATCAATTACCGGAGATGTCCGTGGCGCGAGGGATTTACCTCCTATATTAGAGATTATAGGTTTTTCAAGCTTGAATTTTAAAAGGTTTTCTTCTTTAATACCCAGTGTTGTGCTACCATTTTCTTTTTCTTCTTTCTTCCTCTGTTTAATGGCTATTGCTGCTCATAATTGCGCAGCACTAACTGCTCATTTGACTCAACACGGGGTCCCGGCTACGGGGGCAGAATTATCTTTGTGGTTGAAGCGAACGCTGCTTTTCGCTTCGAGGATTTTACTCTTGGGTTAAGTTTCCGGCGGTTCATGGGAATGATGATTTCTTGAGTATGAACATGCCACGGTTCCCCGGGATAATAGACCTTTTCGGTCACTTGAAGTTCTGTTGTCAGCTTGGGAGCACACCATCTGGTTAAATGGCGCCCTACCTCACCCTGTTACAATGGTCCGTTTTGGCCCTTTATCGGTCGACGGGGCCACATGGCCCGTTTTGGCGTGATTTACACCACACCCAAATTATCGTGGTGTTACACACGCAGAGCTGCGAGAATTACATGAATCTTTAGTTCATATTCACAGAAGCGTGATACAATATATGTCTCGCATGATCCAAGTGGCTCCGCCTGGAGCACCTGCTCAGCAACCAGAACATGGAGGCATGGTAATTAGCCCAATCATGATTAATTCAGTGATGGAAAAGCGTCCTCAAAATAGGGATGATTTACGATTCTGGTTGGCAAAGCGTTTTGAGCAACTCGAAGCTGTATTTCCCAACACTACTCCTTTGGATAAACACAGGATACTTACGATGAGTTTACCAAAATGCATTATTCCCAATTTAGCGGACTGCACCACTTGGGGGAGGGTGTTTGCGGCGCTGTATTCTCTATGCTTTGGTACCCCTCCATGACAGTGCTTCCGACAGTTCTTAAGGTTCAGGAGGAACACGGGGCAGAGGCCGCTCTGGAGTTCGGGATGAGACTAGTTGGGGGTATTCCCTAAAGCCTCTGATATGATACTAGCAAATATAAAAGGAGAAGCAGTTAGTTTGCAAGTAAGTCAGCGCCTTGAGGCAGTTGCTGACATGGATAATAAACGCAAATTGCCTAAGATTATCGCTAAGGTGTATAAATCGTTAGGGCGTAATAATTTGGGAATTAAACCTTTTACTCAACCACAGAATAAACCCCCTCCTGAAAAAGAGGGGCGTCCATTCTTTCCTAAAACGAATTGGAACAAGAACCAACAACAACAAAAGCAGCAACAGCAGAAGCAAGGTTAGCGTGTTGGGTCACAGACATCTAATGCTTCCGAGCGAGAGATGATTTGCGTGACCACATCAAGATTAAGACGCCAGAGAGGTTTCAGGTTCCTGATCCCCACTCTCCTCGTTCCTTGCAGGACTCGTCGGATCAACAGTCCGGTGGAGGGGAGCGACAAGATCGTAGACAAGGAGAGACCACGCAACGTCGTGATCGGCCATGCCAGTTTGACGTAAAGGCCAAATCAGAGGGACAACAGCCATACCGTGCTCTGTTTCAAAAGAAAAAAGTTGCCGTTTTAACAGACGGTGAGAACCCTGCCCCTCGATTGGAGATGGGCGGTGACACTCCTCGACAGCGCAGCGGTAGTTACCATAGTACGGGAGGTCCTCCGTCATTGTCTGGAGGCGAGAGCCACTGACACATTTATTACAGTGGAAACAGCTGATACAAGAGTTGCACCCCCCGATAGACTTTATGAAATAGTCCTCGAAATTGAAGGTGATATACAATGAACAATTAAGGGTATCTTTTGGGATAACCTTACCTCGACGTATGACATTTTGTTGGCGGAGGCGGATTGGCCTCCTCCATTTGTTTTGGCTTCTTCCCGAGGTGAGGACGTGATACTTCCGAGTTTTTCTCGTTACATCTCTGAAGAGGCTAAACAGGCTTATGCATCAGAATTGGCTTTAGCCCTAGCGCCGGCTGTGTATCGCAATCAGATGGGCTGGGATAGAGATTCACCGGCACATGAGATCCCTTTGCGATCAATGCCACAGTCTGAGGCACAATATTCGATCAAACGGGAGGCGAAAGCGTCCGTTAGTGACATTTTGGCCCAGTTGGAATATCAGGGTGCAATTGAACTCTGTTTCATCAATGAATAAACCTCTTTTTCCGATATCGAAACCGGACGGTTCACATCGTATAGTTTTGGATTATAGAAATTTGAACAGTCATGTTCGTAAGTTTGCCATACAGAACACCCACAGCTCTGCGTTAATAAACAACATTGTCCGTAAAAAGTATAAAACCACTTTAGATATTTCCAATGCATTTTACAGTCACAATTTGGCTCCTGAGGGCCGTGACTGGACTACATTTACAGTGGTCGGCAATCAGAAAAGATTTACAAGATTGCCAATGGGCTATAAGAATAGCCCTGGTGCGTTTGCTGCGCGTGTCGTGTCACTTTTACACAACATAGATCCTAATGCTTTCTCTTACGTCAACGACATTTATTTTTATTTGACTGATGACGAATTGATACTGCATCTGGTGCGTGTTGACCGCATCATATTGTCCTTTGCAGACTTAGGTTCAAGTTTAATTTTGCTAAGTCTCATATAGCCTATTTGGCTGTTCTCTTTTGGGTTACAAACTCAATAATGAAGGGAGGGGCTTAGCACCCCACTTTCTGGAGAAATGTGCTCAGTTACAGACTCCTTCTACTCTTAAGAAGTTACAATCTTTGCTGGGTTTTTTTAATTTCGAGAGGACATACATTCCTGATTATGCTCAGCGTATCAAACCGCTTTATGCATTGATACAACCCTCTTTTTATTTTTCCAGCTGGCTTCCGGAACACACAGAAATTCTTCGGTCTTTGCAGTCTGATCTGCTTACGACCAACTTCTTGTTAACTTGTGACAACACAACTAACTTATGTTAAGAAAAACAGTGGTCCCATACAAGGTAGATAATTACAATATCACAATTTTACAATCAAAATTGGGATTACGAGTGTTTCAAATGGAAAGATAGAAATATTTATTCACAATTAAATTCGACGCACAGATTATTATACAGAAGGTGAGTGAGCAGCCCGTATTCACAATTCCTTCGCATACGCCGCAATTGCTATCGCAAGGAGGATTATTTTATGGAGGCTAGAATCCTATCCAAAAAACTGACGAGTAGAGGCTACCCTCGTAAACTAGTGAAGATAGCCCTCAAAAGAGCATGGTACTGCCCTAGGGAGACATTACTGAGCCCCAAAGAAAGAAGCAGTGGGGATAAAAATAGTATGTGTCACCACATTTTCACCCATCTCCAATGCAGTGAGGAAATGCATTTTGAAACACTGGCCCACATTGAATGCAGGTATCCTCAATCTAGAACGCCCTCTTTTTGCTTTCAAGAAAAATAAAAGCATAAAGGACCACCTGGTAAGGGCAGCCCTCCCGAGCACCAAAAGTAACTCCACTCTAAGGGGACTATGGGGTTTACCACCAGTAATAGGCCATTTCAAATGCGGTGGATGCAGCGTATGCCACCTCACCACGGACACAAAAAAATTTGTGCATGCAAACGCACAAGTTACTAACTTGTGTAACGATATATCTGTAAGAGACAGTAGTTAGTGATAGATTCCTTACCTTAGAATATCCCCAGGCGTCAGGCTGGATCCGGAAAGTTTTGCGTAGCAGTACCCTTGCGCGTCGGTAGGCGGCGTCGTGCGGCTCCGCGTCCGTCGTCGGGCGTCGTGATCGCCGGGATGACGTCGCGGGCAGTACTTAGGCGCCGCCCCTGCGCGCTGACGTCAGTTCTGTACACGACTTTCCGCGCCAGGAACGCAGAGCCATGCAAGAAGCTGACACAGGTGTCTGAAAAATACTAGGGCCCTGAAAGGGATGTCCTTAACTCCTAGAAATCAGTTCGCAGAACGGGGAGGATGGTGGCGGTAGTGAATCTATCACTAACTACTGTCTCTTACAGATATATCGTTACACAAGTTAGTAACTTGTGCATCTGAAAGAGACACGTTAGTGATAGATTCCTTACCTTAGAATAGATACCCCAGCAATACCAACCCCGGTGGTGGGTCTGCGAACAAAGATCAGACAAGGAAGTCCTGGAGGACAGAACGGCCAAAGAAGCCGTCCCTCCGGACCTGACGCACAAGTTACTAACTTGTGTAACGATATATCTGTAAGAGACAGTAGTTAGTGATAGATTCCTTACCTTAGAATATCCCCAGGCGTCAGGCTGGATCCGGAAAGTTTTGCGTAGCAGTACCCTTGCGCGCCGGTAGGCGGCGCCGTGCGGCTCCGCGTCCGTCGTCGGCGTCGTGATCGCCGGGATGACGCCGCGGGCAGTACTTAGACGCCGCCTCTGCGCGCTGACGTCAGTTCTGTACACGACTTTCCGCGCCAGGAACGCAGAGCCATGCAAGAAGCTGACACAGGTGTCTGAAAAATACTAGGGCCCTGAAAGGGATGTCCTTAACTCCTAGAAATCAGTTCGCAGAACGGGAGGATGGTGGGCGGTAGGAATCTATCACTAACTACTGTCTCTTACAGATATATCGTTACACAAGTTAGTAACTTGTGCATCTGAAAGAGACACGTTAGTGATAGATTCCTTACCTTAGAATAGATACCCCAGCAATACCAACCCCGGTGGTGGGTCTGCGAACAAAGATCAGACAAGGAAGTCCTGGAGGACAGAACGGCCAAAGAAGCCGTCCCTCCGGACCTGACTGTCAAGGCAGTAATGCTTAGTAAACGTGTGCAGCGAGGCCCACGTAGCTGCCTGACAGATAACCGGCAGCGGAACACCGCGGCCCAAGGCCGTGGTAGCAGCCGTTGCCCTGGTGGAATGGGCACGCAGCCCAACAGGAGGCTCCTTCTTAGCCAAAGAATAGCAGGTCTTGATGCACAAGGTAACCCAGCGGGAGATGGTCCTCTTGTGCACCGCCCGACCTTTTTGGCGCCCACGTAGCCAACAAAGAGCTGGTCATCCACCCGGAAGTGTTTTGTGCGGTCGATATAGAAGGAGAGCGCACGTTTTGGGTCCAGACGGTGGAGCCTCTCTTCCTCTCTGGAAGGATGCGGAGGCGGAAAGAAGGTGGGCAAAGTGATGGTCTGCCCAATGTGGAAAGCAGTAACCACCTTTGGCAAGAAGGACGGACGCGTCCGAAGAACAACCTTGTCTGGATGAACAGACAGAAAGGGAGGTTTGCAAGAAAGAGCCTGGAGCTCACTCACCCGCCGAGCGGAGGTGATGGCCACCAGAAAGGCTGCCTTTAGAGTCAGAAGACGAAGAGGACAGTTATGCAGAGGCTCAAAGGGAGCGCACATTAAAAAGGTAAGAACCAAGTTCAAGTCCCACTGAGGCATTACAAACGGAACAGGAGGGAAGAGGTGAGTAATGCTCTTTAAGAACCTGTTAACAACAGGGGACTTGAAAAGGGAGGGCTGATCAGGGAGCCTGAGGAAGGCCGAGATAGCACAAAGATAACCCTTGATGGTACCCAGGGCAGAACCCTGTTGGGCCAGAGAGAGAAGGAACAGAAGGACCTCAGAAAGAGGGGCAGAAAGGGGATCCACAGCCTTTGCTGTGCACCATGCCACAAATTTGTTCCACCTGCAGGCGTATACCACCTTAGTGGAGGGACGCCTGGCTGCCAGAATCACATCACAAACTTCGGGAGGCAAGTCGAAAGGAATCAACTGCCGCCGCTCAATCTCCACGCAAGCAGGTGTAGACTGGACAGGTTCGGGTGGAGGACCGTCCCCTGCTGCTGCGACAGAAGATCCTCCCGAAGAGGCAGACGGATCGGGGATCTATGCTCATATTGAGTAGCTCGGGATACCAAACTCTTCGAGCCCAGTCCGGAGCCACAAGAATGACTTGGGCCCGGTCGTGCCGAATCTTCTTCAACACTCTGGGTAGAAGTGGTATAGGCGGAAAGGCGTACAACAGACCGCAACTCCACTCGCGACGAAAAGCGCCGCCGAGCGAGTGCCGCCTTGGAAATTCCAACGCGCAGAACTGATGACATTGCGCGTTCTCTTCGGTGGCGAATAGATCTAACCAAGGCTCTCCCCACTGTAGAAAGAGTCCTTGCGCCACTTCCGAGTGAAGACGCCATTCGTGATCCATCATGCACCTGCGGCTGAGTTCGTCCGCCTCTGGCGTTCAGAGAACCTGCCAGGTGTTGAACCATCAGGAACATGCCCTGATGTTCCAGCCATGTCCAGAGGCGCAGAGCCTCCTGACAAAGGGTCCAAGACCCCACCCCGCCCTGTTTGTTGCAGTACCACATGGCGGTGGTGTTGTCTGTGAACACCTGCACTACCTTCCCTTTGACAGAGGGAAGGAATGCCTTGAGTGCAAGCCGGATCGCCCGGAGCTCCAGAAGGTTGATATGGAGCCGGGACTCCGCCGGAGACCAGAGGCCTCTGATCTCCGCCTCTCCCAAGTGACCGCCCCATCCCAGAAGGGACGCGTCCGTCACAACTGTATGCTCTGGCTGGGGAAGGGAGAGGGATCTGCCCATGACCCATTGCCGGTTCGAGAGCCACCACTGCAACTGTTTTGCAGTCCCCTCCGAGATCTGGACGTGATCGGACAGGTTGCCCTGGTGCTGCGCCCACTGGAACTTCAGGTCCCACTGCAGAGCCCGCATATGCCATCTGGCATGATTGACCAGCAGGATGCAGGAGGCCATGAGGCCCAGCAGCCTCAGGGTCATCCTTACCGAAACCCAGGATAAAGGCCGAAAGATCGGAATCATAGCCTGAATATCCCGGACTCGCCGTTCGGGAGGATAGGCCCGAAACTGCGTCGTGTCCAGAACTGCTCCGATGAAAAGGAGCTGTGGAGAAGGAATCAGATGCGACTTCGGCACATTGGATGGAGAACCCCAGCGAGTGCAGGAGTTCGGCCGTAGTCTGGAGGTGGGAGACGACTGCCTGGGACGAGCCCGCCTTCAGCAGCCAGTCGTCGAGGTAGGGGAAGACTGAAACCCCTGCCCGGCGCAGATGAGCCGCGACCACCGCCATCACTTTCGTGAACACCCGAGGGGCACTTGTAAGGCCAAAGGGGAGCACGGTGAACTGAAAATGCTCGTGGCCTACCGTGAACCGAAGGTAACGCCGGTGGGCCGGCAGGACGGGGATGTGGAAATATGCGTCCTGCAAGTCCAACGCTACCAACCAGTCTCCAGGGTCGAGGGCAGTCAAGACCTGAGCTAGGGTGAGCATCTTGAACTTCTCCTTCCGGAGGAAGCGATTGACGCTCCGGAGGTCCAAGATAGGACGCATGTCCTCCTTGTCCTTTTGGGCACCAGAAAGTAGTGGGAGTAGCAACCACGCCCTACTTCTGGGGTCGGAACATGCTCGATGGCCCTCTTGGTCAAGAGGGCCGTGACTTCCTTCTGTAGAAGCACCAAGTGATCCCCTGACATGCGGTGGAGTTGAGGTGGCATGGCTGGGGGTGGTCTCGAAGGGGAGGGAGTAGCCCCTTCGGACAATGTCCAAGACCCACCTGTCCGAGGTGATGGTGCGCCAGTGGGGAAGGTGATGGCGGACCCTGCCCTCTACTGGCGTGCCGTGCACCTGAAAGGAGGGACTAGGAGGGCTTGGAGGCCGCGGACGGGTTGGAGGTGGTGGCCTGACCCGCACGCTGGTTGCCCGATCCGCCACGGCGGAATCCACGCCCTCGGCCACGCGAAGACGCCTGCTGCGCGGGCCGGTGGCTGGGCTGCTGACGTGAAGGGGCGCCCCTACCGTGGCCACGATAGGGGCGAAAAGCAGAAGGCAGCGGAGGGCGTGTAGCAGAAAGGCCCAGGGACTTGGCAGTAGCCCGTGAGTCCTTAAAGCGCTCCAACGCATGGTCTGCTTTGGACCCAAAAAGACCGACTCCATCAAAGGGCATGTCCATGAGAGTATTCTGGACATCCCCTGAAAACCAGTGGTTCTCAGCCAGGCGTGGCGGCGGAGCGCCACCGTCGTTGCAATCGACCTGCCCAGCGAGTCGGCGGTGTCAAGGCCACAACGGATAGTGTATTTGGCCGCATCCCTTCCTTCCGCAATGGCGCGGGAAAGCAGTGCCTGGACCTCCTCAGGGCACTGGGGCAAAACATCCGCCACCGAATCCCACAGAGAGTGGGTATAGCGGCCCAAAAGACAAGCGGTGTTAACGGACCGCAAGCCAGCACTGGAGGAAGAAAAACCTTTCTTCCCAAACTGATCCAGGCGTTTGGATTCCCTATCCGGAGGAGCGGTAGGGAAGGCGGTTTGGGAAGCGGAGGCTTGGACAACCAAGCTCTCAGGAGTGGGGTGGACAGAAAGAAACAGGGGGTCGCCCGGAGCGGGGCGATGGCGTCGTGACACGTTCCGATCCACAGGAGCCCCTGTGTTGGGCTTGGACCAGGCGCCCAAAAGAACGTCTGTGAGGGCGTCGTTAAACGGCAGCACAGTCTCCGCAGAGGAGGCTGCCGGCTGAAGCACCTCTGTCAAGATGTTAGGCTTGACCGTCAAAGTAGGGAGCTGGAGACGTAAGGCCCCAGCAGCCCTACGCAACACCGTACCAAAATTGGCCCCCTCCTCCGTAGCCACGGGAGGAGACAGCATGCCAGTGTCAGGAGAAGTATCCAGACCACTGGCCTCCCTAGACTCTCTGTCCAGTCCTCATCATACTGACAGTTGCGAGTCAGAGGGTCATCAGACCCCTCCCAGTCCTCCTGGTCCTCCTCTGGTTCAAAATAAGGAGGAGGAGGGACATTTGGGACCCAAGGGCCCATCGGCGCCGGAGCCGGCGCCGAGCGACGCCGCTCCGGGTCCATGTCCGGAGCCGGAAGGAACTGGGGACGACGCCGCCCGGAGCCCAGGGCGGCGTCGAGAACGGCACCGGAGACATCGGCGCCGGCGGAGGTGTCGTGAGGTCGACCGGCGCCGATGGGGGTTGTGGAGCCGGGATCGAGGCCGGGCCGAGCCGGAGCCGGGATCGAGGCTGGAGTCCCGGGCGACGCCGGGGCCGGAGCCGCCGGCGACGCCGGAGCAACCCCATCAGGCCCGCGGGGCCCGAAGGCGCACCGGAGGGGCCTGAAGGCCCGAAGAGGCGGGCCATGGCCGACAGGAACTCCTGTACCTTGGCCGGATCCGCCCCGAACCCGGGAAGGGCGGGTATGACGGGGGCGACTCCACAGGCAAGTCCGGGGCCGCGGGGCGGGGACGGTGCCGGGAGGGGCCTCAGCCGAGTCGCGAGATCGGCGAGGCGAAGTCCGAGAGCGACGATGCTTCTTGGACTTCTTGTGCTTAGACTTACCGGACGAAGAAGACTTCGACGCCGACGACCGGTGTGCACTCCGCGAGCGACCCCTGGACCTCTCACGCGACCGGGGCCTCCGTGGAGCCGAATGCCGGGCCTCGAGGAGCTTTCGAGACCGCTCCGCAAAGCTTTCGGGTTGAGGGCCTGGCATTCGGGACAAGACTCGGTGTCGTGGCCTCGGCCGAGGCAGAAGAGACACTCCCAATGCGGGTCGGTGACGGACATCATCCGCGCACAGGCGCCGCATCGCTTGAAGCCGGGCATCCCTACGACACCTTAAAGATGGAAAAACAGTGAAAAAATCACCAAAAAGTATGGTCAAAAATTGACCAGGGCACTGCTCTTCCCGGATCTGCGCTGCTGGCGCGGAAAAAGAAGAACTGACGCCAGCGCGCAGGGGCGGCGTCTGAGTACTGCCCGCGACGTCATCCCGGCGATCACGACGCCGACGACGGACGCGGAGCCGCACGACGCCGCCACCGACGCGCAAGGGTACTGCTACGCAAAACTTTTCCGGATCCAGCCTGACGCCTGGGGATATTCTAAGGTAAGGAATCTATCACTAACGTGTCTCTTTCAGATTGTCAAGGCAGTAATGCTTAGTAAACGTGTGCAGCGAGGCCCACGTAGCTGCCTGACAGATAACCGGCAGCGGAACACCGCGGCCCAAGGCCGTGGTAGCAGCCGTTGCCCTGGTGGAATGGGCACGCAGCCCAACAGGAGGCTCCTTCTTGGCCAAAGAATAGCAGGTCTTGATGCACAAGGTAACCCAGCGGGAGATGGTCCTCTTGTGCACCGCCCGACCTTTTTGGCGCCCACGTAGCCAACAAAGAGCTGGTCATCCACCCGGAAGTGTTTTGTGCGGTCGATATAGAAGGAGAGCGCACGTTTTGGGTCCAGACGGTGGAGCCTCTCTTCCTCTCTGGAAGGATGCGGAGGCGGAAAGAAGGTGGGCAAAGTGATGGTCTGCCCAATGTGGAAAGCAGTAACCACCTTTGGCAAGAAGGACGGACGCGTCCGAAGAACAACCTTGTCTGGATGAACAGACAGAAAGGGAGGTTTGCAAGAAAGAGCCTGGAGCTCACTCACCCGCCGAGCGGAGGTGATGGCCACCAGAAAGGCTGTCTTTAGAGTCAGAAGACGAAGAGGACAGTTATGCAGAGGCTCAAAGGGAGCGCACATTAAAAGGTAAGAACCAAGTTCAAGTCCCACTGAGGCATCACAAACGGAACAGGAGGGAAGAGGTGAGTAATGCCTTTAAGAACCTGTTAACAACAGGGGACTTGAAAAGGGAGGGCTGATCAGGGAGCCTGAGGAAGGCCGAGATAGCACAAAGATAACCCTTGATGGTACCCAGGGCAGAACCCTGTTGGGCCAGAGAGAGAAGGAACAGAAGGACCTCAGAAAGAGGGGCAGAAAGGGGATCCACAGCCTTTGCTGTGCACCATGCCACAAATTTGTTCCACCTGCAGGCGTATACCACCTTAGTGGAGGGACGCCTGGCTGCCAGAATCACATCACAAACTTTGGGAGGCAAGTCGAAAGGAATCAACTGCCGCCGCTTAATCTCCACGCAAGCAGGTGTAGACTGGACAGGTTCGGGTGGAGGACCGTCCCCTGCTGCTGCGACAGAAGATCCTCCCGAAGAGGCAGACGGATCGGGGGATCTATGCTCATATTGAGTAGCTCGGGATACCAAACTCTTCGAGCCCAGTCCGGAGCCACAAGAATGACTTGGGCCCGGTCGTGCCGAATCTTCTTCAACACTCTGGGTAGAAGTGGTATAGGCGGAAAGGCGTACAACAGACCGCAACTCCACTCGCGACGAAAAGCGTCGCCGAGCGAGTGCCGCCTTGGAAATTCCAACGCGCAGAACTGATGACATTGCGCGTTCTCTTCGGTGGCGAATAGATCTAACCAAGGCTCTCCCCACTGTAGAAAGAGTCCTTGCGCCACTTCCGAGTGAAGACGCCATTCGTGATCCATCATGCACCTGCGGCTGAGTTCGTCCGCCTCTGGCGTTCAGAGAACCTGCCAGGTGTTGAACCATCAGGAACATGCCCTGATGTTCCAGCCATGTCCAGAGGCGCAGAGCCTCCTGACAAAGGGTCCAAGACCCCACCCCGCCCTGTTTGTTGCAGTACCACATGGCGGTGGTGTTGTCTGTGAACACCTGCACTACCTTCCCTTTGACAGAGGGAAGGAATGCCTTGAGTGCAAGCCGGATCGCCCGGAGCTCCAGAATGTTGATATGGAGCCGGGACTCCGCCGGAGACCAGAGGCCTCTGATCTCCGCCTCTCCCATGTGACCGCCCCATCCCAGAAGGGACGCGTCTGTCACAACTGTATGCTCTGGCTGGGGAAGGGAGAGGGATCTGCCCATGACCCATTGCCGGTTCGAGAGCCACCACTGCAACTGTTTTGCAGTCCCCTCCGAGATCTGGACGTGATCGGACAGGTTGCCCTGGTGCTGCGCCCACTGGAACTTCAGGTCCCACTGCAGAGCCCGCATATGCCATCTGGCATGATTGACCAGCAGGATGCAGGAGGCCATGAGGCCCAGCAGCCTCAGGGTCATCCTTACCGAAACCCAGGATAAAGGCCGAAAGATCGGAATCATAGCCTGAATATCCCGGACTCGCCGTTCGGGAGGATAGGCCCGAAACTGCGTCGTGTCCAGAACTGCTCCGATGAAAAGGAGCTGTGGAGAAGGAATCAGATGCGACTTCGGCACATTGATGGAGAACCCCAGCGAGTGCAGGAGTTCGGCCGTAGTCTGGAGGTGGGAGACGACTGCCTGGGACGAGCCCGCCTTCAGCAGCCAGTCGTCGAGGTAGGGGAAGACTGAAACCCCTGCCCGGCGCAGATGAGCTGCGACCACCGCCATTACTTTTGTGAACACCCGAGGGGCACTGGTAAGGCCAAAGGGGAGCACGGTGAACTGAAAATGCTCGGGGCCTACCGTGAACCGAAGGTAACGCCGGCAGGACGGGGATGTGGAAATACGCGTCCTGCAAGTCCAACGCTACCAACCAGTCTCCAGGGTCGAGGGCAGTCAAGACCTGAGCTAGGGTGAGCATCTTGAACTTCTCCTTCCGGAGGAAGCGATTGACGTTCCGGAGGTCCAAGATAGGACGCATGTCCTCCTTGTCCTTTTTGGGCACCAGAAAGTAGTGGGAGTAGCAACCACGCCCTACTTCTGGGGTCGGAACATGCTCGATGGCCCTCTTGGCCAAGAGGGCCGTGACTTCCTTCCGTAGAAGCACCAAGTGATCCCCTGACATGCGGTGGAATTGAGGTGGCATGGCTGGGGGTGGTCTCGAAGGGGAGGGAGTAGCCCCTTCGGACAATGTCCAAGACCCACCTGTCCGAGGTGATGGTGCGCCAGTGGGGAAGGTGATGGCGGACCCTGCCCCTACTGGCGTGCTGTGCACCTGAAAGGAGGGACTAGGAGGGCTTGGAGGCCGCGGACGGGCTGGAGGTGGTGGCCTGACCCGCACGCTGAGTTGCCCGATCCGCCACGGCGGAATCCACGCCCTCGGCCACGCGAAGACGCCTGCTGCGCGGGCCGGTGGCTGGGCTGCTGACGTGAGGGCGCCCTACCGTGGCCACGATAGGGGCGAAAAGCAGAAGGCAGCGGAGGGCGTGTAGCAGTAAGGCCCAGGGACTTGGCAGTAGCCCGTGAGTCCTTAAAGCGCTCCAACGCATGGTCTGCTTTGGACCCAAAAAGACCGACTCCATCAAAGGGCATGTCCATGAGAGTATTCTGGACATCCCCTGAAAAACCAGTGGTTCTCAGCCAGGCGTGGCGTCGGAGCGCCACCGTCGTTGCAATCGATCTGCCCAGCGAGTCGGCGGTGTCAAGGCCACAACGGATAGTGTATTTGGCCGCATCCCTTCCTTCCGCAATGGCGCGGGAAAGCAGTGCCTGGACCTCCTCAGGGCACTGGGGCAAAACATCCGCCACCGAATCCCACAGGGAGTGGGTATATCGGCCCAAAAGACAAGCGGTGTTAACGGACCGCAAGCCAGCACTGGAGGAAGAAAAACCTTTCTTCCCAAACTGATCCAGGCGTTTGGATTCCCTATCCGGGAGGAGCGGTAGGGAAGGCGGTTTGGGAAGCGGAGGCTTGGACAACCAAGCTCTCAGGAGTGGGGTGGACAGAAAGAAACAGGGGGTCGCCCGGAGCAGGGCGATGGCGTCGTGACACGTTCCGATCCACAGGAGCCCCTGTGTTGGGCTTGGACCAGGCGCCCAAAAGAACGTCAGTGAGGGCGTCGTTAAACGGCAGCACAGTCTCCGCAGAGGAGGCTGCCGGCTGAAGCACCTCTGTCAAGATGTTAGGCTTGACCGTCAAAGTAGGGAGCTGGAGACGTAAGGCCCCAGCAGCCCTACGCAACACCGTACCAGAATTGGCCCCCTCCTCCGTAGCCACGGGAGGAGACAGCATGCCAGTGTCAGGGGAAGTATCCAGACCACTGGCCTCCCCTAGACTCTCTGTCCAGTCCTCATCAAACTGACAGTTGCGTCGTCAGAGGGTCATCAGACCCCTCCCAGTCCTCCTGGTCCTCCTCTGGTGCAAAATAAGGAGGAGGAGGGACATTGGGGACCCAAGGTCCCATCGGCGCCGGAGCCGGCGCCGAGCGACGCCGCTCCGGGTCCATGTCCGGAGCCGGAAGGAACTGGGGACGACGCCGCCCGGAGCCCAGGGCGGCGCCGAGAACGGCACCGGAGACATCGGCGCCGGCGGAGGCGTCGTTAGGTCGACCGGCGTCGATGGGGGTTGTGGAGCCGGGATCGAGGCCGGGGCCGGAGCCGGGATCGAGGCTGGAGGCACGGGCGACGCCGGGGCCGGAGCCGCCGGCGACGCCGGAGCAACCCCATCAGGGCCCGCGGGGCCCGAAGGCGCACCGGAGGGGCCTGAAGGCCCGAAGAGGCGGGCCATGGCCGACAGGAATTCCTGTATTTTGGCCGGATCCGCCCCCGAACCCGGGAAGGGCGGGTATGACGGGGGCGACTCCACAGGCATGTCCGGGGCCGCGCGGGGACGGTGCCGGGAGGGGCCTCAGCCGAGTCGCGAGACCGGCGAGGCGAAGTCCTAGAGCGATGATGCTTTTGGACTTTTGTGCTTCGACTTACCGGACGAAGAAGACTTCGACGCCGACGACCGGTGTGGACTCCGCGATCGACCCCTGGACCTCTCACGCGACCGGGCCTTCCGCGGAGCCGAATGCCGGGCCTCGAGGAGCTTTCGAGACCGCTCTCGCAAAGCTTTCGGGTGGAGGGCCTGGCAGTCGGTACAGGACGCCGTGTCGTGGCCTCGGCCGAGGCAGAAGAGACACTCCCGATGCGGGTCGGTGACGGACATCATCCGCGCACAGGCGCCGCATCGCTTGAAGCCGGGCATCCCTACGACACCTCGAAAGATGGAAAAACAGTGAAAAATCACCAAAAAGTATGGTCAAAAATGACCAGGGCACTGCTCTTCCCGGATCTGCGCTGCTGGCGCGGAAAAAGAAGAACTGACGTCAGCGCGCAGGGGCGGCGCCTAAGTACTGCCCGCGACGTCATCCCGGCGATCACGACGCCGACGACGGACGCGGAGCCGCACGACGCCGCCTACCGACGCGCAAGGGTACTGCTACGCAAAACTTTCCGGATCCAGCCTGACGCCTGGGGATATTCTAAGGTAAGGAATCTATCACTAACGTGTCTCTTTCAGATATGGATATCAGTCTGACTAATTTTTCTAACTGCAACACTGTCAATGTAATATACACTATTATTTGCCCTTGTAACTTAATTTATGTGGGCCAAACGACACAGAAAATCAGAATCCGGATTTGTCAGCACAGAAGCAGTGTGCGCTGCAGAACACCGAATGCACCACTTGTTGAACATTTTACTTCCCTTAACCACACTGAGGATGATATAAGGTGGCAAGTGATCACTGTGATTCAGCAGCCCGCTAGGAATACGAACATTGCTGGCATCCTCAACAAGGAAGAACTAAAATGGATCATACGAACTGGCAGTCTCCACACAGGCCTGAATCGCCTGGAGGACTGGACCAATTTGCTTTAACTTGGCTTCACTCTTGATTGACTTATGATGTTCTCCCGTTGCTCACTATGTACACTTTTCACCCATTATAACTGTCCAACTTGTTCTGATATCTGAGTTGGGACCAACTCTATATGAACTGACAGCCTCCTCACAGGTCTGAATCGCCTGGAGGACTGGACCGATTTGCAGTAACTTGGCTACACTCTTGATTGACTTATGATGTTCTCCCGTTGTTCACTATGTACAATTTCACCATAACTATCATACTTCTTCTGATTTCTGAGTTGGGACCAACTCTATATGATGCTTGTTGTCAATTACACTTCCTTTTGTGTTCATCATTTTCCCTGTTAAACCCTTGGAGTGTTCTGTCTCAACACTGGTTACCTTCTGCATTATTTTAGTTACCTTCTGTACTATCCTAGTTACTCTATTCAACTCAGCATCTTATGGTTAGACCATCCGGGCTACCTTTATCCCCTCACCACTCCCCCCCTCTCTATCGGGACTCTCTTTACCTTAGGAACTTGTTTTTTCCTTTTCTTTATCACCCTATCTAATCCCTTTTCTACCCCTCGCCCTCTACGATGTTGCAATGGCTTGACCTCTCTCATCCCTATCCCCACTTGGGATGCTAATTCGACGTGCATGCAGTGCGCCCTGGCCTCCGGTCTCCATATCTGTAATATCTTGACCACATGAAGATTAGCCTCACTGCTCCAGTTTTTTTATCAACCCTACTTTTCACGTTCCTTCCCTACCTTCTATTTCACCTCCCTCGCTCATCTTGTATAAGTGTGCGCATGCTTCCCATACTATTGACACCACTAACACTCCAATCTGACACTCCCTTCCAAGATGGCCGCCCTTGCCTACAGATAATTAGTGCGTCCATGCCTCTGTTCTCCATACCTGTATATCTTGACCACATGGAAGAACATGAGCATCACTACTAATTTTACCTTGTAATTCACGCTCCCTCCCAACCTTCTATCTAACCTCCGTGACTTCTAATTTGGAGCATCCAAAAATTCCCCTTAACCGATATTAATTACACCCCTTACTCTCACCCTCTTCTAAGATGGCCGCCACCGCCCACAGACACTCTCCTACGGGTTGTCAGCACCCTATGGGTGACGTCACATCCGGGCACATCGCACACTTAGACCGCCTTGCGCCTGCTAGCCCACTTCGTAATCTGAGTGCGGTTACTACACGGAACAATTCCTGCTCCCCCTCTTGGTCAGAGCGCACGGGACTCCGACATACCGCCTATTCAGGTAAGCGCGATCCGCTCCTCATTGATCCCCCTTGGGTATTAATTGATTCCTCGCACACTGTACTGATTACTCCCCTCCCTTAGGCCTGGATCCTCTCATCAACACCGGCCAATTGCCCCTTCGGTCCCGGACGGGACAATACCCTGTCTTCACCTTCGCCGCTCATCTGCCGCCCATTGAGGTAAGCGCCTCCACTTCTCACATCGCCTCAATTGGTAGTCACTTGCCCCTTCGCCCTACTTATCATTCTCTCCTTCCCACAGGCTTGCCAATATTTCGACCTACCGACAATTCTGCCCACACAGTCCCAGACGGGTCATCTCCTCCTACCGCCTATGTAGGCGCTTCCCTGCCGCAATCACTTTTCTGGTAAGACTCAGGGTCTTCATTCGGGAATTGCTCCCCTCACCCCAGTTTTCCCTCCTCCATCTAATCTGACCTTCATCCTCATTCTAGCCCCCCGCCGCTCCGTTCCTCTACCAATCGGGATCCGCCCGGACCCTTGGCGACTCATTCTCATAGTAAGTCCTCGCTCCTTATTGCCTTGCTACACAGCGCCCCTTCACTGCCTCCATTCACTGCTATCTTGTCTACTATTGTCCTGCCACACAGCACCCCTTCACTGCCATCTTGTCCACACCAGGTCCCATTGCACGCTGCCCGCTTAACTCAATATCTGGTCCTTTCCCTTGCGCATACATCCGGCACACTATTCTCTTGGTCAAATATCCATTACTTCCTTCTGACTCCTGGCCGTATCCTGACAGTTCCTCCAACTTCCAGACTCCAATTCTATTCAACTTTCACAATGGACCCTCCCTACTGGTCCTTTACCCGACGTATCACCACCCCGTGGTTATGACAATACTCAGCCCTACCTCAATATCAACTTTAGCAGTTGACTATCCTTAACTCGACGAGCCTACGCTTACTAATTTTTTTCTTGATTTTCACCATGTCACGTGCACGTTACTTCAGGCAATCTTGCCTAGCGCACTTTTCTCTGTTTGTATGTTTGTATAATTGAGCTTATATGACCTTGCCCTTTTATTTTCTATTACCTTATTTCCCTTCCCGTTTCTCTTCACCCCTTTCCCTACCTTCTCCATCTATACCTACCCAGGCAACTTCCCAGGCACTTGTTACATCACTTAGTCCTGATGAGATCCTAATACCTAGCTGGGATCGAAACGTCGTCGACACATACATTTTCAACTCTATACTGTAATTCGTATCTAATTGTGGAGTATGAGATGTAAATTTGATTGTGACTTTTGCTCATCTACATTTTCACAAATTGAAAAGTCACTTTTAAGTCACTTGCCTGCGGTAAGGAAATCGGCTGATTTCCCATTACCTTGTCACGTCCTGCTCACTCACCTTCTGTATAATAATCTGTGCGTCGAATTTAATTGTGAATAAATATTTCTATCTTTCCAATTGAAACACTCGTAATCCCAATTTTGATTGTAAAATTGTGATATTGTAATTATCTACCTTGTATGGGACCACTGTTTTTCTTAACATATGTCCTACCTTGGTCCCTTCAGACTTTGTCTCCTTGTTTCCTTTTTTGAACACAACTAACTTAGTCATACGGATTGTACCTGGTACAGTGGGTTTCACTTACCTGACATTCAATGAGGGAGATACAGTCCCCATTGCCTACAAATCTCATTTGTGCACATCAGCAGAGATGCGTTTTTCCCCCATTGAGAAAATTCTTACAGCAGTACAGGTGGCGATCCTGAAGGAACGCTCTTTGGCTCAGGGAAAACGCATTCTTATGGTATCGCCTGTGCCTACTCTAGAGGCGGTCAGAAAGGCGAACGTACTGAATTCTAAGGCCTTACACCCGCATTGGATTCAGTGGGCGAGTTCTTTGACATCGGCTGTCACTTATTTTTGACCCATACTTGCAGACGCAGGAGTTTTTACAGTACGAACAAGTTCATTCTGCGCCACAGTTTTTGCTTCCTCTTGACCCATACAAGTGTATCGTTTATACCGACGGATCGGCGCAGCCGGTCGTTGGGTCCAAACATGCTTACTCGGCTGCCTGTGCTATTGTGGCGGGCTCTATGGTGGACTGTGAGTTTAAGTCTTACTTGGTCCACACACAGTCTCTCAGTGACTACACGGCTCAGTTAGCTGAGCTGCGGGCTTTAGTATTGGCTTTCGAATTCGCTGATCCGGATGTACCTACACTTATAGTGTGCGATTCTTTCTATTGAGGACAGTCCTTTAATGACAATCTATTCTTTTGGTCTCAAAATGATTATCGGGACTCTAAAGGTAGTGCAATTAAGCATAAAACGCTTTGGGTTCGAGTGGCAGCTCTTAAAGAAAGCTTTCCGCTCACACATGTTAAACATACTCTTGGCCACCAGCGTGTGGGAGCACATGCTGTTGGTAATTCTTTGGCTGATGAGGCAGCCAAATCTGCAGTTGCCACGTGTTCAGGAGCAGCAGTTACAAGGTCCATGACTAAAACTGATAATGACATTCTGGCAGCTATAGCTGCTACGAGGGATGGGACGGCGTTCCCGCAAGGTTTCCCTTCTAAGTATTCTTATCATTTATCACCGGAACAAGTTCCCTTCGCTTCCATTCCGTCAGTTGGGGATCAGCTGATTGCCAACGAGGACCGCAGGCTTCCTTTGATCGTGGCCGCTCACGAAGGCATGGCATCAGTGTGAGAAAGTGCCCTCTTTCTGCATGGTTGCCCCCACTTTTTGTTGAATTGCTGATGTACTTTGACTGAGTGTGCCCTGGGCTCCTGCTAATCAGGTACCCAGGGCCTATGTTCTTTCCCTAAAACTGCATTGAAGCCTAAACCCAATTGGCATCTCTGGCCACAGGTCAGCACTGTGACCAGAGAAGGCCTCTAAGGGCTGCAGCACTTATTGTGCCACCCTTAGAGGTCCTGTACCCTTGCACACACACACACACACACACGCACACACTGCCTTTGCAGGCTGCGTGTTTTGGTGCAGAACAAAGTGAAGAGTCGACATGGCACACATCCCTGTGTGCCATGCCTACAAACCACTGCCCTGGCATAGACCAGTCACCCCTCTAGCTGGGTGCACTATACCAGTGGTGAGGGTACAGGTGCATGAGTCCTGTACCCCTACAGTGTCTAAGTCAATTCTTAGACATTGTAAGTGCAGTGCTGCCATTAAGAGTATATGGTGCTGGGAGTCTGTCATTACGAACTCCAGAGCACCATAATGGCTACACTGAAAACTGAGAAGTTTGGTATCAAACGTCTCAGCACATTAAACCCACACTGATGCCAGTGTGGGATTTAATGAAAAATGTAAACAGAGGGCATCTTAGAGATGCCCCCTGAAAACTAACCCACCTCTAGTGTCCAGGCTGAGTGGCTGCTTTCAGCTGCCACCACCAGACATGTTTCTGGACCCCTGGGTCGAGAGCCTGCTGCTCTCTGGGGCCTGGAACAATGCACATCCTGGGACGAGGTGCCAAGCCTCCTCCCCAAAGATGGGCAGGGTTCACGAAGGGGAAGCTTCAAAGGCTTGCCACCTTTGTGAGCTTCCCCAGGCCACTTGCTGCTCTCAGGAACTGGTCCCCACTGGTTCTGACCCCCACTTTGGGCCAGAGAACCGGCGGGATAAACAAGTGAGGAAGAGAGGTGTGCCCACCTCTGCCAACTCCACCCCTCAGGTGGGGGAGGCGAGGCGAAGCACAACTCTCAGTCCCCGCCATCTTGCAGATGGGGGGACTCAGTCAACCAGGGACAGGCTCATGCCCCCTCCCACTGGAGGGTAGCAAAATAGGTGGTGTACCCACCCCAGGGAATGGATCCATTGGTCCCTACCTTTTACCTACCTGTAACACCCCTAAATCTAGTATTTAGGGGCACCCCTGAACCTTGCTTCCACAGACAAGAAGAAACTACAAGAAGAAGAAGGACCGAACAGCCGTGAGCAGCTAACAAGAGGAACACGCCCACTGATTTGGCCCCAGGCCTACCGGCCTGTCTCCACCTCGAACCTTCTCCTGCGAAATCCCGGTGTGTCCTGCAGCCAGCAACCTCGAAAACCCCGGAGGACCTGCCTGCCTATAACCACAAAGTCTGTCTCCCGTGAACACTGGATTTGTTCATCTGCAACCTCTGGTTGCGGCCGGATACCGCGGATCCGCCCCACTCTGCACCCGCCGTCCACGGCCCGAGATCGAGTGGGCAAACACCACGAGGAGGTCCCGCCAATGATCCTAACCGGAGATCCGGCGACCCCTGACCTGCCTCAAGCCTCCAGCCGACGCCTGCAGCCTAAATCCTGAATGTCCCCCCAACCGCGACCAGGAGCTGGTAAGAAGATCCGACCCCAAAAGGCGGCCGGGTGCAGAGTGTTGAGGCCCAATGTTATCCTATGGAGGATAGGGGGTCTCCGGTTGGTGGCTGCTGGCAAGCAGGCCACTGGGTTGTGGGAGCAAAGCTCCTAGGGTTTAGGTCAGTCAAGTAGGGAACGAAATTAGCACCAAAGGTGCACCCTCAGCGGCACTAGGGCGGCCGGGTGCAGGGTGCTGTTTTGAGGTTGGGTGCTTTGTTGTTTTCAATGGAGCACCTCCGGTTAGAAGAAACGCTGCAGGCTCGGGGACGAGGATCTTCTGGGTGCGACCACCACTTCGAGGGGTAAGTTGGGATGTCTTGGGTTGGTTAGGCACCGTTGGTTTGGGCACACAAGGCCGTGGGGCGTCGGGTGCAGGGGTGCCTTGG
Organism: Calotriton arnoldi; assembly: GCA_963921515.1. Lineage (NCBI taxonomy): Eukaryota > Metazoa > Chordata > Amphibia > Caudata > Salamandridae > Calotriton > Calotriton arnoldi. The sequence continues at coordinate 1,722,896 of CAWUFW010003213.1, read as the reverse complement.
GACGTCGGAGAGTCTTACCCGCTCTGGTCGCGGTAGAGGGATCCTCTGGATTGAGGCTGCAGGCGTCGACTGGAGGCTTGAGGCAGGTTAGGAGTCACCGGATCTCGGGTCAGGATCGCCGGGGTGACCTCCTCGTGGTGTTTTTCCACTCGAGCTCGGGCCGGGTTCGGCGGGTGCAGAGTGGGCTGGATTCGCGGTATCCGGCCGGAGCCAGAAGCTGCAGTTTGAACAAGTCCGGTGTTCACGGGAGTAGCAGGCTTGGAAGTGAAGGCAGGCAGGTCCTCCGGGGTTCTCGAGGTTGCTGGCTGCAGGACACACCGGAATTTCGCTGGAGCAGGTTCGAGGTGGATCAAATGTCAAAATAAAGGACCCCCTGCTACTAATAGTAGTTCCCAGGGCAGGGAAAATACAAATCTGAAGAATAACAACCCTAGGCAACACTAGGCCCAGTTAATTATATGGACCTATTCAAAACAACTTGATGCTAACAGGGACTCAGTGTACTACAGATTCAAATTAAAAACTTGTATTGTATCGAAGTGCTTTTTCGGCGAGTAGCACGCTACTCCGGGACCCATAGAGGATTAGTGTTGAATTAGTATTATTAGTGCAATTTCATATTTAAAAATTAATTGTATCAGACATGTACATCACTATACAAAATACAATACACTGTACTAAATAATACCACATTCAAAAGTACAGTAAACAAACATATAAAAAATCTAAGTTGGTGTATAGTTTGTAAAAGGATTCTCACAACTGGATACATAAACACATACATATAAAGGATTTCACAAATGACATAGTGGCTGAATAATAAGGTTTCTTAGTTTCTCTAAGCGCGTTTCGGCGTGCTGAGCGCCTTCTTCAGGAAAGCCACAGTGATTCCTAGACAAACAATAAAATAGACAATAGACAAAAAAAGCACTAAATGTAGGAACATAAATGTACACAGTCTTGGATCTATATTTCATAATTAATATTATACACCATGTATACCTATATATATCTCCGTGTCTATGATGAAAAGAAAGAGAAAAAGAGATTGAACCACAAAAAGAATATAGAAGAAAGAAGAAAAGAGGATGTGTTTTCCTTCAGTTTAGATTCAGTGTTTCTAATTTTCACAGTATAGAAACAGACCCAATCACAATAAAAGGGCAGGATATATATAATTTAGAATAGCTTCTAATTTTCACAGTCTAGAGACCGACTTAATAATAGCGAGGAGAAGGATGTATATCCTCTAGAATAGCTACAAAAAGGAAAGGAAAAGTTACCACATGCGAAAACCACACCATATGTGATGTTCAGAAAAGAAAATAGTGAATGGTGAAAGTGGAAGTGAAAATGGACTCTAAAGCACAAGTTACTAACTTGTGTAACGATATATCTGTAAGAGACAGTAGTTAGTGACAGATTCCTTACCTTAGAATATCCCCAGGCGTCAGGCTGGATCCGGAAAGTTTTTGCGTAGCAGTACCCTTGCGCGTCGGTAGGCGTCGTCGTGCGGCTCCGCGCCCGTCGGCATGACATCGCGGGCAGTACTTAGACGCCGCCCCTGCGCGCGGACGTCAGTTCTGTACACGACTTTCCGCGCCAGGAAAGCAGAGCCATGCAAGAAGCTGACATAGGTGTCTGAAAAATACTAGGGCCCTGAAAGGGATGTCCTTAACCCTAGAAATCAGTTTGCAGAACGGGGAGGATGGGTGGGCGGTAGGAATCTGTCACTAACTACTGTCTTACAGATATATCGTTACACAAGTTAGTAACTTGTGCATCTGAAAGACACGTTAGTGACAGATTCCTTACCTTACAATAGATACCCCAGCAATACCAACCCCGGTGGTGGGTCTGCGAACAGATTCAGACAAGGAAGTCCCGGAGGACAGAACGGCCAAAGAAGCCGTCCCTCCGGACCTGGCTGTCAAGGCAGTAATGTTTGGTAAACGTGTGCAGCGAGGCCCACGTAGCTGCCTGACATATATCCTGTAACGGAACACCGCGGCCTAAAGCCGTGGTAGCAGCCGTAGCCCTGGTGGAATGGGCACGCAGCCCAACAGGAGGCTCCTTCTTAGCCAAAGAATAACAGGCCTTGATACACAAGATGACCCAGCGGGAGATGGTCCTCTTGTGTACCGCCCGACCTTTTGGCGCCCACGTAGCCAACAAAGAGCTGGTCATCCACCCGGAACTGTTGTGTGCGGTTGAGGTAAAAGGAAAGCGCACGTTTTGGGTCCAGACGGTGGAGCCTCTCTTCCTCTCTGGAAGGATGCGGAGGCGGAAAGAAGGTGGGCAAAGTGATGGTCTGCCCAATGTGGAAGGCAGTAACCACCTTTGGCAAGAAGGACGGACGCGTCCTAAGAACAACCTTGTCTGGATGAACAGACAGAAAGGGGGTTTGCATGAAAGAGCCTGGAGCTCACTCACCCGCCGAGCGGAGGTGATGGCCACCAGAAAGGCTGTCTTCAGAGTAAGAAGACGAAGAGGACAGTTATGCAGAGGCTCAAAGGGAGGGCACATTAAGAAGGTAAGAACCAAATTTAAGTCCCACTGAGGCATTATAAACGGAACAGGAGGAAAGAGGTGCGTAATGCCTTTAAGAAACCTGTTAACAGGGGACTTAAAAAGAGAGGGCTGATCAGGAAGCCTGAGGAAGGCCGAGATTGCACAAAGATAGCCCTTGATGGCACCCAGGGCAGAACCCTGTTGGGCCAGAGAAAGAAGGAACAGAAGAACCTCAGAAAGAGGGGCAGAAAGGGGATTCACAGCCTTTGCTGTGCACCATGCCACAAACTTGTTCCACCTGCAGGCGTATACCATCTTAGTGGCGGGACGCCTGGCTGCCAGAATCACATCACAAACTTCGGGAGGCAAGTCGAGATGAATCAACTGCCGCCGCTCAATCTCCACGCAAGCAGGTGTAGACTGGACAGGTTCGGGTGGAGGACGTCCCCTGCTGCTGCGACAGAAGATCCTCCCGAAGAGGCAGACGGATCGGGGGATCGATGCTCATATTGAGTAGCTCGGGATACCAAACTCTTCGAGCCCAGTCCGGAGCCACAAGAATGACTTGGGCCCAGTCGCGCCGAATCTTCGTCAACACTCTGGGTAGAAGTGGTATAGGCGGAAAGGCGTACAACAGACCGCAACTCCACTCGCGATGAAAAGCGTCGCCGAGCGAGTGCCGCCTTGGAAATTCCAACGCGCAGAACTGCTGACATTGCGCGTTCTCTTCGGTGGCGAACAGATCTAACCAAGGCTCTCCCCACTGCTGAAAGAGACCTTGCACCACCTCCGAGTGAAGACGCCATTCGTGATCCATCATGCACCTGCGGCTGAGTTCGTCCGCCCTGGCGTTCAGGGAACCTGCCAGGTGTTGGAACCATCAGGAATATGCCCTGATGTTCCAGCCATGTCCAGAGACGCAGAGCCTCCTGACATAGGGTCCACGACCCCACCCCGCCCCTGTTTGTTGCAGTACCACATGGCGGTGGTGTTGTCTGTGAACACCTGCACTACCTTCCCTTTGACAGAGGGAAGGAATGCCTTGAGTGCAAGTCGGATCGCCCGGAGCTCCAGAAGGTTGATATGGAGCTGGACTCGCCGGAGACCAGAGGCCTCTGATCTCCGCCTCTCCCATGTGACCGCCCCATCCCAGAAAGGACGCGTCCGTCACGACTGTGTGCTCTGGCTGGTGAAGGGAGAGGGATCTGCCCATGACCCATTGCCGGTTCGAAAGCCACCACTGCAACTGTTTTGCAGTCCCCTCCGAGATCTGGACGTGATCGGACAGGTTGCTCTGGTGCTGCGCCCACTGGAACTTCAGGTCCCACTGCAGAGCCCGCATATGCCATCGGGCATGATCGACCAGCAGGATGCAGGAGGCCCAGCAGCCTCAGGGTCATCCGTACCGAAACGCAGGATAGAGGCCGAAAGATCGGAATCATAGCCTGAATATCCCGGACTCGCCGTTCGGGAGGATAGGCCCGAAACTGCGTCGTGTCCAGAACTGCTCCGATGAAAAGGAGCTGTGGAGAAGGAATCGGGTGCGACTTCGGCACGTTGATGGAGAACCCCAGCGAGTGCAGGAGTTCGGCCGTAGTCTGGAGGTGGGAGACGACTGCCTGGGACGAGCCCGCCTTCAGCAGCCAGTCGCCGAGGTAGGGGAAGACTGGAACCCCTGCCCGGCGCAGGTGAGCTGCGACCACCGCCATCACTTTCGTGAACACCCGAGGGGCGCTGGTAAGGCCAAAAGGGAGCACGGTGAACTGAAAATGCTCGAGGCCTACCGTGAACCGCAGGTAACGCCGGCAGGACGGGGATGTGGAAATATGCGTCCTGCAAGTCCAACGCTACCATCCAGTCTCCAGGGTCGAGAGCAGTCAAGACCTGAGCTAGGGTGAGCATCTTGAACTTCTCCTTCCGGAGGAAGCGATTGACGTTCCGGAGGTCCAAGATAGGACGCATGTCCTCCTTGTCCTTTTGGGGACCAGAAAGTAGTGGGAGTAGCAACCACGCCCTATCTTCTGGGGTCGGAACTGCCGATGGCCCTCTTGGCCAAGAGGGCCGCGACTTCCTTCTGAAGAAGCACCAAGTGATCCCCTGACATGCGGTGGAATTGAGGTGGCATGGCTGGGGGTGGTCTCGAAGGGGAGGGAGTAGCCCTTCGGACAATGTCCAAGACCCACCTGTCCGAGGTGATGGCACGCCAGTGGTGAAGGTGATGGCGAACCCTGCCTCCTACTGGCGTGCTGTGCACCTGAAAGGAAGGACTAGGAGGGCTTGGAGGCCGCGGACGGGGCGGGGTTTGTGCCCTGACCCGCACGCTGGTTGCCTGACCCGCCACGGCGGGAGCCACGTCCTCTGCCACGCGAAGACGCTTGCTGCGCGGGCCGGTGGCTGGGCAGCGGACGTGATTGGGCACCCCTTCCGTGGCCACGAAAGGGGCGAAAAGCAGATGGCTGCGGAGGGCGTACAGCAGAAAGGCCCAGGGACTTGGCCGTTGCCCGCGAGTCCTTAAACACTCCAGCGCATGGTCTGCCTTGTTCCCAAAAAAGACCGACTCTCATCAAAGGGCATGTCCATAAGAGTGTTTTGGACATCACCCGAGAAACCAGTGGTTCTCAGCCAGGCATGCCGGCGCAGCGCCACTGTCGTCGCAAGCGATCTGCCTAGCGAGTTGGTGGTATCAAGGCCACATCTGATGGTGTACTTTGCCGCATCTCTTCCCTCCGCAATGGTGCGGGTAAGCAGTGTCTGGACCTCCTCAGAACACTGGGGCAGAACTTGCGCCACCGAGTCCCACAAGGAGTGGGAATATCGGCCCAAGAGGCAAGTGGTATTGACGTACCGCAAGCCAGCACTGGATGAAGAAAAGACTTTCTTCCCAAATTGATCCAGGCGTTTGGATTCCCTATCCGGGGAGCGGTAGGGAAGGCGCTTGGGAAGCAGAGGCTTGGACCACCAAGCTCTCAGGGGTGGGGTGTTGGGAGAGGAACAGGGGGTCGCCCGGAGCAGGGCGATGGCGTCGGGCCACGTTCCTATCCACAGGAGCCCCTGTGGTGGGCTTGGACCAGGTGCCCAAAAGAATATCTGAAAGCGCCTCGTTAAACGGCAGCAGTGGCTCCGAGGAGGTAGCCGCCGGCTGAAGCACTTCCGTCAGGATGTTAGTCCTGACAGCCACGGTAGGCAACTGGAGGTGTAAGGCCCCAGCTGCTCTACGCAACACCGTTGCAAAGTTTGCTCCCTCCTCCGTTGCCACGGAAGGAGGAGACAGCATGCCAGAGTCAGGGGAGGTGTCCAGACCACTGGCATCCCCAAGCTCCTCAGCCAGTCCTGATCAAACTCACGTTGCTGTGTGAGAGGGTCATCAGACCCCTCCCAGTTCTCCTCATCCTCCAATTCTGGTTCAAAATAAGGAGGAGGGACATGCGGGACCCAAGGTCTCATCGGCGTCGGAGCCGGCGTCGCGTGACGCCAGTCCGGCGCCGTGTCCGGATCCGGAGAGAACCGGGGAACGACGCCGCCCGGAGCCCCGGGCGGCGTCGGGAACGGCACCGGAGAGATCGGCGCCGGTGGAGGTGTCGTCAGGTCAACCGGCGTCGATTGGGGTTGCGGCAGCGCCGGGGTCGAGGCCGGGACCGAGGCTGGTGTGACAGGGGGCGCCGGAACCGGAGTCGCCGGCGGCACCGGAAAAACCCCATCAGGGCCCGCGGGGCCAGAAGGCGCACCCTTGAGGCCCGAAGAGGCGGGCCATGGCCGACAGGAACTCCTGTATCTCGGCCGGAGTCGCCCCCGAACCCGGGAAGGACGGGTAATGCGGGGGCAGCTCCGCAGGCACTCCCGGAGCCGCGGGGGCGGGGACGGTGCCGACAGGACCCTCAGCTGAGTCGCGAGACCGGCGAGGGGAAGTCGCCGAGCGATGACGCTTCTTCGACTTCTTATGCTTCGACTTACCGGAGGAGTGCGAAGACTTGGACCCCGACGCCTGATGAGGACTCCGCGACCGGCCCTCGACCTCTCGCGTGACCGTGGCGCGGAGCCGACTGCCGGACCTCGAGGAGCTTTCGAGACCGCTCTCGCAAAGCCTTCGGATGCAAGGCCCGGCAGTCGGGGCACGACTTCGTGTCGCGGCCGAGGCAGTAGAGACATTCCTGATGCGGGTCTGTGATCGACATCATTCGACCACAGGCGCCGCATGGCTTGAAGCCGGGCATCCCTACCGACACCTTCGGAGTCGAGAGACTCGAGAAAACAGTGAAAAATCACAAAAAACTTAGCCAAAAATGACTAGGCACTGCTCTTCCCGGATCTGCGCTTACTGGCGCGGAAAAAGAAAGAACTGACGTCAGCGCGCAGGGGCGGCGTCTAGCACTGCCCGCGACGCCATCCCGGCGCCGCACGAAGTCGCCACCGACGCGCAAGGGTACTGCTACGCAAAAATTTTCTGGATCCAGCCTGACGCCTGGGGATATTCTAAGGTAAGGAATCTGTCACTAACGTGTCTCTTTCAGATACAATAAGTATACAACTTACCCAAGAATAAATGGTATGGGGCCCAATGGATGTATGGAGCCAGAGGTATGAAAATCAAATAGATAATTACTAAAAGAAGAGAATGGCAATATCGGACAGGATTCATAATTTTACAAAGACAACACTGGGGTTGTGGGCCTGATCAGAGTGGTATTAGTCAAAGTTCTAATTACCTCCACTTGGGGCTGGAAGGCCTAATCTTCCACGTTGGCAGGTTAAAAATTGATAATACTCTAATGATATTTCTACAACTAAGGAAAAACAAAAAGTAAAGAATAAAGATGGAGTTTACTGACTAAGAGTTTGTGACTCTAGTAGGTTCAAACACTAATTTTGGCAATATCTCCAACTCTAATATTAGAGGGAATGATGAAGTTAATCAACTCATTTTTCTAAAAAAGAAATTGAAACGCATGGAAGCGCATGAAGAGTTCATGCTTGAGTACTTGAGGGCAGGGGTGATCCCTTAGGGCTTAAGGGTACGTAACATCCCAGGCCTCTTTGTCCACATTAAACAATTTTTGGAAAAATTGACCCTAATCGCGAATAGGTGTTCTCGCGATTTAATGATCCTCATCATAGAAACTGCCAAAGAGTTGGTGGCATCGTTAAAAAACGAATTGGCTGAATTAGAGGAAAAAATTAGAAAAAACAATGCTTTGGAAGAGGCTAAAAAGAAATTGGAGGAAGCTGATAGAGAATTGGCTTCCTTTACTGAGTATCTAATTAAACATAAAACTGACAAATTAAATAAAGATATACGGTACAATTCACGAGAAAAGACCTATCCCTATTTGGCGGAAAACTTTTACAAACAGAATCAATACTCCAATGACGATAGTCCAAGGAATCGTCGAGTCCATACCTTCTGAGATACTTCAGATTCTGAAGGAGAAGGTAATGGTTATCAGTATGACCAACAGGGATCCCGTAAACTATTTGACCTTAAGCAGGGCACCATGCAGCCTTTTTTAGGCCAGCGAGGTGCCCGAAGGGGCAGGCAGAAAGTTCGCTTCCAGACTCAATTCCGAGGCAACTACCAGACACAATATTACCAGCCGAACAATCAACATATGCTGGAAACACGCAACGGCCAATACTGGAGGCAGGGAACATAATACCAATCTTTAACTTATCGTCAGTATCTTTAGATACGTCTTGTACTGCCCTCTTGTCCAAAGGTCTTTCATTTGTGCCCCACACAAAGACCAATATGTTTGAACTATACCAGGACATTATCACTTTCTTTAGAAAGATTAGACTCAAAAAATTCTTTGCAGACAGCGAAGCCCCCCTTGACGTATCTTTCGGGTTTATCGAACCCTTCTACATTTACTCCGACTCTGGACCAAGTGGGTCCAGAAGTTGCAGTATTCGAACATACAGTACTAAACCGTCTAGAAAAAAATACAAAATTCATTCCGAAGCCAGTGTATAATCTTAATAAAGACGAATATACTTCCCTTCAGATGATCTCTCATGAGAAAGCACTTCCCATCAAATGTTGTGATAAAGGCGGAGGGCATTGTCGTGCTCGATCCTTCAACTTATGCAAACAAAATGAAAACGCTACTTAGTGACCAAAACTTTTACGTTAGAGTCACTCGGGACCCGACTCAGAAAGTAGCATCAAAGACCCACCATATCACTACTAATGCTTTACAAAATGGAAACATTTGTACTAAGGAGTTTGACTATCTGAATCGTACGGAACCCAAGATGACTTGCATATATGGGATTCCTAAAATTCACAAAGATGTTGTAGATCCACCATATTGTCAGATTGTTTCAACTATCGGATCCATTACAGAACCCCTCTCAAAATACACAGATAATCTGTTGAGGCCACACATCTCTAAAATTCCATCTTATGTCATGGACACTAGAGCCATCATAAATAAAGTCGAAAATCTTCCTTTCAACGATACTAGACACTTCTTAATTACGTTAGACATTGAATCATTATATAGTAACATCCCGCAGCGTGAAGCCATTGAGGCGGTCACCTGGTTTATAGATGAATTCAACATACCTTGTCCTAAAACCTTTCTTTTGAAAAGTCTAGAAATTGTACTAACAGAGAATACGTTTGAGTTTGGTAACACCTTATACAAACAGATCAAAGGTGTAAGCATGGGGGCTTCAGTAGCCCCTTCAGTAGCAAACATCTACATGGCGCTCTTCGAAATGAAACATTTATAATGAAGTGGCGCCATTCTTTGAATCAGTTACCCACTGGTCCAGATACATAGATGACATCTTTTTTATCTGGACCGATACTGAAGAAAGCTTGACTGAATTTTTAGAATGGCTCAATCTGTGCGATCACAATCTTAAATTCACTTCTCACACAAGCCAAAGCCAAGTAGAATTCCTAGATATTCTCATTCACCACAATGCCGGTGTACTTGAGGTAGACCTCTTCGTTAAGCCAACTGCACGCAATACGCTGTTACATTTTAATAGCTACCATCCGCGTGCCCAGAAACAGAGTATACCATTCGGGCAGTTTTTGCGACTGCGCCGAAATTGCTCTAACCTACAAGATTTTGATCGCCAAGCAAGTACCATGAAAACAAAATTTCTAACGAGAGGCTACCCACACAGATTGATTCGAGAATCTTACAAGAGAGCGAGATTCTACGACAGAGACTCACTTTTAAAAAGGAAAATGCTACTTACCAGTATGCATCTGTTCTTGGCATGTAGAGCTGCAGAATTATATACTTGTGCATAGATCGCCATCTGGTGTTGGGCTCGGATGTTTGCACTTTGTTGTTGTATTGGAAGAAGTTCTTTGTAGTCACGAGATAGGTGACTCCTCCTTAGGACGATAGTGCGCATGGGCATCGACTCCATCCTCAGATTGTTTTTCGCCATAAAGGGTGATGATGGAGTTTGTGAGAAACAGAGAGAGATGTCCATGTGTGATGTATCTAAGTAAGATAGCACTGCAACAGATAAAGGTACCCGGGAGGGGGTGGGCGTATAAAATTCTGCAGCTCTACATGCCAAGAACAGATGCGTACTGGTAAGTAGCATTTTCCGTTCAAGGCATATGAGATGCAGAATATATACTTGTGCATAGACTCTACAGTAGTACTCTCTCTAGCGGTGGCCACCTGTATCTGTTGCAGTGGTTTGAAAAAGTGTCCTTAGTACAGCCTGGCCCATACTAGCCTGTTGTTTTGCCTGCACATCTACACAATAGTGTTTTGTGAAAGTGTGCGGTGTAGACCATGTTGCTGCTTTACAAATGTCATCTATGGGAATGTTCCCTAAGAATGCCATAGAAGCCCCTAGTTTGCGTGTGGAATGCGTTCTATCGGGGATAGATAATGTACGCTTTGCTCTTTGGTAGCATATTTGGGTGCATTTAACGATCCACCTGGCAATTCCAGCTTTTGATATAGGGTTGCCCTTATGTGGTGGTGAGAAAGCTACAAAAAGTTGTTTAGATTTCCTGAAAGTTTTTGTCCTTTCAATGTAGTAAAGGATAGCTCTTTTGACGGTGGAAAGCAGAAACGACTTTTGGTAAGAATTTAGGGTTTGTCCTAAGAACCACTTTGTTGTGATGTATTTGCAAAAATGGTTCTTGTATGGTTAATGCCTGGAGTTCACCAACTCTTCAGGGAGATGTGATCGCTACAAGGAAAGCTACTTTCCATGTGAGAAATTGTAACTCACATTTATGTAAAGGTTCAAATGGGGGACCCATGAGCCTGGTAAGGGCAATGTTTAGGTTCCACTCTGGAGAGGGTGGAACTCTGGGAGGAATTATCCTTTTAAGGCCTTCCATGAATGCTTTGATGGCAGGTACCTTAAACAATGACAAGTGTTGTCTGTTTTGTAGGTAAGCGGCTATGGCAGCAAGATGTAATCGTATAGATGTGTATGCCAGATTACATCTTTGTAGATGCAAGAGATAAATAATGTTTTGAATTGAAGCGTCTAGTGGATTGATGCACAAGTTACTAACTTGTGTAACGATATATCTGTAAGAGACAGTAGTTAGTGACAGATTCCTTACCTTAGAATATCCCCAGGCGTCAGGCTGGATCCGGAAAGTTTTTTGCGTAGCAGTACCCTTGCGCGTCGGTAGGCGGCGTCGTGCGGCTCCGCGTCCGTCGCCGGCGTCGTGATCGCCGGGATGACGTCGCGGGCAGTACTTAGGCGCCGCCCTGCGCGCTGACGTCAGTTCTGTACACGACTTTCCGCGCCAGGAACGCAGAGCCATGCAAGAAGCTGACATAGGTGTCTGAAAAATACTAGGGCCCTGAAAGGGATGTCCTTAACCCTAGAAATCAGTTCGCAGAACGGGAGGATGGGTGGGCGGTAGGAATCTGTCACTAACTACTGTCTCTTACAGATATATCGTTACACAAGTTAGTAACTTGTGCATCTGAAAGAGACACGTTAGTGACAGATTCCTTACCTTAGAATAGATACCCCAGCAATACCAACCCCGGTGGTGGGTCTGCGAACAAAGATCAGACAAGGAAGTCCTGGAGGACAGAACGGCCAAAGAAGCCGTCCCTCCGGACCTGACTGTCAAGGCAGTAATGCTTTGTAAACGTGTGCAGCGAGGCCCACGTAGCTGCCTGACAGATAACCGGCAGCGGAACACCGCGGCCCAAGGCCGTGGTAGCAGCCGCTGCCCTGGTGGAATGGGCACGCAGCCCAACAGGAGGCTCCTTTAGCCAAAGAATAGCAGGTCTTGATGCACAAGGTAACCCAGCGGGAGATGGTCCTCTTGTGCACCGCCCGACCTTTTTGGCGCCCACGTAGCCAATAAAGAGCTGGTCATCCACCCGGAAGTGTTTTGTGCGGTCAATATAGAAGGAGAGCGCACGTTTTGGGTCCAGACGGTGGAGCCTCTCTTCCTCTCTGGAAGGATGCGGAGGCGGAAAGAAGGTGGGCAAAGTGATGGTCTGCCCAATGTGGAAAGCAGTAACCACCTTTGGCAAGAAGGACGGACGCGTCCGAAGAACAACCTTGTCTGGATGAACAGACAGAAAGGGAGGTTTGCAAGATAGAGCCTGGAGCTCACTCACCCGCCGAGCGGAGGTGATGGCCACCAGAAAGGCTGTCTTCAGAGTCAGAAGACGAAGAGGACAGTTATGTAGAGGCTCAAAGGGAGCGCACATTAAAAAGGTAAGAACCAAGTTTAAGTCCCACTGAGGCATCACAAACGGAACAGGAGGGAAGAGGTGAGTAATGCCTTTTAAGAACCTGTTAACAACAGGGGACTTGAAAAGGGAGGGCTGATCAGGGAGCCTGAGGAAGGCCGAGATAGCACAAAGATAACCCTTGATGGTACCCAGGGCAGAACCCTGTTGGGCCAGAGAGAGAAGGAACAGAAGGACCTCAGAAAGAGGGGCAGAAAGGGGATCCACAGCCTTTGCTGTGCACCATGCCACAAATTTGTTCCACCTGCAGGCGTATACCACCTTAGTGGAGGGACGCCTGGCTGCCAGAATCACATCACAAACTTCGGGAGGCAAGTCGAAAGGAATCAACTGCCGCCGCTCAATCTCCACGCAAGCAGGTGTAGACTGGACAGGTTCGGGTGGAGGACCGTCCCCTGCTGCTGCGACAGAAGATCCTCCCGAAGAGGCAGACGGATCGGGGGATCTACGCTCATATTGAGTAGCTCGGGATACCAAACTCTTCGAGCCCAGTCCGGAGCCACAAGAATGACTTGGGCCCGGTCGTGCCGAATCTTCTTCAACACTCTGGGTAGAAGTGGTATAGGCGGAAAGGCGTACAATAGACCGCAACTCCACTCGTGACGAAAAGCGTCGCCGAGCGAGTGCCGCCTTGGAAATTCCAACGCGCAGAACTGATGACATTGCGCGTTCTCTTCGGTGGCGAATAGATCTAACCAAGGCTCTCCCCACTGTAGAAAGAGTCCTTGCGCCACTTCCGAGTGAAGACGCCATTCGTGATCCATCATGCACCTGCGGCTGAGTTCGTCCGCCCTGGCGTTCAGGGAACCTGCCAGGTGTTGAACCACCAGGAACATGCCCTGGTGTTCCAGCCATGTCCAGAGGCGCAGAGCCTCCTGACAAAGGGTCCACGACCCCACCCCGCCTTGTTTGTTGCAGTACCACATGGCAGTGGTGTTGTCTGTGAACACCTGCACTACCTTCCCTTTGACAGAGGGAAGGAATGCCTTGAGTGCAAGTCGGATCGCCCGGAGCTCCAGAAGGTTGATATGGAGCCGGGACTCCGCCGGAGACCAGAGGCCTCTGATCTCCGCCTCTCCCATGTGACCGCCCCATCCCAGAAGGGACGCGTCCGTCACAACTGTGTGCTCTGGCTGGGGAAGGGAGAGGGATCTGCCCATGACCCATTGCCGGTTCGAGAGCCACCACTGCAACTGTTTTGCAGTCCCCTCCGAGATCTGGACGTGATCGGACAGGTCGCCCTGGTGCTGCGCCCACTGGAACTTCAGGTCCCACTGCAGAGCCCGCATATGCCATCTGGCATGAGTGACCAGCAGGATGCAGGAGGCCATGAGGCCCAGCAGCCTCAGGGTCATCCGTACCGAAACCCAGGATAAGGGCTGAAAGATCGGAATCATAGCCTGAATATCCCGGACTCGCCGTTCGGGAGGATAGGCCCGAAACTGCGTCGTGTCCAGAACTGCTCCGATGAAAAGGAGCTGTGGAGAAGGAATCAGATGCGACTTTGGCACATTGATGGAGAACCCCAGCGAGTGCAGGAGTTCGGCCGTAGTCTGGAGGTGGGAGACAACTGCCTGGGACGAGCCCGCCTTCAGCAGCCAGTCGTCGAGGTAGGGGAAGACTGAAACCCCTGCCCGGCGCAGATGAGCTGCGACCACCGCCATCACTTTCGTGAACACCCGAGGGGCACTGGTAAGGCCAAAGGGGAGCACGGTGAACTGAAAATGCTCGAGGCCTACCGTGAACCGAAGGTAACGCCGGTGGGCCGGCAGGACGGGGATGTGGAAATAGGCGTCCTGCAAGTCCAACGCTACCAACCAGTCTCCGGGGTCGAGGGCAGTCAAGACCTGAGCTAGGGTGAGCATCTTGAACTTCTCCTTCCGGAGGAAGCGATTGACGTTCCGGAGGTCCAAGATAGGACGCATGTCCTCCTTGTCCTTTTGGGCACCAGAAAGTAGTGGGAGTAGCAACCACGCCCTACTTCTGGGGTCGGAACATGCTCGATGGCCCTCTTGGCCAAGAGGGCCGTGACTTCCTTCTGTAGAAGCACCAAGTGATCCCCTGACATGCGGTGGAATTGAGGTGGCATGGCTGGGGGGTGGTCTCGAAGGGGAGGGAGTAGCCCTTCGGACAATGTCCAAGACCCACTTGTCCGAGGTGATGGGACGCCAGTGGTGAAGGTGATGGCGGACCCTGCCTCGACTGGCGTGCTGTGCACCTGAAAGGAGGGACTAGGAGGGCTTGGAGGCCGCGGACGGGTTGGAGGTGGTGGCCTGACCCGCACGCTGGTTGCCCGAACCGCCACGGCGGTATCCACGCCCTCGGCCACGCGAAGGCGCTTGCTGCGCGGGCCGTTGGCCGGGCTGTGGACGTGATTGGGCGCCCTTCCGTGGCCACGAAAGGGGCGAAAAGCAGACGTATGCGGAGGGCGCACAACAGCAAGGCCCAGGGACTTAGCAGTAGCCCGTGAATCCTTGAAACGCTCCAGCGCATGGTCCGCCTTGAACCAAAGAGACCGACTCCATCAAAGGGCATGTCCATGAGAGTATTCTGGACATCCCCTGAAAAACCAGTGGTTCTCAGCCAGGCGTGGCGACGCAGCGCCACCGTCGTTGCAAGCGATCTGCCCAGCGAGTCGGCGGTATCAAGGCCACAGCGGATGGTATACTTAGCCGCATCACGCCCTTCCGCAATAGCGCGGGTAAGCAGTGTCTGGACCTCCTCAGAACACTGCGGCAAAACATCAGCCACCGAATCCCACAGGGAGTGGGTGTATCGGCCCAAGAGGCAAGCGGTATTAACAGACCGCAAGCCAGCACTGGAGGAAGAGAAAGCCTTCTTCCCAAAGTGATCCAGGCGCTTGGATTCCCTATCCGGAGGGGCGGTAGGGAAGGCTGTTTGGGAGGCAGAGGCTTGGACAACCAAGCTCTCAGGGGTGGGGTGTTGGGAGAGAAACAGGGGGTCGCCCGGAGCCGGGCGATGGCGTCGGGCCACGTTCCTATCCACAGGAGCCCCTGTGGTGGGTTTGGACCAGGCACCCAAAAGAACGTCAGTGAGTGCATCGTTGAACGGCAGCACAGGCTCCGAAGAGGAGGCCGCCGGCTGAAGCACTTCAGTCAGGAGGTTAGTCCTGACGGCCACTGTAGGCAACTGGAGATTTAAGGCTCCAGCAGCTCTACGCAACACCGTTGCAAAATTAGCCCCTCCTCCGTTGCCACGGGAGGAGACAGCATGCCAGAGTCGGGGAGGTATCCAGCCCACTGGCATCCCCAAGTTCCTCAACCCAGTCCGGGTCAAACTCGCACTGTTGTGTGAGAGGGTCGTCAGACCCCTCCCAGCTCTCCT
Organism: Calotriton arnoldi; assembly: GCA_963921515.1. NCBI lineage: Eukaryota > Metazoa > Chordata > Amphibia > Caudata > Salamandridae > Calotriton > Calotriton arnoldi. The sequence continues at coordinate 1,707,321 of CAWUFW010003213.1, read as the reverse complement.
GGTCCTCCTCAGGTTGAAAAGATGGAGGAGGAGGGACATAAGGGACCCAAGGCCTCATCGGCGCCGGAACCGGCGGCCGGGCGACGCCGGTCCGGCTCCATGTCCGGACCCGGGAGAACCGGGAACGACGCCGCCCGGAGCCCCGGACGGCGCCGGAAACGGCACCGGGGACATCGGCGCCGGCGGAGGCGTGGTTAGGTCAACCGGCGCCGATGGAGGTTGCGGCACCACCGGAACCGGGTCGAGGCCGGGGCCGGAGCCGAGGCCGGGACGAAGGCTGGTGGGACAGGCGACGCCGGGACCGGAGTCGACGGCGACGCCGGAGCAACCCCATCTGGCCCGCGGGGCCCGAAGGCGCACCGGAGGGGACCTTGAGGCCCGAAGAGGCGGGCCATGGCCGACAGGAATTTCTGTACTGCCGGCCGAGTCGCCCCGAACCCGGGAAGGACGGGTAATGCGGGGGCAACTCGACAGGCACGTCCGGGGCCGCGGGGCGGGGACGGTGCCGACAGGGACCTCAGCCGAGTCGCGCGATCGGCGAGGCGAAGTCTTAGAGCGATGACGCCGCTAGACTTCTTGTGCTTCGACTTACCGGAGGAGCGCGAAGACTTGGATTCCGACGAACGGCGGGGACTCCGCGTCCGGCCCTCGACCTCTCCCGGGACCGGGGCTTGCTGCGGCGCGGAGCCGACTGCCGGACTTCAAGGAGCTTTCGAGACCGCTCTCGCAAAGCCTTCGGATGAAGTTTCCGGCAGTCAGGGCACGACTTCGTGTCGTGGCCTCGGCCGAGGCAGAAGAGACACTCGAGGTGGGGGTCCGTGATGGACATCATACGACCACATACCTCGCAGGGCTTAAAGCCGGGCATCCCTACGACACCTTAGGAGTCGTGAAGACTCGTTGAAGAGAACAGTGAAAAATTTCACAAAAAGATAGTCAAAAAGTGACTAGGGCACTGCTCTTCCCGGATCTGCGCTTACTGGCGCGGAAAAGAAGAACTGACGTCAGCGCGCAGGGGCGGCGCCTAAGTACTGCCCGCGACGTCATCCCGGCGATCACGACGCCGACGACGGACGCGGAGCCGCACGACGCCGCCTACCGACGCGCAAGGGTACTGCTACGCAAAAAACTTTCCGGATCCAGCCTGACGCCTGGGGATATTCTAAGGTAAGGAATCTGTCACTAACGTGTCTCTTTCAGATTGTGTTATTACAGTAGATAACGAATCTTTTCCATTTAGCTGCATAGCAGGCTCTAGTGGTAGGACGTCTAGCCTCCTTAATGATATTCATACAGTCTGGCGGGAGATTGAGGTAACCAAACTCTAAGACTTCAGGAGCCAGATCGCTAGGTTCAGTTGAGCTGGATCTGGATGCTTTATTTCTCCATTGTTCTGTGTGAAGAGCTTTGGAGAAAGGTGCAACTTTTGATGTGGAACTACTGAGAGTTCCAGCAGGGTTGTGAACCATTGTTGCCGGGCCCATGTTGGAGCAACCAGGATAATTGTGAGAGACTGTTGTTTGAGCTTGTGCACCAGTAATGGAATGAGCGGGAGAGGCGGAAAACCGTTTGCAAATCTGCCTGACCAGTTCATCCAAATTGCATTGCCTTTGGACAATGGGTGTGGATACCTGGAGGCGAAGCTTGGGCATTTTGCGTTTAAATGTGTGGCGAAGCGATCTATGTCTGGGTGGCCCCACATGTGAAAAAACGGATGAAGAACTTGCGGATGAAGTTCCCATTGGTGGATCTGCTGTCTCCGACGACTGAGCAGATCCGCAATTTGATTGTGTACCCCTGGGAGATGTTCTGCTAAGAGGTATATTTTTTGAGGAATGGCCCATCTCCATATGCTTTGCGCTAGGCGTGAAAGCTGCAGCGAGTGTGTCCCCCCCTGTTTTTGTACATAGTACATTGCTGTCATATTGTCCGTACGAACTAGGACAGCTTTGCCTACGAGATGTATTTGGAATGATTTTAATGCGAGAACAATCGCCAGTAATTCCAGGTGATTGATGTGGAGCAGTTTCTGTTGAGGGGTCCACATGCCCTGAATGGTATGGTTTAAGAGATGAGCTCCCCAGCCGGTGAGCGATGCGTCTGTTAGCACTATCTGAGGAACCAGGTCTAGGAATGGCCGCCCTTTGGAAAGGTTTTGTGTGTTCCACCACTGCAGAGAGCGATGTGTGCGGCTGTCCACCAACACCAGATCTGTAAGCTGACCTTGAGCCTGGTTCCACTGATGTGCTAAACATTCCTGTAATGGACGCATTTGGAGTCTTGCGTAAGTACAATGAAAATGCAAGAGGCCATCATCCCTATTAGCTGCATGAACACTCGAGCTGGTAGTGAGTGTTGAGGTTGAAATTTTGTTATGAGAGCTTGCATGCTGGCTATCCTGAGTGGACTGGGGTATGCAAGGGCTTTTGAAGTATCTATTGTGGCGCCTAGATACTGTTGTGTGTGGGACGGTTGAAGATGTGACTTGGAGAGGTTTATTGTGACTCCTAAGTCGTGCAGCAGCTGGATTGTTTTTTTGTGTGTGTGGTGCACACAATTGCTGCGTGACTTGGCTTTTATGAGCCAGTCGTCGAGGTAAGGAAACACATGAATGTGTTGTCTTCGCAAGTGAGCTGCTACTACTGCGAGACATCTTGTGAAGACTCTGGGTGCTGTAGTCACTCCGAATGGGAGGACTTTGAATTGGTAGTGCTGACCGTCCAGTACAAACCGTAGATATTTCCTGTGAGCAGCGTGAATCGGAATGTGAAAGTGGCGTCCTTGAGATCTAGAGTGGCAAGGAAATCGCCTTGTTGGAGCAGTGGGAGGACCTGTTGGAGAGTGACCATGTGAAAGTGGTCGGATTGTATGTACAGGTTTAACGGTCTGAGGTCTAATATTGGCCTGAGAGTACCGTCCTTTTTTGGGATGAGGAAGTAGAGGGTGTAAACCCCTGTACCTTGATGCTGTAGGGGAACCGGTTCTATTGCGTGCTTTTGCAAGAGAGAGAGAATTTCTTGTTTTAGAAGCGTTAGATGTTCTGTGGACATTGGACGTTGTTTGGGAGGTATGTGTGGGGGAGTAGAAGTGAGTTCCAGGTAATAACCATACTGGATAATTTGTCTCACCCACCTGTCTGTGGTGATAGAATTCCAGACAGGTAGGAACTGTGATAGTCTTCCCCCGACCGAAGTGGAGTGGTCTGGTGGGAGTGGAGGGAAGTCACTGTTTTGTGGTAGGGGAGGTCCGGGTGTTATTCCTGCGGCCTCTTCCTTTGTTGTTATTCCCTCTGTAACCCCCTCTAAAATATCCTCTGTTAGAGGAAGTTTGAGTGGTGCTTTTATAGGAAGAAGTGGTGTTGTCTGTCCCAGTGGTTTTAGAGGCGCCCTATAAAAGGAGCGACGTAAAGGAACCTCTAGTAGTTGGTGACTGTAAGGCCCCCATGGACTTAGCTGTTTCTGTGTCTTTTTCATCTTTTCTAAAGATGTGTCTATAGTAGGTCCAAACAAGTGTTCTTGATCAAAAGGCTGATTAAGAATTGTAGACTGCACTTCCTGCTTAAAACCAGAAATGCTTAGCCATGCGTGCCTGCGTAGTAAAATACTTGTATTAACGGCAGGAGATGCTGTGTCCGCTGCATCAAGAGCACATTTGATAGAGGTGTTTGTAATTAGCTTTCCCTCTTGTATAAGATCGTTAGCTTTGGACTTATATTGTTCTGGAAGATGTTGCATGAGCGTCTCAAGCTCATCATAATGCGCCCTATCATACCTGGCCAGTAAAGCTTGGGCGTTTGCAATGTGCCAGAAATTTGCTGCCTGTGACGCAACCCGTTTACCAGATGCGTCCAATAATTTAGATTCTTTATCCGGAGGAGGGGCATCACCTGTTTGGGAATTTGCCCGTTTACGGGCATTTGACACTACTAGGGAATCTAAAGGGAGGTGCCCTTTGATATAAGCTGGATCATTTGGAGCTGGTTTATACTTTTTATCAACCCTGGGATTGAGAACTCTAGCCCTGACGCACAAGTTACTAACTTGTGTAACGATATATCTGTAAGAGACAGTAGTTAGTGACAGATTCCTTACCTTAGAATATCCCCAGGCGTCAGGCTGGATCCGGAAAGTTTTTGCGTAGCAGTACCCTTGCGCGCCGGTAGGCGGCGTCGTGCGGCTCCGCGTCCGTCGTAGGCGTCGTGATCGCCGGGATGACGTCGCGGGCAGTACTTAGACGCCGCCCTGCGCGCTGACGCCAGTTCTGTACACGACTTTCCGCGCCAGGAACGCAGAGCCATGCAAGAAGCTGACATAGGTGTCTGAAAAATACTAGGGCCCTGAAAGGGATGTCCTTAACTCCTAGAAATCAGTTCGCAGAACGGGGAGGATGGGTGGGCGGTAGGAATCTGTCACTAACTACTGTCTCTTACAGATATATCGTTACACAAGTTAGTAACTTGTGCATCTGAAAGAGACATGTTAGTGACAGATTCCTTACCTTAGAATAGATACCCCAGCAATACCAACCCCGGTGGTGGGTCTGCGAACAAAGATCAGACAAGGAAGTCCTGGAGGACAGAACGGCCAAAGAAGCCGTCCCTCCGGACCTGACTGTCAAGGCAGTAATGCTTTGTAAACGTGTGCAGCGAGGCCCACGTAGCTGCCTGACAAATAACCGGCAGCGGAACACCGCGGCCCAAAGCCGTGGTAGCAGCCGTTGCCCTGGTGGAATGGGCCCGCAGCCCAACAGGAGGCTCCTTCTTAGCCAAAGAATAGCAGGTCTTGATGCACAAGGTAACCCAGCGGGAGATGGTCCTCTTGTGCACCGCCCGACCTTTTGGCGCCCACGTAGCCAACAAAGAGCTGGTCATCCACCCGGAAGTGTTTTGTGCGGTCAATATAGAAGGAGAGCGCACGTTTTGGGTCCAGACGGTGGAGCCTCTCTTCCTCTCTGGAAGGATGCGGAGGCGGAAAGAAGGTGGGCAAAGTGATGGTCTGCCCAATATGGAAAGCAGTAACCACCTTTGGCAAGAAGGACGGACGCGTCCGAAGAACAACCTTGTCTGGATGAACAGACAGAAAGGGAGGTTTGCAAGATAGAGCCTGGAGCTCACTCACCCGCCGAGCGGAGGTGATGGCCACCAGAAAGGCTGTCTTCAGAGTCAGAAGACGAAGAGGACAGTTATGTAGAGGCTCAAAGGGAGCGCACATTAAAAAGGTAAGAACCAAGTTCAAGTCCCACTGAGGCATCACAAACGGAACAGGAGGGAAGAGGTGAGTAATGCTCTTTAAGAACCTGTTAACAACAGGGGACTTGAAAAGGGAGGGCTGATCAGGAAGCCTGAGGAAGGCCGAGATAGCACAAAGATAACCCTTGATGGTACCCAGGGCAGAACCCTGTTGGGCCAGAGAAAGAAGGAACAGAAGGACCTCAGAAAGAGGGGCAGAGAGGGGATTCACAGCCTTTGCTGTGCACCATGCCACAAATTTGTTCCACCTGCAGGCGTATACCACCTTAGTGGAGGACGCCTGGCTGCCAGAATCACATCACAAACTTCGGGAGGCAAGTCGAAAGGAATCAACTGCCGCCGCTCAATCTCCACGCAAGCAGGTGTAGACTGGACAGGTTCGGGTGGAGGACCGTCCCCTGCTGCTGCGACAGAAGATCCTCCCGAAGAGGCAGACGGATTGGGGGATCTACGCTCATATTGAGTAGCTCGGGATACCAAACTCTTCGAGCCCAGTCCGGAGCCACAAGAATGACTTGGGCCCGGTCGTGCCGAATCTTCTTCAACACTCTGGGTAGAAGTGGTATAGGCGGAAAGGCGTACAATAGACCGCAACTCCACTCGTGACGAAAAGCGTCGCCGAGCGAGTGCCGCCTTGGAAATTCCAACGCGCAGAACTGATGACATTGCGCGTTCTCTTCGGTGGCGAATAGATCTAACCAAGGCTCTCCCCATTGTAGAAAGAGTCCTTGCGCCACTTCCGAGTGAAAGACGCCATTCGTGATCCATCATGCACCTGCGGCTGAGTTCGTCCGCCCTGGCGTTCAGGGAACCTGCCAGGTGTTGAACCATCAGGAACATGCCCTGATGTTCCAGCCATGTCCAGAGGCGCAGAGCCTCCTGGACAAAGGGTCCAAGACCCCAACCCGCCCTGTTTGTTGCAGTACCACATGGCGGTGGTGTTGTCTGTGAACACCTGCACTACCCTCCCTTTGACAGAGGGAAGGAATGCCTTGAGTGCAAGTCGGATCGCCCGGAGCTCCAGAAGGTTGATATGGAGCCGGGACTCCGCCGGAGACCAGAGGCCTCTGATCTCCGCCTCTCCCATGTGACCGCCCCATCCCAGAAGGGACGCCGTCCGTCACAACTGTGTGCTCTGGCTGGGGAAGGGAGAGGGATCTGCCCATGACCCATTGCCGGTTCGAGAGCCACCACTGCAACTGTCTTGCAGTCCCCTCCGAGATCTGGACGTGATCGGACAGGTTGCCCTGGTGCTGCGCCCACTGGAACTTCAGGTCCCATTGCAGAGCCCGCATATGCCATCTGGCATGATTGACCAGCAGGATGCAGGAGGCCATGAGGCCCAGCAGCCTCAGGGTCATCCGTACCGAAACCCAGGATAAAGGCTGAAAGATCGGAATCATAGCCTGAATATCCCGGACTCGCCGTTCGGGAGGATAGGCCCGAAACTGCGTCGTGTCCAGAACCGCTCCGATGAAAAGGAGCTGTGGAGAAGGAATCAGATGCGACTTCGGCACATTGATGGAGAACCCCAGCGAGTGCAGGAGTTCGGCCGTAGTCTGGAGGTGGGAGACGACTGCCTGGGACGAGCCCGCCTTCAGCAGCCAGTCGTCGAGGTAGGGGAAGACTGAAACCCCTGCCCGGCGCAGATGAGCTGCGACCACCGCCATCACTTTCGTGAACACCCGAGGGGCACTGGTAAGGCCAAAGGGGAGCACGGTGAACTGAAAATGCTCGGGGCCTACCGTGAACCGAAGGTAACGCCGGTGGGCCGGCAGGACGGGGATGTGGAAATATGCGTCCTGCAAGTCCAACGCTACCAACCAGTCTCCAGGGTCGAGGGCAGTCAAGACCTGAGCTAGGGTGAGCATCTTGAACTTCTCCTTCCGGAGGAAGCGATTGACGTTCCGGAGGTCCAAGATAGGACGCATGTCCTCCTTGTCCTTTTGGGCACCAGAAAGTAGTGGGAGTAGCAACCACGCCCTACTTCTGGGGTCGGAACACGCTCGATGGCCCTCTTGGTCAAGAGGGCCGTGACTTCCTTCTGTAGAAGCACCAAGTGATCCCCTGACATGCGGTGGAATTGAGGTGGCATGGCTGGGGGTGGTCTCGAAGGGGAGGGAGTAGCCCTTCGGACAATGTCCAAGACCCACCTGTCCGAGGTGATGGTGCGCCAGTGGGGAAGGTGATGGCGGACCCTGCCCCTACTGGCGTGCTGTGCACCTGAAAGGAGGGACTAGGAGGGCTTGGAGGCTGCGGACGGGTTGGAGGTGGTGGCCTGACCCGCACGCTGGTTGCCCGATCCGCCACGGCGGAATCCACGCCCTCGGCCACGCGAAGACGCCTGCTGCGCGGGCCGGTGGCTGGGCTGCTGACGTGAAGGGGCGCCCCTACCGTGGCCACGATAGGGGCGAAAAGCAGAAGTCAGCGGAGGGCGTGTAGCAGAAAGGCCCAGGGACTTGGCAGTAGCCCGTGAGTCCTTAAAGCGCTCCAACGCATGGTCTGCTTTGGACCCAAAAAGACCGACTCCATCAAAGGGCATGTCCATGAGAGTATTCTGGACATCCCCTGAAAACCAGTGGTTCTCAGCCAGGCGTGGCGTCGGAGCGCCACCGTCGTTGCAATAGACCTGCCCAGCGAGTCGGCGGTGTCAAGGCCACAACGTATAGTGTATTTAGCCGCATCCCTTCCTTCCGCAATGGCGCGGGAAAGCAGTGTCTGGACCTCCTCAGGACACTGGGGCAAAACATCCGCCACCGAATCCCACAGGGAGTGGGTATATCGGCCCAAAAGACAAGCGGTGTTAACGGACCGCAAGCCAGCACTGGAGGAAGAAAAACCCTTCTTCCCAAATTGATCCAGGCGTTTGGATTCCCTATCCGGAATGGGCGGTAGGGAAGGCGGTTTGGGAAGCGGAGGCTTGGACAACCAAGCTCTCAGGAGTGGGGTGGACAGAGAGAAACAGGGGGTCGCCCGGAGCTGGGCGATGGCGTCGTGACACGTTCCGATCCACAGGAGCCCCTGTGTTGGGCTTGGACCAGGCGCCCAAGAGAACGTCAGTGAGGGCGTCGTTAAACGGCAGCACAGTCTCCGCAGAGGAGGCTGCCGGCTGAAGCACCTCTGTCAAGATGTTAGGCTTGACCGTCAAAGTAGGGAGTTGGAGACGTAAGGGCCCCAGCTGCCCTACGCAACACCGTACCAAAATTGGCTCCCTCCTCCGTAGCCACGGGAGGAGACAGCATGCCAATGTCAGGGGAAGTATCCAGACCACTGGCCTCCCTAGACTCTCTGTCCAGTCCTCATCGTACTGACAGTGTCGTGTCAGAGGGTCATCAGACCCCTCCCAGTCCTCCTGGTCCTCCTCTGGTTCAAAATAAGGAGGAGGAGGGACAGTTGGGACCCAAGGTCCCATCGGCGCCGGAGCCGGCGTCGAGCGACGTCGGTCCGGAGCTGGAAGGAACTGGGGGACGACGCCGCCCGGAGCCCAGGGCGGCGTCGAGAACGGCACCGGAGACATCGGCGCCGGTGGAGGTGTCGTTAGGTCGACCGGCGTCGATGGGGGTTGAGGAGCCGGGATCGAGGCCGGGGCCGGAGCCGGGATCGAGGCTGGAGGCACGGGCGACGCCGGGGCCGGAGCCGTCGGCGACGCCGGAGCAACCCCATCAGGGCCCGCGGGGCCCGAAGGCGCACCGGAGGGGCCTGAAGGCCCAAAGAGGCGGGCCATGGCCGACAGGAATTCCTGCACTTTGGCCGGATCCGCCCCGAACCCGGGAAGGGCGGGTATGGCGGGGGCGACTCCACAGGCATGTCCGGGGCCGCGGGGGCGGGGACGGTGCCGGGAGGGGCCTCAGCCGAGTCGCGAGACCGGCGAGGCGAAGTCCTAGAGCGATGATGCTTTTTGGACTTCTTGTGTTTCGACTTACCGGACGAAGAAGACTTCGACGCCGACGACCGGTGTGGACTCCGCGATCGACCCCTGGACCTCTCACGCGACCGGGGCTTCCGCGGAGACGAGTGCCGGGCCTCGAGGAGCTTTCGAGACCGCTCTCGCAAAGCTTTCGGGTGGAGGGCCTGGCAGTCGGTACAAGACTCCGTGTCGTGGCCTCGGCCGAGGCAGAAGAGACACTCCCAATGCGGGTCGGTGACGGACATCATCCGCGCACAGGCGCCGCAACGTTTGAAACCGGGCATCCCTACGACACCTTGAGAGATGAAAAAACAGTGAAAAATTCACCAAAAAGTATGGTCAAAAAATGACCAGGGCACTGCTCTTCCCGGATCTGCGCTTGCTGGCGCGGAAAAAGAAGAACTGACGTCAGCGCGCAGGGGCGGCGTCTAAGTACTGCCCGCGACGTCATCCCAGCGATCACGACGCCTACGACGGACGCGGAGCCGCACGACGCCGCCTACCGACGCGCAAGTGTACTGCTACGCAAAAAACTTTCCGGATCCAGCCTGACGCCTGGGGATATTCTAAGGTAAGGAATCTGTCACTAACGTGTCTCTTTCAGATAGGGTCTTTAAACACATCAGGTGCATGTTTAATCATACCTTTTAACATAGGTAAAGTACTTGTTGACTTTTGTGATTGTGTAAAAGTCTCTAATAAAAAATCTTCCTCCAAAGGGTCTGAGTGTAACTCTACCCCATGATATTTGGCAGCTCTATTTATGAGTTGTGCAAAACCTATGTTGTCGTCTGGAGGGGATGGTTTAGATGGGTAGAAGTCTGGTTCAGGTACATCTGGGACATTATTATAATCGTCCCAAGGGTCAGGTGGTGGGATACTGTGTATGTCATCATCATTATCCCCTTGTGGGTCTTCATCCCCATCCCCAAAATCACCCTCATCATCTTGTGGTGCAGGTGAAGGAGGCAGTGGAGAGTGTGCTGGAGAAAGTGGTATAGTTGGAAGATTTGGAGACGGAGAGGAAGGTCTGAAAGGCGAAGTTCCTATGTCTCTCTTCTTTAAGGGTACCTCAGGTGCTTCTGAGGTGTCCAATTTCCTCTTTTTAGGTGGTATTGTTACATGACCTGTAACAGGGTCAATGTGTAGGGTTCTTTGTTTCGGATCCGATGGATCTGGTTGAAACAGTTCTTTGGAGCCATTGTCTTTTTTCGGCACCGACGATTTTGGTTCCGAGAGGCGCTTTGATTTAGTCTCTGTAGCTTTAGGAGGGGTCTTGGTCTCCTTATGCTTTGGTGGAGTTTGAGTCCGAAATCTTTTTCGGCTCCGAAGATTTATGTTTTTTTTTGGGGTCCGAGGGTTTGTCCTCGGTGTGTTTTGGTGCCGAAACGCTCGGCGTCGAAGCCGTCTTCGGTGCCGATGTAACAGGGTGTGGCACTGTGTTTGTTTTCGGCTTTTGTTTTGGTGCCGGGGATTGTTTTTCGGTACTGTTACGCGGCTGACTCGGTCCGGAGCCGCCTGAAGGCTTTTCTTTGGGCTTCGGAGCCGGGCCCGAGGGCAGGGCATCTGAAGTATTATCTCGGTGTCGACCTGGAGTAACCGTCTGATCCTCGGCATCTGACTCGTCGGCCTTGGAAACGCTGATGTCTTCATCCTCCGGTTCTTGTTCTTCTGGAACATTGGGGCCTGCATCGAAGATGTCGTCCGGCCCAGAGGTAGTTGATCGAGACATTGTGTGACGTCGAGCCCGGCGATGACGTATGGTCTTCTTTGATCTGAAGGAAGCATAGGCCTCGCAGTCTTTGTCCTCGTGTTCTGGAGAGAGGCAAAGGTTACAGACCTCGTGGAGATCAGTGTGTGGGAATTTAGCACCACCTAGGGGGCATTTTTTAAATGGAGTTCTTTCCATTGACTGCAGGGCCTGATGGCGCAGATAGGCCCAACGGCCCGCGTCGAGGATCGGAATCGAAGGTCTTGATGAATTTTTGGATGCGCGTCGAAGGGGAACGCAATCGAAACAATACCGTCGAGCGGTGAGGGATTGCGCGTCGAAGGGAGATCGAGTACGACACCGCCCCGGAGCGCAGCAATTTACATCAGAACCTGATGGCGGAAAAAAATAATCTGAGGATGGAGTCGATGCCCATGCGCACTATTGTCCTAAGGAGTCACCACCTATCTCGTGACTGCAAAGAACTTCTTCCAATACAACAACAAAGTGCAAACATCCGAGCCCAACACCAGATGGCAATCCATGCACAAGTATATAATTCTGCAGCTCGTATGCCTCGAACCAAAGGTTTCCTCTACAGTTAATCAATTAGTCTGCGTCACCAAACATTTAACTAGTAAAGAAAGAGTGAGACAGATTATTAATTCAAATTGGCACATCCTAAACAGCGATTGTGACCAAAAACAATAACTCTCAAAACCATTGTTAGCCCATCGGAGAAACAAAAATGTCAAAGACATCATCACACGATCTAGGTTTGTAGAGGGTACTCCATTTATTCAAAAAACTCTCAATGGAGCGCTACCACTAAGAGAAACCGTCAAATGCTCACAATGTAAAGCCTGTAAAACAGTCATCGAAGGGAACAAACTTATCCATAATGGATATTCTATCATAGCAAAGAAACTTTTTAACTGCAAGACGAAGAACGTGATCTATCTCCTATTGTGCCCATGTGGCTTGGGCTATGTGGGAGAGACTTCACGTCCCTTTAATATTCGTCTTACAGAACATTGATCAGCAATTCATACGTCTAAGTCCAGTGAAACATTACTTGGACTTCAAACATACACCAAATGAGATTCAATGGTTAATAATTGAAAAAATTGACATATCAGATGGAGACAGAAGTAACGAAATTCGTAGAAAACGGGAAGTGTTTTGGATCTTTGTCTTAGATACACACAAACGCGGACTCAATGGTGAAATGCAGTGGGAAAATGCGATATGTTATAATTCTTAAACATAACTCGCATTCTCTCGCATGATTACTTTTATGTCTTTTCAATCATAATATGGCATACCTTTATTGAAAATCTGGAACATTTTAAACTTGTCTCTAGGTTAGACAGTTGGCTATTAGAGCCAACACACAGAGTAATGAAACGCTACATTATGGCCTAACAGACAGATACATAATCAGGACTCTGTTTACGTTTGATCTTTTTACAGTTGAGCGTTACACATATATCGTTTTTTATTTAGGCTAGATACATGTATACATTGGGCCCTTTAAATAATCGATGTAGATTATAATTCTTTTTACATTTGGTACGTGGCTATATGGTGATCCATTTTAGTTACCGATATTTTGAAGTTAGCGCTCTAGCTCCTTCTTTAGAGTACGCGGTTGATGGAAGAGTTACTTACCTTCGGTAACGATACATCTGGTAGAGACACAGTCTAGCCGCAGATTCCTTAACTTAGAATATCCCCAGGCGTCAGACTGGATCCGGAAAATCCTTTTTCCCAGCAATACCTCTGCACGCCGGGAGGCGGCGCCGCTTGGCTCCGTCCTGACGTTGCCCACGTTAGTGACGTCAATGGAGCCATATAGGCCGCCCACGGCGTGCTGACGTCAGTTTTCTACAGGAAACTCTTCCGCGCCATAATGCGGAGCCATGACAAAAAACTGCGATAGTATAGGAACAGTGTGTGTTAAAAAAGATGAAAATTATGTATAATGAGGAACAAAATTATTTGAGAAAGCCCCCAGTACCAGAAAGGACTGGAATGAGCCCACAGAGCCTGTGCTGTAAGCAATGGCCGAACAATGCGCCAAGCTGTGCCCCAGTTTGAGAGGGCTACGGCTGGTGCACAATGGACATGATAAGGCAGACAGAGCTTGTCATCATAGGAGTGAGGTTAAAAGAATCATTATATGGAAGGAACATGTCGCCAGACAAGTGACTAGAAGTGAACGGCCACTGGAAAGTTCACTACCCAGACCTTACGGTGATTAAAGGACTGTAAGACCAAGAGAATTCCAATGTAACTGATTGCCATAGATAGAAAGGCATGGGCGGTGGGAGGGAATGAAAAGCAGAAGAACCCCACGTATTTGGAACACTGGTGAAGCAAGCTAAGTGGGCAGTGGAAAACAGAGACTTTAACCACCTAAAAAACATGAATGGAGTGGAGAGCCAAAGAGCTCGAAAGCCGAACAACACCCCCAGCTACAAAGGAAGGCACGATAACACGCTACCAACCAAACACAAGAAAGGAGGGGAGCCCGAAGGGCTTGAGGCAGAACAACACACCCTACCCCAGAGTGAGGAGCGAGAGCACACCTCTGGAAGACCAAGGCCACCCAGAAGAGGGGGCTAGATGGAAGGACACCATATGAAAAGGTCTTCGGAGGATGGGCGGGCGTTAAGGAATCTGCGGCTAGACTGTCTCTACCAGATATATCGTTACCGAAGGTAAGTAACTCTTCCATCTGATAGAGACATCTAGCCGCAGATTCCTTAACTTAGAATAGATACCAAAGCCATACCCTATAGGAGGAGGGTCTGCGAAACAACCACCAAGTGCCATTAGAACAAATTTGTCAATGGCCGAGGAAACAGTGGGAACCGCAATGCCAGGGCAGCTGACATTAGACCCAGGAAACTCCGAAATGAACATGGCCAAGGGACGGTAAAAGCAGCACAAGCTGGCGAGGGATGGTGTGAGACCTCTCTCGTCCAGACACAGACGAAGGAAATGTGGAACTAGAAGGGTTAGTGCCCACGTAAGAGAAAATGCAGCGACTCCATGAAAGAAGGAGCCCAGCACTGGTTCTCCTGATCCATGAGGAACAAAGGCCCAAAGGGACCCTACAACATGAGAACGGTACAGCATACCGCCTGAACATACACTACCTGGGATGCCAAAAATAAATAAATAAATGAAACCAGGGGACAGTCCGAAGACTGACCGGGGAAGTATAGGAGCCGCAAGACAAGGCTCGTGTGCGTAATAAAAAACACATAATGTGTATGTATCAAAAGGTGCCGCTGTGAGTAGATAACTGGCAGGGCCAGGAACACATAGGGGACTGCATCCCGAAAAGAGAGAGTGTGCAAGAAGGCCGAATACTAGGGCAAAAAGAACCTAGAATGAGAACACCGTTGTGGCGTGTATAACCTACGATATGTACACTAAGAGGCAAGAAGTCTGCCACTTAAATGTGAATTGAAGAAACGTTAAATAGGAGATAAGGCACAGACATAGGCCTGTCGCCGAAAAGCACACTCCGCCATAGACCGACCCCATTCAGCAAGTAGGAGAATGTGGAGAAGAGGTACTCCTTGAGAATGAAGAAATATGCAGAGGATAGGAACGAGTTAACCGGACCCTATGTTCCGCAAGAAGCAAGGAACCGGAAAACTTGCCGGGCATGCACCAAGAATGCAAGTATTCATAGAATACAGAAGACACCGTTCCGGAACTGACCAGAGGAACCTGCCCGTTCCGGAACTGACCAGAGGAATGTGCCCCCCAGGGGCGCATGTCCACCCGTAGACTAGCAAGATGCGCACAGCGAGGCTGTAAGAACACGCCTAGAATGAACAGGTGTGACAAAACCCTGATGAAAACATCAGGGAAGGAACGTCCCTATGGAGGCGGGGATGTGTCACGGACACACCGTAGACAACCAATACGCCACCCCTGGAGAGAAACTAAGCCCATGGATCTCACCAGACTTGATATCCTACAATAGTAGGAAGAGTGAACTTGCGGCAAAAGTTCCTAGGCAAGGAACAGTAGCAATATAATTGCCAACAAATACCCAACATAGGGTAAGGCACCGCCCTACATAAAGAAGGGTCCCTCTTGAGACACGCTCGTAGGCAGAGGCTCAAACAAAAGGCAACACAGTCATACCGCTGCACCAGAAGGGAAGAAAACGGCTGAACAGCCACGCAACTGAGAACCTTAGTATTCCACAAAGGGCAACACAAAAGAACGTGACGGCACTGTCACGTATTGTAAAATCCTCCAACAGGATTAAAACCTGGGAAGACAGTCAACCAAAGACAGGAGTCGTCGGACCGCCAAGTCAGCATGGGCGTCAAAAAGAGTGATCCCATCAAATGGCAGATCCCTAAGCCGCTCCTGAATATGTTGTGGGAAAACGCCATCGCGCAACCACGCATGGCGGCGCAAGACAACCGACCTGGCCATACCACGACTTACGGAGTCCGTGGTGTCCATGGCAGACCGAATTGAAAAATGCGCCATATCATGGCCATCACTGATAATGCGGACCAGATCGGCACGCGAGCTGTCCGGCAAGGAGGGAAGGAGCTGCTCGACAGCGTCCCAAAGGGCAAAGGTAGCCCGAGCAAACACACACAAGGTGTTTAGGGACCGGAGTGCGGAGCTGGCGGATGCAAACACATCACGTCCCCATGACTCCAAACACCGAGATTCTCGAGTGGGAGGGTGCAACGGAACAGGAGTGATAGAGAGGGCTGCCTCAAGCACAAGACCTCCAGCTCCAGGATGGCGGGTCAAACAGGCGGGGTCAGTGGGAGCAGGCAGATGGCGATGTGCTACAGCACGATCCACGGGGTCCTCCGAAGAGGGTCTTGCCCATGCCCAAAGAAGGATGTCAAATATAGACTCCACAAACGGCAATAATGGCTCCACGTTCCCCGCGCCCTGGTGGAGAAGTTCCTGCAAAGGCTCTGAAGGCCTAGAGACAGAGGGCAGTTGCATGCGTAAAATGGCTGCAGCCCTGCAAACAGCCCTGACAAATGTCCCACCAGCGTCCGTGGCACCACGAGGTGGGGACAGCAAGTTATCTGTAGGGGACGGGCGCAAGCTAATCCGGCCACTCAAAAGGAGTAGGCCAATGGCCCATCTGCGTGCGCTCCGGAGAGCGGCGAAATGACTCAGGGGGCGGTGAATCCACCGTAAGTACATCCTCCACCAATAAAGCCGGAGATGGTAATGGCGTTGAATGGCGTCGAGGAGGCGTCAAGCCGGCGTCATCGACCTCTGAAAAGGCCTCGACTCCTGGAGTTGGAGCCGGCGCCGACGACCTCCGAAAGGCCTCCGACCGCTGTAGTCGAGTTGGGCTCAGCTGCCGTAGTCGAGCCGGCGCCGACGACCTCCGAAAAGGCCTCGGCCACCGGAGTGGAGCCGGCGCCGGTGTCCTTGGAAAAGGCCTCGGCTGCCGGAGTCGAGCCAGCGACCTCCGAAGAGGCGTCGGCTGTCCGAGTTGAGCCGGAGTCGGCGACCTCCGAAAAGGTGTCGACCGCTCGGAGTCGGACCGGCACCGACTCTACATCACCCGAGGTGGAAACCTGCGGGGAGAGAGCGCGCCCGAGCGGTGATGTGCACCGCGCCGCAGCCACCTCCAGCGATGTCGCAGGGAGCCCCGTACGGCTGTGCGCCGGCGCCAAGGAAGGGCTAGACACAGTGGGATGCCCCTCTGGGCCGTGTCACGATGTTGCGGCGACTCTGGAGTCAGAGTCGGTGTGCTCGGTGGGAGCCGAGGGCGAACCCACCGGCGGAGTGTGGACCTGAGACCCCACCCCGCCTGTGGTGCCGGAAGGCACGCCAGGGAGGGGGGTAATGCAAGAAAGGACTGCAGAGCCCTGCAGTAGTCCTCCATCTGAGGACGAGTTGCCCAGGCACCCGGAAATGGTGGATATGCGGGGTCCGGCTGCTGGGGGCCAGAGTCTTTCAAAGGCCGTGAGCCACAGGCCCCAGCATGATGTCGGCGTGAAGCCGACGATTTGTGCGACTTCCGTTTGTGCTTACCAGAGGGAGGCGAAGGATGGCAACGTTCCCGGGACCTGCCCCTAACAGGAGCGTCGTCGTTTGATCGCCGGCGCCGTGTTGACGATTCCGCCGGAGGAGGCCAGCGTTGTGAGGGGCCAGTACGGGACATCCGCGCAGACAGCAGCTTCATGCGGCGTTCCCGCAGGGCTTTGGGCCGCAGCTGTTGGCAAGCGTCGCACTCCACGGAGTCGTGGTGCTCGCCCAAGCACCACATACAGATTTCGTGCGGGTCCGTCGCCGACATCTGGCGCGAACAGGACCGGCAAGGTTTGAAGCCCGCAGGCATTGAACACACTGTTCCTTTGACGCAAAAAGGAGCATCTAGAAGGCCTGAAAATACAAAAACAGGCCAGAGGTATTACTCTCCTGGATCCGCGTTAGGATGTGGAAAAGAAGAAAAAAACTGACGTCAGCACGCCGTGGGCGGCCTATATGGCTCCATTGACGTCACTAACGTGGGCAACGTCAGGACGGAGCCAAGCGGCGCCGCCTCCCGGCGTGCAGAGGTATTGCTGGGAAAAAGGATTTTTTGGATCCAGTCTGACGCCTGGGGATATTCTAAGTTAAGGAGTCTGCGGCTAGATGTCTCTATCAGATACGTGGTTACATCATCACGCCACGTCACAACAATACGAAACAAGCGCTCAATGCGAGATTCCTTCTCCGAGACGTACGTCAAGTTCTTCACGACGCAATGACGTATTGCTCCCAGCCTCTTTAAAAACGCAATGTTTGCCGATAGCCTAGGTCTAGGTTCCGGTTTACCAAAGAAGACAGATGTTCTCCGCCGATGCAAGTAAGCGTTATACTATAGGGCGCTTTTATTTTATTTTGCCATTTAGACAAGCTAGACTTCTATTTGACGAGCCAGCCGTTAGTAGTTGAGCGTTAGATTCTGTCACGCATTCACGTAACGGCACATTTACCGGGTGTTGTCATGATGTACTCTTAAAGTCTCACATTTTTTTCAGAGATATAAATTTGGTCCTCTGCTGTCCCTCGAAATATATAGGCTGTCGGGCAATTAGTAATAATCTATCTGTGGGAGCAAGCTACAATATAGCACCATTTTGCGGCTCATAATCCTAAAAAGAATCTGAGAGACTTATTAACTTTACTAAAAGGAACACGAGAAGCTTACGAGTTTCACGTAACGTCCGATCCATATGGTCATGTATTCTTAAAACTCAATTTCTCTAGGTGATATAAATTCTCTCTTTTGTTGTCATTTAAAATAGATATGCCGTCGGGGTAATATGCTAGAATGTTTACCCCAGGTAGCAAGCAACAATACAGCATTAGTGTGCTGTTTATAATCCTGAATAAGAATATGAAAGGCTTGCTAGCTTCATCAAAAAGAACACAAGAGGCTTATTATTTCCGTAATCCATTTATAAGATTAATGCACAAGTTACTAACTTGTGTAACGATATATCTGTAAGAGACAGTAGTTAGTGACAGATTCCTTACCTTAGAATATCCCCAGGCGTCAGGCTGGATCCGGAAAGTTTTGTGTAGCAGTACCCTTGCGCGTCGGTAGGCGGCGTCGTGCGGCTCCACGTCCGTCGTCGGCGTCGTGATCGCCGGGATGACGTCGCGGGCAGTACTTAGGCGCCGCCCCTGCGCGCTGACGTCAGTTCTGTACACGACTTTCCGCGCCAGGAACGCAGAGCCATGCAAGAAGCTGACACAGGTGTCTGAAAAATACTAGGGCCCTGAAAGGGATGTCCTTAACCCTAGAAATCAGTTCGCAGAACGGGGAGGATGGGTGGGGCGGTAAGAATCTGTCACTAACTACTGTCTCTTACAGATATATCGTTACACAAGTTAGTAACTTGTGCATCTGAAAGAGACACGTTAGTGACAGATTCCTTACCTTAGAATAGATACCCCAGCAATACCAACCCCGGTGGTGGGTCTGCGAACAAAGATCAGACAAGGAAGTCCTGGAGGACAGAACGGCCAAAGAAGCCGTCCCTCCGGACCTGACTGTCAAGGCAGTAATGCTTAGTAAACGTGTGCAGCGAGGCCCACGTAGCTGCCTGACAGATAACCGGCAGCGGAACACCGCGGCCCAAGGCCGTGGTAGCAGCCGTTGCCCTGGTGGAATGGGCACGCAGCCCAACAGGAGGCTCCTTCTTAGCCAAAGAATAGCAGGCTTTGATACACAAGGTGACCCAGCGGGAGATGGTTCTCTTGTGCACCGCCCGACCTTTTTTGGCGCCCACGTAGCCAACAAAGAGCTGGTCATCCACCCGGAAGTGTTTCGTGCGGTCGATATAGAAGGAGAGCGCACGTTTTGGGTCCAGACGGTGGAGCCTCTCTTCCTCTCTAGAAGGATGCGGAGGCGGAAAGAAGGTGGGCAAAGTGATGGTCTGCCCAATGTGGAAAGCAGTAACCACCTTTGGCAAGAAGGACGGACGCGTCCGAAGAACAACCTTGTCTGGATGAACAGACAGAAAGGGAGGTTTGCAAGATAGAGCCTGGAGCTCACTCACCCGCCGAGCGGAGGTGATGGCCACCAGAAAGGCTGTCTTCAGAGTCAGAAGACGAAGAGGACAGTTATGTAGAGGCTCAAAGGGAGCGCACATTAAAAAGGTAAGAACCAAGTTCAAGTCCCACTGAGGCATCACAAACGGAACAGGAGGGAAGCGGTGTGTAATGCCTTTTAAGAACCTGTTAACAACAGGGGACTTGAAAAGGGAGGGCTGATCAGGAAGCCTGAGGAAGGCCGAGATAGCACAAAGATAACCCTTGATGGTACCCAGGGCAGAACCCTGTTGGGCCAGAGAGAGAAGGAACAGAAGGACCTCAGAAAGAGGGGCAGAAAGGGGATTCACAGCCTTTGCTGTGCACCATGCCACAAATTTGTTCCACCTGCAGGCGTATACCACCTTAGTGGAGGGACGCCTGGCTGCCAGAATCACATCACAAACTTCGGGAGGCAAGTCGAAAGGAATCAACTGCCGCCGCTCAATCTCCACGCAAGCAGGTGTAGACTGGACAGGTTCGGGTGGAGGACCGTCCCCTGCTGCTGCGACAGAAGATCCTCCCGAAGAGGCAGACGGATCGGGGATCTATGCTCATATTGAGTAGCTCGGGATACCAAACTCTTCGAGCCCAGTCCGGAGCCACAAGAATGACTTGGGCCCGGTCGTGCCGAATCTTCTTCAACACTCTGGGTAGAAGTGGTATAGGCGGAAAGGCGTACAACAGACCGCAACTCCACTCGCGACGAAAAGCGTCGCCGAGCGAGTGCCGCCTTGGAAATTCCAACGCGCAGAACTGATGACATTGCGCGTTCTCTTCGGTGGCGAATAGATCTAACCAAGGCTCTCCCCACTGTAGAAAGAGTCCTTGCACCACTTCCGAGTGAAGACGCCATTCGTGATCCATCATGCACCTGCGGCTGAGTTCGTCCGCCCTGGCGTTCAGGGAACCTGCCAGGTGTTGAACCATCAGGAACATGCCCTGATGTTCCAGCCACGTCCAGAGGCGCAGAGCCTCCTGACAAAGGGTCCAAGACCCCACCCCGCCCTGTTTGTTGCAGTACCACATGGCGGTGGTGTTGTCTGTGAACACCTGCACTACCTTCCCTTTGACAGAGGGAAGGAATGCCTTGAGTGCAAGCCGGATCGCCCGGAGCTCCAGAAGGTTGATATGGAGCCGGGACTCCGCCGGAGACCAGAGGCCTCTGATCTCCGCCTCTCCCATGTGACCGCCCCATCCCAGAAGGGACGCGTCCGTCACAACCGTATGCTCTGGCTGGGGAAGGGAGAGGGATCTGCCCATGACCCATTGCCGGTTCGAGAGCCACCACTGCAACTGTCTTGCAGTCCCTCCGAGATCTGGACGTGATCGGACAGGTTGCCCTGGTGCTGCGCCCACTGGAACTTCAGGTCCCACTGCAGAGCCCGCATATGCCATCTGGCATGATTGACCAGCAAGATGCAGGAGGCCATGAGGCCCAGCAGCCTCAGGGTCATCCGTACCGAAACCCAGGATAAAGGCCGAAAGATCGGAATCATAGCCTGAATATCCCGGACTCGCCGTTCGGGAGGATAGGCCCGAAACTGCGTCGTGTCCAGAACTGCTCCGATGAAAAGGAGCTGTGGAGAAGGAATCAGGTGCGACTTCGGCACATTGATGGAGAACCCCAGCAAGTGCAGGAGTTCGGCCGTTGTCTGGAGGTGGGAGACGACTGCCTGGGACGAGCCCGCCTTCAGCAGCCAGTCGTCGAGGTAGGGGAAGACTGAAACCCCTGCCCGGCGCAGATGAGCTGCGACCACCGCCATCACTTTCGTGAACACCCGAGGGGCACTGGTAAGGCCAAAGGGGAGCACGGTGAACTGAAAATGCTCGGGGCCTACCGTGAACCGAAGGTAACGCCGGTGGGCCGGCAGGACGGGGATGTGGAAGTACGCGTCCTGCAAGTCCAACGCTACCAACCAGTCTCCAGGGTCGAGGGCAGTCAAGACCTGAGCTAGGGTGAGCATCTTGAACTTCTCCCTTCCGGAGGAAGCGATTGACGTTCCGGAGGTCCAAGATAGGACGCATGTCCTCCTTGTCCTTTTGGGCACCAGAAAGTAGTGGGAGTAGCAACCACGCCCTACTTCTGGGGTCGGAACATGCTCGATGGCCCTCTTGGTCAAGAGGGCCGTGACTTCCTTCTGTAGAAGCACCAAGTGATCCCCTGACATGCGGTGGAATTGAGGTGGCATGGCTGGGGGGTGGTCTCGAAGGGGAGGGAGTAGCCCCTTCGGACAATGTCCAAGACCCACCTGTCCGAGGTGATGGTGCGCCAGTGGGGAAGGTGATGGCGGACCCTGCCCCTACTGGCGTGCTGTGCACCTGAAAGGAGGGATCAGGAGGGCTTGGAGGCCGCGGACGGGTTGGAGGTGGTGGCCTGACCCGCACGCTGGTTGCCCGATCCGCCACGGCGGAATCCACGTCCTCGGCCACGCGAAGACGCCTGCTGCGCGGGCCGGTGGCTGGGCTGCTGACGTGAAGGGCGCCCTACCGTGGCCACGATAGGGGCGAAAAGCAGAAGTCAGCGGAGGGCGTGTAGCAGAAAGGCCCAGGGACTTGGCAGTAGCCCGTGAGTCCTTAAAGCGCTCCAACGCATGGTCTGCTTTGGACCCAAAAGACCGACTCCATCAAAGGGCATGTCCATGAGAGTATTCTGGACATCCCCTGAAAAACCAGTGGTTCTCAGCCAGGCGTGGCGTCGGAGCGCCACCGTCGTCGCAATCGACCTGCCCAGCGAGTCGGCGGTGTCAAGGCCACAACGGATAGTGTATTTGGCCGCATCCCTTCCTTCCGCAATGGCGCGGGAAAGCAGTGCCTGGACCTCCTCAGGGCACTGGGGCAAAACATCCGCCACCGAATCCCACAGGGAGTGGGTATATCGGCCCAAAAGACAAGCGGTGTTAACGGACCGCAAGCCAGCACTGGAGGAAGAAAAACCTTTCTTCCCAAACTGATCCAGGCGTTTGGATTCCCTATCCGGAGGAGCGGTAGGGAAGGCGGTTTGGGAAGCGGAGGCTTGGACAACCAAGCTCTCAGGAGTGGGGTGGACAGAAAGAAACAGGGAGTCGCCCGGAGCAGGGCGATGGCGTCGTGACACGTTCCTATCCACAGGAGCCCCTGTGTTGGGCTTGGACCAGGCGCCCAAAAGAACGTCAGTGAGGGCGTCGTTAAACGGCAGCACAGTCTCCGCAGAGGAGGCTGCCGGCTGAAGCACCTCTGTCAAGATGTTAGGCTTGACCGTCAAAGTAGGGAGCTCGAGACGTAAGGCCCCAGCAGCCCTACGCAACACCGTACCAAAATTGGCCCCCTCCTCCGTAGCCACGGGAGGAGACAGCATGCCAGTGTCAGGGAAGTATCCAGACCACTGGCCTCCCTAGACTCTCTGTCCAGTCCTGACCATACTGACAGTCGCGCGTCAGAGTGTCATCAGACCCCTCCCAGTCCTCCTGAGGTTCAAAATAAGGAGGAGGAGGGACAGTTGGGACCCAAGGTCCCATCGGTGCCGGAGCCGGCGTCGAGCGACGTCGCTCCGGGTCCATGTCCGGAGCCGGAAGGAACTGGGGGACGACGCCGCCCGGAGCCCAGGGCGGCGTCGAGAACGGCACCGGAGACATCGGGCGCCGGCGGAGGTGTCGTGAGGTCGACCGGCGTCGATGGGGGTTGTGGAGCCGGGATCGAGGCCGGGCCGAAGCCGGAGCCGGGATCGAGGCTGGAGGCACGGGCGACGCCGGGGCCGGAGCCGCCGGCGACGCCGGAGCAACCCCATCAGGGCCCGCGGGGCCCGAAGGCGCACCGGAGGGGCCTGAAGGCCCAAGAGGCGGGCCATGGCCGACAGGAACTCCTGTACCTTGGCCGGATCCGCCCCCGAACCCGGGAAGGGCGGGTATGGCGGGGGCGACTCCACAGGCAAGTCCGGGGCCGCGGGGCGGGGACGGTGCCGGAGGGGCCTCAGCCGAGTCGCGAGACCGGGCGAGGCGAAGTCCGAGAGCGATGATGCTTCTTGGACTTCTTGTGCTTCGACTTACCGGACGAAGAAGACTTCGACGCCGACGACCGGTGTGCACTCCGCGATCGACCCCTGGACCTCTCACGCGACCGGGGCCTCCGTGGAGCCGAGTGCCGGGCCTCGAGGAGCTTCGAGACCGCTCCGCAAGCTTTCGGGTTGAGGGCCTGGCACTCGGGACAAGACTCGGTGTCGTGGCCTCGGCCGAGGCAGAAGAGACACTCCCAATGCGGGTCGGTGACGGACATCGTCCGCGCACAGGCGCCGCATCGCTTGAAGCCGGGCATCCCTACAACACCTTCAAGATGGAAAAACAGTGAAAAATCACCAAAAAGTATGGTCAAAAATTGACCAGGGCACTGCTCTTCCCGGATCTGCGCTTACTGGCGCGGAAAAAGAAGAACTGACGTCAGCGCGCAGGGGCGGCGCCTAAGTACTGCCCGCGACGTCATCCCGGCGATCACGACGCCGACGACGGACGCGGAGCCGCACGACGCCGCCTACCGACGCGCAAGGGTACTGCTACGCAAAACTTTCCGGATCCAGCCTGACGCCTGGGGATATTCTAAGGTAAGGAATCTGTCACTAACGTGTCTCTTTCAGATTATGTTCCTATATAGTCTTGAAAGATCATCTATTCGATAATATAACATAACCTTGTAGACCTTAATATCTTTTATATGTTCCATTTTAGCAGCGTTTAGTGTACCTCAAAACCTAGAAGTATTAACAGATCATTTAGACTGGACAACTACACATCTATTCCAGACGGTTATTCCAAATTGAAGGTAAACCTGGGTTATACAACTTGTAGTTCGTTCCATTCCTTTGATCGAGTATTACCTTAATGAGCATACCCCTTATCTTATTGCAGGTCCGTTCTGAGGATCAGTACAACTATTTAAGCTTTGTGGACCTATTACATTCTGGTGACTTGGGCTCAAGTCCCAGATAGAATTTGCATTACCAATTCTACGATTTGACAACTATAAGGTGATCCTTTAATCAGATCTTGAGTATATCTCACCAATTCCTAGTTAGTTTTTCGATATACTCCATCTTTATTTTTTACTTTTTGTTTTTCCTTAGTTGTAGAAATATCATTCGTGTATTATCAATTGTTAACCTGCCAACGTGGAAGATTAGGCCTTCCAGCCCCAAGTGGAGGTAATTAGAACTTTGACTAATACCACTCTGATCAGGCCCACAACCCCAGTGTTGGCTTTGTAAAATTATGAATCCTGTCTGATATTGCCATTCTCTTCTTTTAGAAATTATCTATTTGATTTTCATATATCTGGCTAAATACATCCATTGGGCCCCATACCATTTATTCTTGGCAAGTTGTATACTTATTGTTTTAGGTCCATTTTCACTTCCACTTTCACCATTCACTATTTTCTTTTCTGAACATCACATATGGTGTGGTTTTCGCATGTGGTAACTTTTCCTTTTTGTAGCTATTCTAGAGGATATACATCCTTCTCCTCGCTATTATTGAGTCGGTCTCTAGACTGTGAAAATTAGAAGCTATTCTAAATGATATATATCCTGCCCTTTTATTGTGATTGGGTCTGTTTCTATACTATGAAAATTAGAAACACTGAATCTAAACTGAAGGAAAACACATCCTCTTTTCTTCTTTCTTCTATATTCTTTTTGTGGTTCAATCTCTTTTTCTCTTTCTTTTCATCATAGACACGGAGATAAATATAGGTATACATGGTGTATAATATTAATTATGAAATATAGATCTAAGACTCAGTGTACATTTATGTTCCTACATTTAGTGCTTTTTTGTCTATTGTCTATTTTATTGTTTGTCTAGGAATCACTG
The DNA here is from genome assembly GCA_963921515.1 of Calotriton arnoldi. Taxonomy (NCBI): domain Eukaryota; kingdom Metazoa; phylum Chordata; class Amphibia; order Caudata; family Salamandridae; genus Calotriton; species Calotriton arnoldi. Next base: position 1,682,008 of record CAWUFW010003213.1, on the reverse strand, counting down.
TGGCTTTCCTGAAGAAGGCGCTCAGCACGCCGAAACGCGCGTAGAGAAAGTAAGAAACCTTATTATTCAGCCACTGTCATTTGTGAAATCCTTTATATGTATGTGTTTATGTATCCAGTTGTGAGAATCCTTTTACAAACTATACACCATCTTAGATTTTTTATGTTTGTTTACTGTACTTTTGAATGTGGTATTATTTAGTACAGTGTATTGTATTTTGTATAGTGATGTACATGTCTGATGCAATTAATTTTTAAATATGAAATTGCACTAATAAAATGAAGTTTTTAATTTGAATCTGTTGTACACTGAGTCCATGTTAGCATCAAGTTGTTTTGAATAGGTCCATATAATTAACTGGGCCTAGTGTTGCCTAGGGTTGTTATTCTTCAGATTTGTATTTTCCCTGCCCTGGGAACTACTATTAGTAGCAAGGGGTCCTTTATTTTGACATTTGACCCACCTCGAACCTGCTCCAGCGAAATCCCGGTGTGTCTTGCAGCCAGCAACCTCGAGAACCCCGGAGGACCTGCCTGCCTTCCATCCCAAAGACTTGGTCTCCCGTGAACACCGGATTTGTTCAACCACAGACTCCAGCTCTGCAAGGATCCACGAGTTTGCATCACTCTGCACCCGACGCCCATGGCCCGAGTGGCCCAACACCAAGAGGAGGTCTCCCCGGCGATCCTCCCCAGAAATCCAGTGACCCCTGACCTGCCTCAAGCCTCCAGCTGACGCCTGCAGCCTCAAACCGGGAGGTCCCCCAACCGCGACCAGGAGCTGGTAAGAAGATCTGACCCTAAAGGCACCCCTGCACCCGACGCCTCACGGCCTTGGGTGGCCCAACCGAAGGTGCCTAACCAACCCCCAAGATCCCAACTTACCTCTCCAAGTGATGGTCGCACCCAGAAGACCTTCGTCCCCGAGCCTGCAGTGCTTTTGCAAACCAGAGACTCCCCATTGAAAGCTACAGGGCTTCCGACGCCAAAACAGCACTCTGCACCAGGCCGCCCCAGTGCCGCTGAGGGTGCATCTTTTGTGCTGGCCTAAACCCCCATTTGCCCTGAGCTTAAGTCCAGGAGCTTTGCTCCCACAACCCAGTGACCTGCTCGTCAGCAGCCACCAACCGGAGGCCCCCTACCCCGCATTGGATAACATTGGGCCTCAGCACTTTGCACCCGGCCGCCCTAGTGCCGCTGAGGGTGTAACAGGAGTGCATCCTTGACCCTGGGTGTCCCCCGAGTCTAATCCCAGAATACCAACTCCCACAACAAAGTAATTACTTTTGAACCGATAGTACAAGTTACTTACCTTCGGTAACGATGTATCTGGTAGAGACGATTCTAGCCACAGATTCCTTAACGTAGAATATCCCCAGGCGTGAGACTGACCCGGAAACCTTTCTTTGCCCCAGCAACTCTGCATGCCGGGGGGGCGGCACCACGCGACTCCGCCCTGACATTCTCCGCGGGCGTGACGTCAGCGAGGTCACATAAGCCCCACCCCGGCGCGCTGACATCAGTTTTCTTCGGAGAACTTTTCCGCGCCACAACGCAGAGCCATCACAAACAAAACTGTGTAGAGTATGGGAACAGTGTGCGAAAAAGCAGCAAAAACAAAAGAGAGAAACCAAAGGTGAGGAACAGCACCAGTTGGAAAAGTGCCAAGCACTAAGGTACCAAGAAACCATAGCAGTGAAGCCATAGCAGGGAGAGAGCAGAACACCGCGCTGAGGAAAAACCGTGCAAGTCAAGGCCACATCCACCCTGGAGGCAGAAAGCATGTGGACAACGCCATAGCAGAAGAGAGAGCCTGCAAGCAGAAGCCATAACAGAGAAGGGCACAAGCCCGGAACAGAGGAGTAACAGCAATTAACCCCCAGACTACACCATCAAGGAGGGCCGGAACCCCTGAAAGGAGCGAAAGGCCGAGGGACAGGCAAAAGAACCCCCAACTTAGAGGACTGCGAAGGGAGCAGAAACCCCAAGCAAGTAAAAAGGAGAAGAACGAAAGTAGGCCCCTACGCTGGAGAGAAATCAGGCGGAGGGAGGCAGAGGCACACAGAAACCAACCAACCTTGCATGAGAAAGAAAGGGGTTGGAGTAATCAAGCAAAATGAGGCATCCTGTCCGGAGGAAGCGAGAGGACACCACAGAAAACAAGCCACCCGAAGGGGGGAGAGTGCAGAAAACCAAGCTGAAGATCCTCGCAGAACGGGGAGGAAGGGCGGGTCGTGAAGGAATCTGCGGCTAGAATCCTCTCTACCAGATACATCGTTACCGAAGGTAAGTAACTTGTACATCTGATGGAGACTACTAGCAGCAGATTCCTTAACGTAGAATAGATACCCTAGCCATACCCAGAGGGGAGAAGGGCCTGCGAGAGAACGTCCCCAGTAGAAAGAAACACAGAGCCCCAGCAGGGGATGTGGCACGGGGACAAGAAGGGCGGCCCAGCCCCCACCAAGCAGAAGGAAGCAAGGACAAGGCGAAGGGAAGACTAGGAGACCCCAAGCCCATCCAAGGAACAACTGCTTAGAAAACCTCCGAGGGACGGACAGCCGCAGAGGAGCACCCAGGATGAAAAGAACCATCCCAACGCCAGGGAGAAGAGGTAGAACCAGAGGCAGAGCCCGCCGGAGGAAAACACACAGGCACCCAGCGACGAGAGGACAGCTGGACAGCCATCAGCCTCAAGGCAGCGGAGAAGGCAGAAACGGCTCCACAGCCAAGAACCGCAGGCGTAAGGAGAAAGGCACGGGTGCGCAAAGCCCCAGCAGAACAAGAGACAGGGGCACAAGGAAACACACCAAGGGCCACATCGGCGGACCAGAACAAGCAGGCATGCGCAGCCAGCAGGAGACCACACCAAGGAGCCGTGCACCCTGAACAAGCCAGGCGCCAGAGAAGGCCAAGAGCCGGGCCAGAGACACACACCGACCCACCAAGAAGTGGGACGAGGCAGAAAGAGAAAAGAGAGAAAAGAGAGAGAGAGAGAGAGAGAGAGAGAGAGAGAGAGAAAGAGAGAAAGAGAGAGAGAGAGAGAGAGAGAGAGAGAGAGAGAGAGAGAAAGAGAGAAGAGAGAGAGAAGAGAGAGAGAGAGAGAGAGAGAGAGAGAGAGAGAGAGAGAGAGAGAGAGAGAGAGAGAGACCCGGAGGACGGTCCAAGCCGGCAACCAGAACACAAAGTCAAGAAAAGCTAGTCCCCCCTGGAACACCAGACAGAGGACCAGGCCAAAATGCCGGACAGAAGGGCGGAAGCGCCACAACACAACGCCGAAGACAGCACGCCAGGCTGGTGTAGCGATAAAGCGAACCCGGAGAAGGGCAAGCGGGGCGCCGCGCAAACTGCGCCAAGAGAATAGGTAAAGAGACCGCACCTGCGGTATACCGTGACGCCGTGGAGGGCACGGAACTCGAAACTGCACCGTCCCAGCCCATGACAGAGCTATACAATAGCTACAAGTACCCCACATAGGGCATGTTACTTCCCAAAAGACATGGGAACACCTCTTAGGAAAATATTTCCGCAGCAGAGGGCAAACAAAGACCTGCGGACAAAACCGCAGACAGCTTAGCAGCAGCCAACAAAGAAGACACAGAAGGCCCAATCTGAGGACCAACACGGCTTTACCAACAGCCAAAATCACAAGTCAAAACAGAGGGCCGGACCAGCAGCCAACAGCACCGAAGGAGCCAAACGAAGGACCCTGAAGGGGCACCAACCACATAGAGCACACAACCGGGTTACCGAGCACAAAGCTCCAGAAAAAACAACGGGAGAACACCTCCCCGAACACACCAGAGGACCGACGTCCAGGTTCACTGAGGGGGAGGAGGACGAAGCCCCGCAAGGAACTGCCGAATGGCAGAATCCGCAGGGGCGTGAAACAAAAGAATGCCATCAAAAGGGAGGTCAACCAGACGCTCCCTAACATTCTCAGGGAAAACACTATCCCTTAACCATGCATGGCGACGGAGGGCCACGGAACTAGCCATAGTACGACCAAGAGCCTCAGAGACATCAAGAGCCGAGCGAAGAATAAACGCGGCCAGCTCTCGGCCATCCAACACATGGTGTCGCAGATCAACCGAGGCACCCTCCTGAGAGGCACAAGACAGAAGGGACTCCACGGAATCCCACAAACTGGAAGTGGCTCTAGCTAACACACAAAGCGTGTTGAGCGCCCGCAAGGCAGCACTGGAGGAAGTGAAGATGTTACGCCCCCAGGAATCCAACCACCTGGCCTCCCGTGATGGAGGGGCAAAAAGGGAAGGCAAGGAAGGAAAGGCCGTCTGCAGAAGAGGGGCCCGAGTAGAAGGATGGAAGGAAAGACAGACAGGATCATGCGGAGCAGGAAGGTGGCGGTGCAGGAGCGACTGGGGCACCGGGTCCCCGTGGCAGGACGCCCCAGGCCCCCAAGAGAAATTGTGAGGCGAAGCTCGAAGGGAAGAAGCAGCTCCCGTCCACCAGAACCCTGGTAGAGAGCCACAAGCAAGTGGTCCGCGGGGAAATGTGCAGCTGGGTCGCCCATGCGCAAAATCCCAGCGGCCGTGGAAACAGCCCGGGCGAAAGCAGCACTCGCCTCCGTAGGGCAACGCGGTGGGGAGAGCAACTCCTCCGTGGGTGACGGCTGCACACTAAGCCGGCCGTCCCCCAGCCCAAGCGGAGGAAGAAACGGCCAAGCCGGGAAAGGGGGAGGGCTGACAGAGGAGTGGGGAACCTGAGGCGCCTCAGGGGAAGACTGTGGGCGCGGGGATGGCGAAGAGCCCCCCTTGGAAGACGCCGGGGAGAAAGCCACTACGCGGAAGAAGAGACAAACAGTTGCCTGACCTCCGGAGAAGAGGGGGCCTCCGAAGTCCACCACTGGCGCCGGCGCGACGTCGACCGCCACCACCACCCGCGCCGCGGGAGAGCGGGGCGGCCAAAGAACGGCGCCGACTCGACCTCCGACGAGGCAGCCGCCTGCATGGAGAGACGAGGAGGGCCCGGGGACACACCCCGGCCCTTAGCCGGCCCCTGCGGCGCCGCTAGGGCCGACAGCCACCGGCGCCTGAGCGGCGTCAGCTCGGACAAGGCCGCAGCCTGCCCAGAGGACAGAGTAGGACTCTGGGACAAGCCACGAGTCCCGGCAACCACCCGCGACACCACAGGGACCCCCACTGGGGTTTGCGGTGAGGCAGAGGCGCCGTGGACCGAAGGAGGGAACCCCGGAGGGCCGCACCCCGACGACGCCACACCTCCAAGACCTGAAGCCAAACTTGTCGGCGCCGGAGCCACCGGCGACTCCGCAGAAGGCTCCGCACGAGGCAGGGGATCAGCGGACGTCCCAGGAAGAAGAGGAGGAGCCAAGGAGGCCTGCAGGGCCGCAGCATAGGCCTCCATTTGGACTCTGGACGCCCCCGCGCCGGGAAACGGCGGGTAAGGCGACGACGTACGAGGCCGCATGACCTGCGGAGAACCCGCGCCCCCCACAGGGCGGGGACCGGGCCTCGGGGACAAGCTGTGACACTTACCAACGGGCGACCGACGCCCCTGCGGCCTCGGGGAAGGACGATGTCGGAAGCGGCGGTTCTTGGCCCCTTCCGCGGGGACGGACGCGATGAGGACGCTGACCTGGACATGCGGGCGAAAGGAGTTTCATCCGGCGCTCCCGCCGGGACTTCGGTTTCATCTGCTGACAAGCCTCGCAGTCTGTGGAGTCATGGTGCTCCCCCAAACACCACATACAAATGGGGTGGGGTCCGTCGCCGACATCTGGCGCGCGCAAGACGAGCACGTCTTGAAGCCCGAAGGCATTCGCACACTGTTCTCAAGGAAACGCAAAGCGTTGAAGAAAGAGGAGGCCTGAAAACAGGCCAGGGACACAATCCGGATCCGCGTGGCACGCGGAAAAGAAGGAAACTGATGTCAGCACGCCGGGGTGGGGCTTATGTGACCTCGCTGACGTCACGCCCGCGGAGTATGTCAGGGCGGAGTCGCGTGGTGCCGCCCCCCGGCACGCAGAGATGCTGGGGAAAAGAAAGTTTTCCGGGTCCAGTCTCACGCCTGGGGATATTCTACGTTAAGGAATCTGCGGCTAGTAGTCTCTATCAGATACACTACCATAGGATAAAATTGACTGTTTTTCTATGAAAAGTTTCTAAGTGTGGAGTTAGAAAAGTTAAGAAATCCTTTAACAACTGTACTAAATAACAAAAACGCTTTTACTTACCTGTTTACAGGATATGTCCCAGTGTAGTATCCAGGTACACTACACTGTGTAAGAAAAGTAATCTGAAAGTAATGTACTGGTTATTTTACTAAAAGCCCATTCCAAGTATATGTACTGTATTTCCAAAGCATTGCATTTCTCAGTAACAGTACTGTAAATCAAAACAAAGTGCATATACAATGACAATCCAAACTGTGTTACAACTGTATATTTACTGCAAAGTATTTATCACTTACCTGTGCCAGGCTTGCTTGGTTCTAGAAAATAAAATAACTAAAAGAATATTTTTATACAAAAACAATTGGTCTGAAGTTCCGTCTTTGAATGTGTGAATTCATTTGCTGACTGAGTGTGTACAACAAATGCTTAACACTGTCCTCTGATAAAGCCTTACTGCTCAACCACACTACCACAAATAGAGAGTGAGGTGCTATCTACTTTAAGTCTGCCTACCTTTGGGGTTCCACTGGACTCTGTGCACACTATACCTCACTTTGGTATAGTATATACAGAGCCAGCTTCCTACAGCTACTGCGCCACCAGCGGCAATGGGGCGGCCAGGTTCAGAGGTCACTGAGCCCACTGTTAGTCAATGGAGACTGGGGGCTTCCACAGAGGTGCTGGTTGTAAGGTACCTGCGGTTTCAGGGCACAGGCACTGGTGGTTTAGGTAAGCACAGGGGGCCCACAAGGAAGCACCAACCATACAGCACCAACGGCACAGGGGCAGCCGGATGCAGGGTGCAAATCAGCATCGGGCGCCCAATGCAAGCGAATGGGGAATCGCACAAAGAGGCTGCAGGCGCGGACCAGGTGGCTGGACGAAGAGGACCAACAGCTGGGCAGGTAGATAGAGGTGTCGCTAGAGGTCTGGGCACCGTCGGCTGGGCTCCCCAAAGTCAGGGGGGGGGGGGGGGGAGGGTCGGCGGAGGATGCAGAGGTTGTAAGAAAGTGCCCTCTTTTTGCATGGTTGCCCCCATTTTTTGCTAAACTGCTGATGTACTTTTACTGAGTGTGCCCTGGGCTCCTGCCAAACAGGTACCCAGGGCCTATGTTCTTTCCCTAAAACTGCATTGAAAACAAAACCCAGTTGGCACTCTCTGGTCACAGATCAGCCCCTTGTAAAAGGTACCACAGGTACCAAGGGCACTGTGGCCAGGGAAGTCCTCTAAGTACTGCAGCACTTATTGTGACACCCTTAGAGGCCCTGTACCTTTACATTCACACACTGCCTTTGCAGGCTGCGTATTTTGGTGCAGAACAAAGTGAAAAGTCGACATGGCACACATCCCTGTGTGCCATGCCTACAACCCACTGCCCTGGCATAGATCAGCCACCCCTCTAGCTGGGTGCACTATACCAGTGGTGAGGGTACAGGTGCATGAGCCCTGTACCCCTACAGTGTCTAAGCCAATTCTTAGACATTGTCAGTGCAGTAATGCCATTAAGAGTATATGGTGCTGGGAGGTTGTCATTACATACTCCACAGTACCATAATGGCTTTACTGAAAACTGGTAAGTTTGGTATCAAACTCTCAGAACATTAAACCCACACTGATGCCAGTGTGGGATTTAATGAAAAGGCACACAGAGGGCATCTTAGAGATGCCCCTGAAAAACGACCTAACACTAGTGTCCAGGCTGAGTGGCTGCTCACCAGCTGTCACCACCAGACATGTTTCTGGACCTCTGGGTTGAGAGCCTGCTGCTCTCGGGGTCTGAAGCAATGCACATCCTGGGACGAGGTGCCAAGCCTCCTCCCAGGATGTGGCTGGGTCCACAAAGGGGAATCTTCAAAGGCTTGCCGCCTTTGTGAGCTTCCCCAGGCCTTTTGCTGCTTACAGTTACTGGCCCCCACCGGTTCTGACCCTCACTTTGGGTGGGAGAATCGGCGGGAACACCAAATGAGGAAGGGAGGTGTGCCCACCCCACTCCTCAGGTGGGGGACGCGAGGTGAAGCACAACTCTCAGTCCCCGCCATCTTGCAGATGGGGGGTGTGAGAAAGTGCCATCTTTCTTGCATGGTATGCCCCCACTTTTTGCTGAATTGCTGATGTGCTTTGACTGAGTGTGCCCTGGGCTCCTGCCAACCAGTTACCCAGGGCCTGTGTTCCTTCCCTAAAACTGCATTGGTGCCTACACCCAATTGGCATCCCTGGCCACAGGTCAGCCCCTGGTAAATGGTACCATGGGTACCCAGGGCACTGTGACCAGGAAGGCCCCTAAGGGCTGCAGCACTTGTTGTGCCACCCTTAGGACCCTGTACCTTACACACACACACACACACACTGCCTTTGCAGGCTGCGTGTCTTGGTGCAGAACAAAAGTGAAGAGTCGACACGGCACACATCGCTGTGTGCCATGCCTACAAGCCACTGCCCTGGCCTAGGTCAGCCACCCCTCTAGCCGGGTGCACTATGCCAGTGGTGAGGGCACAGAGGCATGAGCCCTGTGCCCCTACAGTGCCCAAGTCCATTCTTGGGCATTGTAAGTGCAGTGCTGCCATTAAGAGTATATGGTGCTGGGAGTCTGTCATTACGAACTCCACAGCACCATAATGGCCCCACTGAAAACTAAGAAGTTTGGTATCAAACTTCTCAGCACATTAAACCCACACTGATGCCAGTGTGGGATTTAATGTAAAACACACTCCAGAGGGCATCTTAGAGATGCCCCTGAAACCAACCCGACCTCCAGTGTCCGGACTGAGTGGCTGCCCAGGCTGCCACCACCAGACATGTTTCTGGACCCCTGGGTCGAGAGCCTCTGCTCTCAGGGGCCTGAAACAATGCGCATCCTGGGGCGAGGTGCCAAAGCCTCCTCCCTCAGGATGGGCAGGGGAAGCTTCAAAGGCCTGGCGCCTTTTGAGCTTCCCCAGACCATTTGCTGCTCCCAGCAAACTGGTCCCCACTGGTTCTACCCCCACTTCTGGCGGGAGAACCGGCGGGAAAACCAGAGGCAGGAAATGGGTTGTGCCCACCTCTGCCAACTCCACCCCTAAGGTGGGGGAGGCGAGGTGAAGCACAAACTCGAGTCCCCGCCATCTTGAGGGATGGGGGGGACCCAGCCAACCAGGGACAGGCTCCTGCCCCCTCCCACTGGAGAGTGGCAGAATAGGGGGTGTACCCACCCCAGGGACGGGACCCATTGGTCCCTGCCCTTACCTACCTGTAACCACCCCTAAATTCAGTATTTAGGGGCTCCCTGAACCTTCCTTCCTCAGTTCCCGAATCCGAAACAAGAAGAGAAGACGAAGCAAGAAGACCAGCCGTGCAGCTGCTAACAAGGAGGCGACGACAACTGACTTGGCCCCAGCCCTACCGGCCTGTCGACCTCCGAACCTGCTCCTGCGGAACCCCGGCCTCAGCAACCTCAAAACCCCGGAGGACCTGACTTCTGTGCCACAGCCTTCAACCCAGGAACTCCCACGAGCAGTGGTACTGTTCAAAAGAAAAACTACAAAAGACCCGGCCCTGGCACGGAACCGCGGAACCTGCACACTCTGCACCCGCCGAGCCCAGCCTGTGCCTGAGTGAACAAAGACTTTGAGGACGTCCCCGGCGATTCTGACCTGGAATCCAGTGCCCAAGGACCCTCCTCGACGACCCAGACGACGCCTGCAGCCTCAGGACAAGGGACCCCTCCAACCGCGACCAGCAGGGGGTAAGATTTCCCGACCTCAAAAGACACCCCTGCACCCGGCGCCCCACGGCCCCTGTGCCCAACTCCTGGGTGTCTACCTATCCTCCAAGACCCCAACTTACCTCTCGAAGTGTTGGTCGCTCCTGAAGAGTCACCGTCCCCGAGCCTGCAGCCTTTGTTCACCTTCCAAGATCTCCATTGGTTAACATTGAGCGCCCGACGGCTCAAAAGCACCCTGCACCCAGCCACCCGAGTGGCCCTGGCAGTGCAACCTCTGTCCTAATCCACTTCCCCATTTGCCCTGAGCAAGTGACCAGGAGCCCAGCCCCAACAGCCGCGTGGCCTGCTGGCCAGCAGCCACCAACCAAGGGCCCCCTGCCTGCCATAGGATAACATTGGGCCTAACTCACTCTGCACCCGGCCGCCCCTGTGCCGCTGGGGGTGAAACAACTGTACTTACCTGACCCTGGGAGACCCCTGAGTCTATGCCCAGAACCTTAACTTTGCCAGTCAAGTACTTACCCAAAACCGATAACTCACTTACCTTCCATAGGGTGACATTGGCTGGCATCACCGGAAAATTCTTCTAAGTGTGGAGTTTCTCAACTTTAAAATATTCACCTAAAATCAACCGAGTAACGAAAACAGAAATACTCACCTGCTATTAGGAGAGATCCCAGTGCTGGATCTTGGTGCCCAGCACTGACCCTGAAAAGTAATCACAACGTTACTTACCGCTAATTCAATTTTCTTCCATAGGGATCCATTGACTGGTTTTCTGTGAAATTTCTTCCAAGTGTCCACTTTTGAAATACCAAAATATTGCTTAAAAATCACAACAGTAACGAATTCCGATTTACTCACCTGTCATCAGGAAAGACTTCAGTGCTGCATCTTTCAGCCCAGTACTGACCCTGCAAAGTAATTTTTACCGTACTGAACAGTAACTTGAAATTCCTTCCATAGGATATCATTGCCTGCTTTTTGTTGAAAAAGTTTCTAAGTGTCGATTTCTGAATCTTACAAATATTCTTTAAAAATCGTGCCAACGATACAAACGTAATTACTTGCCTGTTTTAGATAGATATCCCAGTGCTGAACCTGAGACTCCAGCACTGGATTACAAAAGTAACGTAAACATACTTTGCTTGCAACCTGCATTTCCTTCCATAGGATTACATTGGTAATTTTACCCAGAAAAGTTTGTGTGTCAACTTTTGAAATACCATAATATTCCTCAAAATCACTACTATAACCAAAACGCTTTACTTAACTGTTTACAGGAGATGTCCCGGGACTGAATCCAAGATCCAGTCCTGTGGTTAGAAAAGTAATCCACAAAGTAATTAATTGCATTTAACCAAAACTTCCCATCGAGCTCAATGTTGCATTGTGTTGCCTCTTGCAACAACTGTGACTACTGTCATCAAAAAGACTATTGCCTATTTGAAAAGTGTTTAAACAAAGCATTTCATTCTGAGAAAGTATATTTTGATTCATATTGTTGGTTCTAAAATAAAACAAGCATATATTTTTATATACAAACCATTGGCCTAGAGTTCAGTTCTTGAGTGTGTGGCTTCATTTGCTGACTGAGTGTGTACAACAAATGCTTTACACTGTCCTCTGATACTGCCTTACTGTTCGACCAAGCTACCACTTTAGAGAGTAAGGTTATATCTAACTTTAGCCTCTGCCTTACCATTGGGGAACTGTGAGCCCTATACACCCTGTACCTTACTTTGGTGCAGTATATATAGAGCCACTTTCCTACAAAGGGGTAAAGACACCAAAGAACTAGGAAAGAAGGATTGGGAATTAGGTCCTGGAACTGTTGAGGTAGGTCAGCTCGACAAAGGAACTGACCTGGTCAGGAGGATGTAAGGCAGAGTAGGCCCTGCAACTTTCAAACCACTTCCTCCACTCTTCCTCGCCTGACAGACTAGGAAGACTCTCAAAGGTTTGGCTCCTGGCCTTCAGGCTTGGAGGGGGAGGGGGATTGGGCTGGATTTTGTAGAGAGTGGGGTTCAGTTGCAGTAACCCCCACCCCGCTTTTGGCAGATTTCCGATGCACTTTGAGTGTGCCCTGGTTCCTTGCCAATCAGGTTCCCAGGGCCTGTGTTCTTTACTAAAATTGTACCTTTGCTTTCACAATTGGCACACCTCTGGTTCCCATGTAACTCCCTTGTAAAAGGTGCAAGTGGTACCAAGGGCCTTGGGACCAGAGAGGGTCTCGAAGGGCTGCAGCATGTAATGTGCCACCTACAGAGACCCCTCACCAAGCACATACACACTGCGATTGCAGACTGTGTGTTTTGGTGCAGACAAAATCTTAAGAGTCGACATGGCACCCATTCCCGTGTGCCATGTCCACCAATCACGGACTGTGGCATAGGTAAGTCACCCTTCTAGCCCAACCACTGCCTGTGGCATAGGTAAGTCACCCCTCTAGCTGGCCTCACAGCCGTAAGGCAGGGAGCACTATACCACAGGTGAGGGCATAGCTGCATGAGCACTCTGCCCCTACAGTGTCTGTGCCGTTCACAGACATTGTATGTGCAGTGGAGCCATTTTGAGTAAATGGGCTGGGAGTTTGTCATTATGAACGCCACTGATGGCTTTACTAAAAGCTAAGGAGTTTGGTATCAAACTCCTCAGCATAATAAACCCACACTGATTCCAGTGTTGGATTTATTACAAAATGCACTCAGAGGGACTCTCATAGATGCCCATTGAAAACGACCAACTCCCTCATGTCCATCTGACTGGTCTGCACCCCTTACCACACAAACTGACATGTTTCTGACCCCCTGAGGTGGGAGCCCTTGTGCTCTCGTAGGTCAGGGACAAAGGCTGCTTGGGGTGGAGGTGCTTCACACCTACCTCAAAGAAGGAACAGCATTCAGGGTGGTGAGCCTCAAAGGCTTCCTGCCCTTTGATATGCTAGCCAGGGCCTCTCCAGCTAGTGGAGATGCCTGCCCCCTTGACCAAGCCCCACCTTTGGTGGCAAGGCTGGCAGGAAAATTAGTAATCAGAAGCGGTGTGTCTCTTCTCTGCCAGGACGATGCCTAAGGTGCCCTGGACCGAGGTGACACCCTGTAGGAAGCTGGCTCTGCATATACTATACCAAAATGAGGTATAGTGTGCACAGAGTCCAGTGGAACCCCAAAGGTAGGCAGAGGTAAAAGTAGATAGCACCTTACTGTCTATTAGTGGTAAAGTGGGCGAGCAGTAATGCTTTATCAGAGGGTAGTGTTAAGCATTTTTTGTACACACTCAATCAGCAAATGTCACACCCTCAAAGACTGAACTCAGACCAACTTGTTTTGTATAAAAATATTATTAAGTTATTTTATTTCTAGAACCGAGCCAAGCCTGGCACAGGTAAGTGAAATAATGCTTTGCAAAATCTTATGCAGTGTTTTATAATTGAATGCAGGTTCAAATGCAGTTGATTGAAATACAGGTAAGTCAAAATGTCGAAATTACTGTTCAGATTACTTTTTAGTTACTTTTCAGATTACTTTTTAAGTTACTTTTTCTACTCAGTGTGATATGCCTGATTATCACACTGGGACATTTCCTAGAGAATGGCAAGTAAAATCAGTTTTGTATAGTTGAAGTTTTTCAGGATTTTATACAAATCAACTCCACACTAAAAACTATTTTCAAGGGAAAACAGTCAATGTATTCCTATGGAGAGAAATGAAGTTATCGGTTAACAGTTAAGTACTCAGTCTTTGGGGTTGAGTTTCTGGGGTTAGAACAAGGGTGCCACCAGGGTCAAGGATGCACTCTAAAAGCACCCTCAGCAGCACTGGGGCAGCCGGGTGCAGAGTGCTGAGGCCCAATGTTATCCAATGGGGGATAGGGGGCCTACGGTTGGTGGCTGCTCACGAGCAGGACACAAGGTTGTGGGAGCAAAGCTCCTGGTGTTAGGTTCAGGGCAAAGGGGCATCCGAGTTAGCAGCCAAAGTACACCCGCAGGGGCGGCTGGGTGCAGGGTGCTGTTTTGGTGTCGGGTGGCCTGTTGGTTTCAATGAGGAATCTCCAGTTTGGACAAAGACTGCAGGCTCGGGGACGAAGATCTTCTGGAGGAGACCACCAGTTGGAGAGGTAAGTTGGGATGCCTGGGGATGCTGGGACACCGTCGGTTGGGCCACCCAAGGCCGTGGGACGTTGTGTGCAGGGGTATCTTTAGGCGTTGGATTTTCTTACCAGCTCCGGTCGCGGGGATCCTCCAGAAAGACCGCAGGCGTTGTGGAGAGGGTCGAGGCAGGTCAGAGATCACCAGATCTCAGGTCAGGATCGCTGGGGAGACCTCCTCGTAGTGTTGGGCCATGTGAACTCGGGCTGTGGGCGACTGGTGCAGACTCGCGGATTTGGCCAGAGCCAGAGTCTGTGGGTGAGCAAATCCAGCGCTCACGGATAAACAGTCTTTAGGCTGGAAGGCAGGGCAGGCCCTTCGGCTTCTTGAGGCTGCTGGCTGCAGGACACACCGGGATTTCGTTGGAGCAGGTTCGAGGTGGGGACAGGCCGGTAGGGCTGGGGCCAAGTCAGTGGGCGTCCTCCTCCTCTTAGCTTCGGCACGGCTTCTTCTTTTCTTCTGGTCAGTTCTTGTGTGAGGAGGCAAGGTTCAGGGGGGCCCTAAAGACTAATTTTAGGGGTGGTACAGGTAAGTAAAGGTTGGGACCAATGGGTCCCTTCCTTGGGGTGGGTACACCCCATGTTATGCCACCCTCCAGTGGGAGGGGGGCATATGCCTCACGCTGGTTGGCTGGGTCCCCCATCTGCAAGATGGCGGGGTCTAGAGTTGTGCATCACCTCGCCTCCCCCACCTGAGGGGTGGGGTTGGCAAAGGTGGGCACACCTCTCTTACTCGCTTGGTTTTCCTGCCAATTTTCCCGCCCAAAGTGGGGGCAGAACCATGGGGGGAGTTCTGGGAGAAGCAAAAGGCCTGGGAAGCTCACAAAGGCGGCAAGCCATTGAAGATTCCCCTTTGTGGACCCGGCCCATCCTGGGGGAGGAGGCTTGGCACCTCGTCCCAGGATGTGCATTGTTTCAGACCTCCGAGAGCAGCAGGCTCTCAACCCAGGGGTACAGAAACATGTCTGGTGGTGGCAGCTGGTGAGCAGCCACTCAGCCTGGACACTAGTGTTAGGTCGTTTTTCAGGGGGCATCTCTAAGATGCCCTCTGTGTGCATTTTTCATTAAATCCCACACTGGCATCAGTGTGGGTTTACTGTGCTGAGAAGTTTGATACCAAACTTCCCAGTTTTCAGTAAAGCCATTATGGTACTGTGGAGTTCGTAATGACAACCTGCCAGCATCAAATACTCTTAATGGCATTACTGCACTTACAATGTCTAAGAATTGGCATAGACACTGTAGGGGTACAGGGCTCATGCACCTGTACCCTCACCACTGGTATATTGCACCCAGCTAGAGAGGGGCTGATCTATGCCAGGGCAGTGGGTTGTAGGCATGGCACACAGGGATGCGTGCCATGTCGACTCTTCACTTTGTTCTGCACCAAAACACGCAGCCTGCAAAGGCAGTGTGTGAATGTAAAGGTACAGGGCATATAAGTGTGGCACAATAAGTGCTGCAGCACTTAGAGGCCTTCCCTGGCCACAGTACCTGTGGTACCTTTTACAAGGGGCTGATCTGTGACCAGAGTGTGCCAACTGGGTTTTGTTTTCAATGCAGTTTTAGGGAAAGAACATAGGCCCTGGGTACCTGTTTAGCGGGAGCCCAGGGCACACTCAGTCAAAGTACATCAGCAGTTTAGCAAAAAATGGGGGTGACCATGCAAAAAGAGGGCACTTTCTTACACATCCTCCTTAGGAAATCCTCCATCTTGAATGGAAGGATTTGACCCAATCGGGTTAAGGGCAAAGTGAGGGGATTTTCAAATGATGTAGTCACACAAAAGGTAAGTAGCTCATTGGCTGACATCTGCCAGTCCCTTTAACATCCCTAAATTCAGTATTTAGGGGCATCTCTGAACCTTGATTCTCAGATTCCTGCGGCCCAAGAAGAAAAGGACGAAGATGCCGTGCAGACGAGCCTGGAAGACAACTACTGATTTGGCCCCTTTCTACCCACCTGTCTCCTGCTCAAAGACCCTGCTCAGAAGACGACACCTGTCCTGTGGCCAGCGACTTCCAAGAACCCCAGTAAGACTGCCACTCTTCAGCAAAGACCAGATCTCTCGAGGACAGCGGCCCTGTCCAGAAAACTCCATCTTCAAGGGCTCCGGCTCCAGGCGGATCTGTGACCCCTGCCCAATCCGCACCCGACAGCCACGACTCGAGTCTGAGTGACGTATCTGTCCAGTTGCATCCCCCCAGCGATCCAGACTTCGACTCCATCAGTGGCTGACCTCTCCTGGACCCCACGAAGTAGCCTGCAGCTTCAACACGAAGGGTCCCCCTGACCATGACTGGCTCCGGTAAAGCAAATCTGACACCAAAAGGCATCACTGCACTCTCACCTTCCCCCCCCGCCCCACCCGACTTTGGGGAGCCCTGTCGACAATACCCAAGACTGCTACTGCATCTCAACTTACCTGTCCAGCCGGTCCCTTCATCTGCATAAGCCATCTGAGTTGTCTGTGGTCAGATTGAATCCAGAAGTGAGTACCAAACAGGTATGGTCTCAACTTCTTCAGGAGCCAGACCACAGCAAAGGCCTTCCTCTTAATGGCACTCCGAAGCTGTTCCCTGGGAAGCAACCTCCTGCTAATAAAAGCAACAGGTTGGTCTTGGCCATCATTGTTGGTTTGGGATAGGACTGCTCCTACCCCTAGCTCAGAGGCATCAGTCTGCACAATGAAGTGCTTAGAGTAATTTGGAGCTTTGAGAATTGGTGCTGGGCACATTGCCGCTTTCAGGGTGTCAAAAGCCTTATGACAACGAACAGTCCAGTTTACTTTCTTGGGCATCTTCTAGGAGGGGAGTTCTGTGAGGGATGTCACAATGGATCTAGACCCCTTCACAAACCTATTGTAGTACCCAGTCATGCCAAGGAATGCACTGACTTGGGTCTGGGTTGTTGGAGCTTCCCAGTCCAGAATGTTATGGATCTTGGGTTGTAAGGGTTGCACTTGGCCTCCACTTACAAGGAGGCCCAAATATACAACAGCACCCTGCCCTATCTGGCATTTGGATGCCTTGATAGTCAGGCCTGCAGATTGCAGGGCCTGTAACACCTTCCCCAGGTGGACCAGGTGATCTTGCCAGGTGGAGCTAAAGACAGCAACATCATCAAGATATGCTGCACTAAAGGTCTGCAACCCAGCAAGGACTTGATTCACCAACCTTTGGAAGGTGGCAGGGACATTCTGTAAACCAAAGGGCATAACAGTAATTTGATAATACCCATCTGGTGTGGAGAATGCGGGCTTTTCTTTGGCTTCTGTGATCATGCCAATCTGCCAGTACTCTGCAGTTAAGTCAAAGGTACTGAGAAATTTGGCTGCGTCCACACTGTCTATCAGCTCATCAGCCCTGGGTATTGAGTGAGCATCTGTCTTGGGGACAGCACCGAAACCCCTGTAGTCAACACAAAACCTAATTTCTCTCTTTCCACCCTGTGGGTGAGACTTGGGGAATAAGACCACTGGGCTGGCCAGGGACTCTCAAAGGGTTCAATAACCCCCAACTCCTGCATCTTGCTTACTTCAGCTTTGATGCTCTCCTTAACTTGGTCAGACTGCCAATAGATCTTTGGTTTGACAGGTAAGCTGTCCCCAGTGTCCACATCATGGGTACACCATTGTTTCTGGCCAGGGGTTAAGGAGAAGAGCTCAGCATACTGCTACAAGACTTGCCTGCAGTCAGCCTACTGTTGGGCAGAGTGGGTGCCTGAGTAGACAACTCCATCAACTGACGCGTCTGTTGGACTGTACGAGAGGAGGTCAGGGAGAGGTTCACTGTCTCCTGATCACATGGCTCACCCTTTTGGGGGTCGTGCTGGTGCCCAGGTCTACCAAGTATGTGACCTCTCTTTTCTTTTCTAGGATAGGGTAAGGACCACTCCATTTGTCTTTGAGAGCCCTTGGTGCCACAGGATCCAAAACCCACACCTTCTGCCCTGGTTGGAAGTCCACCAGTGCAGCGTTTTGGTCATTCAAGACCCAATGCTAGTAAAAGGGAATCTCGGTGGCACAAAGAGCCTGTAGGCTCGGACCAGGAGGCTTGACGAAGGTGACCACCAGCTAGGCAGTTAAGTTGGATTGTCGATAGAGGCCTAGGCACCGTCAGCTGGCCTCCCCAAAGTCAGGGGGCTGAGGATGCAGGGGTGCCTTTAGGTGTCGGATTTTACCGGAGCCGGTCGCAGTCAGGGGGGCCCTTCGTGGCGAGGCTGGAGGCATCTTTGTGAAGTCCAGGAGAGGTCAGCCAACGCTGGATTAGAGGTCAGGCTCGCTAGGGAGACTTCACCGGACAGGCGAGCCACTCAGACTCGGGCTGTGGGCGTCGGGTGCAGAGTGGGCAGGCGTCGTGGTTCCAGTAGGATCCTGAGTCCTTTTAGTTGAATTCTTCTGGACAGGGCCACTTGTCCTGGGGAGATCTGGTCTTTGTTGAAGAGCAGGCAGTCTTCCTCTGGTTTCTGCAAGTTGCTGGCTGCAGGACAGGCGTAGTCTTCTTTGCAGGATCTTTAAGTGGGAGACAGGCCAGTAGGGCTGGGGCCAAGTCAATAGTCATCTTCCAGCTTTGCTGCACGGCGTCTGATTCGTAGGTTGCAGAAATCTGAGGCTCAAGATTCAGGGGAGCCCCCAAATACTGAATTCAGGGGTATTTAGGTACTGGCAGGTAGTAGCCAATGGCCTACTTATCTTTTAGGGGGACTGTGCCCTTTGTATGCACCCTCCCTTTGGGAAGGGAGCATCACCTAACCTGATTGGCTAAAGTCCTTCCAATATAACATGGAGGATTTTCTAAGGAGGGGGGTCACTTCAGCTCAAGGACACCTTAGGGGTGGTTCTGGCTGAGTGGGGAGACACCTCTCCTAACTACTAATTTTCCCACCGACCTTGCAGCCGAAAGTGGGGCCTGGTCAGGGGGGACGGGCATCTCCACTAGCTGAGGAGGCCCTGGCTAGCATATCAAAGGCAGGAAGCCTTTGAGGCTCGCCGCTCTGATTGCTGTTCCTGCTTCGGGGTAGGTGAGAAGCACCTCCAGCCCAAGCAGGCTTTGTTCCTGACCCCCAAGAGCACAAGGGCTCCTATCTCAGGAGGTCAGAAACATGTCTGTGTGTAGCAGGCTGGGGCAGACCAGTCAGCTGTACACTGGGGAGTTGGTTGCTTTCAGGGGGCATCTCTAAGATGCCCTCTGAATGCATTTTACAATAAATCCAACATTGGCTAAAGTGTGGGTTTATTGTGCCGAGAAGAAAATAAGTTACTTACCTGTAACTACGGTTATCCAGTATTGATATTGTTCATAGATTCACATGCCTGAATCATTCCCAGTCATCAAGATGGGAGTCCCCCGGTAAAATATTCAAGCAGTGCCTTAAATACTTCATAGGCTATAGTGGCCCAAGGCCATCTAAACAGTAGCCTATGTCCTTTTTAAAAAAGGACCAAATGTTGGCATCCAGCCAATCAGCTGTTAGCACCCGCTAAAACACTCCTAGCAAGTTGTCCTCAGATTTTCTAAGCACAAGTGGGAAGTATGGATCCCAAAATTAATGAGAACTGACTCCACGGGGAGGAGGGTGGGTTGCATGTGAATCTATGAAAGATACCAATACTGGATAACCGTAGTTACAGGTAAGTAACCTATTTTCTTATCCAGTATTGGGGTATCTTTCATAGATTCACATGCCTGAATCAGAATAGCAAGCAGTACCATAAAACTGTACTGTCGTTAGCGGAAGGTGGGAAACATGTAACTTTAAACTCCCAATGCTATAGACATATACCAGTAACATTTCCAATATTTATTCAATATCCTGTATAAAATGTGTGCACTAAAACGTTCTAGCAGAATAAAATGTTAAAACCACTAAGGTTGAGGTAAATCTTCCAAGATACACACCCATTCACATATATTAAAAATAGTCAAATACAGTTATATCAACATTGGTCTATACATTTTCAGATATACAAAATACCTTGATTAAAGTAAAAAAAGCATTCCTCTAATCTCAAACAAAGAGCCTGACCTTAATTGAAGAGATGACGCAGTACCGCTTGGCCAACCGCTGCATCCTCCCACTGCGTAGATTGCAGACAGTAGTGTTTCGTAAAAGTGTGGACATTCTTCCATGTCGCAGCACGGCGTATCTTGTCCAATGGCACTCCAGCAAACAAAGCTGCTGATGCAGAAACTGTTCTTGTGGAGTGTGCTTTAGTTCTTGTTGTCAGAGGCTTGTTAGCCTTTTCGTGACAGAACTAGATCGCGGATGAGACCCACCTGGCGATCGTGGCCTTCGTTACTGCTGTTCCTTGTTTTCCTTGTCCTTAAGCGACCAGGAGCTGATCTGTTTCCCTCATCTCCTTCGTCTTGTGTAGCACAAGTTACTAACTTGTGTAACGATATATCTGTAAGAGACAGTAGTTAGTGACAGATTCCTTACCTTAGAATATCCCCAGGCGTCAGGCTGGATCCGGAAAGTTTTTGCGTAGCAGTACCCTTGCGCGTTGGTAGTCGGCGTCGTGCGGCTCCGCGTCCGTCGTCGTGATCGCCGGGATGACGTCGCCGGCAGTACTTAGACGCCGCCCCTGCGCGCTGACGTCAGTTCTGTACACGACTTTCCGCGCCAGGAACGCAGAGCCATGCAAGAAGCTGACATAGGTGTCTGAAAAATACTAGGGCCCTGAAAGGGATGTCCTTAACCCTAGAAATCAGTTCGCAGAACGGGGAGGATGGGTGGGCGGTAAGGAATCTGTCACTAACTACTGTTTCTTACAGATATATCGTTACACAAGTTAGTAACTTGTGCATCTGAAAGAGACACGTTAGTGACAGATTCCTTACCTTAGAATAGATACCCCAGCAATACCAACCCCGGTGGTGGGTCTGCGAACAAAGATCAGACAAGGAAGTCCTGGAGGACAGAACGGCCAAAGAAGCCGTCCCTCCGGACCTGACTGTCAAGGCAGTAATGCTTTGTAAACGTGTGCAGCGAGGCCCACGTAGCTGCCTCGACAAATAACCGGCAGCGGAACACCGCGGCCCAAGGCCGTGGTAGCAGCCGTTGCCCTTGTGGAATGGGCACGCAGCCCAACAGGAGGCTCCTTCTTCGCCAAAGAATAGCAGGTCTTGATGCACAAGGTAACCCAGCGGGAGATGGTCCTCTTGTGCACCGCCCGACCTTTTGGCGCCCACGAAGCCAACAAAGAGCTGGTCATCCACCCGGAAGTGTTTTGTGCGGTCAATATAGAAGGAGAGCGCACGTTTTGGGTCCAGACGGTGGAGCCTCTCTTCCTCTCTGGAAGGATGCGGAGGCGGAAAGAAGGTGGGCAAAGTGATGGTCTGCCCAATATGGAAAGCAGTAACCACCTTTGGCAAGAAGGACGGACGCGTCCGAAGAACAACCTTGTCTGGATGAACAGACAGAAAGGGAGGTTTGCAAGATAGAGCCTGGAGCTCACTCACCCGCCGAGCGGAGGTGATGGCCACCAGAAAGGCTGTCTTCAGAGTCAGAAGACGAAGAGGACAGTTATGTAGAGGCTCAAAGGGAGCGCACATTAAAAAGGTAAGAACCAAGTTCAAGTCCCACTGAGGCATCACAAACGGAACAGGAGGAAAGAGGCGAGTAATGCCTTTTAAGAACCTGTTAACAACAGGGGACTTGAAAAGGGAGGGCTGATCAGGGAGCCTGAGGAAGGCCGAGATAGCACAAAGATAACCCTTGATGGTACCTAGGGCAGAACCCTGTTGGGCCAGAGAGAGAAGGAACAGAAGGACCTCAGAAAGAGGGGCAGAAAGGGGATTCACAGCCTTTGCTGTGCACCATGCCACAAATTTGTTCCACCTGCAGGCGTATACCACCTTAGTGGAGGGACGCCTGGCTGCCAGAATCACATCACAAACTTCGGGAGGCAAGTTGAAAGGAATCAACTGCCGCCGCTCAATCTCCACGCAAGCAGGTGTAGACTGGACAGGTTCGGGTGGAGGACCGTCCCCTGCTGCTGCGACAGAAGATCCTCCCGAAGAGGCAGACGGATTGGGGGATCTACGCTCATATTGAGTAGCTCGGGATACCAAACTCTTCGAGCCCAGTCCGGAGCCACAAGAATGACTTGGGCCCGGTCGTGCCGAATCTTCTTCAACACTCTGGGTAGAAGTGGTATAGGCGGAAAGGCGTACAACAGACCGCAACTCCACTCGCGACGAAAAGCGTCGCCGAGCGAGTGCCGCCTTGGAAATTCCAACGCGCAGAACTGATGACATTGCGCGTTCTCTTCGGTGGCGAATAGATCTAACCAAGGCTCTCCCCACTGTAGAAAGAGTCCTTGCGCCACTTCCGAGTGAAGACGCCATTCGTGATCCATCATGCACCTGCGGCTGAGTTCCGTCCGCCCTGGCGTTCAGGGAACCTGCCAGGTGTTGAACCATCAGGAACATGCCCTGATGTTCCAGCCATGTCCAGAGGCGCAGAGCCTCCTGACAAAGGGTCCAAGACCCCACCCCGCCCTGTTTGTTGCAGTACCACATGGCGGTGGTGTTGTCTGTGAACACCTGCACTACCTTCCGTTTGACAGAGGGAAGAAATGCCTTGAGTGCAAGGCGGATCGCCCGGAGCTCCAGAAGGTTGATATGGAGCCGGGACTCCGCCGGAGACCAGAGGCCTCTGATCTCCGCCTCTCCCATGTGACCGCCCCTTCCCAGAAGGGACGCGTCCGTCACAACTGTGTGCTCTGGCTGGGGAAGGGAGAGGCATCTGCCCATGACCCATTGCCGGTTCGAGAGCCACCACTGCAACTGTCTTGCAGTCCCCTCCGAGATCTGGACGTGATCGGACAGGTTGCCCTGGTGCTGCGCCCACTGGAACTTCAGGTCCCACTGCAGAGCCCGCATATGCCACCTGGCATGATTGACCAGCAGGATGCAGGAGGCCATGAGGCCCAGCAGCCTCAGGGTCATCCGTACCGAAACCCAGGATAAAGGCTGAAAGATCGGAATCATAGCCTGAATATCCCGGACTCGCCGTTCGGGAGGATAGGCCCGAAACTGCGTGCGTGTCCAGAACCGCTCCGATGAAAAGGAGCTGTGGAGAAGGAATCAGATGCGACTTCGGCACATTGATGGAGAACCCCAGCGAGTGCAGGAGTTCGGCCGTAGTCTGGAGGTGGGAGACTACTGCCTGGGACGAGCCCGCCTTCAGCAGCCAGTCGCCGAGGTAGGGGAAGACTGAAACCCCTGCCCGGCGCAGATGAGCTGCGACCACCGCCATCACTTTCGTGAACACCCGAGGAGCACTTGTAAGGCCAAAGGGGAGCACGGTGAACTGAAAATGCTCGGGGCCTACCGTGAACCGAAGGTAACGCCGGTGGGCCGGCAGGACGGGGATGTGGAAATATGCGTCGTGCAAGTCCAACGCTACCAACCAGTCTCCAGGGTCGAGGGCAGTCAAGACCTGAGCTAGGGTGAGCATCTTGAACTTCTCCTTCCGGAGGAAGCGATTGACGTTCCGGAGGTCCAAGATAGGACGCATGTCCTCCTTGTCCTTTTTGGGCACCAGAAAGTAGTGGGAGTAGCAACCACGCCCTACTTCTGGGGTCGGAACACGTCGATGGCCCTCTTGGTCAAGAGGGCTGTGACTTCCTTCTGTAGAAGCACCAAGTGATCCCCTGACATGCGGTGGAATTGAGGTGGCATGGCTGGGGGGTGGTCTCGAAGGGGAGGGAGTAGCCCCTTCGGACAATGTCCAAGACCCACCTGTCCGAGGTGATGGTACGCCAGTGGGGAAGGTGATGGCGGACCCTGCCCTCTACTGGCGTGCTGTGCACCTGAAAAGGAGGGACTAGGAGGGCTTGGAGGCCGCGGACGGGCTGGAGGTGGTGGCCTGACCCGCACGCTGGTTGCCCGATCCGCCACGGCGGAATCCACGTCCTCGGCCACGCGAAGACGCCTGCTGCGCGGGCCGGTGGCTGGGCTGCTGACGTGAAGGGGCGCCCCTACCGTGGCCACGATAGGGGCGAAAAGCAGAAGTCAGCGGAGGGCGTGTAGCAGAAAGGCCCAGGGACTTGGCAGTAGCCCGTGAGTCCTTAAAGCGCTCCAACGCATGGTCTGCTTTGGACCCAAAAAGACCGACTCCATCAAAGGGCATGTCCATGAGAGTATTCTGGACATCCCCTGAAAACCAGTGGTTCTCAGCCAGGCGTGGCGTCTGAGCGCCACCGTCGTTGCAATAGACCTGCCCAGCGAGTCGGCGGTATCAAGGCCACAACGTATTGTGTATTTAGCCGCATCCCTTCCTTCCGCAATGGCGCGGGAAAGCAGTGTCTGGACCTCCTCAGGACACTGGGGCAAAACATCCGCCACCGAATCCCACAGGGAGTGGGTATATCGGCCCAAAAGACAAGCGGTGTTAACGGACCGCAAGCCAGCACTGGAGGAAGAAAACCTTTCTTCCCAAACTGATCCAGGCGTTTGGATTCCCTATCCGGAGGAGCGGTAGGGAAGGCGGTTTGGGAAGCGGAGGCTTGGACAACCAAGCTCTCAGGAGTGGGGTGGACAGAGAGAAACAGGGGTCGCCCGGAGCTGGGCGATGGCGTCGTGAGACGTTCCGATCCACAGGAGCCCCTGTGTTGGGCTTGGACCAGGCGCCCAAAAGAACGTCAGTGAGGGCGTCGTTAAACGGCAGCACAGTCTCCGCAGAGGAGGCTGCCGGCTGAAGCACCTCTGTCAAGATGTTAGGCTTGGACCGTCAAAGTAGGAAGTTGGAGACGTAAGGCCCCAGCTGCCCTACACAACACCGTACTAAAATTGGCTCCCTCCTCCGTAGCCACGGGAGGAGACAGCATGCCAGTGTCAGGGGAAGTATCCAGACCACTGGCCTCCCCTAGACTCTCTGTCCAGTCCTCATCGTACTGACAGTGTCGTGTCAGAGGGTCATCAGACCCCTCCCAGTCCAACTGGTCCTCCTCTGGTTCAAAATAAGGAGGAGGAGGGACAGTTGGGACCCAAGGTCCCATCGGCGCCGGAGCCGGCGTCGAGCGACGTCGGTCCGGATCCATGTCCGGAGCCGGAAGGAACTGGGGGACGACGCCGCCCGGAGCCCAGGGCGGCGCCGAGAACGGCACCGGAGACATCGGCGCCGGCGGAGGTGTCGTTAGGTCGACCGGCGTCGATGGGGGTTGTGGAGCCGGGATCGAGGCCGGGGCCGAAGCCGGGATCGAGGCTGGAGGCACGGGCGACGCCGGAGCCGTTGGCGACGCCGGAGCAACCCCATCAGGGCCCGCGGGGCCCGAAGGCGCACCGGAGGGGCCTGAAGGCCCGAAGAGGCGGGCCATGGCCGACAGGAATTCCTGCACTTTGCCCGGATCCGCCCCGAACCCGGGAAGGGCGGGTATGGCGGGGCGACTCCACAGGCATGTCCGGGGCTGCGGGGGCGGGGACGGTGCCGGGAGGGGCCTCAGCCGAGTCGAGAGACCGGCGAGGCGAAGTCCTAGAGCGATGATGCTTTTGGACTTTTTGTGTTTCGACTTACCGGACGAAGAAGACTTCGACGCCGACGACCGGTGTGGACTCCGCGATCGACCCCTGGACCTCTCACGCGACCGGGGCTTCCGCGGAGCCGAATGCCGGGCCTCGAGGAGCTTTCGAGACCGCTCTCGCAAAGCTTTCGGGTGGAGGGCCTGGCAGTCGGTACAAGACTCCGTGTCGTGGCCTCGGCCGAGGCAGAAGAGACACTCCCAATGCGGGTCGGTGACGGACATCATCCGCGCACAGGCGCCGCATCGCTTGAAGCCGGGCATCCCTACGACACCTTGAAAGATGAAAAAACAGTGAAAAAATTCACCAAAAAGTATGGTCAAAAATGACCAGGGCACTGCTCTTCCCGGATCTGCGCTTGCTGGCGCGGAAAAAGAAGAACTGACGTCAGCGCGCAGGGGCGGCGTCTAAGTACTGCCCGCGACGTCATCCCGGCGATCACGACGCCGACGACGGACGCGGAGCCGCACGACGCCGCCTACCGACGCGCAAGGGTACTGCTACGCAAAAACTTTCCGGATCCAGCCTGACGCCTGGGGATATTCTAAGGTAAGGAATCTGTCACTAACGTGTCTCTTTCAGATGGTAGAATTTCAAGCATCTCTTGATATCCAACGTATGCAAAGCCTGTTCTGCTGGACTAGATGGATTCGGAAAGAAAGATTGTAATATCACCGGCTCGTTGAGGTGAAACTGTGTTGGCACCTTTGGAATAAACGTCGGGTTCGTCCGTAGAGTTACATAGTTTTCAGTGAAATGCAGAAAAGGTTCCTTGACTGTTAAGGCTCGTATTTCGCTCACTCTCCTTGCAGATGTAAGAGCTAGTAAGAGGGATACCTTCCAAGTGAGAAATTTAAGCTCCGCCTTGTAAATTGGTTCAAACAGTTGTCTTATCAATTGTGCCAGGACTAAATTGAGCTTCCATTCCGGAGGAGGCGCACGCACAGGGGGAAATGCGCGGAAAAGACCTCTCATGAACTGCTTTATAAGACTAGATGAACAGAGAGAAGGCGTTCGAGGAGATTTCCTATAACGGGAAATTGCAGCCAGGTGAACCTTCACTGAAGAGAGAGTGAGACCTGATTTAGCCAGAGAGGAGATACGGCAAAATCTGCTCAGCCGGAGCTTGGAGTGGGTGAACTTTATTTCGTTCGCACCTGAAACAGAATCGTCTCCATTTCAAACGATATGTCTTGATAGTGCTGTCAGCTCGGGATTTAGCAATGATTTCCCTACACTCTTGCGGTTTATCTAGGTCCCTAAATTCTAAGAATTCAGGAGCCATGCGTGCAAATGAAGAGAGTGTGGGTCTGGATGATTCACTTGGCCCTTGTCCCTCGATGACATCGTTGAGGATGGCCGCAGGCGAATGGGCTTCGATTCAGAGAGTAAAAGCAGTTCTGGGAACCAGTACTGTCTGGGCCAACGTGGCGCTATCAGGATCCGACGACAGCCTTCCGATTTCATCTTGGTTAGTACCCTGGGAATTAACGGAATGGGGAGAAAAGCGTAGGCATATATCCCTGACCATCACATTAAAAGGGCATTACCCCTTGACCCTGGTAGAGGGAATTTGCAGGCATAGTACTGGCATTTGGCGTCCTCCGTTGCAAAGAGGTCCATCGCTGCTTTCCCCCATTTTCGAAATACCTTATCCAGCTGGGACTGTTCGAGCTCCCACTCGTGACAACTGGTCTGAGACCTGCTTAGTGTGACTGCTAGGGTATTGTGTAGACCTCTGACATGCTCGGCCTTTAATGAGATCCCATGGTGTGTTGTCCATTCCCATAATTCCTGCGCTTCCTGAGATAGCGTAATGGATCTTGTTCCTTCTTGCTTGTTGACATAGTACATGCTGGTCGTATTGTCCATACGAACCAACACGGAGGAGCCAGCTATTCTTGGCAGGAAACCTTGAAGAGATAAGAATATGGCTTTGAGCTTAAGCTGTTGATGTGCTGCTTTCTCTGCGCCGAAGACCATTTGCCCTGAATTTGTAAGTCCTGTAAATGACCTCCTCAGCCCTCCATGGAGGCGTCCGTTGTAAGAACAAAATCTGGGGTGCTCTGTAGGAAAGTAAGGCCCTGTACGAGATGTGTTGCCTGAAACCACCACTGTAGCGCCTCTACCATCCGTGCTGGTATTCAAATTACAACTTTGAAGGATCCCGAAGCTTGTTGCCACTGATTTTGCAGTTTCTCTTGAAGAGGCCTCATCTTCAGTCTGGCTAGAGGCACCAGATTTATCGCTGAAGAGCACATCCCCAGGAGCGACTTGTACATTCGCACAGAAACGGACCCTTTTTTTGATATGGTCTTTGCAAGCATTTGCAGACGTATCCCTCTTTCCTGAGATAAGAACGCTTTGCATTGGATAGTGTATGGACGCTCCCAGAAAAGATATTACTTGAGTTGGATGTAAAACCGATTTGTCCATGTTTAGGGTGTGTCCCAACGTATTAAACATCTGAAGGCAAGTTTTCGTTGCTCGATTGGCCTCCTGCGCTGTTGCGGCTTTGAGCAGCCAATCGTCGAGGTACGGAAATACTTGAAACCCCTGAGACCGTAGGGTCGCAGCTACTGGCGCCAGGCACTTGGTGAAGATCTGTGGTGCCGATTTGAGGCCAAATGGGAGTAATTTGAATTGATAGTGGGTACCAGCCACCGTGAATCTTAGGAATTTTCGGGGTTTCGGATGGATTGGGATATGAAAATATGCGTCTTCCATGTCGAGCGAAGTCATGAAATCTTCTTTGTTTTAGCAGCCCAAGATATAGGAGAGCGTTACCATCCTGAACGTCTGTTTCTTGAGAAACTTGTTGAGATTCCTTAGGTCCAGAATCGGTCTCCATTCCCCCGATTTCTTTTTTATTAGGAAAAAACGAGAATATATAGCCTTTTCCCTTTTGAGCGAATGGTACTTTCTTTATTGCTTCTTTGACCAGCATGGCCAAGACTTCCTTTCACAATAAGTGAAGACGAGGGGGACCCCTAGGTGGAGTGATTGGCGGCAGCTGAAGGAACTCTAGAGTGTGACCGTTGGTGACTAGGTCCAACACCCAGCGACCTGACGTTATTTCGTGCCACCATTGTACATAACTGGAAATTTTCGCACCCACAGGCAGGGATGGAAGAGGGGCTGGCACCCTGACGTGCTCATTGTTTTCTGCCTGAATCAAGCCTTGTTGAGGTGGTCGCTTGCAGCCTCCCTGGCGAGCGGAACCAGCTGTAGATGGTTGACGATAAGATGGAGGGTTATAATATTGCCGATATTGAGATTGATATGGCTGATATTGTTGAGCCCTCTGGTATCCTCCCTTGTAAGTGGCGAATCCTCGCCCTATAGCACCTCTGAATGGTACCCTTCTGTACTGCAGAGCACCCAATGACTTTGCGGTGTCCGTATCATTTTTAATTGCCAATAGTGCTTCATCAATGTGTTTTCCAAAGAGTGATTCACCGTCAAAAGCCATATCTAGAACCTTTGCTTGTACCTCAGGTCTAAAGGTGGTTGCTTTTAGCCATCCTTGACGTCGAAGCACAGCAGCTCCTGCTAGCTGTCTAAAACCAGTATTGGCCACGTCAGAAGCACAGTCAATTGTCTCTGCAGCTGCACGCTCACCTTCCAGCAGTATCTTGCGTTCATCTTGTCTGTTTTCTTTCGAGATGAGGTCTATTAGCCCTGCCATAACGGACCACCTCTGGCGGTCATAGCGGCTGATAATGGCTAGAGCATTCGCTGCCCTGATAGTCACAGCTGCCATTGAAGAAAACCTTTTTCCTAAAATGTCCATTCTACATACTTCCTTATCCGGAGGGGTAGTAAATGGGGTACCAGGATTCTTACATCGCCTTTGCGCAGGCTGGAAGATAACCAAATCTGGCTTTGGATTTCCAATAAGGCAAGATGGAGAGTCTTCCGGAGCCCTATACTACTTCTCCACACAAGGCAGCACCGGTGGTATGGACGCTGGTGTTTTCATAATCCTGATGCCCTCCTGCCATATATGGTCAATGATCGGTATGGAGCGTACCACTTTCATTGTGTCTTCCTTGAAGTCGTATAGGAAACATTCGGTTTGCTTTACAGCAATAGGCAAACGAAACCTGTTGGCTGCCCTCTGCATTAAGTTGTGAAACCCCCGATATCTTCCAGAGAAGAGTCTGATGGTGTCGTGTAGTTCCTATATTACCCATACAGGACCTGCGCGTTCGGATAACAAACTGTGGGTTTGGTGGCAGACTAACTCTGAGCACCCCCACGAGAAAGTTTAGCCTGTTTGCATTAGCTAGCTCACAGTGCCACTAGTGTCTCCTCTTATCCGGGAGAGATTAGTTTCTGGCAACCTCAGAACATGACAACCCTGATCACTCAAGATCGAAGAAACAATGTACTACTTTTCGCTCAGTCACTCATGCTCACTTATCTTGTCTCAGAGATACACAGAATAAACAGCCTGGGCGTTTCAATAAGGATTTATTGAACAGTTGTTATTCTCGTGTAGAATATATGAGCTGCAACAACCATTAGACAGTAGCAGAGATATATGATTAGCAGTACAATGAATATAAATGGATAGTACAGTTCTACCATCTTGCAATAAGCATGCATAAATACATGAATATAAAATGCATCGATAAAAGAAAGTGCGTACTCCTACGATATCTATCTAGTTGTACCCAAGTGTACCTAGCATGTGAGTAGGTGTGAAGCCAAGACTCCCTCTAGGATTTAGTTGAACCCCATTACCTGAAGTGAGAATGTAGGAGCCCCTCTTGGTCTCGAGCTGGACACCCCGCAAGGGATGTTCAGACTACTGTCAGCTGGAGCGTCTGCATGCAGGAGCTTCAGCGTCTCTGATCAGTGTCGGCCTGGAAGTCTCGGTTCCCTCTGCCTAACATTAGCAAGAGGTGCTATATTTATACAGAAAGTATCTAGGGCCCCTTTGTCCCTTGTTGCTTGTGTTAGCCATTGTTGGATTTGAGGATGACGTATGGGATGAACCGTGTACGTAGATGTGGGGAGGAAGGTGGTGTAGCCCCAGCCTGGTTTCTAAGAACCCTTATGAATATTCATTCATACTGTGTGAGTCTATTGATGGAGTTATAGGACTATTGTTCAGGAGAAACCCTCCTTCTGCACCCAGGACTAGAACTAGGTTAAGGTTCAATCCTAAAAGGCTTGTTACAGTGTAGTGTAGGGGAGGTAATGTAGGTGAAGGTGTATGATGTTACCCGGGCCTATATTAGGGTACCTATATGAAACATAACACCCACTCCTCTTCTGAACAGTCAACAATGATGAAAATGCTAGTGAACTCTACTCTTTACTAGATAGTGTAAAAACATTTTTCAGCGAGTCCTGTAAAACCTTGTTCTAAAATCATTTTTAAAACAGTTTAAAAAGGTTTAAAAACATTTTACTACGAAAATCATTTTTGGGAATGGTCATTTAAGTCACAGTCCTAATTAAGTTCGTTTA
The DNA here is from genome assembly GCA_963921515.1 of Calotriton arnoldi. Classification (NCBI taxonomy): domain Eukaryota; kingdom Metazoa; phylum Chordata; class Amphibia; order Caudata; family Salamandridae; genus Calotriton; species Calotriton arnoldi. The sequence goes on along the minus strand of CAWUFW010003213.1, from coordinate 1,650,999 downwards.
TATAAGTTGAATGTCTACAAGCGTAAGAAGGCCATGCTTTTCAGCAAGAAAGTGTCAATTTTAAAGGAAATTATCAAATTGTTGAGTTTTGGAGAAAAAGAACTGAATTCTTTCCCAGCACACGATGAGCCAATTACAGATTAAATGTCCTGGCTGTGAGACGCAACATCATTGCTGCTTGCTGCTGCAGGGGACGGTCCTTGTAACACCTCGCAGAGTACGTCAATGGAGCACAGATGATATTCAGTACTGCCAATAGCTGGTGTAGAGGCAGCCGGTGCTGTCGTCGATACCTCGTTGCTAGTGGTGGAGCTAAAGCTCACCCCAGTTGTGAAAGGCACCTGCGGATTCTCGAGGAATGCAGCCATCAAGATGGGAATACGCTGGGGACATTGCCGAGCATGGGCCCTCAGGGGTTCCAGCCTGGTATTTAAGTCCGCAGGCGTGTCCGTCGCAAGTGTCAGACAGCGGGTCCAACACGCATTCTTCACCGCAAAACAGGCATCGAAGAACAGGTAAGATGCAGTCCATCCAGACTGGTCTAAACAATAGGAACCAAGAGACGCTTAGTTCCCTTAGGCGAGGTGTGCCCAGATGTTGTACCATGCGTTCACGGTATTTCCGCTCCAGGAGCGCTTTTGCCATGTCGTTGGTAATCGGGCCGTCCATTGCGTAGCAGGTAAATGACAATCTGGATTCCCGCTATTGCTAGCAGTATCAGAGGTAGACCTCCAAAAATGCAGCCGAATACGGAGTGTACAAAGTTCGGGATAATTCCGAGGATTGTCTGAAAGGTGCTAAGAAGTCCTGACCCTATGGTCTTAAAGCACAAGTTACTAACTTGTGTAACAATATATCTGTAAGCGACAGTACTTAGTGACAGATTCCTTACCTTAGAATATCCCCAGGCGTCAGGCTGGATCCGGAAAGTTTTTTTGCGTAGCAGTACCCTTGCGCGTCGGTAGGCGGCGTCGTGCGGCTCCGCGTCCGTCGTCGGCGTCGTGGTCGCCGGGATGACGTCGCGGGCAGTACTTAGACGCCGCCCCAGCGCGCTGACGTCAGTTCTGTACACGACTTTCCGCGCCAGGAACGCAGAGCCATGCAAGAAGCTGACATAGGTGTCTGAAAAATACTAGGGCGCTGAAAGGGATGTCCTTAACTCCTAGAAATCAGTTCGCAGAACGGGGAGGATGGGTGGGGCGGTAGGAATCTGTCACTAACTACTGTCTCTTACAGATATATCGTTACACAAGTTAGTAACTTGTGCATCTGAAAGAGACACGTTAGTGACAGATTCCTTACCTTAGAATAGATACCCCAGCAATACCAACCCCGGTGGTGGGTCTGCGAACAAAGATCAGACAAGGAAGTCCTGGAGGACAGAACGGCCAAAGAAGCCGTCCCTCCGGACCTGACTGTCAAGGCAGTAATGCTTTGTAAACGTGTGCAGCGAGGCCCACGTAGCTGCCTGACAGATATCCTGCAGCGGAACACCGCGGCCCAAAGCCGTGGTAGCAGCAGTTGCCCTGGTGGAATGGGCACGCAGCCCAACAGGAGGCTCCTTCTTAGCCAAAGAATAGCAGGTTTTGATACACAAGGTTACCCAGCGGGAGATGGTTCTCTTGTGCACTGCCCGACCTTTTTTGGCGCCCACGTAGCCAACAAAGAGCTGGTCATCCACCCGGAAATGGCGTGTGCGGTCGATGTAAAAGGAAAGCGCACGTTTTGGGTCCAGACGGTGGAGCCTCTCTTCCTCTCTGGAAGGATGCGGAGGCGGAAAGAAGGTGGGCAAAGTGATGGTCTGCCCAATGTGGAAGGCAGTAACCACCTTTGGCAAGAAGGACGGACGCGTCCCTAAGAACAACCTTGTCTGGATGGACAGACAGAAAGGGAGGTTTACATGATAGAGCCTGGAGCTCATTCACCCGCCGAGCGGAGGTGACGGCCACCAGAAAGGCAGTCTTCAGAGTCAGAAGACGAAGAGGACAGTTATGTAGAGGCTCAAAGGGAGCGCACATAAGAAAGGTAAGAACCAAGTTCAAGTCCCACTGAGGCATCACAAACTGAACAGGAGGGAAGAGGTGTGTAATGCCTTTTAGAAACCTGTTAACAGGGGACTTGAAAAGGGAGGGCTGATCAGGAAGCCTGAGGAAGGCCGAGATGGCACAAAGATAGCCCTTGATGGTACCCAGGGAAGAACCCTGTTGGGCCAGGAAAGAAGGAACAGGAGAACCTCAGAGAGAGGGGCAGAAAGGGGATTCACAGCCTTTGCTGTGCACCATGCCACAAACTTGTTCCACCTGCAGGCGTATACCACCTTAGTGGAGGGACGCCTGGCTGCCAGAATCACATCACAAACTTCGGGAGGCAAGTCGAAAGGAGTCAACTGCCGCTGCTCAATCTCCACGCAAGCAGGTGGAGGCTGGACAGGTTCGGGTGGAGGACCGTCCCCTGCTGCTGCGACAGAAGATCCTCCCGAAGAGGCAGACGGATCGGGGGATCTACGCTCATACTGAGTAGCTCGGGATACCAAACTCTTCGAGCCCAGTCCGGAGCCACAAGAATGACTTGGGCCCGGTCGTGCCGAATCTTCTTCAACACTCTGGGTAGAAGTGGTATAGGCGGAAAGGCGTACAATAGACCGCAACTCCACTCGTGACGAAAAGCGTCGCCGGCCGAGTGCCGCCTTGGAAATTCCAACGCGCAGAACTGATGACATTGCGCGTTCTCTTCGGTGGCGAATAGATCTAACCAAGGCTCTCCCCACTGTAGAAAGAGTCCTTGCACCACTTCCGAGTGAAGACGCCATTCGTGATCCATCATGCACCTGCGGCTGAGTTCGACCGCCCTGGCGTTCAGGGAACCTGCCAGGTGATGAACCATCAGGAACATGCCCTGATGTTCCAGCCATGTCCAGAGGCGCAGAGCCTCCTGACAAAGGGTCCACGACCCCACCCCGCCTTGTTTGTTGCAATACCACATGGCGGTGGTGTTGTCTGTGAACACCTGCACTACCTTCCCTTTGACAGAGGGAAGGAATGCCTTGAGTGCAAGTCGGATCGCCCGGAGCTCCAGAAGGTTGATATGGAGCCGGGACTCCGCCCGGAGACCAGAGGCCTCTGATCTCCGCCTCTCCCATGTGACCGCCCCATCCCAGAAGGGACGCGTCCGTCACAACCGTGTGCTCTGGCTGGGGAAGGGAGAGGGATCTGCCCATGACCCATTGCCGGTTCGAGAGCCACCACTGCAACTGTTTTGCAGTCCCCTCCGAGATCTGGACGTGATCGGACAGGTTGCCCTGGTGCTGCGCCCACTGGAACTTCAGGTCCCACTGCAGAGCCCGCATATGCCATCTGGCATGATTGACCAGCAGGATGCAGGAGGCCATGAGGCCCAGCAGCCTCAGGGTCATCCGTACCGAAACCCAGGATAAAGGCTGAAAGATCGGAATCATAGCCCGAATATCCCGGACTCGCCGTTCGGGAGGATAGGCCCGAAACTGCGTCGTGTCCAGAACTGCTCCGATGAAAAGGAGCTATGGAGAAGGAACCAGATGCGACTTCGGCACATTGATGGAGAACCCCAGCGAGTGCAGGAGTTCGGCCGTAGTCTGGAGGTGGGAGACGACTGCCTGGGACGAGCCCGCCTTCAGCAACCAGTCGTCGAGGTAGGGGAAGACTGGAACCCCTGCCCGGCGCAGACGAGCTGCGACCACCGCCATCACTTTCGTGAACACCCGAGGGGCGCTGGTAAGGCCGAAAGGGAGCACGGTGAACTGAAAATGCTCGAGGCCTACCGTGAACCGCAGGTAACGCCGGTGGGCCGGCAGGCGGGGATGTGAAAATAAGCGTCCTGCAAGTCCAACGCTACCAACCAGTCTCCAGGGTCGAGGGCAGTCAAGACCTGAGCTAGGGTGAGCATCTTTAACTTCTCCTTCCGGAGGAAGCGATTGACGTTCCGGAGGTCCAAGATAGGACGCATGTCCTCCTTGTCCTTTTGGGCACCAGAAAGTAGTGGGAGTAGCAACCACGACCTACTTCTGGGGTCGGAACATGCTCGATGGCCCTCTTGGCCAAGAGGGCCGTGACTTCCTTCTGTAGAAGTACCAAGTGATCCCCTGACATGCGATGGAATTGAGGTGGCATGGCTGGGGGGGTGGTCTCGAAGGGGAGGGAGTAGCCCCTTCGGACAATGTCCAAGACCCACCTGTCCGAGGTGATGGGATGCCAGTGGTGAAGGTGATGGCGGACCCTGCCACCTACTGGCGTGCCGTGCACCGGAAAGAAGGGACTAGGAGGGCTTGGAGGCCGCGGACGGGTTGGAGGTGGTGGCCTGACCCGCACGCTGGTTGCCCGAACCGCCACGGCGGTATCCACGTCCTCGGCCACGCGTAGACGCTTGCTGTGCGGGCCGGTGGCTGGGCAGCTGACGTGACTGGGCGCCCCTTCCGTGGCCACGAAAGGGGCGAAAAGCAGAGCTGAGCGGAGGGCGTACAACAGAAAGGCCCAGGGACTTGGCCGTAGCCCGCGAGTCCTTAAACCGCTCCAGCGCATGGTCTGCCTTTGAACCAAAAAGACCGACTCCATCAAAGGGCATGTCCATGAGTGTATTCTGGACATCACCCGAGAAACCAGTTGTCCTCAGCCAGGCGTGGCGACGTAGCGCCACCATCGTAGCAAGCGATCTGCCCAGCGAGTCAGCGGTATCAAGGCCACAACGGATGGTGTATTTAGCCGCATCTCGCCCTTCCGCAATGGCGCGGGTAAGCAGTGTCTGGACCTCCTCAGAACACTGCGGCAAAACAGCCGCCACCGAATCCCACAGGGAGTGGGTATATCAGCCCAAAAGGCAAGCGGTGTTGACGGACCGCAAGCCAGCACTGGAGGAAGAAAAAGCCTTCTTCCCAAATTGGTCCAGGCGTTTGGATTCCCTATCCGGAGGGGCGGTAGGGAAGGCGGTTTGGGAGGCAGAGGCTTGGACAACCAAGCTCTCAGGGGTGGGATGTTGGGAGAGAAACAGGGGGTCGCCCGGAGCAGGGCGATGGCGTCGGGCCACGTTCCTATCCACAGGAGCCCCTGTGGTGGGTTTGGACCAGGTACCCAAAAGAACGTCAGTGAGTGCATCATTAAACGGCAGCACAGTCTCCGAAGAGGAAGCCGCCGGCTGAAGCACTTCTGTCAGGAGGTTAGTCCTGACGGCCACAGTAGGCAACTGGAGATGTAAGGCTCCAGCAGCTCTATGCAACACCGTTGCAAAATTAGCCCCCTCCTCCGTAGCCACGGGAGGAGACAGCATGCCAGTGTCAGGGGAGGTGTCTAGACCACTGGCATCACCAAAATCCTCAACCCAGTCCGGGTCAAACTCACACTGTTGCGTGAGAGGGTCCTCAGACCCCTTCCAGCTCTCCTGGTCCTCCTCTTGTTCAAAATATGGAGGAGGAGGGACATTTGGGACCCAAGGTCTCATCGGGCGCCGGAACCGGCGTCGGGCGACGTCGGTCCGGCTCCATGTCCGGAGCCGGAGAGAACCGGGGAACGACGTCGTCCGGAGCCCCGGACGGCGTCAGGAACGGCACCGGGGACATCGGCGTCGGCGTGGTTAGGTCAACCGGCGCCGATGTGGGTTGCGGCACCACCGGAGCCGGGATCGAGGCCGGGGCCGGAGCAGAGGCCGGGATGAAGGCTGGTGGGACAGGCGGCACCGGGACCGGAGTCGACGGCGGCGCCGGGCCAACCCCATCAGGGCCCGCGGGGCCCGAAGGCGCACCGGAGGGACCTGAAGGCCCGAAGAGGCGGGCCACGGCCGACAGGAATTCCTGTATTTCGGCCTGAGTCGCCCCGACCCCGGAAAGAACGGGTAATTCGGGGGCGGCTCTACAGGCATGTCCGGGGCCGCGGGGACGGTGCCGACTGGGGCCTCAGCCGAGTCGCGAGATCGCCGAGGCGAAGTCTTAGAGCGATGACGCCGCTTAGACTTCTTGTGCTTCGACTTACCGGAGGAGCGCGAAGACTTGGATTCCGACGAACGGTGGGGACTCCGCGACCGGCCCTCGACCTCTCCCGGGACCGGGGCTTGGTGCGGCGCGGAGCCGACTGCCGGACCTCGAGCAGCTTTCGAGACCGCTCTCGCAAAGCTTTCGGATGAAGTTTCCGGCAGTCAGGGCACGACTTTGTGTCGTGGTCTCGGCCGAGACAGACGAGACACTCGAGATGCGGGTCCGTGATCGACATCATGCGAGCACAGGCCTCGCAGGGCTTAAAGCCGGGCATCCCTACGACACCTTAGGAGTCGTGAAGACTCGTTTGAAGAAACAGTGAAAAAATTCACAAAAAGGATAGTCAAAAAGTGACTAGGGCACTGCTCTTCCCGGATCTGCGCTTACTGGCACGGAAAAAGAAGAACTGACGTCAGCGCGCAGGGGCGGCGTCTAAGTACTGCCCGCAACGTCATCCCGGCGACCACGACGCCGACAACGGACGCGGAGCCGCACGACGCCGCCTACCGACGCGCAAGGGTACTGCTACGCAAAAAACTTTCCGGATCCAGCCTGACGCCTGGGGATGTTCTAAGGTAAGGAATCGGTCACTAACGTGTCTCTTTCAGATTAGGTGTACAATACCACTCGTATCAGACATATTAAAGATACGACCCACCATTTGTGCTAAATGAATGGGGCAGTTTGCACGTATAAGTGCCTGTATCTCAGTCGAGGTCCTTGCGATTTGAAGATCAAAGATCTCTCGAGCAGAGGTTAAGGGTATGGTTTGCTGTAAAAGCATGGCTTTCAGTCTGCTCAAAGTATCAAATTGTATAAAAGAAACATTCAATGAAGGCCATAACGGCGCCTCCCTGACTGTACTTGTTGGGGGAAACAATACTTGCATACAGCAAGTAACCCTGGATTTCACAGTGACCAGATAGGCAATGCCCGGAAGCATACCACAGCAACCTTGATCGTTCAGCATCAAGTAACTCCCATTTGAGAGCAGCTCGAATACCGGTGTAATCACGGCAGCTGGAGTCCCTTTCATGTGGCAGGACAAGTTTGCTATCGATCCATTACACGCTCCGTGCAATGAAATGTCCCGGCACATGAGAGAACCGCTCAAAGAGCTCTTGCAGTTTGTACCACTTAGAAACACTTCTCTGTCCCCACTCCGGCATCGAAATCTATATGGCAAATCCCAGGATTCCTTAATGTATTCCTTACCCATTTTTTCATATTTGCCCGCCTGCCTTTGTTCAAGGCAATATTGAAACTGAAAAGTAGTGAACGGTAGAGTTATGTAGACGGAGCTTCCGCTACTGTAAATGGTAGTCGGTCCAGTTTTTCAATACGCAGCATTGTATATTTAGCTCCCCTTTGTGCCATTTCAACCTGTTTATCTGTTAGATTATATTCAGAAAACAGAGTCGTACTGTTTATAAAACGCCAAGGCACAAAGCCTGCACGCAAAGATTGCAGCGTCCAGCTCAATAACATGATAGAACGTAATTGAATTTGCCCGTGTTGTAATATGGCCAAATCTTGTTCTAGGATGTCTATCGCAGAAGACACAATGTTGCCCAAAGAATATATTCTGGAGGACAAAGTTGTTAACCCATTGTTTACCACAGCCAACGATTTTCTAAGTTAATACGGTCTATTTCCCGTATTCTCTCTGCTGCCTCTTGTTGGGATATTTTCCAATTTTCATTATAGGCAGCATAAATACCGGCATATATGAAACGTTTCTGACGTCGTTTCTTGGGACCTTGTAAAAAATCCCCAAGATCCAGGTCTTGTGAGAGTAAGGCTAAGTTTTGTTTCACTTCTGTTAGTGTTGAGGTTTCTAGCCAATCAAGGCACAACTTCCCAACACTGTAGGATGTCACTACCCCTGGATGTTCTCTTTGTACATAACGTGGGTCTGGCCTATGGATATTGAACCCTTCGGTGATACCCAAGAATAGTTTACGACATATGTTTGTGTCTAAGGGCCAAACCACCCATTTTTCACAATTAGGGTCTGATCTATTGTACTGTAAAATGTCATCTACTGATGCCCCTTCCTGTGAAGTCGAATTTTGCCCCCCCCATCTGTGATGGTGTTGGAAATCGAGGTGTGTTCAGGTCCTTGATCTTGGCTAATCCAAGACAGGATGTCTGTTGCACAGTTTAGTTTAGAAATATCATCTGCTGTGGAATGAGGCATGCTCTAAATAGCGCTTCTGTTCCCTGGACTTGCCATTCCCTAGAACCCCAGACTGATTTTAAGTCTATTGTGTCCTTCCATAGGTCAAAACCCTGTTCAGACAGTTGGGCAATAAAGGAAGCAGAGTAAATCTGTTTGGTGTTTGTCAACATAAATTTCAGTGCTGATGTTGGCGTAACCTTATAATAATATGAGGTCGGGTCTGTGGTGTTAAAATCCGAAAAATATAAACATTTCTGTGCAAATGTATGCAAACTACTTTTTGGTGGTGTAGGGCAATGTTTCCACTGATGATACTCAAATACATTTCTAGGTGAAATAGATTTGTGCAGAAAATGATGACCATAATGTTGGTAACAGTACAAAGTGTCATAGTCTGAATTACTTTTTAACATTTCAGTGTTCGGAAATGCAGCAGTTTTTTCTAAATCAGACAACATGTTATTAACAGTTTCAGAGTCCCAATCATCAGAAAATGTACTTGAGGTAATGATACCACTTAATTAAATTTTAAATAAAAGGGAAATGTTTAAAAGTTCAGTCGGACCGAATATTTCGAAATCAACTTTGTCCCAAACTATACCATCCGGTATAGGAACAGCTGTGATGTTCACTGATAACAAGTCTCTCTATTCACGAGGAGACGATTGATGTGGTCTTAAAATCAAATTAACTTTCGGGCTGTAGTGCTTTGCTGAAGATATCGTCCATTAATAAAGCATGCTAAAGTACAAGTTACTTACCTTCGGTAACGATGTATCTGGTAGAGACGATTCTAGCCGCAGATTCCTTAACGTAGAATTATCCCCAGGCGTGAGACTGGACCCGGAAAACTTTCTTTGCCCCAGCATCTCTGCGCGCCGGGGGGCGGTACCATGCGACTCCGCCCTGACGTCGTCCGCAGGCGTGACGTCAGCGAGGTCACATAAGCCCCACCCCGGCGCGCTGACATCAGTTTTCTTCTGAGAACTTTTCCGCGCCACAACGCGGAGCCATCACAAACAAAACTGTGGAGATTATGGGAACAGTGTGCGAAAAATCAGTGAAAAAGAGAGAAACGAAAGGTGAGGGACAGCACCAATTGGAAAAGTGCTAAGCACTAAGGTACCAAAAAGCCATAGCAGCGAAAGCCACAGCAGGGAAAGAGCAGAGCACCGCTCTGAGGAATAACCTTGCAAGCTAAGGCGACATCCCCCCTGGAGGCAGAACACATGTGAAAAACGCTATAGCAGAAGAGGGAGAGAGAGAGAATCTGCAATCACAATCCACAACAGTGAAGGGGCAACAAGCCCGGAACAGAGGAGTAACAGCAATGCACCCCCAGACGACACCATCAAGGAGGGCCGTATCCCCTGAAAGGAGCGAAAGGGCCGAGGTACAAGCAAAAAAAAACCCAACGCAGAGAACTGCAAAGGAATCAGAAACCCCAAGCAAGTAAAAGGGAGAAGAGTCAAAGTAGGCCCCTACACTGGAGAAAAAACCAGAGTGGAGGGAGGCAGAAGCACACATGAACCAACCGACCTCGTATCATAAAGGAAGGGGTGGAACAATCAAGCAGAACTAAGCATCCTGTCCGGGAGGAGACGAAGCAGACACCCACAGAAGACAAGCCACCCGGAGGGAGGCGAGTGCAGAAAACCAAACGGAAGGTCCTCGCAGAACGGGGAGGAAGGGCGGGTCGTGAAGGAATCTGCGGCTAGAATCGTCTCTACCAGATACATAGTTACCAAAGGTAAGTAAATTGTACATCTGATAGAGACTACTAGCCGCAGATTCCTTAACGTAGAATAGATACCCTAGCCATACCCAGAGGGGAGGAGGGCCTGCGCGAGAACCTCCCCAGTAGGAAGAAACACAGGGCCCCAGCAGGGGATGTGTCACAGGGACAAGAAGGGCGGCCCAGCCCTCACCAAGCAGAAGTAAGCAAGAACGAGGCGAAGGGAAGGCCAGGAGAACCCAAGCCCATCCAAGGTACAACCGCCAGAAAACCCCGTAGGGGCAGACAGCGCCAGAGGAGCACCAAGGAAGAAAAGAACCACCCCAAACTCCAGGGAGAAAAGGTAGAACCGGAGGCAGAGCCCACCGTAGGAAAACACAGACACAGCGATAGGGAGCAGCTGAACAGGCATCAGCCTCAAGGCAGCGGACAAGGCAGGAACGGCTCCACAGCCAAAAAGCGCAGGCGAAGAAGAAAGGCACAGTTGCGCAAAGCCCCAGCAGAACAAGAGGCAGGGGCACAAGGGAACACACCAAGGGCCACCGTGGTGGACCATAACGAGCAGGCATGCGCAGCCAGCAGCTGGCAACACCATGGAGCAGTGCACCCAGAACAAGCCAGGCGCAAGCCGAGGACAGCGGCCAGGGAAATCCAGAACAATCCCCAAAGGGGGGCCGTGCCAGAGACACACACCGGCCCACGAAAAGAAGTGGGACCAGCCAGAAGAGAAAGAAGAGAGACACGGAGGACGGACCAGCCGGCAACCAGCACACAGGAAAGCCAGAAGAAACCTAGCCCCCCTGGAACACCAGACAGAGGACCAGGCCGAAACGCCGGACAGGAAGGCAGAAACGCCACAATACGAAGCCGTAGACAGTATGCCAGGCTGGTCTAGCGATGTAGCGAACACTGAGAATGACAGACGTTGGAGCAGCGCAAGCTGCACCAAGACAAAGGTAAAAGAGACCGCACCAGCGGTATACAGTGATGCCAAGAAAGGCAAGGAACCCGAAAAAAGGCATCCACACCTCCCCAGCGCAGGACAGAGCTATGTAATAGCTTCAAGTACCCCACTTTGGGCATGATACGTCCCAAGGAAAACATGGGAACACCTCTTAGGAAAAAATTCCGCAGCAGAGGACAAGAACATAAAGGACCTGCGGGTAAAACCACAGATGGCTTGCCAATCAGCCAAAAAAGACACATAAGCCAAAAGCAGCCAACAGTACAGAGGGGCCAACCCAAGGACCCCGAAGGCACGCCAAACCACACGGAACACACAACCGGGCCAATCGAAGCACTAGACCCCCGAAAAAAGGTGGGATAACGCCTTCCATAAAGCACCAGAGGACCGACAAGCCAAGCTTACGGAGGGGGAGGAGGTCAGAGCCCCGCAAGAAGCCGCTGAATGGCGGAGTCCGCATGGGTGTTAAACAAAAGAACCCCATCAAAAGGCAGGTCAACCAGACGCTCCCTAATATTCTCCGGAAAAACGCCATCCCTCAACCAAGCATGGCGACTGAGAGCTACTGAACGTGCCATGGCGCGGCCGAGAGCATCAGAAACATCTAAGGCCGAACGGAGAATAAACTCGGCCAACTCCCGGCCATCCAACACATGGGGCCGCAGATCAGCGCGGACACCTTCGGGGGAGGCACCAGACAGAAGGGACTCCACGGAATCCCACAGACTAGAAGTAGCCCTGGCCAACACACAAAGTGTGTTGAGCGCTCGCAAAGCAGCACTAGAGGAAGCGAAGATGTTGCGTCCCCACGAATCCAACCACCGGGCCTCCCGTGACGGAGGAAACACCACCAAGGGGAAGGAAGGATAAGCAGTCTGCAGAAGAGGGCCCTGGGTAGAAGGGTGGAAAGAAAGGCAGACTGGATCATGCAGAGCAGGGCGATGGCGATGTAGGAGCGGCTGAGGCACGGGATCACCCATGGCAGGACGCCCCCAGAAGAGAAGTATAGAGCGAAGCTTCGAATGGAAGAAGCAGCTCCCGTCCATCAGAGCCCTGATGGAGAACCTCTAACAAATGGTCCGTAGGGAATGGGGTGCCGGGGTCGCCCATGCGCAAAATGCCAGCGGCCGTGGAAATGGCCCGGACAAAAGCTGCACTCGCCTCCGTAGGGCGTCGTGGGGGAGAGAGCAATTCCTCCGTGGGCGATAGCTGTAAACTAAGCCGGCCATCCCCGAGCCCAGCTGGAGGAAAAAACGGCCAGCCCCTGAATGGCGGAGGATCCACGGACGAGTGGGGGGCCTGAGGTGCCTCCGGGGAAGGCCGAGATCGCGGGGACGGCGAAGAGCCCTCCCTGGAAGACGCCGGGGAAAAAGCAACGACGCGGTGTCCCGTCTCCGGGGAAGAGGAGACAAAAAGTTGACAAACATCCGGAGAGGAGGGGACCTCTGGAGATAAGTCGACGACCCGACGCCGGCACGGCGCCGTGGAGTCCGCCACAGGCGCCAGTGCGAGGTCGACCGGTGCTGTCACCGGGTACGCCGAGACGACCCCCACCACCATTTGCGCCCCAGGAGAATGGGGCGGGGTCGGAGCCAGGGCGGCTAAAGAACGGCGCCGAAAAGGCACCGACTCGACCTCCGACGAGGCAGCCGCCTGCGCGGAGGGCCGAGAGGGACCCGGGGAAGCGCCCCGGCCCCTAGCCAGCTCCCGCGGCGCCTCCAGGGCCGACGGCCGTCGGCGCCTGAGCGGCGTCGGCTCGGCCTCCGGCAAGGCCGCCGCCTGCCCAGAGGACTGAGGGGAACTCGGGGACGAACCGCGAGTCTCGGCGACCTCCTGCGACACCACAGGCACCCCCTTGGGGGTTTGCGGCGAGGCAGAGACGCCGTGGGCCGGCGCACCTAGACGACACCACACCCCCAAAACCTGGAGCCGAACCAGTCGGTGCCGGGCGACTCCGCGGAAGGCCCGCACGTGGCAAGGGATCCGCAGACATCTCAGGAAGAGGAGGAAGAGGGGCCAAGGAAGCCTGCAGAGCCGCAGCATAGGCCTCCATTTGGGCCCTTGTCGCCCCAACACCAGGAAACGGCGGGTAGGGTGGCGACGAACGAGGCCGCATATCCCAAGGAGAACCCGCGCCCTCCGCAGAACGGGGACCAGGCATCGGGGACAAGCTATAAGACTTACCGGTGGGCGAGCGACGCCCCTGGGGCCTCGGTGAAGGACGATGTCGGAGGCGGAATCGGCGGTTCTTGGACCCTTCCGCGGGGGACGGACGCAGTGACGACACCGATCTGGACAAGCGGGCCGAAAGGAGTTTCATCCAGCGCTCCCGCCGGGACTTCGGCTTCAGATGCTGGCAAGCGTCGCAGTCCGTAGAATCATGGTGCTCGCCCAAACACCACATGCAAATAGGGTGAGGGTCCATCACCGACATCTGATGCGCACAAGAAGAACACGTCTTGAAGCCCGAAGGCATTCGCACACTGTTCCACAACGCAAAAGCGTGAAAAGAAGGCCTGAAAACAGGTCAGGGACACGATTCCGGATCCGCGTTGCACGCGGAAAAGAAGGAAACTGATGTCAGCGCGCCGGGGTGGGGCTTATGTGACCTCGCTGACGTCACGCCCGCGGACGACGTCAGGGCGGAGTCGCGTGGTACCACCCCCCGGCGCGCAGGGATGCTGGGGCAAAGAAAGTTTTCCGGGTCCAGTCTCACGCCTGGGGATAATTCTACGTTAAGGAATCTGCGGCAAGTAGTCTCTATCAGATAGTTATTACTAAGCCTAGCCAGAAAAGAAAAAATAGAATCCCAGTAATTACCCAAAGTTCAATCCAGGGCGATACCAGGTAAGTCTTTTAAGAAAGTTCAGAAAGTCTTTAGCTTGCTGTTTACGTGATTTTTGGGCTGGCGCCGTTCCGGTTCACTTGGATCCAAAGAAAACGTATCAAAGTTCATGAAGTAGCCAGAAGCAGTTTGATCAATTGTAGGAATTGCATCGGGATTTGTTGAAATCGCATTTTGCTCTCGTCGAGGCATGTTTACGTAGACGTCTGTATTTGGTCTGATTGCAACTTGTGTGTTGTTCTGAGTTTCATTTTGTAGATGAACTTCGGGTTCAAGGGGAACGAGTTCCATAGCATTGTTGCTTAGTCCTTCATTCCGTACAGGAGGCTCTTCAAACGTGATGAGTCTTTCTGTTTGAACTTCTTGGATTGTAGCGAGAGGAGGGCGTCTGCTACTGTGGAGTCCACAAGGCCTACTGTTCAGTATCGGCCACATAGTGTTGTTTTATTAAGTCGATTGAGACAAATCTTTTCTCCTTTTTCCCGGCAAGAGGCGGCAAAAGAACAGTTTGTGTTCCTTGAATTGCTAGGACCGGTACAGGCTTTCTGTAGGATGGTCCAAATTCTTTTTTGCCCGCTATTTTCTCTCTGACCAGATCCCCGATTTTTGGGATCCAGACAGGTCTTGCAGTGTTTACCTTGACTTCCCCAGTGGCGGTCTGTTTCTGGACAACGTTGCTTTGTTGTGTCCTGGATTCATTTAGATCCTGTAAAACAGCCAAACGATCACTGATATCAAATGGTTTCTCATCCGCCACTGTGCCTTCATACTCAAGATCAGCTACCCACATTCTCGTCCCAAATAGGACCTCATATGGAGTGACACCCCCTAGAGAGTTTCTTGGCTGGTTGTTAATTGCTCTTTGTACCCATAAAGGTGATTGACCCAACTACCGCCCTTGCCTAATACCCTAGCTGTTTAAGATTGCTTTAAGTCCCGGTTTTTCCTCTCCACAACCGAATTTCCCTCTGGATGGTACGGAGAGGAGTACCGCAGTGCAACGCCCATACTTTTCATGGCCTCTTTGTAAGCCCGAGAGCTAAACGCCGGGCCACGGCCAGAATGTAACGTGCCAACTGCGTATGTCCCGATAAAGACTTGCAAATCTTTTATAACAGTTCGAGCGTCAGCCGAGCGCTGAGGCCAAACCCATAGGAATATTGAGCAGGAATCCACTGCAACCATGATATACTTGTAAGCCCCATCAGATTGTAAGGGGCCGCAGTGGTCCAGATACACGCATGCGAGAGGTTTGTCAGATATAAGTAATGGTGTCTGCGCCGGGCATGTTCTGGTGGAGCCTTTCATCTGCTGGCAGATGTCGCATTTCAAGACAGTCTTTAGTTTGCTTTGTTAGACCGGGCCACCAATAGCGCTGTTTCAACAATGAAATAGTCGCTGTAACGCCTGTATGTGCGAAGCCCAAACCCTTGTGTGCTGCTAGTATTAAACCTTGCCTACGATCCATATTTGGTATTACTCTGTCCCCCACTCCAGGAATCTGAGCATATGGAATGTTGTTCGCATCTAACTTGTAGGAGTACTTGAGTGGAAATTTCTTTGGTACTGCACCACTGTTTTTGCTTGAAGCAATAACAGCTACCATAATCTCACCGTCTATCCTCGTTTTTGAACGAGTGATTGCAGCTACGGACGCTGTGCGTACAGCCCCTTTTGCGGCTTCATCAGCCAATGAATTCCCTTCAACGTGAACGCCATCACGCTGATGACTCAGTGTATGTATCACGTGAGTCCTTGGTAGTTCGGATTTCAACTCAACTACCTGTTCCCATAGCATTTTATGCTTAATTGTGCCACCTTTTGCATCTTTAAACCAGTTCTGTTCCCAATGATACAAGTATTCATTGTATGACTGTACACAGTAAAAGGAATCACACACAATTAGTGTGGGGAATTTGTGATCCGTATTTACAAGTGCCAGTATCAGGGCTTTTAACTCTGCCAACTGAGCCGTGCAGTCTCCTAGAGATTGCGTTTTGGTGAGACACGGATGGAACTTTCCATCCCGCATGCGACCTTTAACGATTGCACATGCTGCGCTGTATTGTTGCTTACTCCCTATGGCCGGTTGAGCAGATCTGTCAGTGTAAATAATATATTCATACTGATCGAGAGGCAATATTTCATTTGGTAGAGGATATTCTTGTTCGTATTGCAGAAATGCTTGTGTTTTTAAACTTGGATCAAATCTGTATTCAACGTCCGTTGCAGTAAGAGAATTAGCCCATTGTATCCATCTTGGATGCAAGGCTTTTGCATTTGGAATGCTTGCCTTTGTAACAGTTTCTAAAGCTGGAACCGGGGTTACGACTATTATGCGTTTCCCCTGAGCCAGGGCTCTTTCTCTTGCTACAGCGGTCTGAACAGCTGTCAGTATTTTTTCTGTTGAAGTAAAACGTATTTCTGCGTTTGTGTACAGGTGTGATTTGTATGCGATTGGTACTGTTTCGCCTTCATTGAAGGTTAAGTAAGTGTACCCTCATTGACCCGCTATTACACGGATCACTAGGTTGCGTACATTTACGCATGTCTGTAAGTGTTTTGAAGCTATCATGTCTTCTTGTAGTGAACGTAGGATGTTTGGGTGTTCCTGTGTCCAATGTCTGACTGAAAAATTAGGTTTGATTAAGTCGTAGAAAGGTTTTACTTTTTCTGCGTAATCTATAATGTATGTTCTGCTGAAATTTAGGAATCCCAGTATTGATTGTAGATTTTTTTAATGATTTTGGTGGTTGAAGCAGCGCACACTTTTCTAAAAAGTTAGCTGCCAGGCTTTTCCCTTCACTTGAAAGCTCGTATCCTAAAAACAGGACATGTAGGTGGGCTATTTTTGATTTCTTAAAATTAAATTTGTAGCCCTCAGAGGCGAATCCCATAATAATGGTGCTCACCCTGGTCAAGTGCTTTTTAAGTCATCGTCCGTCAGATAAATATCATCCACATAGGACAATGCTTCCTCATCAAAATTTTGGCGTAACTCTGTTACTCTTGCTGAGAATACCCCCGGGCTGTTCTTATACCCCTGGGGGAGACGACAAAATTGCCGCTGTGACCCCAACGCTGAGAATGCGGTCAAATACCTGCTTTCAGGCGCTATATTTTGGCAGAAAAATCCATTTGAGATATCTTGTGTAGTTTTGTACTTTTTCCGCACAATGTTATTCATTAATGCGGCACAGTGTGCATTTTGAACAGCGAATGTCTTTGTGCATGTGTTTAAATGTCTGTAATCTAAAACTAGACGATATGAGTTGTCCGGTTTTGATACGGGAAACAAAGGATTGTTCATAGGTGAGGTGCAATTTTCGATCACCCCTTGGTATTCAAGTTGATCTAAGATCTCCCTGACCTGTTTTTTAGCTTCTTGCTTTATTGGGTATTGCCTCTGAGCATTTGGTAAAACTTTTAACAGGATCACTTGGTGGGTTGAATCCTCATCCCAACCGGCATGATTTTTGTATAGTGCTGGAGCTAGGGCAACCGCCCACTCCTGTGCATATGCATGTTTAAGATGTATGGGAACGAGGTCGGAGAATGATGGAAAAATTACATTTTCTCCCCTAGGGCATTCCATAACGAATGCTGGCGGCCAATCTTGTTCTGCTAATAGGATGTTATAACCAGATGACAGATTTTCCCAAAAGAGACCTTTAACTTTCCTGGGCTTGTCCCCCTCCATTTGGAGTGTTATTTCGTGTAACTTATGTGGGACGCTCACCCTGGTGTCTGGTGTTTCCACCGTGATGTAATCATTCAAGTCCGCTGCCACCAGAAATTCCAACAGGTTCTGGCGAGCTATTGTTACTTCTGCCGCACCGTCTAGCATCGTCAGAGCCTATTTCCCGTTCAGAAGGTGCATCCTCAGAATTCTGGGCATGTCTGATCTTTATGCCTGCAACTTTCTTCTTCTTAAACTTTGGTTTTGATTTTGGCTTGTCTTCTTTTTTGGCAGTATAGTCTTGAGCGTGCTGCTTGTCTCTGGACTTTGTACGCTCCTCTTTATGTTCGGACCATCCTTCTCGCTCAGAGGAACGAGAGGAACGTGCATCAGTATCCCGATACCCGTCAGGTTTCCTAATATTATCCCTATTCCTGAGATTATACCTCTTTTCAGAGGGCTCCTGTGGAGGAGATCTACCTCTGGATTGAGATCTCTTTTCTGAAAAGTTTTGTTGTTTTTTATTATCCCACTTATTTGTAGAAGAAGCAGGTGTCTGCTTGGAATTGTCCTTTTCAGGACTGCCCATCAGTTGTGGTTTTAAAGCTTTCCCACCCAAACTGTCTCTGCCTAATTCTGCATACGCAGTTTCTATTATTTTGGGCAGTTCCTGTTGTTGATCTAACTGACTGAACTCCCTTAGGCGTTGGCGGATTGCCACCGAAGCTGCTTCCCCTTTAATATTAGCTAGTATTATGGCTAATACCTGGTCGTAGTTGTTTAGTAACTTCATCCCTAAATTCAGGGCAGGTTCTGCTTCGTACTCATTTTGTATTTGTCTCAATACGTCTGGTACTACTGCTAATGAAGGAATACCATGAGTTCTGGTATATATGGAAGCAAAGACTGTACCCCAAGAGGTGCAATCCTCTACTTGTGGTGTTATCCCCATGGGCGAGCAGATTGTTAGCATTCTGTGTTTTTCAAATGGGGTAGTATTCGGGAATACTGCCTCCAGCTGAGTTATTTTCTGAGCTATCCAGAATGGCATTTGTTCACGTTTTGTGGGCATTTTGCCCATTACCGCGTGTAATGTTTGTGGTGTAATTTTAGTTGCTGTACCCTGATATTGAGTTCCATTTGTTGCAACTGATGTTGGTTGGACTGTGAAAGTCCTCATGACGAATTGCGTCAAGTTTCTGTAGATTCTAATTAAATCTTTGTGTTGTAAGAGTAGGTCTGTCTGTGGCATTGTTTCAATGTCAGGATGTGGTGTGTATGCCGCTAATATTAGCCATGTTGCCCCGTTTCCTCCGAGCGGGCCTAATCTTACTCTGTGTCTTATATGGGGTAGGGCGCCTTTAAACCAGTATAGGTGTTCCTGGTAAGTGAGTGGAACTTCTATGTCCTCGCAAGGACCATATTCCCGTGGTGCATCTCCTTCTGTATAGTAGTGAAATGTCTGTGTTCTCGCATCTGCTGATGGGAATGTAACCCACAAATAAAATATCTCTGTTTTATTTGATTCGTGTGCCTCAATCACGAAAGCTACTAAGCCACCCCTAGGTGCTAAACCATATTCTAGTTTCAGGGTGATAGTACGTCTGAATTTAGGTGCAATGAGAATTCCATCCACCTCTTCATCTTCTACTGAGAGGCGTTTAGCCACCACCGGGTTATCTTGGTTAGTTGTGTCCTCAGTCATTTTAGAAAGTACTTTGTTCAAGGGAACTAAGATAAGGTGTTATGCACAATTTTAGGAACTAAAATGTCCTTCAAGCTTGATTAACCAACAGCCAATAAATAGGATTTCTCGCCTACTCAGCTGTGGCAGAGATTGTGCCCACCCACTCCAGACATCTGGCGTTTTGTGAGTAGGGGTCTCTGAGAATAGCACAACTGAACTACTCAGATTCTACTGTTAAATAAGAGCCCAACCATCGTTGGTGGCGCATTGTCGTGTAGTTCCTATATTACCCATACAGGACCTGCGCGTTCGGATAACAAACTGTGGGTTTGGTGGCAGACTGACTCTGAGCACCCCCACCGAGAAATGTTAGCCTGTTTGCATTAGCTAGCTCACAGTGCCACTAGTGTCTCCTCTTATCGGGGAGAGATTAGTTTCTGGCAACCTTAGAACATGACAACCCTGATCCCTCAAGATCGTGGAAACAATGTACTACTTTTCGCTCAGTCACTTGTGCTCACTTATCTTGTCTCAGAGATGCACAGAATAAACAGCCTGGGCGTTTCAATAAGGATTTATTGAACAGTTGTTATTCTCGTGTAGAATATATGAGCTGCAACAACCATTAGACAGTAGCAGAGATATATGATTAGCAGTACAATGAATATAAATGGATAGTACAGTTCTACCATCCTGCAATAAGTATGAATATAAAATGCATCGATAAAAGAAAGTGTGTACTCCTACGATGTCTATCTAGTTGTACCTAAGTGTACCTAGCATGTGAGTAGGTGTGAAGCCAAGAATCCCTCTAGGATTTAGTCGAACCCTATTACCTGAAGTGAGAATGTAGGAGCCCCTCTTGGTCTTGAGCTGGACACCCCGCAAGGGATGTTCAGACCACTGTCAGCTGGAGCGTCTGCATGCAGGAGCTTCAGCGTCTCAGACCAGTGTGTCGGCCTGGAAGTCTCGGTTCCCTCTGCCTAACTTTAGCAAGAGGTGCTATATTTATACAGAAAGTATCTAGGGCTCCTTTGTCCCTTGTTGCTTGTATTAGCCATTGTTGGATTTGAGGATGACGTATGGGATGAACCGTGTACGTAGATGTGGGGCGGAAGGTAGTGTAGCCCCAGCCTGGTTTCTAAGAACCCTTATGAATATTCATTCATACTGTGTGAGTCTATTGATGGAGTTATAGGACTCTATTGTTCAGGAGAAACCCTCCTTCTGCACCCAGGACTAGAACTAGGTAAACGTTCAATCCTAAAAGGCTTGTTACAGTGTAGTGTAGGGGAGGTAATGTAGGTGAAGGGGTATGATGTTACCCGGGCCTATATTAGGGTACCTATATGAAACATAACAATGGAAGGTGCGGAGGAGGGGATGGTGTTGGAATAACGTAGTCATCCCAAGGGTCAGGAGCAGATATTGGATCTGGCAGTTCACCTTCCTCGACCTCGTCTTCCGAAGAGGAAGTGTTCTGTACTCCAAGGTCGACTGCCCCCGAGCCCGGCATATACACAGGTGTGCTAGGCGGTTGAGGACCTGGTGTTCCTGCAGGTTCTTCCACTTGAGGTACCTGATTCTCTGACTGATGTTGCTGCAGAGGGAACCTTTGTCTATAATCCGCGAACATGGCTTGTAGATCCTCGATTAACGATGGCGGCAGATGGGCCATGTCCCTGGGGCGGGGATCTGGTCGAAAGTTAAATTGATAAGTATGATGAGGAGCCATATAGCCTTGTTGGTAATATTGCGCTTCTTCCTGATAGTCTTCATCCTCCTGGCACTTCACATGAAGCTCAGATGGGCTGTGAGCCACCCCATAGAGGCCATCATCATCATCATCCTCTTCTTCTACATACCCTTCCAACAGATGTGATGGAAGCAAAGGTGATACCTTGCTATAGTCCTGCATGGACTGCCGTAAGAATGTCTGTTACTTTAGTGACCCGAGTAATCCTCGTCGACGGAGGCGTCGACGGTGTAGAAATTATGGGAAAGGGCACTTCCATCGTTGACGGTGCCATCGTCGACGGTGCCTTCCTCGACTATGTCTCTGCCGTCGGACCACCAGTGGACTAGTCAGTCATCATTGGGATCTTCGTCGACGGCGTTGCAGTCGACAAAGGGGCGTCGACGGTCTTCGACGACGATGGGGTTCTTGTCGTCGATATGGAGACTCCGGTAGAGAGAATAGGAGACTGAATCGCCGTCACCGTTGCCGATGTCACACAGATTGTCGTCGACGAGAGATTGTCGTCGGCGATGGCTTTTTCAAGGTTTTCTTGATTACAGGATAAGAAGAGGAGGCTCTAGGGCGATCTCTTTCCTATGGGATGTTAAAGCTCTGTCCTCTTCGTCGTCAGAAGAATGTGATTGTTGATTTGTGGTTTGGAGCCACAATAACAACCTTCCCTCTCTGTCCTTGAGGGTCTTATTTGAGGAGGTGCGACAGATCTTACAATCTCTCACCTCATGCCTTGGATAAAGGCAATAAATACATTCCCCTTGTGTGGATCATCCACATGGACCCTTTTCTTCCCACAGGTTTTACATGGGCGGAAAAGGCCTTTTTTGTCTGACATGATGTCCAGATTTGCTGAAGAGAAGAAACTGAGTGGAACTCAGGGAGACTCCATTCCACACGACGTGCAGTGAAAATCTGAGGAGAACTTGCCTCTGCTGGGAGTGTTCTAGAGGGTGCCAACAGCTGATTGGCTGGATGCCAACATTTGGTCCTTTTTTTATACATAGATAGGCTACTGTTTAGATGGCCATGGGCCATTATAGCCTATGAAGTATTTAAGGCACTGCTTGAATATTTTACCGTGGGACTCCCATCTCGACGACGGGGAATGATTCAGGCATGTGAATCTATGAAAAATAACCCAATACTGGATAAGTTTGATACCAAACTTCTTAGCATTCAGTAAAGCCATCATGGAGCTCGTAATGACAAACTCCCAGCCCATGTACTCAATATGGCTCCAATGCACCTATAATTTCAGGGAATGGCACAGACACTGTAGGGGCATAGTGCTCATGCAGCGATGCCCTCACCTGTGGTATAGTGCACCCTGCTTTAGGGCTGTGAGACCTGCTAGAGGGATAACTTACCTATGCTACAGGCAGTGGTTGGTGGGCATGGCACACAGGATCGGTGCCATGTCGACTCAAGGTTTGTCTGCACCAAAACACACAGTCTGCAATGGCAGTGTGTGTGCGCTTGGTGAGGTGTCTCTGAGGGTGGCACAATACATGCTGCAGCCCTTAGAGACATTTCTGGTCCAAAGGCCCTTGGTACCACTGGCACCTTTTACAAGGGGCTTACATGTGAGCCAGAGGTGTGCCAATTGTGAAAACAAAGGTACAGTTTTGGGAAAGAACACAGGCCCTGGGAACCCGATTGGCAGGGACCCAGGAAACACTCAGTCAAAGTGCATCAGAAATGTGGCAAAAAGTGAGGGGATCACTGCAACAGAAACCCACTTTTCTACACAAGTCGCCCCCAACCCAAAGGTCAGGAGACTCAGTGAAACCTAGGAGAGTCTTCCTAGTCTGTCAGGCAAGGAAGAGTAGAGGAAGTAGTTGTAAAGTAATGACAAACTGTAGGAAGCTGGCTCTGTATATACTATACCAAATTGAGGTATAGTGTGCGCAGAGTCCAGTGGAACCCCAAAGGTAGGCAGAGGTACAGTTAGATAGCACCTCACTATCAATTTGTGGTAGTGTGGTCGAGCAGTAAGGCAGTATCAGAGGACAGTGTTAAGCATTTGTTGTACACCCTCAGTCAGCAAATGAATTCACACACTCAAAGACTGAACTTCAGACCAATTGTTTTTGTATAAAAGCACAAGTTACTTACCTTCGGTAACAATATATCTGTAAGAAACATTAGTAGTGATAGATTCCTTACCTTAGAATTACCCCCAGGCGTCAGACTGGATCCGGAAAGTTTTCGTCAGCAGTACCCCTGCGCGTCGGAAGGTGGCGTTGTGCGGCTCCGCGTCCGTCGTTGGCGCCATGGTCGCCGAGATGACGTCGTGGCAGCTACTTAGACGCCGCCCTGACGTCAGTTCTGTACACGACTTTCCGCGCCAGGAACGCAGAGCCATGCAAGATACTGACCACTGGTGCCTTGAAACTAGGGCCCTGAAAGGGATGACCTTAACCCTAGAAATCAGTTCGCAGAACGGGGAGGATGGGGGGCGGTAAGGAATCTATCACTACTAATGTTTCTTACAGATATATCGTTACCGAAGGTAAGTAACTTGTGCATCTGAAAGAAACACGTAGTGATAGATTCCTTACCTTAGAATAGATACCCCAGCAATACCAACCCCGGTGGTGGGTCTGCGAACCAAGATCACACCAGGAAGTCCCGGAGAACAGAACGGCCAAAGAAGACGTCTCTCCGGACTTGGCTGTCCAGGCAGTAATGCTTAGTAAAAGTGTTCAGCAAGGCCCACGTAGCTGCCTGACGCACAAGTTACTAACTTGTGTAACGATATATCTGTAAGAGACAGTAGTTAGTGACAGATTCCTTACCTTAGAATAGATTCCTTACCTTAGAATATCCCCAGGCGTCAGGCTGGATCCGGAAAGTTTTTGCGTAGCAGTACCCTTGCGCATCGGTAGGCGGCGTCGTGCGGCTCTGCGTCCGTCGTCGTGATCGCCGGGATGACGTCGCGGGCAGTACTTAGACGCCGCACCTGCGCGCTGTCCGTTCTGTACACGACTTTCCGCGCCAGGAACGCAGAGCCATGCAAGAAGCTGACATAGGTGTCTGAAAAAATACTAGGGCCCTGAAAGGGATGTCCTTAACCCTAGAAATCAGTTCGCAGAACGGGGAGGATGGGTGGGGCGGTAAGGAATCTGTCACTAACTACTGCCTCTTACAGATATATCGTTACACAAGTTAGTAACTTGTGCATCTGAAAGAGACACGTTAGTGACAGATTCCTTACCTTAGAATAGATACCCCAGCAATACCAACCCCGGTGGTGGGTCTGCGAACAAAGATCAGACAAGGAAGTCCCGGAGGACAGAACGGCCAAAGAAGCCGTCCCTCCGGACCTGGCTGTCAAGGCAGTAATGCTTGGTAAACGTGTGCAGCGAGGCCCACGTAGCTGCCTGACATATATCCTGCAGCTGAACACCGCGGCCTAAGGCCGTGGTAGCAGCCGTTGCCCTGGTGGAATGGGCACGCAGCCCAACAGGAGGCTCCTTCTTAGCCAAAGAATAGCAGGCTTTGATACACAAGGTTACCCAGCGGGAGATGGTTCTCTTGTGCACCGCCCGACCTTTTGGCGCCCACGTAGCCAACAAAGAGCTGGTCATCCACCCGGAAGTGTTGTGTGCGGTTGATATAAAAGGAAAGCGCACGTTTTGGGTCCAGACGGTGGAGCCTCTCTTCCTCTCTGGAAGGATGCGGAGGCGGAAAGAAGGTGGGCAAAGTGATGGTCTGCCCAATGTGGAAGGCAGTAACCACCTTTGGCAAGGACGACGGACGCGTCCTAAGAACAACCTTGTCTGGATGGACAGACAGAAAGGGAGGTTTGCATGAAAGAGCCTGGAGCTCACTCACCCGCCGAGCGGAGGTGATGGCCACCAGAAAGACTGTCTTCAGAGTGAGAAGACTAAGAGGCCAGTTATGTAGAGGCTCAAAGGGAGCGCACATGAGAAAGGTAAGAACCAAGTTCAAGTCCCACTGAGGCATCACAAACGGAACAGGAGGGAAGAGGTGTGTAATGCCTTTTAGAAACCTGTTAACAGGGGACTTGAAATGGGAGGGCTGATCAGGAAGCCCGAGATGGCACAAAGATAGCCCTTGATGGTACCCAGGGCAGAACCCTGTTGGGCCAGGGAAAGAAGGAACAGAAGAACCTCAGAAAGAGGGGCAGAAAGGGGATTCACAGCCTTTGCTGTGCACCATGCCACAAACTTGTTCCACCTGCAGGCGTATACCACCTTAGTGGAGGGACGCCTGGCTGCCAGAATCACATCACAAACTTCGGGAGGCAAGTCGAAAGGAATCAACTGCCGTCGCTCAATCTCCACGCAAGCAGGTGGAGGCTGGACAGGTTCGGGTGGAGGACCGTCCCCTGCGACAGAAGATCCTCCCGAAGAGGCAGACGGATCGGGGATCGACGCTCATACTGAGTAGCTCGGGATACCAAACTCTTCGAGCCCAGTCCGGAGCCACAAGGATGACTTGGGCCCGGTCGTGCCGAATCTTCTTCAACACTCTGGGTAGAAGTGGTATAGGCGGAAAAGCGTACAACAGACCGCAACTCCACTCGCGACGAAAAGCGTCGCCGAGCGAGTGCTGCCTTGAAATTCCAACGCGCAGAACTGATGACATTGCGCGCTCTCTTCGGTGGCGAATAGATCTAACCAAGGCTCTCCCCAATGTAGAAAGAGTCCTTGCGCCACTTCCGAGTGAAGACGCCATTCGTGATCCATCATGCACCTGCGGCTGAGGTTCGTCCGCCCTGGCGTTCAGGGAACCTGCCAGGTGTTGAACCATCAGGAAAATGCCCTGATGTTCCAGCCATGTCCAGAGGCGCAGAGCCTCCTGACATAGGGTCCACGACCCCACCCCGCCTTGTTTGTTGCAGTACCACATGGCGGTGGTGTTGTCTGTGAACACCTGCACTACTTTCCCTTTCACAGAGGGAAGGAATGCCTTGAGTGCAAGTCGGATCGCCCGGAGCTCCAGAAGGTTGATATGGAGCCGGGACTCCGCCCGGAGACCAGAGGCCTCTGATCTCCGCCTCTCCCATGTGACCGCCCCATCCCAGAAGGGACGCGTCCGTCACAACTGTGTGCTCTGGCTGGGGAAGGGAGAGGGATCTGCCCATGACCCATCGCCGGTTCGAGAGCCACCACTGCAACTGTCTTGCAGTCCCCTCCGAGATCTGGACGTGATCGGACAGGTTGCCCTGGTGCTGCGCCCACTGGAACTTCAGGTCCCACTGCAGAGCCCGCATATGCCATCTGGCATGATCGACCAGCAGGATGCAGGAGGCCATGAGGCCCAGCAGCCTCAGGGTCATCCGTACCGAAACCCAGGATAAAGGCTGAAAGATCGGAATCGTAGCCTGAATATCCCGGACTCGCCGTTCGGGAGGATAGGCCCGAAACTGCGTCGTGTCCAGAACTGCTCCGATGAAAAGGAGCTGTGGAGAAGGAATCAGATGCGACTTCGGCACATTGATGGAGAACCCCAGCGAGTGCAGGAGTTCGGCCGTAGTCTGGAGGTGGGCGACGACTGCCTGGGGCGAGCCCGCCTTCAGTAGCCAGTCGTCGAGGTAGGGGAAGACTGGAACCCCTGCCCGGCGCAGATGAGCTGCGACCACCGCCATCACTTTCGTGAACACCCGAGGTGCACTTGTAAGGCCAAGGGGAGCACGGTGAATTGAAAATGCTCGAGGCCTACCGTGAACCGAAGGTAACGCCGGTGGGCCGGCAGGACGGGGATGTGAAAATAAGCGTCCTGCAAGTCCAACGCTACCAACCAGTCTCCAGGGTCGAGGGCAGTCAAGACCTGAGCTAGGGTGAGCATCTTGAACTTCTCCTTCCGGAGGAAGCGATTGACGTTCCGGAGGTCCAAGATAGGACGCATGTCCTCCTTGTCCTTTTGGGCACCAGAAAGTAGTGGGAGTAGCAACCACGTCCTACTTCTGGGGTCGGAACATGCTCGATAGCCCTCTTGGCCAAGAGGGCCGTGACTTCCTTCTGCAGAAGCACCAAGTGATCCCCTGACATGCGGTGGAATTGAGGTGGCATGGCTGGGGGTGGTCTCGAAGGGGAGGGAGTAGCCCCTTCGGACAATGTCCAAGACCCACCTGTCCGAGGTGATGGGACGCCAGTGGTGAAGGTGATGGCGGACCCTGCCCCTACTGGCGTGCTGTGCACCTGAAAGGAAGGACTAGGAGGGCTTGGAGGCCGCGGACGGGGCGGAGTTGGTGGCCTGACCCGCACGCTGGTTGCCCGAACCGCCACGGCGGTAGCCACGTCCTCGGCCACGCGAAGACGCTTGCTGCGCGGGCCGGTGGCTCGGCAGTGGACGTGACTGGGCGCCCCTTCCGTGGCCACGAAAGGGGCGAAAAGCAGAGGTTAGCGGAGGGCGCACAACAGAAAGGCCCAGGGACTTGGCAGTAGCCCGTGAGTCCTTAAAACGCTCCAGCGCATGGTCTGCTTTGGAACCAAAAAGACAGAGCTCCATCAAAGGGCATGTCCATGAGTGTATTCTGGACATCACCCGAGAAACCAGTTGTTCTCAGCCAGGCGTGGCGACGCAGCGCCACCGTCGTTGCAAGCGATCTGCCCAGCGAGTCGGCGGTATCAAGGCCACAACGTATGGTGTATTTAGCCGCATCCCTACCTTCCGCAATGGTGCGGGTAAGCAGTGTCTGGACCTCCTCAGAACACTGGGGCAAAACAGTCGCCACCGAATCCCACAGGGAGTGGGTATATCGGCCCAAAAGGCAAGCGGTGTTGACGGACCGCAAGCCAGCACTGGAGGAAGAAAAAGCCTTCTTCCCAAACTGGTCCAGGCGTTTGGATTCCCTATCCGGAGGGGCGGTAGGGGAGGCGGTTTGGGAGGCAGAGGCTTGGACAACCAAGCTCTCGGGGGTGGGATGTTGAGAGAGAAACAAGGTGTCGCCCGGAGCAGGGCGATGGCGTCGGGCCACGTTCCTATCCACAGGAGCCCCTGTGGTGGGCTTGGACCAGGTGCCCAAAAGAACGTCAGACAGTGCATCATTAAACGGCAGCACAGTCTCCGTGGAGGAAGCTGCCGGCTGAAGCACTTCCGTCAGGAGATTAGTCCTGACAGCCACAGTATGCAATTGGAGGTGCAAGGCTCCAGCTGCTCTACGCAACACCGTTGCGAAATTTGCTCCCTCCTCCGTAGCCACGGGAGGAGACAGCATGCCAGTGTCAGGGGAAGTGTCTAGACCACTGGCATCCCCAAGTTCCTCTGCCCAGTCCTCATCATACTTACACTGCTGTGTGAGAGGGTCTTCCGACCCCTCCCAGCTCTCCTGGTCCTCCTCTGGTGTAAAATATGGAGGAGGAGGGACATCTGGGACCCAAGGTCTCATCGGGCGCCGGAGCCGGCGTCGAGCGACGTCGGTCCGGCTCCATGTCCGGAACCGGAGAGAACCGGGGAACGACGCCGCCCGGAGCCCCGGGCGGCGTCGGGAACGGCACCGGGGACATCGGGCGCCGGCGTGGTTAGGTCAACCGGCGTCGATCGGGGTTGCGGTACCACCGGAGCCGGGGCCGGAGCCGGGATCAAGGCTGGCGGGACAGGCGACGCCGGTACCGGAGTCGTCGGCGACGCCGGAGCAACCCCATCAGGGCCCGCAGGGCCCGAAGGCGCACCGGAGGGACCGTGAGGCCCGAAGAGGCGGGCCATGGCCGACAGGAATTCCTGTATCTCGGCCGGAGTCGCCCCCAAACCCGGGAAGGACGGGTAATGCGGGGGCAGCGCCACAGGCACATCCGGAGCCGCGGGGACGGTGCCGACAGCGGCCTCAGCCGAGTCGCGAGACCGGCGAGGCAAAGTCTTAGAGCGATGGTGCTTCTTAGACGTCTTGTGCTTCGACTTACCCGAGGAGTGCGAAGACTTGGACTCCGACGACGGGCGGGGGCTCCGCGACCGGCCCCTCGACCTCTCACGGGACCGGGGCTTGGTGCGGCGCGGAGCCGACTGCCGGACCTCGAGGAGCTTTCGAGACCGCTCTCGCAAAGCCTTCGGGTGTAAGGCCCGGCAGTCAGGGCACGACTTCGTGTCGTGGTCTCGGCCGAGACAGTAGAGACACTAAGTGCGGGTCTGTGATCGACATCATTCGACCACAGACGTCGAATGGCTTGAAGCCGGCCATCCCTACCGACACCTAGGAGTCGAGATGACTCGAAAAGAAACAGTGAAAAATTCACCCAAAAATTTAGTCAAAAATTGACTAGGGCACTGCTCTTCCCGGATCTGCGCTTACTGGCGCGGAAAAAGAAGAACTGACGTCAGCGCGCAGGGGCGGCGTCTAAGTACTGCCCGCGACGTCATCCCAGGCGATCACGACGCCGACGACGGACGCGGAGCCGCACGACGCCGCCTACCGACGCGCAAGGGTACTGCTACGCAAAAACTTTCCGGATCCAGCCTGACGCCTGGGGATATTCTAAGGTAAGGAATCTGTCACTAACGTGTCTCTTTCAGATAGATGTCTTGTAAGGGGACACCACGTCCCAACGCCGTAGTGGCAGCCGTCGCCCTGGTGGAATGGGCGCGCAGCCCCAACGGAGGCTCCTTCTTTGCCAGAGAATAACAGGCTTTAATACACAAGACGACCCATCGGGAGATAGTCCGCTTGTGTACGGCCCGACCTTTCTTGGCGCCAAAGTAGCCAACAAAGAGTTGGTCATCCACCCGGAACTGTTGTGTGCGGTTCAGGTAAAATGAGAGCGCACGTTTTGGGTCCAGACAGTGGAGCCTCTCTTCCTCTCTGGAAGGATGTGGAAAGAAGGTGGGCAAAGTGATGGTTTGTCCGATGTGAAAAGCAGTGACAACTTTTGGCAGAAAGGATGGACGGGTTCTGAGCACAACCTTGTCCGGATGGACAGACAGAAAAGGAGGTTTACAAGAAAGAGGCTGGAGCTCACTTACTCTCCTAGCGGAGGTGATGGCAAACAGGAAAGCAGACTTTAGAGTTAATAGACGTAGAGGACAGTTGTGAAGAGGCTCAAAGGGAGCGCACATCAAATATGTGAGAACCAGATTCAAGTACCACTGCTGCATCACAAAAGGAATAGGAGGGAAAAGGTGAGTAATGCCTTTGAGGAATCTATTTACAACAGGGGACTTGAAAAGAGAGGGCTGATCAGGGAGCCTGAGAAAGGCTGAAATAGCAGAAAGGTAGCCCTTGATAGTGCCCAGAGCAGAGCCCTGCTGGGCCAAAGAAAGAAGGAACAAAAGGACTTCTGAAAGAGGGGTAGAAAGGGGATCCACAGCCTTTGCTGGGCACCATGCCACAAATTTGTTCCACCTGCAGGCGTATACCAACTTAGTGGAGGGACGCCTGGCTGCCAGAATGACATTACAAACTTCAGGAGGCAAGTCAAAAGGAATCAACTGCCGCCGCTCAATCTCCACGCAAGGAGGTGGAGACTGGACAGGTTCGGGTGGAGGACTGTCCCCTGCTGCGACAGAAGATCCTCCCGAAGAGACAGTCGGATCGGGGGATCGATGGTCATACTGAGTAGCTCAGGATACCATACTCTTCGCGCCCAGTCCGGAGCCACAAGAATGACTTGGGCCCGGTCGCGCCTGATCTTCAGCACTCTGGGCAGAAGTGGTATAGGCGGAAAGGCGTACAACAGACCGCAACTCCACTCGCGACGAAAAGCGTCGCCGAGTGAGTGCCGCCTTGGAAATTCCAACGCGCAGAACTGCTGACATTGCGCGTTCTCTTCAGTGGCGAATAGATCTAACCAAGGCTCTCCCCACTGTTGAAAGAGACCTTGCGCCACGTCCAAGTGAAGACGCCATTCGTGATCCATCATGCACCTGCGGCTGAGTTCGTCCACCCTGGCGTTCAGTGAACCTGCCAGATGTTGAACCACCAGGGAAATGCCCTGATGTTCCATCCATGTCCAGAGGCGCAGAGCCTCCTGACATAGGGTTCACGACCCCACCGCGCCCTGTTTGTTGCAGTACCACATGGCGGTGGTGTTGTCTGTGAACGCCTGCACTACTCTCCCCTTGACAGAGGGAAGGAATGCCTTCAGTGCAAGTCGGATCGCCTGAAGCTCCAGAAGGTTGATATGGAGCCTGGACTCAGCCGGAGACCAGAGGCCTCTGATCTCCGCCTCTCCCATGTGGCCGCCCCATCCCAGAAGGGACGCATCCGTCACCACTGTGTGCTCCGGTTGGGGAAGGGAGAGGGATCTGCCATTGACCCAATGCCGGTTTGTGAGCCACCACTGCAACTGTCGTGCAGTGCCCTCCGAGATCTGGACAGACTCGGACAGGTTCCCCTGATGCTGCGCCCACTGGAACTTCAGGTCCCACTGTAGAGCCCGCATATGCCATCTGGCATGATCGACCAGCAGGATGCAGGAGGCCATGAGGCCCAGCAGCCTCAGGGTCATCCTGACCGAAACCCAGGATAGAGGCCGAAAGATCGGAATCAGAGCCGGAATATCCTGGACTCACCATTCGGGAGGATAGACCCGAAAGAGCGTCGTATCCAGAACCGCTCCGATGAAGAGGAGCTTCTGAGAGGGAATCAGGTGTGACTTCGTCACATTGATGGAGAACCCCAGCAAATGCAGGAGGTCAGCCGTAGTCTGGAGGTGGGAGACCTTCAACAGCCAGTCGTCGAGATAGGGGAAGACTGGAACCCCTGACCTGCGCAGAGGAGCTGCGACCACCGCCATCACTTTCGTGAACACCCGAGGGGCGCTGGTAAGGCCAAAGGGGAGCACGGTAAACTGAAAGTGCTCGTAGCATACCGTAGGTAACGCCGGTTGGCCGGCAGGACGGGAATATGGAAATATGCGTCCTGCAGATCCAACGCTACCATCCAGTCTCCAGGGTCGAGGGCAGACAAGACCTGAGCCAGAGTTAACATCTTGAACTTCTCCTTCCGTAGGAAGCGATTGACGTTCCGGAGGTCTAAGATAGGTCGCAGGCCCTTGTCCTTCTTGGGCACCAGAAAGTAGTGGGAGTAACAACCACGACCTACTTCTGGCGCAGGAACGTGCTTGATGGCCCCCTTGGCCAAGAGGGCCACAACTTCCTGTTGAAGAAGTGCCAAGTGATCCCCCGACATGCGGTGGTACTGGGGTGGCATGGCTGGAGGGGTAGTCTCGAAGGGGAGGGAGTAGCCCCTTCGGACTATTTGTAAAACCCACCTGTCCGTAGTGATGGTGCACCAGTGGGGGAGGTGATGGTGAATCCTGCTGCCCACTGGCGTTTGATGGGCCTGAAAAACTGGACTAGGAAGGTTTGGAGGCAGTGGTGGCAGGGGTGGAGGTGGACTGACCCGGCCGCTGGCCCCCTGACCCACCTCGGCGGGTCCCACGCCCGCGCTGGGAGTGTTGCTGCGCAGGCCTGTGGCTCTGAAGCGAACGTTTCAGGCGCCCCTTCCGTGGCCACGAAAGGAGCTAAAGGCAGAAGGCGGAGGAGGGCGAGTGGCCGAAAGGCCCAAGGACTTG
Source organism: Calotriton arnoldi (assembly GCA_963921515.1). NCBI lineage: Eukaryota > Metazoa > Chordata > Amphibia > Caudata > Salamandridae > Calotriton > Calotriton arnoldi. The sequence continues at coordinate 1,618,682 of CAWUFW010003213.1, read as the reverse complement.
GCCGTAGCCCTTGAGTCCTTAAAACGCTCCAACGCACTATCCGCCTTGTTGCCAAAACGGCGAATGCCATCAAAGGGCATGCCCATGAGTGTGTTCTGGACATCCCCAGAGAAGCCAGTAGTCCTCAGCCAGGCTTGGCGACGGAGCGCCACTGTTGTGGAAATCGCTCTGCCCAGCGAGTCGGCGGTGTCAAGGCCACATCGAATTGTGAACTTGGCTGCATCTCTCCCTTCAGCAATAGCCTGAGAGAGCACTGTCCGGGCCTCCTCCGGACACTGAGGCAGCACTTGCGCCACCGTATCACACACAGAGTGGGAATAACGTCCCAAGAGGCATGCAGTGTTCACAGCCCGCAGCCCTGAACTGGCGGAAGAAAAAATCTTCTTCCCAAACTGTTCCAGTTTCTTTGATTCCCTATCCGGGGGTGCGGTAGGGAATGCGCTTTGGGACGTGGAGGCTTGGAAAACCAAGCTCTCAGGGGTGGGGTGTTGGGAGAGGAAAAGGGGGTCGCCCGGGGCCGGGCGATGGCGTCGGGCCACGTTCCTATCCACAGGAGACCCTGTGTTGGGCCTGGACCAGCTGCCCAAAAGAACGTCAGAAAGTGCATCATTAAAGGGCAGCAGTGGCTCCGCAGAGGTAGCCGCCGGCTGAAGCACTTCTGTCAGGAGGTTAGTCCTGACGGCCACTGTAGGGAGTTGGCGGTGTAGAGCCTCGGCCGCCCTACGCAACACCACTGCGTAACTAGCACCCTCCTCCGTAGCCATGGTAGGAGGAGTTAGCATGCCAAGGTCAGGAGAGGTGTCAAGACCACTGGCATCCCCCAGCTCCTCTGCCCAGTCCGGGTCATACTCGCACTGAGCTGCGAGAGGGTCCTCAGACCCCTCCCAGTCCTCTCCTTCCTCCGAAGGCTGATGTACAGGCCGAAAATATGGAGGTTGGACATAGGGAAAGAAGGGTCCCATCGGCGTCGTAATCGGCGTCGAGCGACGCCGTTCCGGCTCCGTGTCCACATCAGGGCTGAAACCAAGGCCGACGTCGTCCGGTACCACGGGCGACATCTGAGGCGGTGCGGGTGGGGTCGATGTCAGTGGAGGTGTCACAAGGTCAACTGCCGTCGACCGGGATCCAGGCCTAAATCCATGGGGGCCCTGCGGCGCCGGCCCGGAGCCGACAGCGATGCCGGAGCCGCCGACAGTGAAGGGCGAGGACCCCCAGTCGGGCCCGCATGGCCCGAAGGCGCGCCGGCAGGGCCCGACGGCCCAACGAGGCGGGCCATGGATGACAGAAATTCCTGCAGCTGGGCCGGAGTCGCCGACGGACCCGGGAAGGGCGGGTAGGCAGACGGCGACTGCGTAGGTTCTGCCGGAGCCGCGGGGGAGGCACCACCCGCACCCTCAGCCGCGACAGGAAGTCGGAGAGCGATGACGCTTTTTCGACTTCTTGTGATGCTTCGCCTTACCTGACCCCGAGTGCGAAGACTTCGATCCCGACGAACGATGGTGATGGCTCCTCGACCTCCCACGGGAACGGGACCTTGAGCGGCGCGGAGCAGACTGCCGGACTTCAAGCAACTTTCGGGACCGCTCCCGCAAAGTCTTCGGCGCCATGGCCCGGCAGTCGGGGCACGACTTGGGGTCGGGGTCGCGCCCCAGGCAGTAGAGACACACGCGGTGCGGGTCAGTCACCGACATCATGCGATGACAGTCCCTGCAAGACTTGAAGCCGGGCATCCCTACGGCACCAGGAGTCGATCGACTCGAAAAAAACAGAGACAAAAAGCCTCGAAAAAGAATGACTGGGGGTACCGCTCTCTCCGGATCTGCGCTTGCTGGTGCGGAAAAAGAAAGAACTGACCTTCTGTCCCACTTGCGCATCCTTATTCATTTGAATATCCACAAAGTAGTGCTTAGTGAACGTCTGCACTGAAGACCATGTTGCAGCTTGGCAAATGTCTTGGATAGGTGTGTTCGCTAGAAACGCAATTGTTGCTCCCTTCTTCCTTGTTGAGTGAGCTTGAGCTGCTCCTTGTAACTGTTGTCGTGCCTGCTTGTGGCAGAGTTGGATTGTCTGCGCAATCCATCGTGCAATTGTATTCTTGGTGACTGGTCGTCCCAGAAAACTACTGGCAAAGGAGACAAAGAACTGTTTTGTTTTCCTGCACTCGTTTGTCCTCTCTATATAGTGCATTACAGTCCTTCTGGCGTCTAGTGTGTGCAGCGCCCTTTCTGTTTTTGTTGTAGGTTTTTGGGAAAAACTTGGTATTTGGATTGTTTGGTTAATGTGGAACCGAGACACCACCTTTGGCATGAAGTGTGGGTCCGTTCTCATTACAATCCTGTCCTTGTGTATTTGTAAGTAGGGCTCTTGGAGTGTCAGTGCTTGCAACTCACTTACTCTTCGTAGTGACGGGATAGCCACTAAGAAGGCTGTCTTTAGTGTGAGCATGTGCAGTGTAGTCTTGTGAATAGGTTCAAAGGGTGCCTTCATCAGTTGAGTTAGCACTACGTTGAGGTTCCATGCTGGTGCTGGCATCCTCTTTGGAGGTGCGATTCTTTTTGCCCCTTCCAGAAATCTTTTCACAACTTGAGAAGTGAAGAAGCTCTTCCCCGTCTCTCCTCTTGTGTAGGCCAGTTCCGCAGCCAAGTGCACCCTCAGGGATGTGTAGCTTAATCCGCTTTGTAGCAGGTGTTTTAAGTATTTTAGTACTGTTGATTCCCTTGTGATCTTCCGTTGTAGATTCTCCTTGATGCACCATTGGGAGAACCTCTTCCACTTTGCTACGTAGCACTTCCTTGTGGAGGGTCTCCTTGCCTCCCCGAGTACTGCCATGGTACTTGGTGGCAGTTTGAGGTGTGCAAATTCTAAGTCTTCAGGAGCCATGCTGCTAGGTTGAGGCTCTCCGGTTCTGGGTGTAGCACCTTTTACGTTCTGCATTGTTAACAGGTCCTTTCTTCTTGGGAACCTGTGTGCTGGTTCTTGTGCCATCTCCACTATCTGTGAGAACCAGGATTGTCTGGCCCACTGAGGTGCTATCAGTATTAGTGTCATGTTGCTAATTCTGCATTTGCTGAGTACTGTGTATCAGTGGTATCAGGGGGAAAAGCGTATGCAAATGTCTTTGACCAACTTATCCATAGCACATTCCCTAGTGACCAATGGTCTGGTTGTCTGGATGCGAAGTGTTGGCATTTTGCATTCTGGTGTGTTGCAAATAGGTCTATTTGTGGTGTACCCCATTTTTGGAATAGCTTCTGTATTTCCTGTTGATTGAGCTCCCACTCGTGGGATGCCGACGTCTGCCTGCTGAGTCGGTCTGCTTCCACATTGTCCTTCCCGGGAGATGTATTGCCAGTAGGTCTATTTTTAGTGGAATGGCCCATCTCCATATTTCCTGTGCTAGCCCCGATAGTGCCACTGATTGTGTTCCTCCTTGTTTGTTGATGTAGAACATGGTGGTTGTGTTGTCTGTTTGGACCAACACCCTGTTTCCGTACAGCTCTTTCTGAAAGGCTTATAAGGCTAGGAATACAGTTTTTAGCTCCAGGTAGTTGATGTGTCTGACCGCATCTTGCTGCGACCATAGACCCCTCACCTTGAGCTTGTTCATGTGTGCGCCCCACCCCAGCTGGGAGGCGTCTGTTGTGATGGTCACTGTTGGAGTTGGTTGTGTGAATGGCTTACCCTGTGATATGTTTTCCTTGTTCCACCACGCCATTTCCTGATGCACTGCGTGTGTGACAACCACAAGATCTTCCCAACTCCCTGTTGCCTGTGACCATTGCTGCTGAATCCATTCCTGGAATGTTCTCATGTGCAGTCGGATATTTGGGACTAGGTGGATGCATGACGCTATCATTCCCATTAACTTGCTCACCGTCCTCACTGTCAGAACTTCCCCCTTGCGGTAAGGACGTGTTTCCTTCAGTATCGCCAATGTTCTCTTCCTGCTGGGGAACACTTTGGCCTGTATGGTGTTGATCTCGGCCCCTAAGAATATCTTGATCTGCTCCGGTTCGGTTGACGATTTTTCCCAATGAATTGAGAAACCCAGTTGGCTCAGTGTTTGTACGACCTGCTGGATGTGTTCTTTGCAGTGGCTGTACGAGCTTGCCTTTACGAGCCAGTCGTCGAGGTAGGGATATACGTGTATTCCTTGCCTTCGTAGGTGCGCTGCTACTGCTGCTAGGCACTTTGTAAACACCATTGGTGCGGATTGGAGTCCGAATGCCAGTACTGTGAACTGGTAGCGAGTCTGGTTGATCACGAACCTTAGTAGACGTTTGTGCCTATGGTTGATGGGGATGTGTAAGTACGCGTCCTTCAGATCTATAGTTGCCATGTAATCCCCTTGTTGTATTTGTGGTATTACCTCCTGTAGGGAAGTCATCTTGAATCTTTGAGTTCTTATGAATTTGTTTAAGAATCTCAGATCTAGGATAGGTCTCGGTGTTTCGTCCACCTTTGGCACGAGGAAATAAGTTGAGTAAACCCCTTTGTTCCTTTGGTTGTGCGGTACACTGCCTCTATCGCCTCTTTGCTGAGCAGTTCCTTCGCCTCCAGCTGCAAGAGCGAAAGTTCTTTTGCTGAGTGAGTCTTGTTTCTTGGTTTTCTTGTTGGAGGTTGTTTTTCCAGCTCTATGCAATATCCGTATTGTATGATGTTTAGTATCCACTTGTCTGTAGTGACCTTCCTCCACTGCTTGAGGAAGTTCTTTATCCTGCCTCCTACTGGTGTTGTATGTTCGAGGGGCTGTTTCTTGTGGAACGTCAGGTTTTTGCTTCTTTGTTTGTCCTTGACCCCACCCACAGGTTTTGCTAGGGTGGTTGTTGGCTTGATGGCGAAGTCACTTGGAGGTGGGCTGTTGGCCTCCTCTACGAGTTTGTCCTCGTCCGTTTCTGCGCCCTCGAAAGGACTGGCCCCGGGGCTGGTACTGCCAGTTTTGCTGCTGCTGTCCTTGCTGCTGCTGGCCTTGGTTGTTCCTTTGATAGCCTTGCTGGAACGTTTGGTGCGATGTGGCAGGCACGTTGCCTCCTCTACCGCCCAGCGTTCTCGTGGGTGTCCCTCTTCTCATCCCTCTGAACTGCAGCACTCCCATGGACCTGGATGTCTCGTTGTCCTTCTTGAGCTGCGTTAACTTGTCGTCAACTAGTGTGCCAAACAGTTGTTCGCCGTTAAAGGGTGTATTCAGGATGTTACTTTGCACCTCTGGCTTGAATCCAGAAATTCTGAGCCATGCGTGTCTCCTCTCGGTCACCCCCATCATCATTAGTCTGCTGGACGTCTCTGCAGCATCCAAGGCTGATTTCAAGCATGTGCTTGCCATGCTTTTGCCTTCTTCTACCAGGTGAGCTGCCCTTTGTTGGTACTGATCTGGTAGATGCTTTAGGATCTGCCCCACTTCATCCCAGTGTTGGTATGCGTGCCTGTTGATCAGGGCGTTGGAGTTTGCGATGCGCCACTGGATTGCCGCATTTCTCTCCACCTTTCTCCCTGTAAGATCCATCCTCCTACTCTCCTTGTCTGGAGGTGGTCCGGCATTAGTGGGCACATTGGCCCTCTTCCTAGCCGTTGCTGTAATTATGGAGTCGGCTGGCACTGATCCTTGTATGTATGCAGGGTCCTGTGAAGAATGTTTATACTTCTTCTCCGTTCTTGGAGTCACAGCCTTGCATACTGCTGGTTCCCTAAAGGCCTCTCTTCCTTGATCCAGCACACTAGGGAGCATGGGTAGGAATTGGCTCCTGGTTTGTTGAGGTAGTAGAGTTTCCAGGAGGAAACATGCCTTGGCTTTCTCCTCTTCCATTTTTACTCCATAGGTTTGTGCAGCCTTTTGGACGACCATGTTGTAGACCCCAATGTCTGGCGGCGAGGGCCTCGAAGGGTAAGTGTCTACCCCTTCTTCCGGCGATTCTCCGTCGAGGTCTTGCCATTCCAGGTCTTGTGCCTCCGAGGACGTCGAGTCCCGGTAGGATTGCAGATCTTCGTCGCCTTCTCCCTCGAAATAATAGTCTTCGTCCCCCTGTTCCTCGACCGGTTCGGGTGTTTTCGGCGGTTCGGCGCCCTCGTCTATTTCGACCTCGAGCACGGGTCTCGACGGGATGGAGTATTGGCTCATCTTGTGGTCGAATTCCTTCTTCCGCTGCAGGATGCTCGCCATTTCGGCCTTGAGCCTCCTTTTCTTCCTCTCCATCTCGTGTGCCTGTTCGGCGTCGAGGGCTGGAGCGGCTCTCTTCGGGGCCGTTGTCGACGACGATGTCTGCCCTTCCTTTCTCGGCGCCGAGGTGTCCTTTTCGGGGGCAACCTTCGAAGCCCTTAGTTTTTCGAGGGCTCTTGCCGATTGGGAGTCCTTTTCGAAGGATCCGCTCGGCTGACTGTCCTTGGTCGCTGTTGCCTTCGTCGAATGTTTCGGCGGCAATGCTCCCTTCGAGGACTTAGCTTCACTTCTACGAGTGTCGCTCGGGGCTTTAGCTTCACCCTTTCGAGTGTCGCTCTAGTGTTTAGGGGTCGACGACTCCCTTACCTCCTTCGACGTTTTCTTATGGACCTCGACGAATGCGCAGTCCTCCGGTCCTTCAGCGATGTTGTCCTCCTCTCCACTGAAGAGGTCCAGGTCTCGGAGCGATGGAGGTGGTCCCTGCCCCTGCATGTTGTGGTTCGCCCTTCTCTGCCTCTCCCTCACTCTGAGGGTCTTGGGTGTAAACGCCGAGCACGCGTTGCAGTCTTCGCTGCTGTGGTCGAGCGGCAAGCAGAGGTTGCAGACTGGATGCTGGTCCTTCTGGGCGTACTTGTGGTGGCAGTTGGTGCAGAACTTGAACAGTGTTTTGTCCATACCCGCGCTCAGGGAGCCCCCTGCGAGCGCATTCTTTGTAGAACGTTGAGATCCAGGTCGTAAACCTTCTTCCTCGTCGTCCCGGTTACTTGACCTGTAGTCCGGTGTAGTTGAAACTGATTTTCGTCGTTTTCCTTCGATTTTCCTTGATTCCTCTTCCAAACTTCTGGAACTCTTCGGCAACGATCGAGACCCAACGGCGGAAAATAGAATCTGAAGATGGCGACCAAAGGTGGGAGTTTCCGCAGGAAGCGCGCCGACGTCACGAAGGACACCAAATGGTGGGACGCCGCCGCCCACCTGGGCCACGAAGAAAAAAAAAAAAAAAAAGAAGAAAGAAAATACTACGATTCCGGACCCAACCACAAGATGGCGGAATAATGCACAACATAGTGAATACAGAAAGATTCACGCTGCAAAACTGACGTCAGCGCGCGAGGGCGGCGGCTAAGTAGCTGCCGCGACGTCATCTCCGCGACCACGACGCCAACGATGGACACGGAGCCGCACGACGCCACCTTCCGACGCGCAGGGGTACTGCTGACGAAAACTTTCCGGATCCAGTCGGACGCCTGGGGGTAATTCTAAGGTAAGGAATCTATCACTACGCGTTTCTTTCAGATATAGTCTTTTAGTTATTTTATTTTCTAGAACCAAGCAAGCCTGGCACAGGTAAGCAATAAATACTTTACAGTAGTAATGCAGTTTGTAAACAGTTTGAATTGTAATTGTATAAGCACTTTGTTTTGACTTACAGTATGGTTGCAGAGAAATGCAATACTTTGTAAATACAGTACATAGACTTGAATGGGCTTTTCAGTAAAATTACAGGTAAGTTACTTTTGAGATTACTTTTCTTACTCAGAGTAGTATACCTGGATACTACTCTGGGACATTTCCTGTAAACAGGTAAGTAAAATAGTTTTTGTTAGTTAGTGCAATTTTAAACAATTTCTTTAGGTTTTCAAACTCCACACTAAGAAACTTTTCCAAGAAAAACATTCAATGTTAATCTATGGAGGAAAATAGTGTTATCGGTTTGAAGGTAAGCATTTGGTAGTGGGTGTTGAGGTTCTGGGGGTAGACTCCGGGGTCCCCGAGGTCAAGGATGCACTCTAGCTACACCCTCAGCTGCACTAGGGCGGCCGGGTGCAGAGTGCTGAAGCCCAATGCTATCCAATGGGGATAGCGCGCCTCCGGTTGGTGGCTGCTGACGAGCAGGCCACTTGGTTGTGGGAGCAAAGCTCCTGGTGTTAGGCTCAGGGCAAAGGGAGATCCTGTTTAGCACTAAAAGTGCACCCGCAGCGGCGGCTGGGTGCAGGGTGCTGGTTTGGCGTTGGGTGCCCTGTTGTTTTCAATGGGGATTTTCAGTTTTGGTTCAGGGCTGCCCCCTAAATACTGTATTTAGGGGGCATTTTAGGGGTCTCGGGGTCAGGAGCCAATGGGCTACTGACCTTAGGGTGACCACACCCTTGGTGTGCTCACCCCACGTGGGGGAGTGAGCACAATCCCTAATCCTGATTGGGGCGTGCCTGCCATCTGCAAGAGTGGGCTTCACCTCGGCTCCCCCACCTGAGGGGTGGGGTTGGCAGAAGTGGGCACACCTTCTGGGCTGGCTAATTGTTCCCGCCTGTCTTCCCGCCGAAAAGGAGAGGAAACAGGAAGGGGGCCTGCTGCTGATAGCAGGAGAGGCTGGGGGTCGCATTACAAAGGCTGCGGGTCGCATTACAAAGGCTGCAAGGCATTTGAAGCTCCCCTGCCACAGATGGCTCTTCCTGGCCTGGGGGAGGTGTAAACACCTCCGCCCAGGAAAGGCTTTGTTTCTGGGCTCAGGGAGTGAAGGCTCCCACCCCAGGGTTCCAGAAACATTTCTCGTGGTGGCAGGCTGGTGTGTACCAGTCAGGGAACCAACCAGAGGCTGGTCGTTTTTCAGGGGGCATCTTTAAGATGCCCTCTGTGTGCATTTGTCATTAAATCCCACACTGGCATCAGTGTGGGTTTAATATGCTGAGAAGTTTGATACCAAACTTCCCACTTTTCAGTAAAGCCATTATGGTGCTGTAGAGTTTGTAATGACATACTCCCAGCACCATATACTCTTAATGGCATTACTGCACTTACAATGTCTAAGAATTGGCTTAGACACTGTAGGGGTACAGGGCTCATGCACCTGTACCCTCACCACTTGCATAGTGCACCCAGCTGGAGGGGTGACCGACCTAGGCCAGGGCAGTGGGTTGTTTAGGCAGGGCACACAGGGATGTGTGCCCTGTCGACTCTTAACTTTGTTCTGCACCAAGACACGCAGCCTGCAAAGGCAGTGTGTGTGTGAAAAGGTGCAGGGCCTCTAAGGGTGGCACAATAAGTGCTGCAGCCCTTAGAGGTCTTCTCTGGTCACAGTGCCCTGGGTACCTGTGGCACCATTTACCAGAGGCTGACCTGTGGCCAGAGATGCCAATTTGGTTAGTTTTGGGGAAAGAACACAGGCCTTGGGAACCTGATTGGCAGGGACACAGGGCACATCAAGTCAAAGTTTATCAGTAGTCTGGCAAACAGTGTGGGGGGGGGGGGAGGGGTTACTGCAACAGAAGCCCACTTTCCTACACAAACTCCCAGCCCATGAACTCAATATGGCTTTACTGCACTTACAATATCTAAGAATGGACTTAGCTGCATGAACAATATGCCCCTACAGTGTCTATGTCCTCACCTGTGGTAGAGTGCACCCGGCCTTAGGGCTGTGAGGCCTGCTAGAGGGGTGACTTACCTATGATAGAGGCAGTGTTAGGTAGGCATGGCACACAAGGATGTGTATTGGGGTTCATTGTAATATTTATGCACTATTTGGTGTATGATCATCTGTTCATGAGATTTTATGAATTGTTTTCCATCAACAAGTATACACATTCAGTAGACATCACATCTTTTTGAATGGCATGCATCGTTCACTGACTTCACTTTACAGTTTTCTTTGGTCTTCATATCCGGGTTCTCATCATGTTTTATCTGGGATGTGGTATATTCACGTATATATCACGTCGATACCGTTGCATCTATTGCTTAACTTTATGAATAATTTTCTGAGGAACGTTTTGGACACATTATATGCCCGCACTTGTTACAGTCCACCTTTACTAGCTCACCATTTAGAGATTAGACTGTTAAAGATATGTAGCCTTTTTATAAAGTAACAGTGACGCTCTGTTTATTTTTTGCATTTGATTTTAGATTTTTCCCCTGAAGAAGGGCTTGCATGCCCGAAATGCATCGGGAAATTGAATACAATGTAATTGGCACTTATATCAATTAATTGAATCACACGCATTCATGAATGAATAAAATTCATGCACTGCACAAACTTGAACAAGAGTGTTTGAACTTTTTGCAACCATCAAGGAGTTTATTATTATTATGATGTGGAACATTTGATACCTGCTCAGTCAGGTTTCCAGCTGTGCCCAGAGGGATACCACTCAAAGAGTGGCACTACCCAATACTTTCTACGTGACACCCTTTCCAGAGGGTGATACCTCCAGTGCACGCAACAGAACGAAAATTTTGTTTAACACAAGCTGTGCATGCTCATACACTCGTGTGCTTTCAGTCTGTCTGGATCATTTGAGCTTTGCACGCCCACTCAACTTTTACATCAACATGTCTTATACGGACATTACAACTCTCACGGATATCAGAGCTGAAACTTTCGCCTTTACTGAAGATGACGCTAATAAAATCTATTCACTGATACCAGAGGTCACTTCACAAGCAGCCATGAAGAAAAACAAAGACAGCATTATTAAACAATTGTTATATTTAACCAAAAGAGAGGTTAACCAGCGTTTACATGCCAGCACATTGATACGATATCACAGAGCGCAAAGGATTCCCAGAGGATTACGCGTCCCTTTGAAACCTCTTTTATGTAAGAGTAACCCGAAGTTCATAGAGAAATGGTATTCAATTTTGAATAAATGTTCACTTGATTTGATACTCCTAATAGTGGAAGAGCTATCTAAGATACTTTAAGAGCTTAACAAAGAAATCGCTTTGATCAAACAAGAACTTTCAGACATGACGTCTCAAACTGAACTGTTTAAAATATTGGAAGACACTAACATCCAGTTGAAAAAATACTCCCAAGAAATAAATGAAAGGAAAATACGCAAATACCGACGGGATACCATAGATTATAAACTGGGGGAGGTTTATTCATGGGCGGAGGTCTATGCCAGACGCCTTCAAAACAAGCAATACAATCTAAATACAGATACTGAAACATCGTCGTCCGAAGATGGCCCAAGTGGCAAATCTAGAACAACTGTAACAGCACAACCAGTTCCTTCCACCAGTATGAATCAACAATCAACCAACGGATCTTCGACTTTTTTAGAATTAGGTCCAACAGACAAAGACGACCCAGGCGGGGAAAAAGACAAAGAAAAGGAAGGAGAGAGAGACACAAGGCGCTCTGCGACCCAGAGGAAGGGGGCCAAAGGGAAGAAAACACAGATAACTTAGTGATTATTTCCTCACATCGATTAAATACCATTGAAATGAACATCTTACAAAAAGGGACCTCTTTTGTTCCCACAAGCCATACCAACTGTTTGGAATTGGAGATCAGCTTATTCAAATTAATGCGTAACCTTCGTTTGAGACATTTTTTTGAAAATGTTGTCATTGAGCACTCCAGCGATAAGGATGATCAACTTCGTGGTTTACATTATAGGAGCACCTACATGGCCCCAGTCAGCCACAAGAGTTTGGACACTTTTGAGAATCTTGTCAAACAAGACATCCGCAAATTCAATTATAAACGCACATCCAAACATCGCAACGCACAAGTTACTAACTTGTGTAACGATATATCTGTAAGAGACAGTAGTTAGTGACAGATTCCTTACCTTAGAATAGATTCCTTACCTTAGAATATCCCCAGGCGTCAGGCTGGATCCGGAAAGTTTTTGCGTAGCAGTACCCTTGCGCGTCGGTAGGCGGCGTCGTGCGGCTCCGCGTCCGTCGTCGTGATCGCCGGGATGACGTCGCGGGCAGTACTTAGACGCCGCCCCTGCGCGCTGACGTCAGTTCTGTACACGACTTTCCGCGCCAGGAACGCAGAGCCATGCAAGAAGCTGACATAGGTGTCTGAAAAATACTAGGGCCCTGAAAGGGATGTCCTTAACCCTAGAAATCAGTTCGCAGAACGGGGAGGATGGGTGGGCGGTAGGAATCTGTCACTAACTACTGTCTCTTACAGATATATCGTTACACAAGTTAGTAACTTGTGCATCTGAAAGAGACACGTTAGTGACAGATTCCTTACCTTAGAATAGATACCCCAGCAATACCAACCCCAGTGGTGGGTCTGCGAACAAAGATCAGACAAGGAAGTCCCGGAGGACAGAACGGCCAAAGAAGCCGTCCCTCCGGACCCGACTGTCAAGGCAGTAATGCTTTGTAAACGTGTGCAGCGAGGCCCACGTAGCTGCCTGACAGATATCCTGCAGCGGAACACCGCGGCCCAAAGCCGTGGTAGCAGCCGTTGCCCTGGTGGAATGGGCACGCAGCCCAACAGGAGGCTCCTTCTAGCCAAAGAATAGCAGGCTTTGATACACAAGGTTACCCAGCGGGAGATGGTTCTCTTGTGCACCGCCCGACCTTTTTTGGCGCCCACGTAGCCAACAAAGAGCTGGTCATCCACCCGGAAGTGTTGTGTGCGGTTGATATAAAAAGAAAGCGCACGTTTTGGATCCAGACGGTGGAGCCTCTCTTCCTCTCTGGAAGGATGCAGAGGCGGAAAGAAGGTGGGCAAAGTGATGGTCTGCCCAATGTGGAAGGCAGTAACCACCTTTGGCAAGAAGGACGGACTTGTCCTAAGAACAACCTTGTCTGGATGGACAGACAGAAAGGGAGGTTTGCATGAAAGAGCCTGGAGCTCACTCACCCGCCGAGCGGAGGTGATGGCCACCAGAAAGGCTGTCTTCAGAGTGAGAAGACGAAGAGGACAGTTATGTAGCGGCTCAAAGGGAGCGCACATAAGAAAGGTAAGAACCAAGTTCAAGTCCCACTGAGGCATTACAAACGGAACAGGAGGGAAGAGGTGTGTAATGCCTTTTAGAAACCTGTTAACAACAGGGGACTTGAAAAGGAGGGCTGATCAGGAAGCCTGAGAAAGGCTGAGATGGCACAAAGATAGCCCTTGATGGTACCCAGGGCAGAACCCTGTTGGGCCAGGGAAAGAAGGAACAGAAGAACCTCAGAAAGAGGGGCAGAGAGGGGATTCACAGCCTTTGCTGTGCACCATGCCACAAACTTGTTCCACCTGCAGGCGTATACCACCTTAGTGGAGGGACGCCTGGCTGCCAGAATCACATCACAAACTTCGGGAGGCAAGTCGAAAGGAATCAACTGCCGCCGCTCAATCTCCACGCAAGCAGGTGGAGGCTGGACAGGTTCGGGTGGAGGACCGTCCCCTGCTGCTGCGACAGAAGATCCTCCCGAAGAGGCAGACGGATCGGGGATCTACGCTCATACTGAGTAGCTCGGGATACCAAACTCTTCGAGCCCAGTCCGGAGCCACAAGAATGACTTGGGCCCGGTCGTGCCGAATCTTCTTCAACACTCTGGGTAGAAGTGGTATAGGCGGAAAGGCGTACAACAGACCGCAACTCCACTCGCGACGAAAAGCGCCGCCGAGCGAGTGCCGCCTTGGAAATTCCAACGCGCAGAACTGATGACATTGCGCGTTCTCTTCGGTGGCGAATAGATCTAACCAAGGCTCTCCCCACTGTAGAAAGAGTCCTTGCGCCACTTCCGAGTGAAGACACCATTCGTGATCCATCATGCACCCACGGCTGAGTTCGTCCGCCCTGGCGTTCAGGGAACCTGCCAGGTGTTGAACCATCAGGAACATGCCCTGATGTTCCAGCCATGTCCAGAGGCGCAGAGCCTCCTGACAAAGGGTCCACGACACCACCCCGCCTTGTTTGTTGCAATACCACATGGCGGTGGTGTTGTCTGTGAACACCTGCACTACCTTCCCTTTGACAGAAGGAAGGAATGCCTTGAGTGCAAGTCGGATCGCCCGGAGCTCCAGAATGTTGATATGGAGCCGGGACTCCGCCGGAGACCAGAGGCCTCTGATCTCCGCCTCTCCCATGTGACCGCCCCATCCCAGAAGGGACGCGTCCGTCACAACTGTGTGCTCTGGCTGGGGAAGGGAGAGGGATCTGCCCATGACCCATTGCCGGTTCGAGAGCCACCACTGCAACTGTTTTGCAGTCCCCTCCGAGATCTGGACGTGATCGGACAGGTTGCCCTGGTGCTGCGCCCACTGGAACTTCAGGTCCCACTGCAGAGCCCGCATATGCCATCTGGCATGATTGACCAGCAGGATGCAGGAGGCTATGAGGCCCAGCAGCCTCAGGGTCATCCGTATCGAAACCCAGGATAAAGGCTGAAAGATCGGAATCATAGCCTGAATATCCCGGACTCGCCGTTCGGGAGGATAGGCCCGAAACTGCGTCGTGTCCAGAACTGCTCCGATGAAAAGGAGCTGTGGAGAAGGAATCAGATGCGACTTCGGCACATTGATGGAGAACCCCAGCGAGTGCAGGAGTTCGGCCGTAGTCTGGAGGTGGGAGACGACTGCCTGGGACGAGCCCGCCTTCAGCAGCCAGTCGTCGAGGTAGGGGAAGACTGGAACCTCTGCCCGGCGCAGATGAGCTGCGACCACCGCCATCACTTTCGTGAACACCCGAGGGGCACTTGTAAGGCCAAAGGGGAGCACGGTGAACTGAAAATGTTCGAGGCCTACCGTGAACCGCAGGTAACGCCGGTGGGCCGGCAGGACGAGGATGTGAAAATAAGCGTCCTGCAAGTCCAACGCTACCAACCAGTCTCCAGGGTCGAGGGCAGTCAAGACCTGAGCTAGGGTGAGCATCTTGAACTTCTCCTTCCGGAGGAAGCGATTGATCGTTCCGGAGGTCCAAGATAGGACGCATGTCCTCCTTGTCCTTTTGGGCACCAGGAAGTAGTGGGAGTAGCAACCACGTCCTACTTCTGGGGTCGGAACATGCTCGATGGCCCTCTTGGCCAAGAGGGCCGTGACTTCCTTCTGCAGAAGCACCAAGTGATCCCCTGACATGCGGTGGAATTGAGGTGGCATGGCTGGGGGTGGTCTCGAAGGGGATGGAGTAGCCCTTCGGACAATGTCCAAGACCCACCTGTCCGAGGTGATGGGACGCCAGTGGTGAAGGTGATGGCGGACCCTGCCCTCTACTGGCGTGCTCTGCACCGGAAAGGAGGGACTAGGAGGGCTTGGAGGCCGCCGCGGACGGGTTGGAGGTGGTGGCCTGACCCGCACGCTGGTTGCCCGAACCGCCACGGCGGTATCCACGTCCTCGGCCACGCGAAGACGCTTGCTGTGCGGGCCGGTGGCTGGGCAGCTGACTTGACTGGGCGTCCCTTCCGTGGCCACGAAAGGGGCGAAAAGCAGAGGTTAGCGGAGGGCGTACAACAGAAAGGCCCAGGGACTTGGCAGTAGCCCGTGAGTCCTTAAAACGCTCCAGCGCATGGTCTGCCTTCGAACCAAAAAGACCGACTCCATCAAAGGGCATGTCCATGAGTGTATTCTGGACATCACCCGAGAAACCAGTTGTTCTCAGCCAGGCGTGGCGACGCAGCGCCACCGTCGTTACAAGCGATCTGCCCAGCGAGTCGGCGGTATCAAGGCCACAACGTATGGTGTATTTAGCCGCATTTCGCCCTTCCGCAATGGCGCGGGTAAGCAGTGTCTGGACCTCCTCAGAACACTGCAGCAAAACAGCCGCCACCGAATCCCACAGGGAGTGGGTATATCGGCCCAAAAGGCAAGCGGTGTTGACGGACCGCAAGCCAGCACTGGAGGAAGAAAAAGCCTTCTTCCCAAATTGGTCCAGGCGTTTGGATTCCCTATCCGGAGGGGCGGCAGGGAAGGCGGTTTGGGAGGCAGAGGCTTGGACAACCAAGCTCTCGGGGGTGGGATGTTGGGAGAGAAACAAGGGGTCGCCCGGAGCAGGAGCGATGGCATCGGGCCACGTTCCTATCCACAGGAGCCCCTGTGGTGGGTTTGGACCAGGCACCCAAAGAACGTCAGTGAGTGCATCATTAAACGGCAGCACAGTCTCCGAGGAGGAAGCCGCCGGCTGAAGCACTTCTGTCAGGAGGTTAGTCCTGACGGCCACAGTAGGCAATTGGAGATGTAAGGCTCCAGCTGCTCTACGCAACACTGTTGCAAAATTAGCTCCCTCCTCCGTAGCCACGGGAGGAGACAGCATGCCAGTGTCAGGGGAGGTTTCTAGACCACTGGCATCCCCAAGTTCCTCAGCCCAGTCCGGATCATACTCACACTGTTGTGTGAGAGGGTCCTCAGACCCCTCCCAGCTCTCTTGGTCCTCCTCAGGTTCAAAATATGGAGGAGGAGGGACATTTGGGATCCAAGGTCTCATCGGGCGCCGGAGCCGGCGTCGGCGGCGCCGGTCCGGCTCCATGTCCGGAGCCGGAGAGAGCCGGGAACGATGCCGTCCGGAGCCCCGGACGGCGTCAGGAACGGCACCGGGGACATCAGCGTCGGGCGGAGGCGTGGTTAGGTCAACCGGCGTCGATGGGGGTTGCGGTACCACCGGAGCCGGGATCGAGGCCGGGGCCGGAGCCGAGGCCGGGATGAAGGCTGGTGGGACAGGCGGCGCCGGGACCGGAGTCGACGGCGACGCCGGAGCAGTCCCATCAGGGCCCGCGGGGCCCGAAGGCGCACCGGAGGGACCTTGAGGCCCGAAGAGGCGGGCCATTACCGACAGGAATTCCTGTATTTCGGCCGGAGTCGCCCGAACCCGGAAAGGACGGGTAATGCGGGGGCGGCTCTATAGGCATGTCCGGGGCCGCGGGGACGGTGCCGACAGGGACCTCAGCCGAGTCGCGAGACCGGCGAGGCGAAGTCTTAGAGCGATGACACTTCTTAGACTTTTTGTGCTTCGACTTACCCGAGGAGCGCGAAGACTTGGACTCCGCGACCGGCCCCTCGACCTCTCCCGGGAGCGGCGCGGAGCCGACTGCCGGACCTCGAGTAGCTTTCGAGACCGCTCTCGCAAAGCCTTCGGATGAAGTTTCCGGCAGTCAGGGCACGACTTCGTGTTGTGGTCTCGGCCGAGACAGTAGAGACACCAAGTGCGGGTCTGTGATCGACATCATTCGACCACAGGCGTCGCATGGCTTGAAGCCGGGCATCCCTACGACACCTAGGAGTCGTTAAAGACTCGAAAAGAAACAGTGAAAAAATCACCAAAAATTTAGTCAAAAATTGACTAGGGCACTGCTCTTCCCGGATCTGCGCGCTACTGGCGCGGAAAAGAAGAACTGACGTCAGCGCCGCAGGGGCGGCGTCTAAGCACTGCGCGCGACGTCATCCCGGCGATCACGACGCCGACGACGGACGCGGAGCCGCACGACGCGCAAGGGTACTGCTACGCAAAAACTTTCCGGATCCAGCCTGACGCCTGGGGATATTCTAAGGTAAGGAATCTATTCTAAGGTAAGGAATCTGTCACTAACGTGTCTCTTTCAAATATGTCCAATAAAGAGATCGCTGTTTTGAAAAATTTAGCTGAAAATCCCAATATCACATGTCAAAACGCAGACAAAGGAGGAGCCATCGTTATAATGGACACTAGCTTTTACCGGGAACAAGTTCAGTTGCACCTTTCCGACACCAACACGTATTGTACCATTGATTTCAATCCTACAGAACAGTTTGCCACGACTCTCAACAACTTAATCAAAAGAGCCACTGACAACGGCATCATAACAGAAAAGACTGCTAAATATTTGACTCAGCTGTCTCCACGCACTCCGTCACTGTACATGCTACCCAAAGTCCACAAGGACCTTCAACATCCCCCGTTTCGACCAATAGTCTCCACCAGAGGGAGTCTACACGAACCACTTGGCAAATTTCTCGACAAGTATTTGCAACCACTTGTTGTCAGCTCTAGAACCTATATTAAAGACACAACAGATTTTCTCTCGAAAATTGGCAACTTTAAATTTTCAACTGAAGATGAAATGTGGTTGTGCACAGTGGACGTGAAGTCCCTGTACACTTCAATTCCTCATTTGCTGGGTCTTGAGGCCATTGAAGAAATGTTATTAAATTCTGACCATGACACAGATTTTCAACTTTTCCTCATGGAACTCATGCATTTTACCTTGTATCAAAGTTATTTTGAATGGGAAGGTCAATGCTATCTCCAACTATCAGGAACTTCTATGGGCAATTATGCTGCGCCTTCGTACGCCAATATTTTCATGCGAAAGTTTGAGGAACACAACATACTAAACGATGCACAATGGAGTAAACATGCCATGATCTTTCTCAGATACATTGATGACATTTTTATAATATGGAAGGGTTCATGTTGGAACCGGGTTTACCGAGTCCGCCACGGTAGCATGGCGCGAAGCGGGAAAGCATGCGAAGGCAATGTGTAAGGCAGTTGTGCAGCACACTCTTACTTTGACTCAGAAATGCGAACGCAATAACAGGACACCACACCAGGCTTGTGTATTTAAAATCAAGATCTTTTATATATAAATCAAGTTAGCATCAGATGAGGCAGATTAATTCAGATCTACATTCAAATTCATTGCATTACTCAACTGGTACACATTTTAAATAAAGCATCATAGCTCATCAACATTGTAGGCCACTAAGAGGCCGCAGGATTTATCTCTTAAACGTAGCACTTAATAATGATCCCAAGGTGAGTTAATAAAACATGGGCCTAAACATGCAGTTCACTTTAGCATATTCAATTACTTAAAAGAAGGCTTTTCACGTTACATTTAAATAGGCCTGCATTAATCTAGGCGCGCCCACATTCAGTACAGTGGGCGTCGCAATTCCAGTACACCTGTAACATAAAACACTTCAACTCTTGGCGGTGTACACTTCAGCTCAATTCAATTGAACACTTTCCCCCTGTGGTAAAGACTTTGCAGTTAAAAGCATGGCCTAGGCAGTAATTACAATAGGCATCTGCAATAAATTAATAAATACTGTGGGGAACCCCTCAACATGTCCTGTATCCTGGGGCTTCTATGTCCCTTAGGGGTTAACTCCAGGCTAGGCCCACTCCTCTCCGGGGCCTCGCCTCATGGGGAAAGTTACACAGTTAATTTTAGGGGTTAATGGTGGCCCCCGGCCCCCAGTGGCGTTTTGTGGGCCCTAGGGGCCTCCTGGGCTCACCTGGTGCTTGTTCGTTGGTCGCGCTTCTCCAGCGACTGGCAATCCTCAGGCCCGGCCCGTGTTCTGGAGGGTGGGGCCCGGTCGGGAACCTCGGCCTTCAGGCCGGACTGACTGGACGTTGCGGGGGCCGGTATCACCTTCCTCCGGCCCCCGGGATCAGGGAACTCACTTGCGGCACGTTGCGGGGGCCGGTATCACCTTCCTCCGGCCCCCGGGATCAGGTGAGTGGTTTTCACGGGCTTCCGGGACTTCGGGGATGGGAGCGGGAGCCAGCAGTCCTCTCCGGCCGGCTCCCCGTCTCCCTCTGCACGGCCGGGGCTCTTCCTCGGCCTCCGTCGGCGCTGGGGGCGTGGCGGGAGCCGACGCCCAATCGTTGCGCGGCCTTCCTGGGGGCACGGCCGGCGTCCCCGGTTGCTCGGCGTCGGCGGGGCCTGGAGGCCTCGCTGGTCGCGCTAGGCCGCGGCGGTGATTTCTTCGGCCGCGACGGCGGCAGTGGTGATTTCTTCGGCGGCGGTGGTGATTTCTTCGGCCGCGACGGCGGCGGTGGGGCCCTGGGCCCGGTGGCAATGATTTGGGGATATTTTTGAAGGCTTCGGTGAGGGCGCGACGGCGCACCTCACCACACGGCACTTCTCCTCACGCGGCGGCGGTGATTTCCTCACAAGGTCAGTGACCTGAGGGGAGGCAGAACGCAGGGCGCACCAGCAGCCTGTGGGCAGGGCTGACTGGAAAAGTACTTGGGGGCAGCCCAGCAGCAGGCAGGAATAGTTAGGGGGTGAAGGTCTAGCGCTTCAGGGTACGGCGCTTTACCTGGTGATCCCCAGTTGGGCAGTTTAGGCTTCAGGCCTGGCTGGACGGTCAGGCCTCCTCAAATTAAGGTGTCTTGCGACTGTTCCAGATTGGTTGCTTCTTAGGCGCTTCTTGTCAGGAGTTTCTTGTCAGAAGTTTCTTATTATAAGTTTCTTGTCAAAGTTTCTTGTCAGAAGTTTCTTCTTATGAGGGGGGAATGAGTTGGTGGTCTGGGAGTGCTTGATGTTCCTCCCCGCACGCTGAAGGTGGTTCCCTGGGTCCCCTCACACTGGGCAAGGTCAGTGGGTGGTGGGCGTTCCTCAGCTATCTTACTACAGCAGGGCCTCAGCCCTGTCAGCAGCAGTAATGTAGGTCTCCCCCCTAGGCCCTAAAGCCTATACTCCGGCGGAGGTTCTCCCAGGATCAGTGGTGCCTCATCAACTGACTAGAAAGTTTTCCCTCCAAGCCTTTTATACCCCTAGGTCAGGTGACTCTCCCAAAGGCGGCAAAACATAACTCCTCCCACAGCCCGGAAGGTTCTGGAACCTTCTACATGCCTGGCTATGTGGCCCAGAGGCGGGGACGGAATGGATACTGTATCCCTATATCCCAGCCTGACCCTGGCTACTAGTGTGTATGCGTGTAAGGCCCCTCTGCAGTAGCAGGGGCCTGTGGCAGCCATCTTGAGTGAGAGAGAGCACCTGCACCTCAGCACTGGCTAGCAGTGGCAAGGCGCCCGGAGACCTATGTCCAGTAAAAATATGGTGGCAAAAATGAGGCGCAAAAGGGGAAAAAAAACAGGGAAAGATCACCCTAGGGCTGACAGGTCTAACAGTTCACAAACCAGTTTATTGACCGCTTTAAATTCTTTGAACACCATCAATGACAGGATCCAGTTTACCTTTAACTACGATCAACAATCTATAGCGTTTCTTGATGTACTGATTTACAAATCTGACACAACCTTGGCAACCAACATTCACAGCAAAAGCACAGATAGGAATAACTTATTGCACTATCAAAGTTTCCATCAGACACCCCTCAAGAACAATCTACCGTACTCACAACTATTGAGTCAAGAGAATTGTTTCGAACCCAGAGAATTTTGTTCAACAATCTGCGGCAATGCTGGTTAAATTCAAAAATCGCGGATATCCTGATGAAATTTTGGAGCAAGCCAATACACGATGTAGAGAAAAGAGTCGCATGCAACTTTTAACATCTACTGTCAAAACACGTCGCCAACGCACTGTGGTTGTTTCCAAATTTTCCACCCTGAGCCAGCAATACAAGCAAGCAATCCGGAAACACTGGTCGATATTAAATATGGAACCAGATTTCAAAGATATCTTTCATGATCCTCCAATCTTTGCTTACACCAGGAGTAAGAATATTAAAGAACTCATTGCCAAGAAACCAGAAGTGTCATCTAAACCTGTTTACAAAGGCAATACTCCTTGTCTTAACTGCAACAATTGTAATAATATCATCAAGGGATCTGTTATCACTCACCCAATGAAAGGCACTAAAATCAAGCTAAAAGTGAATGCCAACTGTGATACCAAAAATGTCATTTATATGCTCAAATGCCCCTGCGGGCTGGTTTATGTCAGAAAGACAGAGAGGAAGATCAAAATCCGAGTGAACGAACATAAGAGTAACATTCGTACCAACAACATCAGATCAGTTATAGCAGTACATTTTACAGAACATCGACATAACATCAGTCAACTGCAATTTGTTATCTTGGAAACTATCAACAGACGAGAGGGCAGAAACAACAACGATTTCATTTTACAAAGGAAAAATTATTGGATCAAGTTCTTGGACTCGATGAAACCTAACGGTCTTAATGACCGGATGGAATTCCAATGCTACCTGTGACATCTCTATTACTGTGCTCGTTTCTATATATATGGCTCATCTATCACTCTTTCCGCTATGATATCGCCCTAATGGTCTTTTCATACACTTCCATTCTTCGCTAACATGCGCTCAGCTTTTTCTATAGTTCTTTCTAAATCTAATTTATATCACCTTTTGGTGTTTTTATGTTTCCAGCTTCTTTTTCCTTCATAAGCTCGGGTTTCCGTATTCCAGTCACTCCTATCCTAATGGTTGATCTTATCTTTCCTTTAACATTTAACCCTTATCACCCATCAGTGTCTTTATTACTTCAACTAACCTTTCAAACACCATTTGAGGTTTCAGAACTTCAGTTACTTTTACCCTAATGGTTCATTCAGCTTTTACCCTAATGGATTATTCTGCTTTTTGGTTTTATGTCTCAGCATATTTATGATTGGTAACTCAAATTCCTGGAACACACTTCGTAGATTTCATACACAGAGACTATGTTTTGGTTATATATTTGCATGTTATTTGTACATTTCCATTATTTGCCATAGACTTTGTTCCAGTTCTATACGTCATTTCACATACCATTTATCCGCATTTGTTAGTCTTCATTATTGTGTATATATTCTATTCTTTCTAATGTAGTTGCGGTCACTCATTGATTTGTAACCACTTCAAAATGGCACCCATGATTTTTTTCCAATCTGTCGACAACCACTGGGAATGGTCCGTTTTCTATCTTGCTGCACACACCCGTACGTGCTTGTTTTAAGCAAACCGCAAACAGTCACTCGATGTTTTCAGACCGCTTGGAGTACGTTGCACACCTACCTGGCTGAAGTGAGTTTCTTCTAGCGCTTAGCGTACTTCTCTTTGCATGAGTGTTTTCAAACGTGGCTGCACTTTGTACAACATCGTACGCCTTAAACACTGCGCACAACCATTTGGCACTTTTCAAACTCCTTGGGATATATGGCATGTACACCGGATTCTAACACGAAGTTTTTTCGGGGTTCATTGTAATATTTATGCACTATTTGGTGTATGATCATCTGTTCATGAGATTTTATGAATTGTTTTCCATCAACAAGTATACACATTCAGTAGACATCACATCTTTTTGAATGGCATGCATCGTTCACTGACTTCACTTTACAGTTTTCTTTGGTCTTCATATCCGGGTTCTCATCATGTTTTCTCTGGGATTTGTTATATTCACGTATATATCACGTCGATACCGTTGCATCTATTGCTTAGCTTTATGAATAATTTTCTGAGGCACGTTTTGGACACATATGCCCGCACTTGGTACAGTCCACCTTTACTAGCTCACCATTTAGAGATTAGACTGTTAAAGATATGTAGCCTTTTTATAAAGTAACAGTGACGCTCTGTTTATTTTTCCCCTGAAGAAGGGCTTGCATGCCCGAAATGCATCGGGAAATTGAATACAATGTAATTGGCACTTATATCAATTAATTGAATCACACGCATTCATGAATGAATAAAATTCATGCACTGCACAAACTTGAACAAGAGTGTTTGAACTTTTTGCAACCATCAAGGAGTTTATTATTATTATGATGTGGAACATTTGATACCTGCTCAGTCAGGTTTCCAGCTGTGCCCAGAGGGATACCACTCATAAAGAGTGGCACTACCCAATACTTTCTAAGTGACACCCTTTCCAGAGGGTGATACCTCCAGTGCACGCAACAGAACGAAAGCACAAGTTACTAACTTGTGTAACGATATATCTGTAAGAGACAGTAGTTAGTGATAGATTCCTTACCTTAGAATATCCCCAGGCGTCAGGCTGGATCCGGAAAGTTTTGCGTAGCAGTACCCTTGCGCGTCGGTAGGCGGCGTCGTGCGGCTCCGCGTCCGTCGCCGGCGTCGTGATCGCCGGGATGACGTCGCGGGCAGTACTTAGGCGCCGCCCTGCGCGCTGACGTCAGTTCTGTACACGACTTTCCGCGCCAGGAACGCAGAGCCATGCAAGAAGCTGACACAGGTGTCTGAAAATACTAGGGCCCTGAAAGGGATGTCCTTAACCCTAGAAATCAGTTCGCAGAACGGGGAGGATGGTGGGCGGTAGGAATCTATCACTAACTACTGTCTCTTACAGATATATCGTTACACAAGTTAGTAACTTGTGCATCTGAAAGAGACACGTTAGTGATAGATTCCCTTACCTTAGAATAGATACCCCAGCAATACCAACCCCGGTGGTGGGTCTGCGAACAAAGATCAGACAAGGAAGTCCTGGAGGACAGAACGGCCAAAGAAGCCGTCCCTCCGGACCTGACTGTCAAGGCAGTAATGCTTTGTAAACGTGTGCAGCGAGGCCCACGTAGCTGCCTGACAGATAACCGGCAGCGGAACACCGCGGCCCAAGGCCGTGGTAGCAGCCGTTGCCCTGGTGGAATGGGCACGCAGCCCAACAGGAGGCTCCTTCTTAGCCAAAGAATAGCAGGTCTTGATGCACAAGGTAACCCAGCGGGAGATGGTCCTCTTGTGCACCGCCCGACCTTTTTGGCGCCCACGTAGCCAACAAAGAGCTGGTCATCCACCCGGAAGTGTTTTGTGCGGTCAATATAGAAAGAGAGCGCACGTTTTGGGTCCAGACGGTGGAGCCTCTCTTCCTCTCTGGAAGGATGCGGAGGCGGAAAGAAGGTGGGCAAAGTGATGGTCTGCCCAATGTGGAAAGCAGTAACCACCTTTGGCAAGAAGGACGGACGCGTCCGAAGAACAACCTTGTCTGGATGAACAGACAGAAAGGGAGGTTTGCAAGATAGAGCCTGGAGCTCACTCACCCGCCGAGCGGAGGTGATGGCCACCAGAAAGGCTGTCTTCAGAGTCAGAAGACGAAGAGGACAGTTATGCAGAGGCTCAAAGGGAGCGCACATTAAAAAGGTAAGAACCAAGTTCAAGTCCCACTGAGGCATTACAAACGGAACAGGAGGGAAGAGGTGAGTAATGCCTTTTAAGAACCTGTTAACAACAGGGGACTTGAAAAGGGAGGGCTGATCAGGGAGCCTGAGGAAGGCCGAGATAGCACAAAGATAACCCTTGATGGTACCCAGGGCAGAACCCTGTTGGGCCAGAGAGAGAAGGAACAGAAGGACCTCAGAAAGAGGGGCAGAAAGGGGATCCACAGCCTTTGCTGTGCACCATGCCACAAATTTGTTCCACCTGCAGGCGTATACCACCTTAGTGGAGGGACGCCTGGCTGCCAGAATCACATCACAAACTTCGGGAGGCAAGTCGAAAGGAATCAACTGCCGCCGCTCAATCTCCACGCAAGCAGGTGTAGACTGGACAGGTTCGGGTGGAGGACCGTCCCCTGCTGCTGCGACAGAAGATCCTCCCGAAGAGGCAGACGGATCGGGGGATCTATGCTCATATTGAGTAGCTCGGGATACCAAACTCTTCGAGCCCAGTCCGGAGCCACAAGAATGACTTGGGCCCGGTCGTGCCGAATCTTCTTCAACACTCTGGGTAGAAGTGGTATAGGCGGAAAGGCGTACAACAGACCGCAACTCCACTCGCGACGAAAAGCGTCGCCGAGCGAGTGCCGCCTTGGAAATTCCAACGCGCAGAACTGATGACATTGCGCGTTCTCTTCGGTGGCGAATAGATCTAACCAAGGCTCTCCCCACTGTAGAAAGAGTCCTTGCGCCACTTCCGAGTGAAGACGCCATTCGTGATCCATCATGCACCTGCGGCTGGAGTTCGTCCGCCCTGGCGTTCAGAGAACCTGCCAGGTGTTGAACCATCAGGAACATGCCCTGATGTTCCAGCCATGTCCAGAGGCGCAGAGCCTCCTGACAAAGGGTCCAAGACCCCACCCCGCCCTGTTTGTTGCAGTACCACATGGCGGTGGTGTTGTCTGTGAACACCTGCACTACCTTCCCTTTGACAGAGGGAAGGAATGCCTTGAGTGCAAGCCGGATCGCCCGGAGCTCCAGAAGGTTGATATGGAGCCGGGACTCCGCCCGGAGACCAGAGGCCTCTGATCTCCGCCTCTCCCATGTGACCGCCCCATCCCAGAAGGGACGCGTCCGTCACAACTGTATGCTCTGGCTGGGGAAGGGAGAGGGATCTGCCCATGACCCATTGCCGGTTCGAGAGCCACCACTGCAACTGTTTTGCAGTCCCCTCCGAGATCTGGACGTGATCGGACAGGTTGCCCTGGTGCTGCGCCCACTGGAACTTCAGGTCCCACTGCAGAGCCCGCATATGCCATCTGGCATGATTGACCAGCAGGATGCAGGAGGCCATGAGGCCCAGCAGCCTCAGGGTCATCCGTATCGAAACCCAGGATAAAGGCCGAAAGATCGGAATCATAGCCTGAATATCCCGGACTCGCCGTTCGGGAGGATAGGCCCGAAACTGCGTCGTGTCCAGAACTGCTCCGATGAAAAGGAGCTGTGGAGAAGGGAATTAGATGCGACTTCGGCACATTGATGGAGAACCCCAGCGAGTGCAGGAGTTCGGCCGTAGTCTGGAGGTGGGAGACGACTGCCTGGGACGAGCCCGCCTTCAGCAGCCAGTCGTCGAGGTAGGGGAAGACTGAAACCCCTGCCCGGCGCAGATGAGCTGCGACCACCGCCATCACTTTCGTGAACACCCGAGGGGCACTTGTAAGGCCAAAGGGGAGCACGGTGAACTGAAAATGCTCGGGGCCTACCGTGAACCGAAGGTAACGCCGGTGGGCCGGCAGGACGGGGATGTGGAAATACGCGTCCTGCAAGTCCAACGCTACCAACCAGTCTCCAGGGTCGAGGGCAGTCAAGACCTGAGCTAGGGTGAGCATCTTGAACTTCTCCTTCCGGAGGAAGCGATTGACGTTCCGGAGGTCCAAGATAGGACGCATGTCCTCCTTGTCCTTT
This sequence comes from Calotriton arnoldi, assembly GCA_963921515.1. Lineage (NCBI taxonomy): Eukaryota > Metazoa > Chordata > Amphibia > Caudata > Salamandridae > Calotriton > Calotriton arnoldi. The sequence goes on along the minus strand of CAWUFW010003213.1, from coordinate 1,592,032 downwards.
TTGGGCACCAGAAAGTAGCGGGAGTAGCAACCACGCCCTACTTCTGGGGTCGGAACATGCTCGATGGCCCTCTTGGTCAAGAGGGCCGTGACTTCCTTCTGTAGAAGCACCAAGTGATCCCCTGACATGCGGTGGAATTGAGGTGGCATGGCTGGGGGTGGTCTCGAAGGGGAGGGAGTAGCCCCTTCGGACAATGTCCAAGACCCACCTGTCCGAGGTGATGGTGCGCCAGTGGGGAAGGTGATGGCGGACCCTGCCCTCTACTGGCGTGCCGTGCACCTGAAAGGAGGGACTAGGAGGGCTTGGAGGCCGCGGACGGGTTGGAGGTGGTGGCCTGACCCGCACGCTGGTTGCCCGATCCGCCACGGCGGAATCCACGTCCTCGGCCACGCGAAGACGCCTGCTGCGCGGGCCGGTGGCTGGGCTGCTGACGTGAAGGGGCGCCCTACCGTGGCCACGATAGGGGCGAAAAGCAGAAGGCAGCGGAGGGCGTGTAGCAGAAAGGCCCAGGGACTTTGCAGTAGCCCGTGAGTCCTTAAAGCGCTCCAACGCATGGTCTGCTTTGGACCCAAAAAGACCGACTCCATCAAAGGGCATGTCCATGAGAGTATTCTGGACATCCCCTGAAAACCAGTGGTTCTCAGCCAGGCGTGGCGCCGGAGCGCCACCGTCGTTGCAATCGACCTGCCCAGCGAGTCGGCGGTGTCAAGGCCACAACGGATAGTGTATTTGGCCGCATCCCTTCCTTCCGCAATGGCGCGGGAAAGCAGTGCCTGGACCTCCTCAGGGCACTGGGGCAAAACATCCGCCACCGAATCCCACAGGGAGTGGGTATATCGGCCCAAAAGACAAGCGGTGTTAACGGACCGCAAGCCAGCACTGGAGGAAGAAAACCTTTCTTCCCAAACTGATCCAGGCGTTTGGATTCCCTATCCGGAGGAGCGGTAGGGAAGGCGGTTTGGGAAGCGGAGGCTTGGACAACCAAGCTCTCAGGAGTGGGGTGGACAGAAAGAAACAGGGGTCGCCCGGAGCGGGGCGATGGCGTCGTGACACGTTCCGATCCACAGGAGCCCCTGTGTTGGGCTTGGACCAGGCGCCCAAAAGAACGTCAGTGAGGGCGTCGTTAAACGGCAGCACAGTCTCCGCAGAGGAGGCTGCCGGCTGAAGCACCTCTGTCAAGATGTTAGTCTTGACCGTCAAAGTAGGGAGCTGGAGACGTAAGGCCCCAGCAGCCCTACGCAACACCGCACCAAAATTGGCCCCCTCCTCCGTAGCCACGGGAGGAGACAGCATGCCAGTGTCAGGAGAAGTATCCAGACCACTGGCCTCCCTAGACTCTCTGTCCAGTCCTCATCATACTGACAGTTGCGTGTCAGGGGGTCATCAGACCCTCCCAGTCCTCCTGGTCCTCCTCTGGTTCAAAATAAGGAGGAGGAGGGACATTTGGGACCCAAGGTCCCATCGGCGCCGGAGCCGGCGCCGAGCGACGCCGCTCCGGGTCCATGTCCGGAGCCGGAAGGAACTGGGGACGACGCCGCCCGGAGCCCAGGGCGGCGCCGAGAACGGCACCGGAGACATCGGCGCCGGCGGAGGTGTCGTGAGGTCGACCGGCGTCGATGGGGGTTGTGGAGCCGGGATCGAGGCCGGGGCCGAAGCCGGAGCCGGGATCGAGGCTGGAGGCTCGGGCGACGCCGGGGCCGGAGCCGCCGGCGACGCCGGAGCAACCCCATCAGGGCCCGCGGGGCCCGAAGGCGCACCGGAGGGGCCTGAAGGCCCGAAGAGGCGGGCCATGGCCGACAGGAACTCCTGTACCTTGGCCGGATCCGCCCCCGAACCCGGGAAGGGCGGGTATGACGGGGGCGACTCCACAGGCAAGTCCGGGGCCGCGGGGGCGGGACGGTGCCGGGAGGGGCCTCAGCCGAGTCGCGAGACCGGCGAGGCGAAGTCCGAGAGCGACGATGCTTCTTGGACTTCTTGTGCTTCGACTTACCGGACGAAGAAGTCGACGACCGGTGTGCACTCCGCGAGCGACCCCTGGACCTCTCACGCGACCGGGGCTTCCGCGGAGCCGAATGCCGGGCCTCGAGGAGCTTTCGAGACCGCTCTCGCAAAGCTTTCGGGTTGAGGGCCTGGCATTCGGGACAAGACTCGGTGTCGTGGCCTCGGCCGAGGCAGAAGAGACACTCCCAATGCGGGTCGGTGACGGACATCATCCGCGCACAGGCGCCGCATCGCTTGAAGCCGGGCATCCCTACGACACCTTAAAGTTGTGAAAAAACCAGTGAAAAAATCACCAAAAAGTATGGTCAAAAATTGACCAGGGCACTGCTCTTCCCGGATCTGCGCTTGCTGGCGCGGAAAAAGAAGAACTGACGTCAGCGCGCAGGGGCGGCGCCTAAGTACTGCCCGCGACGTCATCCCGGCGATCACGACGCCGACGACGGACGCGGAGCCGCACGACGCCGCCTACCGACGCGCAAGGGTACTGCTACGCAAAACTTTCCGGATCCAGCCTGACGCCTGGGGATATTCTAAGGTAAGGAATCTATCACTAACGTGTCTCTTTCAGATATTTTGTTTAACACAAGCTGTGCATGCTCATACACTCGTGTACACAAGGATGTGTGCCATGTCAACTTTTAAGTTTTGTCGGCACCCAAACACAGTCTGCAATGGCAGTGGGTATGTGTTAGGTGAGGGGTCGCTGAGGGTATAACAGTACATGCTGCAGCTCTTAGAGACCCTCTCTGGTCACAAGGCCCTTGGTACCAGTGGTAATATATACAAAGGACTTACATGTGGGCAAGAGGTGTGCCAATTGTGAAAACAAAGGTACAGTTTTGGTAAAGAACACAGGCACTGGGAACCTGATTAGCAGGGAGCCAGTGCACATTCAAAGTGCATCACATATTGGGCAAAAAGGGGCACTTTCCTACAGTAGCACTTCTCAGATTTGCGTTGACTGGGGTGGAAAAAACTACTGATGGCAGCGCGTCTCGGTGGCGCCTATAGATGCACTGCAAACTTCACTTCCGGCGCGGACAAAGCCAACAATGCCACGCGGAGCAGAACGACACCACCTACCAACGCATGCTCATAAAAATTGTTAAGGATCCAGAGTGATGCCTGGGGGCAATTCAAAAGTAATGAATCTGTGGCTAGAAGCCTCCATCAGACATACGGTACCAAGGGCCGGTAAATTAAATGCTACCAGTGTGCCTGCAGCACTCTTTGTGCCACCCACTAAAATAGCCCTTTAAAACAGGACTCAGGCTTGCCACTGAAGCCTGTAGTATAGTTTTAAAGCACAAGTTACTAACTTGTGTAACGATATATCTGTAAGAGACAGTAGTTAGTGACAGATTCCTTACCTTAGAATATCCCCAGGCGTCAGGCTGGATCCGGAAAGTTTTTTGCGTAGCAGTACCCTTGCGCGTCGGTAGGCGGCGTCGTGCGGCTCCGCGTCCGTCGTCGGCGTCGTGATCGCCGGGATGACGCCGCGGGAGTACTTAGACGCCGCCCTGCGCGCTGACGTCAGTTCTGTACACGATTTTCCGCGCCAGGAACGCAGAGCCATGCAAGAAGCTGACATAGGTGTCTGAAAAATACTAGGGCCCTGAAGGGGATGTCCTTAACCCTAGAAATCAGTTCGCAGAACGGGGAGGATGGGTGGCGTAAGGAATCTGTCACTAACTACTGTCTCTTACAGATATATCGTTACACAAGTTAGTAACTTGTGCATCTGAAAGAGACACGTTAGTGACAGATTCCTTACCTTAGAATAGATACCCCAGCAATACCAACCCCGGTGGTGGGTCTGCGAACAAAGATCAGACAAGGAAGTCCCGGAGGACAGAACGGCCAAAGAAGCCGTCCCTCCGGACCTGACTGTCAAGGCAGTAATGCTTTGTAAACGTGTGCAGCGAGGCCCACGTAGCTGCCTGACAGATAACCGGCAGCGGAACACGCGGCCCAAAGCCGTGGTAGCAGCCGTTGCCCTGGTGGAATGGGCACGCAGCCCAACAGGAGGCTCCTTCTTAGCCAAAGAATAGCAGGCCTTGATGCACAAGGTAACCCAGCGGGAGATGGTTCGTTTGTGCACCGCCCGACCTTTTTGGCGCCCACGTAGCCAACAAAGAGCTGGTCATCCACCCGGAAGTGTTTTGTGCGGTCGATATAGAAGGAGAGCGCACGTTTTGGGTCCAGACGGTGGAGCCTCTCTTCCTCTCTGGAAGGATGCGGAGGCGGAAAGAAGGTAGGCAAAGTGATGGTCTGCCCAATGTGGAAGGCAGTAACCACCTTTGGCAAGAAGGACGGACGCGTCCTAAGAACAACCTTGTCTGGATGGACAGACAGAAAGGGAGGTTTGCATGATAGAGCCTGGAGCTCACTCACCCGCCGAGCGGAGGTGAAGGCCACCGGAAAGGCTGTCTTCAGAGTTAGAAGACGAAGAGGACAGTTATGTAAAGGCTCAAAGGGAGCGCACATTAAAAAGGTAAGAACCAAGTTCAAGTCCCACTGAGGCATCACAAACGGAACAGGAGGGAAGAGGTGTGTAATGCCTTTTAAGAACCTGTTAACAACAGGGGACTTGAAAAGGAGGGCTGATCAGGAGCCTGAGGAAGGCCGAGATAGCACAAAGATAACCCTTGATGGTACCCAGGGCAGAACCCTGTTGGGCCAGAGAAAGAAGGAACAGAAGGACCTCATAAAGAGGGGCAGAAAGGGGATTCACAGCCTTTGCTGTGCACCATGCCACACATTTGTTCCACCTGCAGGCGTATACCACCTTAGTGGAGGGACGCCTGGCTGCCAGAATCACATCACAAACTTCGGGAGGCAAGTCGAAAGGAATCAACTGCCGCCGCTCAATCTCCACGCAAGCAGGTGTAGACTGGACAGGTTCGGGTGGAGGACCGTCCCCTGCTGCTGCGACAGAAGATCCTCCCGAAGAGGCAGACGGATCGGGGGATCTACGCTCATACTGAGTAGCTCGGGATACCAAACTCTTCGAGCCCAGTCCGGAGCCACAAGGATGACTTGGGCCCGGTCGTGCTGAATCTTCTTCAACACTCTGGGTAGAAGCGGTATAGGCGGAAAGGCGTACAACAGACCGCAACTCCACTCGCGACGAAAAGCGTCGCCGAGCGAGAGCCGCCTTGGAAATTCCAACGCGCAGAACTGATGACATTGCGCGTTCTCTTCGGTGGCGAATAGATCTAACCAAGGCTCTCCCCATTGTTGAAAGAGTCCTTGCGCCACTTCCGAGTGAAGACGCCATTCGTGATCCATCATGCACCTGCGGCTGAGTTCGTCCGCCCTGGCGTTCAGGGAACCTGCCAGGTGTTGAACCATCAGGAACATGTCCTGATGTTCCAGCCAAGTCCAGAGGCGCAGAGCCTCCTGACAGAGGGTCCACGACCCCACCCCGCCCTGTTTGTTGCAGTACCACATGGCGGTGGTGTTGTCTGTGAACACCTGCACTACCTTCCCTTTGACAGAGGGAAGGAATGCCTTGAGTGCAAGTCGGATCGCCCGGAGCTCCAGAAGGTTGATATGGAGCCGGGTCTCCGCCGGAGACCAGAGGCCTCTGATCTCCGCCTCTCCCATGTGACCGCCCCATCCCAGAAGGGACGCGTCCGTCACAACTGTGTGCTCTGGCTGGGGAAGGGAGAGGGATCTGCCCATGACCCATTGCCGGTTCGAGAGCCACCACTGCAACTGTTTTGCAGTCCCCACCGAGATCTGGACGTGATCGGACAGGTTGCCCTGGTGCTGCGCCCACTGGAACTTCAGGTCCCACTGCAGAGCCCGCATATGCCATCTGGCATGATCGACCAGCAGGATGCAGGAGGCCATGAGGCCCAGCAGCCTCAGGGTCATCCGTACCGAAACCCAGGATAAAGGCTGAAAGATCGGAATCATAGCCTGAAAATCCCGGACTCGCCGTTCGGGAGGATAGGCCCGAAACTGCGTCGTGTCCAGAACTGCTCCGATGAAAAGGAGCTGTGGAGAAGGAACCAGATGCGACTCGTCACATTGATGGAGAACCCCAGCGAGTGCAGGAGTTCGGTCGTAGTCTGGAGGTGGGAGACGACTGCCTGGGACGAGCCCGCCTTCAGCAGCCAGTCGTCGAGGTAGGGGAAGACTGAAACCCCTGCCCAGCGCAGATGAGCTGCGACCACCGCCATCACTTTCGTGAACACCCGAGGGGCACTGGTAAGGCCAAAGGGGAGCACGATGAACTGAAAGTGCTCGAGGCCTACAGTGAACCGTATGTAACGCCGGTGGGCCGGCAGGACGGGGATGTGGAAATAAGCGTCCTGCAAGTCCAACGCTACCAGCCAGTCTCCAGGGTCGAGGGCAGTCAAGACCTGAGCTAGGGTGAGCATCTTGAACTTCTCCTTCCGGAGGAAGCGATTGACGTTCCGGAGGTCCAAGATAGGACACATGTCCTCCTTGTCCTTTTTGGGCACCAGAAAGTAGTGGGAGTAGCAACCACGCCCTACTTCTGGGGTCGGAACATGCTCGATGGCCCTCTTGGCCAAGAGGGCCGTGACTTCCTTCTGTAGAAGCACTCAAGTGATCCCCTGACATGCGGTGGAATTGAGGTGGCATGGCTGGGGGTGGTCTCGAAGGGGAGGGAGTAGCCCCTTCGGACAATGTCCAAGACCCACCTGTCCGAGGTGATGGGACGCCAGTGGTGAAGGTGATGGCGGACCCTGCCCCCTACTGGCGTGCTGTGCACCTGAAAGGAGGGACTAGGAGGGCTTGGAGGCCGCGGACGGGTTGGAGGTGGTGGCCTGACCCGCACGCTGGTTGCCCGAACCGCCACGGCGGTATCCACGTCCTCGGCCACGCGAAGACGCCTGCTGCGCGGGCCGGTGGCCGGGCTGTTGACGTGACTGGGCGCCCCTTCCGTGGCCACGATAGGGGCGAAAAGCAGAAGGTAGCAGAGGGCGTGTAGCAGAAAGGCCCAGGGACTTGGCAGTAGCCCGTGAGTCCTTAAAGCGCTCCAACGCATGGTCTGATTTGGACCCAAAAAGACCGACTCCATCAAAGGGCATGTCCATGAGAGTATTCTGGACATCCCCTGAAAAACCAGTGGTTCTCAGCCAGGCGTGGCGATGCAGCGCCACCGTCGTTGCAATAGACCTGCCCAGCGAGTCGGCGGTATCAAGGCCACATCGTATTGTGTATTTGGCCGCATCCCTTCCTTCCGCAATGGCGCGGGAAAGCAGTGTCTGGACCTCCTCAGAACACTGGGGCAAAACAGTCGCCACCGAATCTCACAAGGAGTGGGTATATCGGCCCAAAAGACAAGCGGTGTTGATGGACCGCAAGCCAGCACTGGAGGAAGAAAACCCTTCTTCCCAAATTGATCCAGGCGTTTGGATTCCCTATCCGGAGGGGCGGTAGGGAAGGCGGTTTGGGAAGCGGAGGCTTGGACAACCAAGCTCTCAGGAGTGGGGTGGACAGAGAGAAATAGGGGTCGCCCGGAGCTGGGCGATGGCGTCGGGACACGTTCCTATCCACAGGAGCCCCTGTGTTGGGCTTGGACCAGGCGCCCAAAAGAACGTCAGTGAGGGCATCGTTAAACGGCAGCACAGTCTCCGTAGAGGAGGCTGCCGGCTGAAGCACCTCTGTCAAGAGATTAGTCTTGACCGCCACAGTAGGGAGTTGGAGATGTAAGGCTCCAGCCGCCCTACGCAACACCGTTGCAAAATTGGCTCCCTCCTCCGTAGCCACGGGAGGAGACAGCATGCCAGTGTCAGGGGAAGTATCTAGACCACTGGCATCCCCTAGACCCTCTGTCCAGTCCTCATCGTACTGACACTGTTGTGCCAGAGGGTCATCAGACCCCTCCCAGTCCTCCTGGTCCTCCTCTGGTTCAAAATAAGGAGGAGGAGGGACATATGGGACCCAAGGTCTCATCGGCGCCGGAACCGGCGCGGCGAGCGACGCCGGTCCGGGTCCATGTCCGGAGCCGGAAGAAACTGGGGGACGACGCCGCCCGGAGCCCCAGGCGGCGTCGAGAACGGCACCGGAGACATCGGCGTCGGCGGAGGCGTGGTTAGGTCGACCGGCGTCGATGGGGGTTGCGGAGCCGGGATCGAGGCCGGGGCCGGAGCCGGGATCGAGGCTGGAGGCACGGGCGACGCCGGGGCCGGAGCCGTCGGCGACGCCGGGGCAACCCCATCAGGGCCCGCGGGGCCCGAAGGCGCACCGGAGGGACCTTGAGGCCCGAAGAGGCGGGCCATGGCCGACAGGAATTCCTGTATTTGGCCCGGATCCGCCCCCGAACCCGGGAAGGACGGGTATTGCGGGGCGACTCCACAGGCATGTCCGGGGCCGCGGGGACGGTGCCGGGAGGGGCCTCAGCCGAGTCGCGAGACCGGCGAGGCGAAGTCCTAGAGCGACGATGCTTTTGGACTTTTTGTGCTTGGACTTACCGGACGACGAAGACTTCGATGCCGACGAGCGGTGAGGACTCCGCGACCGACCCCTCGACCTCTCACGCGACCGGGGCTTGGTGTGGCGCGGAGCCGAATGCCGGGCCTCGAGGAGCTTTCGAGACCGCTCTTGCAAAGCTTTCGGGTTGAGGGCCCGGCAGTCGGAACACGACTCCGTGTCGTGGCCTCGGCCGAGGCAGAAGAGACACTCCCGATGCGGGTCTGTGATGGACATCATCCGAGCACAGGCGCCGCAACGTTTAAAGCCGGGCATCCCTGCGACACCTTGAAGTCGATTCGAAGAAACAGTGAAAAAGAAAATTCACCAAAAAAAGTTAGTCAAAAAATGCCTAGGGCACTGCTTTTCCCGGATCTGCGCTTGCTGGCGCGGAAAAAGAAGAACTGACGTCAGCGCGCAGGGGCGGCGCCTAAGTATTGCCCGCAACGTCATCCCGGCGATCACGACGCCGACGACGGACGCGGAGCCGCACGACGCCGCCTACCGACGCGCAAGGGTACTGCTACGCAAAAAATTTCCGGATCCAGCCTGACGCCTGGGGATATTCTAAGGTAAGGAATCTGTCACTAACGTGTCTCTTTCAGATTTTTATCTACTTATACGCCATGTTTGGCCCAATTATCTTTGGGGGTCCTAACCTGTGACCTGCACCTGATCTCCAATCACCATGTTACATTTTGTCCAGTATTATCTGTCCATCCCCGAACATCATATACCTAGTTACTTGAAATGTATAGCTCTTGCACCTGTATATTTATTTTGTTTTTGTATATTTCACACGTTGTTTCTTTATCTTTTTTTCTACTTGTATGCCATGTTTGCGTTATATTATCTTCTCATGTAAAGCGCTCTGATACCTCTGGGTCTAGCCAGCGCTATATAAAACTCTCAAAATAAATAAAATAAAAATAACTTTTGTTTCCCACTGTTATGTCACAGCTGTAAATAACCAGATTTAAAATCTGGTATAAGATGGGCATACAAAACAATATAATTCATCAATACCCTACCATGACCTGCAGGGCATCAAGGGAGGGAGGTCGGAGACTATGTGTGTGAGGACTGGAAGAGGATGCTTATTTAAAAGTGAAATGAAAGGTAAGTGTAGTAGAACCTAGAGGAACTTTTAAAGCCAATCATACAACATTCTGGGAGTTCAAATGCCCCAATTGGATGTTTTAAGCAGAATCTCAGAAGAGAAGTGGGTGTTTAAAGAGTATATACATCTTGATATCTTTTCATATTGGGGTTTCCTCACATAGATTTATTTGCAATATCTTGAAATGCAAAATGCCCACATTTTGCCTCCTCAGTTTAAGAGCCAGTGCTCATTGGGCAATGCTACTTTGTTAAATTGATCAGAAAGTTTCTTTATACGTTTCCAACAATTCCATTGATTCAAATTGTCCTTCTGAAGATTTTCATCAGCAGAATATTTCAGAGTGCTCCAGCATGGCAAAGCGACTGGCAGTTTCCAGACATCCTGCGTCTGCCCATAAAGACACAAAGGGAGCCTTGCAGGAGTAGAGAATATGTTTAACAGGAAGTAAAGTAAATTGAACAGTCCCAGTGTGACATACATGAGTTTTGCAGGATGGCTCCTGAGTTTATGCAATATTATCACAGACCTGTATGGACAATTCTGGTAAAATCTTACCTTGTTGCTAAACGGAACAGGTCGTCCACTGTGTCAGGATGATTTCGCAAACCATTTTGTTGCTCTAACAGCTGAAATGTTGGTATACACAGTGCCTTAGATAAAAAAAAGACGGTGAGGATTTAGTAACTAACATTAATACTTTCATATTCCCTGCCTAATAATCATACTATTCATAAAAATGCATCGATACAAAGTGCCTCATACCACACTTCTATTTCCAAGAGCTGTACATAATATAAATTCCTACTCCATTCAATGGTACTCAAACCTCTGCATTCAGTAGGGGTGAGGAAAAATTCGGGCAAACATTTAAAAAGTTAAATTCTGCCCCTTTTTAAGTTTGCGTACAGAGCAAAAGTGGGGCCAGAATGTGCTCCTCAGGTAAATTTCCAGACATGGCATTTTGGGGCATTAAGTTGCTTGCATCAGGAGTAGCAATACAAAAAGCTTAATGCCAAATAACTTTACCCACTACAGATTTCAGCCCTAAGAGACAGAAATGGCAAGATCCTCTATACCCCAACCAAAAAAATAAATAATTAGCAGCTGTCTTTGTTGGGACTGGGGGCCGTAGCACAGGATTCTCTTACAGCTGCATTTGAAATGCAGCTGGGAAGCAGCGCAGGGGGCTTTTTTCATTAAAGAAACCAGTTACTTAACTGTGATAATTGTTTTGCAGCTTGAAGATAGATGGACATGCTTTTGCACAATTCCACCGTCTAGTGTTTGGGTCTGTTAAAGTGTTTATTGCAAGAGGGTTTTAACACAGATGGAGCCTGGGTATAACAGCAACCGTAAGCCACACACACATACACACATATATATACACACCCACACACACATATATACACACCCACATACATATGTATCTAGAGAGATCGAGAGAGAAAATGTTACTTATCTTGTAAGCATCTGTTTGTAGTGTGTAGCGGTGAAGATTCACATGCTTTGAATACTACTGCCTGCTAGTGTTGGGCTCTACAACTTCTTCAAGTCACTGGATGTTGTGGAACTCCTCCCTTAGTCCACAATGTGCATGAGCATCAACTCCACCTTCGACTGTTTTCCACTGATCGGGTGAAATGTGTGTAGAGTAGGAGCAACATAATGTGCCCTGTGAGTTGGGAAATTTTAAGTAGGTGAATAGCGTGTACCTGAGAAAACATGCCATCATTGCTGGCTTCCACGGAGGATGGGTGGGTGCACATGGAACTATAGCAGTGGTAAATTTGTAAAACGGTAAGTGCCAGGGCCCTCGTCAGGAGGACACAGAAGCTGGCACCATCCAATGCTCCTGCCAGCGCTGCCAATTACAGGACCAACACAACGACTAACCATCACACTCTTACAAGTGTGACAATTCATACTATTCAAGGCCCCCAAAGCTATAAGAATGGCTTGGGCGGCAGGTATTCGTGATTGTTAATGCATATTAAAGTAATAAACAGCTGTTGTTGTGCTCATACCCAAATTTGGCAGACAGCGCCACCATGAGGCAAACTGTCACAAGCGCCGGTGCTAAGAATCAAGTGCCAGTGCTAAGAATTAAGTGCCGAAGCCAAGCACCGGAAACCACCGGCTCACATTAAGCACTGAATAGGCTACAAACAGATGCTTACCAGGTAACATTCAGGTTTGGCTGTAGGTACACCAGATTTCCATCACCAGTAAAGCGGTTTACTCCCAGTGGTGGCTAGGAGGCTGGTGTAGATGTCTGAATTAAGGTCTTTGAAGGAAATCGGATTATTAGTTGTGCAGGATGCAAGGCCTGAGCAAGTAATCCTGCTACAAATCTCCTCACTGGGAACCAAGCACCCTATTGGAGTGCTGGACTCTCTCAAGGTAGCAAAGCAGAGCAGTCCAAGGCTTACTCAAGGAAGGTGGTGCGGCTAGTAATCACTGTTCGCTGGCACGCAATGATACTCAAAGGATTGTCCAGTCTGTACTTGTTCTACATTTATTATTACCCACACACACTATTAAATACTATGCAGTAATTTTACAAATATATACATGAGGTAGGAGGCAATACCTTTGGTGACATTCTGAAATCAAATTTGTTCCCTACTGGGTCACAACCCCCGAAATCCAATTACCCCATCCCATACCAGATGGAACATTCCAGTATAATGGGGGCGGGTCCACAGGCCTATTGACTGTCATGGGGGCACCACACCATTACCTAGGCAAATCTTATTAGGCTTGTAAAGGGTCACCACAATAAACTATCCATAACCATGTTCGGAAAAATCATCTTGTCACTGGAACCAGTAACCAGGTTTAAATGCATTCATCATGTCTCACTTGCCCTGGAGAAACCCACTAGTCCCGTGTCAGCTGCAGACCGAATCCTTAGTCTATCAGGGCATCAGGGGGCTTGCCCTTCCAGTTCTCCATGGTGTTGCTGTCCAAATACAGGAACTAACTCTCCCTGTCTCTCCCTTGTGCAAGAGTTTATAAGTGTGAGTGGAAAGTTCTAGATGCCAAGCACCCCTAGCCAATCCTAGGATGCCACTTTGCCCCTCCACCCATGCCCCAACTCTCCTGCACAGCATTCTGGGACAATCCAACATAGCGCTGTCAAGTGATCTATCTGCACAACTCCTCGGAGGGCCTCAGCTCCACCCTAGCTGACATCACTGCCAGGGACTTTCCCTTTAAACCTTCAAAGTGAAGGACCTCCTGAGTTGGCTCTAAATGTCTGAGCTTCCACCTTTTTCAGTAGGCTTGGGCTGTCCCAATACCGGTGCCGTATGAAAGCTAATTACCAGGTGCAGATTTTCCTCTCCGCCCCTTCCTTCTCAGGACCAGAGTGATGCAATAATTACTGTTTTTGTGTGGAGAGACCTTTGTTCGTTCTGCTGGGCAGCAGGGTAATGAACTTGGCCCAGCAGGGCGACAGAAGGCTGGGAATATGATTCTGAGCTGAGCCAGAGAAATAGGACAATTCTGGACGACCCATAAGGAGTGCATGCATGGTCTTGGGACTGGCATATTCAAACTGGGCGTGCTTGTTTCACTCCAACTTGACATCTGACTGACTGTGTAGGCCTAAGGAGAGCCAAACTGCAATTTAACACAGCTTTGCCCTTAAGTGTATAACCAAGTGATACTACAGATAATCAAGTAATCCCTACTGACCTATCTATGAGTGTTGGCTATTATATGGCCTACCTCTGGTCAACATCTATCCCAGCAAAGCCCCTTCTGCGCCAGGCTACATGTGCGCAATTAGTAGGCTGCACGATAGTAGTGGACATGTTTATGTATACCAGCCGAGTGCCCCTACCCTAGCTGCACTGCAGTAGCCTTATCTTAAAAGGCAGACACTGGTGGTAAACAGAAGCAATCCAATTACCATGTGATTACCGTGGGCGAGATTTGAGTAGCAAGACTCGCCCCACAGTAAAGGTCTAAAAACCAGGTGATGGCGTGGCCAAGATGGCGGAGAGATAGGACGTGTCTCGCTCTCTCTCCTCCACCCGCCGCGATAAAGCACCGACATTGGCCTCACTTAGCACCGGCGAAGGTTTGGCTGGGCACCGCGATCTCTTGTGAAGCCAAAGATATACCTGGCGAGTCATCTGCGGGCCCGGAGGGGCTCCGGCGGCGGACTGGTGACGGGCCTGCCGCCAGGTAAAGAGCGCGAGGACTCGGAGCGGCGCGGCCACTGCAGCCGGACTCGGAGCAACGAATCGTGTCGCGATCAGCGGTGAGCCGCGGACTTGCTACCTGGGGCGCCGAGTGGGGTTCCGCTGCCTGCGACCCCCGCTGCGTTGGAGAAGCTCGGCGGCGGCCGGGAGGCCTAGCCCGTGACACAGTGTTGGCGCCGCCCTGCTCGGCATCGGACGAGCGCAGTGAAGCCTGGTGACGCTCGAGGGCCTCCGGTGCTGGGCCCACACCCGAGCAGACGTACGGACCCTGACATAGCGCCGCGGGGGTTGAGGACCCCGGAACAGCGAGCGCTACATCGCGACCCGCGGTGTGGCGCGGAGGAGCAGCTTGTGCGCTGAGGTGGGCCCCGCCGTCTGTGTCTCCCGTGTGGCGGTGCTGGCAACTACGAGGTGACGGGAGACCTGGGCCCGGCTGGGCGGCCCGCTGGGGCTCACCGGAGGAGCAAGTCCACTGCGAGGCTCGGAACCCTGGGGTGCAGATCATAGCACATTTGGAGCTGCCGGGTCCCTGAACAACGCGGGACCCTCTAACCCCAGCACTGGTGAGTCGCGCTGACCCACGGTCCTGTTGTGGCCCCTGCCGCCGCTGGCCACCTGGGGACTCTGCTTTAAGACTGACAGCACACTGGGGGAGAAGAAGCCAGACCTGAATAGGCCCGGCGCGGCGCATTACTGCTACCTACCCCTGGACTGGGCCTTAGACCGGGAGAGCACTTGGGATCCCTGCTACACGCGTCTTGGGATCCTGCCCTGGGACGTCCGGTGGGACCTTGCTGCGCTCCGATCCTGTGCCCCCCTCACGCCATCTCGCACCGGGCCGGGTGAGAATCCGGCGGAAGATGTGAACCTGGTCGAAGCCGGGTGAGTCGGTTGGGCCCACGCTCCGCTGCCCCTGGGTTCGGTGGCGACGCCTTACTGCTGCAGGAGGGAGCCCGCAGGCCATAAGCGGCCATCTTGCCGCCCGAGGAGGGGCGCATTCGACGTGGGCCTACCTCGGTAGGGGGGAGAGCGACTTTAGGCACTGCCTGCCTTCTCCGCGACGCGGCTACCAGCCCTGGTGCGACGAGGGGAGCGTGGCATGGCCTCATCTCGGAGCAGGAGAGACAAATCCGCCCCCAAGGAGAACTCCCTCAAAGACCTCTTTGCCCGTGCGCAGAGCTCCGGCCAGGCGGCCTCCAATCGACAGGGTGAAGTGGCGCAGATGGCTACAGCTGGCGACGCTCCGGTGACACGGGCCTATCTGGAATCCCTGTTCGCCACGCTGCGCGACGATCTACAGACGGTAAAGCGAGACCTCACAGCGGAGATAAAAGACATACGCAAGGATGTCGACGACATCGGTGAGAATGTGGCATCCTTGGAGGACAAAAGCGACGCTCGGGACACCGAATTGGCGGTCATGCAGCAGGAGGTTCTCCGCATCCACGAACAGCAGGTAGATGTCCAGTCCCACATGGAGGATATTGAAAGCCGCTCCCGTCGCCATAACATACGCATCCGGGGAGTGGCAGCAGGCGAGGAAGCTGATGACATTTTTGGATATGTGCGTGCTCTTTTCAACCACATTTTGGGTAACCCACCAGATGCAGACCTCAAACTGGACAGAGCACACAGAGTGGGCCTACCCAGGGCCCCATCGGCGCCCCCTGCCGACATCCTGGTTTGTGTCCAAGATTTCCGCACTAAAGAAGAAATCCTGCGGAAAGCCCGCACGCTTCTGCCGATCATCTTCCGCAACCAGTCACCGGTGTTGTACCAGGACCTGGCGCCTATAACACTCCAGAAACGCAGGGCATTCCGGCCCATCACGGAGGCTCTGCGCCAGCGCAACATCGCCTATTCTTGGGGGCACCCGTTCCGTCTTGTCTTCCGACACGACGGGAAACTCTTCCAGCTTCGCTCCCTGTCAGAGGCCAGCAAATTATTGGGGATCTCGCTCCCGGAGGACGCAGAAGACGACGAACGCACAATGCCCGGCCCCACTGACGACCGCCCACGGTGGAAGCGGCAGCGCCAGCGGAGGCGGAACACGCGACGACCGGATCCGCAGGTGGTCAAGCGAGAGCAGCAGGCTGCCCTGGAGGCTCTTCCTAGCGCTCTAGCGAAGACGCCAACAAGTGACTGAGTTTTGCCACAATGCCGTATCCTTTCTGTGATTTGCAATTGTGCGGGGTTGGGGGGAGGGGGTTTCCCATTGGCCACTCCACATCCCCATTGACATCTTCACCGGTCATTCTTGGATGACGGACTAATGACTGAACTCCAAATGCCCTCTGGCGCCTGTTGCGCCTTAGTTTTTTGGGTTTATTATTTATGGGCTCTTGCCATGTTCTCCTATTTTTCTTTTCTGACTTCTGTCTTTTTTCTCTTGGGGGAGCCCAGTCCACGGAGCGTCATATCTTCTCATCACCCACACTGGCTCTGAGGGGCTATCACCATCCGGCTGCACTTATGCAACATCAATTCACCTCCAGACCCTAGATGAGCAGGGCTTCCATTAAGATACTCACGCTTAACGTGAGGGGACTTAACAATCCCATCAAACGCAGGGCCCTTCTCTCATACCTGGAAAGTACAAGAGCGGACATCTGCCTCCTTCAGGAGACACACCTTCTAGCTAAGGACTGCCACCGCCTTAGGTCCCGTGCATTCCCGACCCAGCTCTTCTCCTCATCGCCTAATAAGAAGGCGGGGGTGGCGATCCTAGTTTCCGGGGCCTTTTGGGGGAAGGTGATACAGAAGGGGGTGGAGATAAGGGGCAGACTATTCACCTACCGGTTCCTTGTGGGGGGCCATGTTTTACACGTGGGATCAATCTACGCACCTAATGAGTCAGGAAGGTTTTCTACACGGGGCCCTCACCGAGGTTATAGCCACGCAGGACCGTAACATTTTGGTGGGGGGGGGGACCTTAACCTGGTGTTCGATAACGAGCTAGATAGGTCAGCGCAGCGCACAAGTCAGGTTGGCGCCCTCTCTCCCTCAGGTCTCTCCCGACTCGGTGACCTCGATCTCACCGACCTCTGGCGGCACCAACACCCACGGTCCAGAGCCTTCTCCTATTATTCCAATGCCCACAAAACCTACGCCAGGTTGGATTACTTCCTGGGCTCTAAAGTATTCCGCGACGCTCTGCTTTCCGCTGACATCCTGACAGCGGCTGTCTCCGATCATGCCCCAGTAGAAATGGTCTTGGCCCTCTCACACCCTCGACACCCTGCCCGACATTGGCGCTTCCGCGATGCTCTGCTGCATAGACCAGACAGTGGCCCAGTTACAAAAAGCCCTAGATGACTTCCTTCTACATAATGACAACCCAGACACAGCTATCTCTACACGGTGCGAAGCCCTAAAAGCGGTAATCCGAGGCGAGGTCATCGCCATCTCATCCGCAGATAACGCGGATCGCAAAACAAAGAGGGATGAGCGGACCCAGAAGGCACGGGAATTGGAGCAGATACACCAGCGCACAGGGGCGCCTCGCATCTGGCGGCAACTGACGGCTGCACGGGCACAATTAATGGCAATCGATCGTGACAAAGCAGAATATGCAGCGCTGCGGCTCCGCCACTCCTTCTATACGGGCGGAGATAAATGTGGTCGCCTTCTCGCCAATAGACTCCGGGAGGCGCGACTGCGAGAGGGTGTCCAGGAAATAAGAGATATCACGGGGGCCCTACACTCGGAAGACGCGGCCATTGCCGAAACCTTTCGTAATTTTTATGCGCGGCTTTATGATGCGCAGCCACTCGATGAACCCGACATTGAGGCATACCTCGATCAGGCCCGCCTCCCCACCTTGACGCCGGACCAAGCGGCCCATGTGGAGCGGGATATCAGGCCGGAGAGAGTTTTCATGGCCATCTCGCGCCTGAAGCTGGGCAAATCTCCCGGGCCCGATGGCTACACCGCTGCTTTTTATAAACAGTTCTGCGCGACCCTTGCCCCCTTGCTCACCCGGCTTTTTAATTCTTTCGCAACGGCTGGTGCGATCCCAGCCTCCATGCTTAAGGCAGCGATCGCCGTCATCCCCAAACCGAGGAAAGACAGGTCAGAATGTGGGTCATACCGACCTATCTCCCTCTTGAACGTGGATTTGAAACTTTATACTGGCATCTTGGCCTCCAGGCTCGGCCCCTATATGCAGGGACTGGTAGACCCCGATCAGGCTGGGTTTATTCCACAACGACAGACCAGTGATAACACCAAACGCGTGGTGCACCTTATAGAGAAGGCCTCCCGCATCCCTGGGAAATACATGCTCCTCGCCATAGATGCGGAGAAGGCCTTCGATAGGGTCCACTGGCCATACCTTGAGCAAACGTTGGTTCGTTTTGGCATTGGGGACAAGATGCGGACGCACATTTTTAATTGCTACTGATCCCCCACCGCCACGGTACGGGTCAACGGACACACCTCTACTCCCCTTCCCATTCACAGAGGCACGCAGCAGGGATGCCCCTTGTCACCCCTGCTCTTCGCGCTATACATGGAGCCTTTGGCTCAGAGGATCAGAGACAGCCCCCGGATTCAGGGCATCCGCTTTGGGGGAGACACACACACCATCGGTCTCTACGCCGATGATGTGCTCATTACCCTGGGAAATCCTGAGCAGACACTGGGGCCTGTTATGGAGGAACTAACTCTATATGCTGGCGCCTCGGGGTTTAAGGTCAATCTGACCAAATCCATAGCAATGAACCTCTCCCTGTCACACACGGAACTGGGGGCACTGCAGGCTCGCTATCCCCTGCAATGGTCCGCAGACACCGTCCCCTACCTGGGTATACTGCTGGCCCCAACCTTGCAGGCTATGCGCGCCTCTAACTACTCTCTCCTCCTCTCTCACATTCGCACCGAGTTGCAGAGGTGGAAGTATCATCAGATCTCCTGGCTAGGACGTGTGGCCGCTGTCAAGATGACCATACTTCCCAAAATCCTCTATTTATTTCAGACGCTTCCCCTCCCACCCCCGACCGGTTGGCTCCAGAGGGTGCAATCAGAGCTCTCCCACTTCATCTGGCAGGGGCGTAAACCGAGGCTCAGGCGGCTAGTTGGATCTCTCCCACCCCACGAAGGGGGATTGGGCATCCCAGATCTCACACTTTATTTCTACGCTACACAACTCCGCTATATGGTGGAGTGGATCCGGCCGGAATCCGAAAAACATTGGCTCTTCCAAGACAGGGCTGTAGCCGGTACGTCACTCATGAAAATACCCTTCCTACCGAAAGCGCACCGTCCTCCCAATCTATATGCTTTGGAAGTGACTCGCTCTATTCTCACAGTCTGGGATTGGACCAGCATCCGCCACGACTTCACGACGTTCCTGTCTTCGCTCACACCATTGATGGACAACCCCGACTTTGGCCCGGGGATGGGCCTTCAGCCCTACCGGTTGTGGCGAGACGCTGGCTGTCGAGCGCTGGATCTTCTGTTCGCCAAAGGGGACATCATTCCCTTCTCACAGCTCCGGGCGGACTATGGCCTCCCGGAATCCGAGCGTATGCACTACCTCCAAGCCCGCCACTGGGCTATGCACCCCGATAACCGTTCCAAGGCCACTAGACCCCTTTCCACATTCGAACGGTGGCTCATCACGCGGTCCTCCGACAAGAAATTAATCTCCGACCTTTATAAGATGCTTCTCTCTAAATATACCCACACCTACCATGCGGGCCGTGTGCGATGGGAGGGAGACTTAGGCCGTTCCCTTAGCTCAGAAGAATGGGAGGGAGCCTGCTACAGAGCGCGCCACACAGCGACACACATGGGCCTCACTGAGATCCTCACCAAATTGGTTTATCACTGGTATTATACTCCGGTGCGACTCTCCCAAGCTGACCCATTGCAGAGTCCTGATTGCTGGCGGGGATGTGGGAAGAAAGGCACACTGGTCCATTTATTATGGGAGTGCAATCACCTTCAAGCCTACTGGAAGCACGTCATTGACGAAGTGGACACACACCTCGACACTGAACTCCCTAGGTTCCCCGCCTACACTCTCTTGGGGGTGCCTAACCCGCTCACTTATCCACTGAAATCTAGGCGAGGGAAGCAGATAGCACTAGCACTGGGTACCGCAGTCCAGAACATTTTGATCCACTGGAGAACGCCTCGCATCCCTGCACACTCTGGATGGTACCACCGATTATGGCACGTATTGGGTATGGAGAAAATCTCTCTCACACTAGCAGGGAAGGGTGCCTCCTTTGATGACTTGTGGCAGCCGTTCCTATCTCTTCTCGCGCCGGAATTCCGGGAACTCCACTGCCCGAGATACCTCCGTCTGCTGCGCCTTACTTCTCCAGATAGCTCTGATTAGGTTAGCTCGCTAGGTAGACCTCAGACTCATCGGACACTACGACGCTCCGTTGATATGGACCGGGAAGGGTGGGGGGTGGTTCTTCTTAGGTTTCCCCTTTCTGTCTTTTCTATCTTCTAGGGAGGTGGGTGGGACAATATTTGTATCTTCTTTTGTTTATGATGTATTAAGTTAAAATGCACGGATCAGTATTGCAGTTGGGCCGCGGGCCTAACTTCTGTGTACTTGCCTCTTTTTTCTGCAACGTGCAATAAAAGAATTAAACCATAAAAACCAGGTGATCAAAAATCAAAAAAATCTGGGTGGACTAAATGGGAAGAACCCATTTCGCTACAGACTGGCAACCATAGCCTGTTGATGAGCTAGTATGTCCAAACAGTAATGCTTTGTGTCCATGTGTGTGATGTTAATCACGTAGCTGCCTAGCAGATATCACCTAATTGGATGTAACTTAAGAAAGCCATGCTGACTCCCTTTTTTCGTGTGAAGTATGACCTACAGGCACAGAGTACACGTTAAGCTTTGGCAAAGCAAGTTTGTACGCATTTGGCAATCCCCTTTACATTGCCTGCCTTAGAAATAGGGTGGCCCCTGAAAGTTTTAGCAAAAGCCACAAAAAGCGGATTAGTCATGAGGTAGTACATAAGCACATGCTTAAAGACTAATGTGTGTAATACTCTTTCTACTAAGGAAATGGATTGTGGTAAAAATATGGGGAGCTCAATAGTCAGGTTAATGTGGAAAGTTCAGACTACCTTAGGCAGGAACTTTTAATTTTTTTCCAATAACTACTCTGCTCTTGTGTACTTGATGAAAGGCTCTTGAATAGTAGGAGCTTGAAACTCACTGATTTGCCCAAGTGAAGTTATAGCTACCAGAAAAGTCACCTTCCAGGAAAGGAACTGTAAGTTACCGGAGTGGAGGAGTTCAAAAGAAGGCCCCATGGGCCTTGTGAGAACCACAATAAGGTTCCAAATAAGTGCTGAAGTATTCTTGGAGGGAATCATTCTTGAGCCCCTCACTGGATGACTTGACAAAAGGAATCCTTAAGAGGGTCGAGTGTTTCCTGTTATGCATGTATGCAGCTATAGCGGCTAAATGGCGGTGTACAGAGGTGTAAGCTAGACCAGCTTCCTGAAGGTGTAAAGGTAGCAAATGACATCCTGAACTTTGATCATGAAGGGATCTAACTACTTACAGATGCGGTGGTGGGAAGGATTATGTTACTTACCCAGTAAGCATCTGTTCTTGGAATGTAGAGCTGTAGATTCACATGCTTTGCATACTCGTGCCATCTAGTGTTGGGTCCTGATGTTTGCAAGTTGTTTTTTTCGAAGAAGTCTTTCCAGTCACGAGGTAGGTGACTCCTTTCGGTGATAGTGCGCATGGGCATCAACTCCATTGTTAGATTGTTTTCCCGCAGAGGGCGAGAATGGAGTTAGTAAGTGTAGAATAAAGATGTCCATATGTATGTATGCAAGTAAGAAACTGCAACAGGCTTAGGTACCTGGGGAGGCGGGTGGGCGCATGTGAATCTTCAGCACTACATGCCAAGAACAGATGCTTACAAGGTAAGTAACATAATCCGTTCCAGACATGCGTGGCTGTAGATACACCTGCTTTGCATAGACTGTAAAGCAGTGCCCTCTTAAAGCGGTGGCTAACCCGTGGGTGTTGTAGTGGTTTGAAAAAGTGTGTGTAGCACTGCCTGACATACATTAGCTTCTTGGCGTGCTAGAACATCCACACAATAATGCTTATTGAACATGTGTAGTGTAGACCATGTAGCTGCCTTACATATATCAGTTAGTGGGATATTGCCCAGGAAAGCCATGGAAGCCCATATTTTTCGAGTAGTGTGTGCTATAGGGGGAGTTGATAAAGGCCTTTTAGCTTTGGCGTAACATGTTTGATTGCATTTAACTATCCATCTGGAAATGCTTGATTTGGATATGGGCTTTCCTTTGTTAGGGGTGGAAAAGCAACAAAGTTGTTTAGTTTTACTAAAAACTTTAGTTTTGTCAATATAGTACATTAGAGCTCTTTTAACATCTAATGTATGAAGAGCCCTTTCCACAACAGTCTGGTTGAGGAAAGAATACAGGTAACCCAATGGATTGGTTAAGGTGGAAAGGGGAGCCCACCTTTGAAAGGAACTATGGGTTGGTGCAAAGAACCATCCTATCCCTTTGTAGCTGGAAGAGAGGTTATTCTAGGGTTAGCGCCTGGATCTCCCCAACGCGTCTAAGTGAAGTGATAGCAATTAAAAAAGCGACCTTCCAAGATAAAAATTGGAGGGGGCAATTATGTAGTGGGTCAAATGGTGGACCCATAAGTCTTGTGAGAACAATGTTAAGATTCCACGTAGGTGCGGGCGGAACTCGAGGTGGAATCACTCTTTACATGCCTTCCATCAAAGCTTTGATGACTGGTATTTTAAACAAAGTTAAGTGTTGCCAATTTTGTAGATAGGTGGCCGCTGGAGAGTTGTAGATGTAGAAAGTAACAAACACTTTTGAATGGTAGCATTAAATGGATTGATACTATTCTTATGACAGTAACAGACAAATCTTTTCCATTTAGACGCCGAGCAAGCTCTAGTAATAGGCTTATGAGCTTCTTTGAGAATGGTCATACATTGAGGTTCATATAACCAAATTCTATGACCTCAGGAGCCAAATCGCTAGATTGAGTTCTTTGGGATCTGGTTGCCTGATTTCTCCATTGTTCTGAGAGAGAAGGTCTGGGTTGAGGGGAAGCTTTTCGTATGGAACTGTATGGAAATGTGAAAGTAGGCATCCTTTAAGCCTAGGGCTGACAGAAAGTCACCAAAGTGGGTACATGTCTTTGAGAGTAACCATATGGAAATGCTCTGACAGGGTGTAATGATTTAAGGGCCGTAAATCTAACATTGGCCTCAAAGATTTGTCCTTTTTGGGGAGTAGGAAGTTCAGGGAGTATAACCCTGACGTTGAAGAGGGACTGGTTCTATGGCTCCTTTGAGCATAAGAGCTTAAACTTCCCGTTTGAGTAATGTTTGGTGTTCCAGAGAGAGACTGAGTGCTAGGTGGAATGTTTGGAGGTGTGGTGATGAGCTCTAAACAATAACGATGTTGGATATTATCCATCACCCACTGATCCGATGTTATTGATCTCCAAGTGGGAAGAAACTGTTGTAATCGTCCTCCCACAGGTGTGGAATGACGGGGGGTGGGGGGGGCGGGAGTGTCACTGCTTTGTGGTGGGTGCAGCACCTTTGCCTCTACCCTTTGAATTATTGCTCCTGTAATAGCCTCGGGGAGACAAGTGTTGACTTTGATGGTATGAGGAAGAAGCATCGCGTTGTTTTGTAGCCCACCCTGTAAGAGGAGCGGCAAAAGGAGCCACGGGGACTTTGCAACCTCTGTTTTTTTCATCTTCTCAAGAGCCTAGTCAACCTGTGACCCAAAAAGGGGTTCCTTATCAAAGGGGACATTTAAAATGCTTTGTTGGACCTCAGGCTTAAAGCCAGATATGCACAGCCAAGCATGACGACGCAACAAAACATTACTATTAATGCACCTGGCAGCAGTGTCTGCGGAGTCAAGGGCACACCTAAGGGAGGTATTAGAGATAAGCTTACCCTCCGCTGCAAGCACCTGTCCTCTCTTTCTGTGCTCCTCTGGGAGATGCTGGAGGAGCTCCTCTATTTCGTCCCAATGGGAACAATCATATCTAGCCAATAACCCCATTGTGTTAGCAATGTGCCAGTGATTGGCAGACTGCGCTGCCACTCTTTTTGCTGAGGCATTAATAATCTTGCTCTCCTTATCAGGAGGTGGAGCATTAGTGGCAGCTTGGGAATTAGCCCTTTTATGGGCATTGGAGACCAAAAGAGAGTCAGGTGGAAATTGCCCTTCAATATAAATAGGGTCAGAGGATGAGACTTCGCACTTTTTATCGAACCTTGGAGTGATAATACAGGCTCGCACAGGATCTTTAAATATATCAGTATGTCGCAGCATATCCTTGCATAGGGAAATAGTGTTGCCCTATGTGTCGTGAAAAGAGTTTCGAAAAGGATATCCTCCTCTATAGGCTCCTTATGGAATGGTACCTCATGGTATGTTGTAGCAATGCCAATAAGCTCGTGGTATGAGGTGGTGTCATCAGGAGGAGCTGGCCTAGCAGGGTAAAGGTCGGGATAAGTGTTGCATCAAAAGTATCATCCCTGTCCCATGCCTACCTGGGAATGAATGTGGGCAACCCCGAGAAATGATATCTTCTGGATCACCTGTAGAATGAGGGGAAGAGGGTGAATGTGGAGGAGGTAGAGGAATAAAGGATGGTGGTCGTAGAGGTGGAGGAGAAGATGGTATAGAAGGGTGAAAGGGACTGGTGGCCTTGTCCTTTTTGGGATGCACTGGGAGATCAATAGCCTCTTCAAAAAAGAGTTGCGCTTGGATGGAACCACAGTCTTGGCCACAATACGCCCAGTGTAAGGCTGTATTTGTACTTGCCTCTGGCGGCCATCAAGTTTCTCTTCATCTTGTGGAGAATCAGTTCCACTGGAGTGCCAGAGTCAGTTCTCTGTGCCGATTTGGAAATCTTCGGAGTTGAGCTGTATTGGAGTTTCGGCACGGAAGTGGTCAGTACCAAAGGTGGAGCCTGTCGGCTCGGTACTGAAGCACAAGTTACTAACTTGTGTAACGATATATCTGTAAGAGACAGTAGTTAGTGACAGATTCCTTACCTTAGAATATCCCCAGGCGTCAGGCTGGATCCGGAAAGTTTTTGCGTAGCAGTACCCTTGCGCGTCGGTAGGCGGCGTCGTGCGGCTCCGCGTCCGTGTCGTGATCGCCGGGATGACGTCGCGGGCAGTACTTAGACGCCGCCCCTGCGCGCTGACGTCAGTTCTGTACACGACTTTCCGCGCCAGGAACGCAGAGCCATGCAAGAGGCTGACATAGGTGTCTGAAAAATACTAGGGCCCTGAAAGGGATGTCCTTAACCCTAGAAATCAGTTCGCAGAACGGGGAGGATGGGTGGGGCGGTAAGGAATCTGTCACTAACTACTGTCTCTTACAGATATATCGTTACATAAGTTAGTAACTTGTGCATCTGAAAGAGACACGTTAGTGACAGATTAATTACCTTAGAATAGATACCCCAGCAATACCAACCCCGGTGGTGGGTCTGCGAACAAAGATCAGACAAGGAAGTCACGGAGGACAGAACGGCCAAAGAAGCCGTCCCTCCGGACCTGACTGTCAAGGCAGTAATGCTTGGTGCACAAATTACTAACTTGTGTAACGATATATCTGTAAGAGACAGTAGTTAGTGACAGATTCCTTACCTTAGAATATCCCCAGGCGTCAGGCTGGATCCGGAAAGTTTTTGCGTAGCAGTACCCTTGCGTGTCGGTAGGCGGCGTCGTGTGGCTCCGCGTCCGTCGTCGGCGTCGTGATCGCCGGGATGACGTCGCGGGCAGTACTTAGGCGCCGCCCCTGCGCGCTGACGTCAGTTCTGTACACGACTTTCCGCGCCAGGAACGCAGAGCCATGCAAGAAGCGGACATAGGTGTCTGAAAAATACTAGGGCCCTGAAAGGGATGTCCTTAACCCTAGAAATCAGTTCGCAGAACGGGGAGGATGGGTGGGCGGTAAGGAATCTGTCACTAACTACTGTCTCTTACAGATATATCGTTACACAAGTTAGTAACTTGTGCATCTGAAAGAGACACGTTAGTGACAGATTCCTTACCTTAGAATAGATACCCCAGCAATACCAACCCCGGTGGTGGGTCTGCGAACAAAGATCAGACAAGGAAGTCCTGGAGGACAGAACGGCCAAAGAAGCCGTCCCTCCGGACCCGACTGTCAAGGCAGTAATGCTTTGTAAACGTGTGCAGCGAGGCCCACGTAGCTGCCTGACAGATAACCGGCAGCGGAACACCGCGGCCCAAGGCCGTGGTAGCAGCCGTTGCCCTGGTGGAATGGGCACGCAGCCCAACAGGAGGCTCCTTCTTAGCCAAAGAATAGCAGGTCTTGATGCACAAGGTAACCCAGCGGGAGATGGTCCTCTTGTGCACCGCCCGACCTTTTTGGCGCCCACGTAGCCAACAAAGAGCTGGTCATCCACCCGGAAGTGTTTTGTGCGGTCAATATAGAAGGAGAGCGCACGTTTTGGGTCCAGACGGTGGAGCCTCTCTTCCTCTCTGGAAGGATGCGGAGGCGGAAAGAAGGTGGGCAAAGTGATGGTCTGCCCAATGTGGAAAGCAGTAACCACCTTTGGCAAGAAGGACGGACGCGTCCGAAGAACAACCTTGTCTGGATGAACAGACAGAAAGGGAGGTTTGCAAGATAGAGCCTGGAGCTCACTCACCCGCCGAGCGGAGGTGATGGCCACCAGAAAGGCTGTCTTCAGAGTCAGAAGACGAAGAGGACAGTTATGTAGAGGTTCAAAGGGAGCGCACATTAAAAAGGTAAGAACCAAGTTCAAGTCCCACTGAGGCATCACAAACGGAACAGGAGGGAAGAGGTGAGTAATGCCTTTTAAGAACCTGTTAACAGGGGACTTGAAAAGGGAGGGCTGATCAGGGAGCCTGAGGAAGGCAGAGATAGCACAAAGATAACCCTTGATGGTACCCAGGGCAGAACCCTGTTGGGCCAGAGAGAGAAGGAACAGAAGGACCTCAGAAAGAGGGGCAGAAAGGGGATTCACAGCCTTTGCTGTGCACCATGCCACAAATTTTTCCACCTGCAGGCGTATACCACCTTAGTGGAGGGACGCCTGGCTGCCAGAATCACATCACAAACTTCGGGAGGCAAGTCGAAAGGAATCAACTGCCGCCGCTCAATCTCCACGCAAGCAGGTGTAGACTGGACAGGTTCGGGTGGAGGACCGTCCCCTGCTGCTGCGACAGAAGATCCTCCCGAAGAGGCAGACGGATCGGGGATCTACGCTCATATTGAGTAGCTCGGGATACCAAACTCTTCGAGCCCAGTCCGGAGCCACAAGAATGACTTGGGCCCGGTCGTGCCGAATCTTCTTCAACCCTCTGGGTAGAAGTGGTATAGGCGGAAAGGCGTACAACAGACCGCAACTCCACTCGCGACGAAAAGCGTCGCCGAGCGAGTGCCGCCTTGGAAATTCCAACGCGCAGAACTGATGACATTGCGCGTTCTCTTCGGTGGCGAATAGATCTAACCAAGGCTCTCCCCACTGTAGAAAGAGTCCTTGCGCCACTTCCGAGTGAAGACGCCATTCGTGATCCATCATGCACCTGCGGCTGAGGTTCGTCCGCCCTGGCGTTTAGGGAACCTGCCAGGTGTTGAACCATCAGGAACATGCCCTGATGTTCCAGCCATGTCCAGAGGCGCAGAGCCTCCTGACAAAGGGTCCAAGACCCCACCCCGCCCTGTTTGTTGCAGTACCACATGGCGGTGGTGTTGTCTGTGAACACCTGCACTACCTTCCCTTTGACAGAGGGAAGGAATGCCTTGAGTGCAAGTCGGATCGCCCGGAGCTCCAGAAGGTTGATATGGAGCCGGGACTCCGCCGGAGACCAGAGGCCTCTGATCTCCGCCTCTCCCATGTGACCGCCCCATCCCAGAAGGGACGCGTCCGTCACAACTGTATGCTCTGGCTGGGGAAGGGAGAGGGATCTGCCCATGACCCATTGCCGGTTCGAGAGCCACCACTGCAACTGTTTTGCAGTCCCCTCCGAGATCTGGACGTGATCGGACAGGTTGCCCTGGTGCTGCGCCCACTGGAACTTCAGGTCCCACTGCAGAGCCCGCATATGCCATCTGGCATGATTGACCAGCATGATGCAGGAGGCCATGAGGCCCAGCAGCCTCAGGGTCATCCGTACCGAAACCCAGGATAAAGGCTGAAAGATCGGAATCATAGCCTGAATATCCCGGACTCGCCGTTCGGGAGGATAGGCCCGAAACTGCGTCGTGTCCAGAACTGCTCCAATGAAAAGGAGCTGTGGAGAAGGAATCAGATGCGACTTCGGCACATTGATGGAGAACCCCAGCGAGTGCAGGAGTTCGGCCGTAGTCTGGAGGTGGGAGACGACTGCCTGGGACGAGCCCGCCTTCAGCAGCCAGTCGTCGAGGTAGGGGAAGACTGAAACCCCTGCCCGGCGCAGATGAGCTGCGACCACCGCCATCACTTTCGAGAACACCCGAGGGGCACTGGTAAGGCCAAGGGGAGCACAGTGAACTGAAAATGCTCGGGGCCTACCGTGAACCGAAGGTAACGCCGGTGGGCCGGCAGGACGGGGATGTGGAAATATGCGTCCTGCAAGTCCAACGCTACCAACCAGTCTCCAGGATCGAGGGCAGTCAAGACCTGAGCTAGGGTGAGCATCTTGAACTTCTCCTTCCGGAGGAAGCGATTGACGTTCCGGAGGTCCAAGATAGGACGCATGTCCTCCTTGTCCTTTTTGGGCACCAGGAAGTAGTGGGAGTAGCAACCACGCCCTACTTCTGGGGTCGGAACATGCTCGATGGCCCTCTTGGCCAAGAGGGCCGTGACTTCCTTCTGCAGAAGTACCAAGTGATCCCCTGACATGCGGTGAAATTGAGGTGGCATGGCTGGGGGGGTGGTCTCGAAGGGGAGGGAGTAGCCCCTTCGGACAATGTCCAAGACCCACCCGTCCGAGGTGATGGTACGCCAGTGGGGAAGGTGATGGCGGACCCTGCCCCCTACTGGCGTGCTGTGCACCTGAAAGGAGGGACTAGGAGGGCTTGGAGGCCGCGGACGGGTTGGAGGTGGTGGCCTGACCCGCACGCTGGTTGCCCGATCGGCCACGGCGGAATCCACGTCCTCGGCCACGCGAAGACGCCTGCTGCGCGGGCCGGTGGCTGGGCTGCTGACGTGAAGGGGCGCCCTTACTGTGGCCACGATAGGGGCGAAAAGCAGAAGTCAGCGGAGGGCGTGTAGCAGAAAGGCCCAGGGACTTGGCAGTAGCCCGTGAGTCCTTAAAGCGCTCCAACGCATGGTCTGCTTTGGACCCAAAAAGACCGACTCCATCAAAGGGCATGTCCATGAGAGTATTCTGGACATCCCCTGAAAAACCAGTGGTTCTCAGCCAGGCGTGGCGTCGCAGCGCCACCGTCGTTGCAATAGACCTGCCCAGCGAGTCGGCGGTATCAAGGCCACATCGTATCGTGTATTTGGCCGCATCCCTTCCTTCCGCAATGGCGCGGGAAAGCAGTGTCTGGACCTCCTCAGAACACTGGGGCAAAAAAGTCGCCACCGAATCCCACAAGGAGTGGGTATATCGGCCCAAAAGACAAGCGGTGTTGATGGACCGCAAGCCAGCACTGGAGGAAGAAAAACCCTTCTTCCCAAATTGATCCAGGCGTTTGGATTCCCTATCCGGAGGGCGGTAGGGAAGGCGGTTTGGGAAGCGGAGGCTTGGACAACCAAGCTCTCAGGAGTGGGGTGGACAGAGAGAAACAGGGGGTCGCCCGGAGCTGGGCGATGGCGTCGGGACACGTTCCTATCCACAGGAGCCCCTGTGTTGGGCTTGGACCAGGCGCCCAAAGAACGTCAGTGAGGGCGTCGTTAAACGGCAGCACAGTCTCCGTAGAGGAGGCTGCCGGCTGAAGCACCTCTGTCAAGATATTAGTCTTGACCGCCACAGTAGGGAGTTGGAGACGTAAGGCCCCAGCCACCCTACGCAACACCGTTGCAAAATTGGCTCCCTCCTCCGTAGCCACGGGAGGAGACAGCATGCCAGTGTCAGGGGAAGTATCTAGACCACTGGCATCCCCTAGACCCCTCTGTCCAGTCCTCATCGTACTGACACTGTTGTGTCAGAGGGTCATCAGACCCCTCCCAGTCCTCCTGGTCCTCCTCTGGTTCAAAATAAGGAGGAGGAGGGACATTTGGGACCCAAGGTCCCATCGGCGCCGGAACCGGCGTTGAGCGACGTCGGTCCGGGTCCATGTCCGGAGCCGGAAGGAACTGGGGGACGACGCCGCCCGGAGCCCCAGGCGGCGTCGAGAACGGCACCGGAGACATCGGCGCCGGCGGAGGTGTCGTTAGGTCGACCGGCGTCGATGGGGGTTGTGGAGCCGGGATCGGGGCCGGAGCTGGAGCCGGGATCGAGGCTGGAGGCACGGGCGACGCCGGGGCCGGAGCCGTTGGCGACGCCGGAGCAACCCCATCAGGGCCCGAAGGCGCACCGGAGGGACCTTGAGGCCCGAAGAGGCGGGCCATGGCCGACAGGAATTCCTGTACTTGGGCCGGATCCGCCCCCGAACCCGGGAAGGACGGGTATTGCGGGGGCGACTCCACAGGCATGTCCGGGGCCGCGGGGGCGGGGACGGTGCCGGGAGGGGCCTCAGCCGAGTCGCGAGACCGGCGAGGCGAAGTCCTAGAGCGACGATGCTTCTTGGACTTTTTGTGTTTGGACTTACCGGACGAAGAAGACTTCGATGCCGACGACCGGTGTGGACTCCGCGATCGACCCCTGGACCTCTCACGCGACCGGGGCTTGCGCGGAGCCGAATGCCGGGCCTCGAGGAGCTTTCGAGACCGCTCTCGCAAAGCTTTCGGGTTGAGGGCCCGGCAGTCGGAACAAGACTCGTGTCGTGGCCTCGGCCGAGGCAGAAGAGACACTCCCGATGCGGGTCTGTGATGGACATCATCCGAGCACAGGCGCCGCAACGTTTAAACCCGGGCATCCCTACGACACCTTGAAGTCGATTCGAAGAAAAACAGTGAAAAAATTCACCAAAAAAGTTAGTCAAAAAATGACTAGGGCACTGCTCTTCCCGGATCTGCGCTTGCTGGCGCGGAAAAAGAAGAACTGACGTCAGCGCGCAGGGGCGGCGTCTAAGTACTGCCCGCGACGTCATCCCGGCGATCACGACGCCGACGACGGACGCGGAGCCGCACGACGCCGCCTACCGACGCGCAAGGGTACTGCTACGCAAAAACTTTCCGTATCCAGCCTGACGCCTGGGGATATTCTAAGGTAAGGAATCTGTCACTAATGTGTCTCTTTCACATAAACGTGTGCAGCGAGGCCCACGTAGCTGCCTGACAGATATCCTGCAGCGGAACACCGCGGCCTAAAGCCGTGGTAGCAGCCGTTGCCCTGGTGGAATGGGCACGCAGCCCAGCAGGAGGCTCCTTCTTAGCCAAAGAATAGCAGGCTTTGATACACAAGGTTACCCAGCGGGAGATGGTTCTCTTGTGCACCGCCCGACCTTTTTTGGCGCCCACGTAGCCAACAAAGAGCTGGTCATCCACCCGGAAGTGTTGTGTGCGGTTGATATAAAAGGAAAGCGCACGTGTTGGGTCCAGACGGTGGAGCCTCTCTTCCTCTCTGGAAGGATGCGGAGGCGGAAAGAAGGTGGGCAAAGTGATGGTCTGCCCAATGTGGAAGGCAGTAACCACCTTTGGCAAGAAGGACGGACGCGTCCTAAGAACAACCTTGTCTGGATGGACAGACAGAAAGGGAGTTTTGCATGATAGAGCCTGGAGCTCACTCACCCGCCGAGCGGAGGTGATGGCCACCAGAAAGGCTGTCTTCAGGGTCAGAAGACGAAGAGGACAGTTATGTAGAGGCTCAAAGGGAGCACAGATAAGAAAGGTAAGAACCAAGTTCAAGTCCCACTGAGGCATCACAAACGGAACAGGAGGGAAGAGGTGTGTAATGCCTTTTAGGAACCTGTTAACAACAGGGGACTTGAAAAGGGAGGGCTGATCAGGAAGCCTGAGGAAGGCCGAGATGGCACAAAGATAGCCCTTGATGGTACCCAAGGCAGAACCCTGTTGGGCCAGGGAAAGAAGGAACAGAAGAACCTCAGAAAGAGGGGCAGAGAGAGGTTCACAGCCTTTGCTGTGCACCATGCCACAAACTTGTTCCACCTGCAGGCGTATACCACCTTAGTGGAGGGACGCCTGGCTGCCAGAATCACATCACAAACTTCGGGAGGCAAGTCGAAAGGAATCAACTGCCGCCGCTCAATCTCCACGCAAGCAGGTGGAGGCTGGACAGGTTCGGGTGGAGGACCGTCCCCTGCTGCTGCGACAGAAGATCCTCCCGAAGAGGCAGACGGATCGGGGGATCGACGCTCATACTGAGTAGCTCGGGATACCAAACTCTTCGAGCCCAGTCCGGAGCCACAAGGATGACTTGGGCCCGGTCGCGCCGAATCTTCTTCAACCCTCTGGGTAGAAGTGGTATAGGCGGAAAGGCGTACAACAGACCGCAACTCCACTCGCGACGAAAAGCGTCGCCGAGCGAGTGCCGCCTTGGAAATTCCAAAGGGCAGAACTGATGACATTGCGCGTTCTCTTCGGTGGCGAATAGATCTAACCAAGGCTCTCCCCACTGTAGAAAGAGTCCTTGCGCCACTTCCGAGTGAAGACGCCATTCGTGATCCATCATGCACCTGCGGCTGAGTTCGTCCGCCCGGGCGTTCAGGGAACCTGCCAGGTGTTGAACCATCAGGAACATGCTCTGATGTTCCAGCCATGTCCAGAGGCGCAGAGCCTCCTGACAGAGGGTCCACGACCCCACCCCGCCTTGTTTGTTGCAGTACCACATGGCGGTGGTGTTGTCTGTGAACACCTGCACTACCTTCCCTTTGACAGAGGGAAGGAATGCCTTGAGTGCAAGTCGGATCGCCCGGAGCTCCAGAAGGTTGATATGGAGCCGGGACTCCGCCGGAGACCAGAGGCCTCTGATCTCCGCCTCTTCCATGTGACCGCCCCATCCCAGAAGGGACGCGTCCGTCACAACTGTGTGCTCTGGCTGGGGAAGGGAGAGGGATCTGCCCATGACCCATTGCCGGTTCGAGAGCCACCACTGCAACTGTTTTGCAGTCCCCTCCGAGATCTGGACGTGATCGGACAGGTTGCCCTGGTGCTGCGCCCACTGGAACTTCAGGTCCCACTGCAGAGCCCGCATATGGCATCTGGCATGATCGACCAGCAGGATGCAGGAGGCCATGAGGCCCAGCAGCCTCAAGGTCATCCGTACCGAAACCCAGGATAAAGGCTGAAAGATCGAAATCATAGCCTGAATATCCCGGACTCGCCGTTTGGGAGGATAGGCCCGAAACTGCGTCGTGTCCAGAACTGCTCCGATGAAAAGGAGCTGTGTAGAAGGAATCAGATGCGACTTCGGCACATTGATGGAGAACCCCAGCGAGTGCAGGAGTTCGGCCGTAGTCTGGAGGTGGGAGACGACTGCCTGGGACGAGCCCGCCTTCAGCAGCCAGTCGTCGAGGTAGGGGAAGATTGGAACCCCTGCCCGGCGCAGATGAGCTGCGACCACCACCATCACTTTCGTGAACACCCGAGGGGCACTTGTAAGGCTAAAGGGGAGCACGGTGAACTGAAAGTGCTCGAGGCCTACCGTGAACAGCAGGCAACGCCGGTGGGCCGGCAGGACGGGGATGTGAAAATAAGCGTTCTGCAAGTCCAACGCTACCAACCAGTCTCCAGGGTCGAGGGCAGTCAAGACCTGAGCTAGGGTGAGCATCTTGAACTTCTCCTTCCGGAGGAAGCGATTGACGTTCCGGAGGTCCAAGATAGGACGCATGTCCTCCTTGTCCTTTTTGGGCACCAGAAAGTAGTGGGAGTAGCAACCACGTCCTACTTCTGGGGTCGGAACATGCTAGACGGCCATCTTGGCCAAGAGGGCCGTGACTTCCTTCTGCAGAAGCACCAAGTGATCCCCTGACATGCGGTGGAATTGAGGTGGCATGGCTGGGGGGGTGGTCTTGAAGGGGAGGGAGTAGCCCCTTCGGACAATGTCCAAGACCCACCTGTCCGAGGTGATGGCACGCCAGTGGTGAAGGTGATGGCGGACCCTGCCCCCTACTGGCGTGCTGTGCACCTGAAAGGAGGGACT
Organism: Calotriton arnoldi; assembly: GCA_963921515.1. Lineage (NCBI taxonomy): Eukaryota > Metazoa > Chordata > Amphibia > Caudata > Salamandridae > Calotriton > Calotriton arnoldi. The sequence goes on along the minus strand of CAWUFW010003213.1, from coordinate 1,558,031 downwards.
AGGAGGGCTTGGAGGCCGCGGACGGGGCGGGGTTGGTGGCCTGACCCGCACGCTGATTGCCCGATCCGCCACGGCGGAAGCCACGTCCTCGGCCACACGAAGACGCTTGCTGCGCGGGCCGGTGGCTGGGCAGCGGACGTGACTGGGCGCCCCTTCCGTGGCCACGAAAGGGGCGAAAAGCAGAGGTCAGCGGAGGGCGCACAACAGAAAGGCCCAGGGACTTGGCAGTAGCCCGTGAGTCCTTAAAACGCTCCAGCGCATGGTCTGCTTTGGAACCAAAAAGACCGACTCCATCAAAGGGCATGTCCATGAGTGTGTTTTGGACATCACCCGAGAAACCAGTTGTCCTCAGCCAGGCGTGGCGACGCAGCGCCACCGTTGTTGCAAGCGATCTGCCCAGCGAGTCGGCGGTATCAAGGCCACAACGTATGGTGAACTTTGCCGCATCCCTACCTTCCGCAATGGTGCGGGTAATCAGTGTCTGGACCTCCTCAGAACACTGGGGCAAAACGGCCGCCACCGAATCCCACAGAGAGTGGGGATATCGGCACAAAAGGCAAGCGGTGTTGACGGACCGCAAGCCAGCACTGGAGGAAGAAAAGGCCTTCTTCCCAAATTGATCCAGGCGTTTGGATTCCCTATCCGGAGGGGCGGTAGGGAAGGCGGTTTGGGAGGCAGAGGCTTGGACAACCAAGCTCTCGGGGTGGGATGTTGGGAGAGAAACAAGGGGTCGCCCGGAGCAGGGCGATGGCGTTGGGCCACGTTCGTATCCACAGGAGCCCCTGTGTTGGGCTTGGACCAGGTGCCCAAAAGAACGTCAGACAGTGCATCATTAAACGGCAGCAATGGCTCCGGGGAGGTAGCTGCCGGCTGAAGCACTTCCGTCAGGAGATTAGTCCTGACAGCCACAGTAGGCAATTGGAGGTGCAAGGCTCCAGCTGCTCTACGCAACACTGTTGCGAAATTTGCCCCCCCTCCTCCGTAGCCACGGGAGGAGACAGCATGCCAGTGTCAGGGGAAGTGTCTAGACCACTGGCATCCCCAAGTTCCTCTGCCCAGTCCTGATCATACTCACACTGCTGTGTGAGAGGGTCTTCCGACCCCTCCCAGCTCTCCTGGTCCTCCTCTGGCTCAAAATATGGAGGAGGAGGGACATCTGGGACCCAAGGTCTAATCGGCGCCGGCGTCGAGCGACGTCGGTCCGGCTCCATGTCCGGAACCGGAGAGAACCGGGGAACGATGACGCCCGGAGCCCCGGGCGGCGTCAGGAACGGCACCGGGGACATCGGCGCCGGCGTGGTTAGGTCAACCGGCGTCGATCGGGGTTGCGGTACCACCGGAGCCGGGATCGAGGCCGGAGCCGAGGCCGGGATCAAGGCTGGCGGGACGGGCGACGCCGGAGCAACCCCATCAGGGCCCGCGGGGCCCAAAGGCACACCGGAGGGACCTTGAGGCCCGAAGAGGCGGGCCATGGCCGACAGGAATTCCTGTATTTCGGCCGGAGTCGCCCCCGAACCCGGAAAGGACGGGTAATGCGGGGGCGGCTCCACAGGCACGTCCGGGGCCACGGGGACGGGGCCGACAGGGGCCTCAGCCGAGTCGCGAGACCGGCGAGGCGAAGTCTTAGAGCGATGATGCTTCTTAGACTTTTTGTGCTTCGACTTACCCGAGGAGTGCGAAGACTTGGACTCCGACGACCGGCGGGGGCTCCGTGACCGGCCCCTCGACCTCTCACGGGACCGGGGCTTGGTGCGGCGCGGAGCCGACTGCCGGACCTCGAGGAGCTTTCGAGACCGCTCTCGCAAAGCCTTCGAGTGTAAGGCCCGGCAGTCAGGGCACGACTTCGTGTCGTGGTCTCGGCCGAGACAGTAGAGACACTAAGTGCGGGTCTGTGATCGACATCATTCGACCACAGACGTCGCATGGCTTGAAGCCGGCCATCCCTACCGACACCTAGGAGTCGAGAAGACTCGAAAAGAAACAGTGAAAAAATCACCCAAAATTTTGTCAAAAATTGACTAGGGCACTGCTCTTCCCGGATCTGCGCTTACTGGCGCGGAAAAAGAAGAACTGACGTCAGCGCGCAGGGGCGGCGTCTAAGTACTGCCCGCGACGTCATCCCGGCGATCACGACGCCGGACGCGGAGCCGCACGACGCCGCCTACCGACGCGCAAGGGTACTGCTACGCAAAAACTTTCCGGATCCAGCCTGACGCCTGGGGATATTCTAAGGTAAGGAATCTGTCACTAACGTGTCTCTTTCAGATGTGGTCGGCTTCGGGTGGCTTTTCTGTGCTGATCATGACCTGCTGGCAGTGGTGGTCTGTGAGCCTTATGTTCGGTTAGAGCCAAATAGTTTTTCGGTTTTAGGACGTGGGCATCAGTACTCACAGTACGCTGACCCAGTGGAAGGTCCTGCATCTGGAGGTAGATTTCCAATTTATAATCTGAGTCTTCGATCGAAAAGGTCTCTTCCTCTGCCGCAGAGGCCTCGTGGAGTTCCTCCTAGACATCCTGGTTTCCGAAGTTGTCTGGCATATCTTCGCCCTCTCTCCGCTGCATCTCCCTGCACCATGCGCATCGGTATCGCAAGGTTTTCTTCGTATGAAACGATTGACAGGCTTCGCAGTCCTCTCTTCTGTGGTCAGGAGATAAGCACAGGTTGCAGACCTGGTGAAGGTCCGTCGGCAGGTACTTAGTGTGGCACCTCGGGTAGAAACGGAACGGTGTCCGTTCCATCAGCAGGGCATTCTAGCAAAGCAGAAGTGATATGAAGATAGGCCCAAAAGAGAGAAGCCCGGCGGGCTGCTGTTGAAGCGCGTCTATCCGATGAGCAATAGTCTTTTAATTTCAAAACGCAAAGGATGGAACGCGTTGGATAACAATACCAGGGAGGGTAAGAGTAAATTACGAACCGAAAGGAGTCTGAAACTGTCTTGAACCGGAGAACAGTAATACATGTCCGAAGACAGCAGAAAGAAAACAATAGAACAATGGAGTTGATGCACATTATCACCAAGAGGAGGAGTCACTTTACCTCGTGACTCAGAAGACTTCTTTGAAGAAAAACATACTGCACACATCCGGACCCTACACTATATTGCAGGAGTATGCAAAGCATGTATATCTACAGCCACACATGCCTCAAACAATCTTTTCCACTTTGTCTACATCGCCTACACGTGTGGTGGGCCTAGCAGACTCCAATAGGATTGTGATACACTCCTCTGGGAGGTTTAGGTAGACAAACTAAGATCTCAGGTGCCTGATTATTAGGCTGAGCTATTTGGGGTCTGGGTGCCTGTGAGGAAATGGCTTTGTTTCTGGACCCCTGGGTAGAGAGCCTCTGCTCTCCGAGTCCAGAAACAAAGCCCGTCCTGGGCAGAGGTGTCATGCCTCCTCCCCCAGGATGGGCAGGGTCCACGAAAGGGGAAACTTCAAAGGCCTGCCATCTTTGAACGCTGTCCCTGCCTTTTGCTGCCCCCAGCAACTGGCTCCCACCGGTTCTGGCCCCCACTTGGGTGGGAGAATCGGTGGGTAATCCAAGCTAGGAAGAGAGGTGTGCCCACCTTTGCCAACCCCACCCCTCAGGTGGGGGAGGCGAGGTGAAGCACACATCTCAGTCCCCGCCATCTTGAAGATGAGGGGACTCAGCCAATTAGGAAGAGGCTAATGCCCCCTCCCACTGGACGGTGGCATAAAAGGGGGTGTACCCACCCCAAGGAAGGGACCCATTGGCCCCGACCTGCACACCCCTTTAACACCCCTAAATTTAGTATTTAGCGACCCTGAACCATGCCTCCTCAGATTCGAGGAAGAAAGAAGAAGGACTGAAGAGGCGTGCTGATCCAGGAAGAAGGAGAGGACACCAACTGCCTTGGCCCCAGCCCTACAGGCCTGTCCCATCTACGGAGGACCTGTCATGCGACCTTCCCACAGACACGGTCTCCCGTGAGCACCGGATTTGCTCAGCCAAAGACTCACCTCCAGAATCCGGATACCGATGTCTCCGCAATTCTGCACCCGACGCCCACAACCTGAGTTCAAGTGGCTCAACACCCCAAGGAGGTCTCCCCCGCGACCCTGACCTGTTATCTGGTGATCCCAGATTCCCCTCAAAACAACATCTACAGCCTCAACCTGAAGGGTCCTACCGACCTTGACAGGAGCTGGTAAGAAAACTCAACACCAGAAGATACCCCTGCACACGACGCCCGACAGCCTTGGGTGGCCCAACCGACAGTGTCCAAGCATACCCCAAGATCCCAACTTACCTCTCCAGCCAGTAGTCGCCTTCAGGAAGCCTCCTTGCCCGAGTCTGCAGCATCTTTCCGAAACCGAAGATCTCCATTGGAAAGCACAGTGTTCCCGACGTCAGACTTGCACCCTGCACCTGGCCGCCCCATGGGTGCTGGTGGTGGTGGAGCAGCTCCTGTGCCGGTCGTTGCCCCCTGCAGTGCCGACCTTAACCAGAGGAGCTTTGCTCCCACACCCATGTGGCCTGATCGTCAGCAGTCCCTAACCGAAGGCCCCCTTAGCCCAATTGGCTAACATTGTGTCTCTGCACTTGGCCGCCTCAGTGCCGCTGGTGGTGCAACTCGAGTGCCCATCTAGACCTTGGGGAACCTTGGTCCTAAGCCCCAAAACTCTCACTCATAAGTCATGTACTTACCAGTAAAACTGATAACCATTTTTCTCCCATAGGAACCCATGTTATGAGATTTTGGGCCTAAAAATATTCTTGTCTCTCAATGTAGATACAGCTATAGTGAATGTTAAAATGAAGACATGGAAATGTTGCATTATGCCCATACTTGACAGCCTGGCAACCTGAGCTCTATGTCCGTTCTGTGCTTTTTCTTTAGAAAAGGAAAAGTACATTTATAATGTGCACACACTACTTAATACCACACAGTAATTTACAAATCTACATAACGCTGGTGGAAATATCATTGGCAACATTACATTTCATCCCTAAAGGGTCATGACCCCAAAAATCACAGTACCCCCCTCCCACCCATGTACAATACAGCACATAACCATACGGGGGGAGGTGGGGGGTGAACGACACATCAAGTCAATGTTACCGCTTAAAGACCAAATCACACGCCATAAAAATTCTTCATTCCATCACTGGCTTCAATAACCATAATCCCTCAGCACTTATTATGAATAATCAAGCATTGATCGACCTGGTGTTACGGGCAAACATGACAGCAGGGCCACTTTCGGTGCTGGCCTCGGTGATGCTAATGTCCCTCGCTGGTAGGTCTGTCTTGGCAGGGTTGGTGTCCGGACTGGACACTTAAACCTTGGCTGCTGGAAGGGCTCTGGTACCCGGTGTATGGCTGCTGGGGAGCTCATGGAGGGTCTACCGGGCAGATGCGGTCGTTGCCTGCAGCGAAGTGGCTCCTCCACTTCAAGGGAGATGCTGACTGGTTGTCAAAGTGCTAACAGACCTGCAAGGCTTGGAGAGGGGGCACAGCTGCTGGAAGAGTTGGGTCTTTCCAACTGTTGGGACAGCAGCAACCAGGCAGGCAGGGTGTGGCGCCAATTCTGGAGCTGGCCCACAGTTCTTGCGTTTTCGGCTCTTCTTGGTCCTCCTCCTCTTCCCAGTAGACTAATCTGAGTTCCTTGTGTCAGGGGGGAACCTAAATAGTGAATTTAGGGGTGTTAAGGGGAGTGTAAAGTAGTAGCCAATGCGCTACTTACCCCTGGTGGGACTACTCCCCCTATATGACCACTTCCTGCTAGGAGTAGGCGTAAACCTGACCCAGAGTTCCTAGTTTAATCAAAAATAAGATGGCGAAACCCCTCCTTCGTTGTTCACTTCAGGTAGCACACCTTAGGAGTGTGACTAGCCTGAGAGAGAACATGCCTCCTAACTAGCTAATTTTTTCGCCTGTCCTGGGGACAAATGGTCTTTAGGGAAGGGGGTGGCATTCCCAGGTCTGGGGGAAGCCAGGGTCGCATATCAAGGGCAGCAGATGCTTTTAAGCCTCTGGCATTGATATGCTAAAACACTAGCCATCCTGCTGGAGAAGGTGTGAACACCTTCCTCCGGAGCAGGCATCGTTTCTGACCTCAGAGAGCACTGGCTCTCACCTTTGTTGTTTCATATAGGTACCCCAATATAGGCTCAGGTAGCAACGCACAAGTTACTAACTTGTGTAACGATATATCTGTAAGAGACAGTAGTTAGTGACAGATTCCTTACCTTAGAATATCCCCAGGCGTCAGGCTGGATCCGGAAAGTTTTTGCGTAGCAGTACCCTTGCGCGTCGGTAGGCGGCGTCGTGCGGCTCCGCGTCCGTCGTCATCGCCGGGATGACGTCGCGGGCAGTACTTAGACGCCGCCCCTGCGCGCTGACATCAGTTCTGTACACGACTTTCCGCGCCAGGAACGCAGAGCCATGCAAGAAGCTGACATAGGTGTCTGAAAAATACTAGGGCCCTGAAAGGGATGTCCTTAACCCTAGAAATCAGTTCGCAGAACGGGGAGGATGGGTGGGCGGTAAGGAATCTGTCACTAACTACTGTCTCTTACAGATACATCGTTACACAAGTTAGTAACTTGTGCATCTGAAAGAGACACGTTAGTGACAGATTCCTTTTTTTTTTTTTTATTTATGCATTTTGAAACAAACATGAGGAGCAATGGCAGGTACAGGCAAAGCATCATTTCCACTACATAGGCGTATTCAGAAAGTTAAAAAACAGTGAATCACAAGCACAATAGGAAGTATGACAAACGGTGATGCATAGGGTGGTACTTAGTATCAAAGGCAACACAGTAAGTATTAAGTCAGGTCACAGGCACTGGAAGTTAGGGTTACAGCAAGCATGTCAGTGGGATGCAAACCCACACATTAGGGCAAATCTGATTCAGTCTTTTACACCAGATGCAGTCCGTGCGACATCATCATCGGCAAGGGGATGGGACAGTAGATATGACGTTAGAGAACCCCAGTTGTCTCGGGGACGAGAAGAGGGGGGAAGCAATTCAGCAAATGTGTACATTTGTTCCTGCCAAAAAACCATATCATGGAGCCAATCCTTGAATTTAGGTGCCCTGCCCCGCCCCCATTTGCATGCTATCTGTCTCTTTGCCAAGAGGAGGGCGAAGGAAACGAATTTCTGGCATGGCCCAGCAAGGGGCTGAGTGTACCCTAATAAGGCGAGAAGGGGAGTGTGCTGCAGGTGCAGAAGTGCCATTTGTTCTAATGCCGTAAGGACTTGACACCAATAGTCCTGAACTGCGCCGCAGCTCCAGGCCAGGTGGAGGAAATCAGCGCCATCAGCGCCGCAGCGGTCACATCTATCATTGTCTCGTAGATTATAGCGATGAAGTCTAGCCGGTGTATAATATGTGCGATGAAGGAACTTATAATGTAAGATACGAAGTCGGCTCCTGGAGGTGCTACGCTCTGTCTGCAGACAACAATAGGTCCACTGCTCATCGGTAAGGGCAAGACCCATCTCCGCCGACCATTTATCTCGGGCTGTGTGCTGTATGGGACCCTGCACGGTAAAGAGAGTATGGTAAAGTGTAGAAACTAGGTGTGGGGCCCCATCGCGGCGCAGTGTAAGACGTAAGGAGGCAGATTCTAATGGTTCGCGCGGGTAGCCAGGTATGTGCTCTTTTAGGCCTTGGCGGAGACGGACATAAAGGAAAAGGTCCATTGGGTATGGTGGGCACCTAGAAAAAGTTGCTGTGATGTACGAAATTGACCGTTCAAGTAAAGGTCTCCCCAGGTCGCAATCCCGTGTTTGATTCGAGTTTTCCGAAAAAGTCCCTCCTGTAGGATAGGCATCTTCGGATGATATACTAGAGGGAGCTGGGGTGAGTAGAGCACAGGAGTCTGGGTGCGCCTGGTGATGGTTTGCCATGCCCTCACAGTGTTGGTAACAGGTGTTGGAACGTCAGTGCGCGACGCTACTATAGTGAAGATGGCTCCTTCGAGTGGTATGGGGTCAGATAACCATTGCTCAGTGGCAACTTGGGGCATGTATTTGGGGGGGTGAAACCAGTAATGGGCATAGTGAGCCTGTGCACATAGGTAATAGAGTTCAAAGTTTGGTACGTCAAAACCCCCTTGCGAATATGGCCGTGTGAGGATGTCCCATTGTATCCTAGGTTGCTTGCCACCCCAGGTAAGTCGTATCAGCTCAGTGCGGAGGAGGAGGAGGAAAAAATGCCTGCCCGGGTCGTGTGGTATGTTTAAGAAGAGGTATAGGAGTTTGGGGAGTATGACCATTTTGATGAGTGAAAGTCGCCCCGCAACAGAGAGCGGCAGTGCTATCCAGCGTGTGACACTCTCTAATACCCTCCAGGGCGCGACCATAATTGAGGCGTAGCAATTCGTCTCGATCTGCAGAGACCCAGATCCCCAGGTACTTCACCTCCCCAGCGCACCACTCAATAGGAAAGTCTGGAGTGAAAGGTGCCGCGGACGAGTTGAGAGGGAAGAGTTGGGATTTGGCCCAATTTATATGAACTCCAGAGAGCCCTCCAAACCGCACAAATTCCCGGAGTAGCGGGTTAAGGTTTATCTGTGGTTCCCTCACATAGAGCGTGACGTCATCCGCGTATAAGGAGATAAGAATAGGTCGGAGTGAGCATCGAAGGGCCTTGTCGTGGTGGTATTGCCGGACCCGAGCCGCGAGTGGTTCAACAGCAAGAGCGAAAAGAAGTGGGGAAAGGGGGCAGCCCTGACGCGTACCGCGGGTGATGGAGAAAGCGGGAGAGGAGTGACCGTTGATAAGGACCTTGGTTACTGGGTCGGTGTACAACAGGCGGACCCAGGAGAGAAATCCCTTCGGCATGCCCATGTTTTGGAGGATGGTGAAGAGGTAGTCCCATTCAACCGAGTCAAATGCCTTAGTGGCATCGAGGAAAACAGCTGCCATGGGCACTGACGGGTCTACCGTCTGCAATATGGAGAAAAGCGTGCGGAGATTATGTGACGTGGCACGCCCAGGGATGAAGCCCGATTGATCGGGTAGAACTAGCTTTTCCATGAGGAGAGTGAGACGGTTGGCCAAGAGTTTGGCCAGGATCTTGGTATCTGTGTTTATCAGAGAGAGGGGTCGGTATGAATCGCAACAATCCGCTGGTTTGCCCGGTTTCAGGAGGGAGGATATCAGGGCGAGGCGCATGGATGGGGGAAGATGGCCCACTTCCTGCGCCTCATTGAAGACATTCTTGAGAATGGGGAGGAGCTGCGTCATGTATGTTTTGTAGAAGTCGATAGGGAGGCCGTCTGAGCCTGGGGCCCTCCCAGACTTCAGCTGCATGATGGCTTCGTGTATCTCGTCGTTCTCGAACGGCACAGCCAGGAACTCCCGCTGGGAATCTCCGAGCCAACCAAGGGTAATGTCTTGCAAGTATGAGGCGAAGTCCGGGGGCGCGGTCCGGTGGGAACTGTACAGGTCAGTATAAAATTCAGTAAAGGTATGGAGTATATCGTGGCTGTCTCTGTGGCGTGCACCGGAGGAGTCTTTAATGTCAAGGACATAATTGGAGAACCGAGGCAAGCGGATATCTTGTGCCAGTGCCCTACCCGGGCGTTCACCCTCGCCATATCGACGTGCAGTGTGATATTTGCCCCGGAACTTCGCCTCTGATTCCGCAGTGCAGTTATACTCGGATAGTTTTTCCCGGAATGTCGCCAATCGTTGCCTGGAATTATCCCCCCAGAGATCGCTCTCCAGTTGTTTGAGCTCGTCTTCAAGTGAGTGGAGCTTGCGGCGGAGATCCTGCAACACCCCAAAGCTTTTGGCCATGCAGGAGCCTCGGATGGTGACCTTGAAGGCCTCCCACACCGTGCCCAAGGAGGAGACTGAGTTAATATTAATCTGGAAGAAGTCGACGATTTCAGTGCCAATCTCAGCCTTAAAGGCAATGTCCAGAAGTGGTTCTGGCATGAGGCGCCAAAGTCTAGGGGAAGTGTGCGAATCAGGTAGGGTTAGTGTAATAAGCACCGGAGCATGGTCGGAGAGGGTTCTGGCAAGATGAGCCGCGCGTGTGATCCACGAGGCCGCTCCCCGGGACACCACCCAATAGTCCAGGCGAGCCCAGGAGGCATGCGCTGCGGTGTAGTGTGTGCCCTCCCTATTAGCCGGGTGTACATGTCTCCATACATCAATGAGGCCATGCGCCGCGAGGATGCCCGAGAGAGCCTCACACGTTCGCGTATAATGTTGGGGTGCTGGATAAGATCCATCTGCTGCGGGTTGGAAAGCTGTGTTAAAATCACCCCCCCAGATGATATGTGTAGAACCTACTTGGAGTATGCGCCCCCACAAGGTGGTGTAAAAATCAGGATCATCAATATTAGGCCCATAATTACAGACCAGTGTCACCGATTGTGTGCCCAATGTGCCCCATATCATACAGCTACGGCCTAGAGAGTCCTGTTGTGTGCCTCCCAGCCGAAAGGGGACGACCCGTTTTATGAGGACAGCTGCACCCCTAGAGTATGTAGAGTAGGAGGAAAATAAACGAACCGCTGCCCATTTACTGGCAAAGGTGGGAGTGCGGGACGGGTCTAAGTGTGTCTCCTGCAGTACTGCAACATGGACTTGGTGTCTATCTAGGTATGTTAAGATTTGCCTGCACTTACGAGGGTCTCTAAGGCCTCTAACATTCCAGGTGAGAAGGTTAAGATTCAGTGTCTTAGTATGATTGAACGTGATACCCTATGATGATTGTGCCGTAATGTGCTCTACTGGATAGGAGGAATAACGCGCTTAGGGTTACAATGCCTGTGGTTACTTGTCGCCATAACATGTTACCTACAACATTAAAACAGAATCCCCTCTCCACCCCCACCCACATCAGCACCCCAACCGTGCCGGTATCAATAATCCCACCCATCCCATAATTAGACAATCGCAACAGTGCAATCGAAGAGTATGTGTACATGAAGTACCAGGGGAACGCCCGTGTGGGGAACGCTAGTGGGCAACGAGAACCTCCATCCCTCCCTGAGTAGCATGCCCGCCCCCGACGTTGGGGGGAAGACAGGATACAGGGGGGGGGGGAAAGAGGGTGCTTGGCGTGTTTCGAGCAAGAGCTAATAGCATAGTAAACATTATAGGATTACAATGTCCGCCCATAGGGAGTGTAACTGGTCCTACCAGGTTTTCAGTACTTATCTGATGATGAAAGGCAGGTTATGAGATGCCTCCGTTTTCCATAAACACATGGAGGCATATCTCCCCACTGGGAGACCAGTCTAATCAGTTCATCCATGTAGTAGGCAGACGTGTATCCCCACAGCCATCAAGTTGAAGGCGAACTGCAGTAACTGTAGTCCGATATGAGCAGGCGCAGGGGACCGGTATCCTCTATAGTTCCTTAGTCACAGTTCAAAGTAGGAGATTGTGATAGGCGGTCCTGTGAGTGAAGGGAGGGGGAGCATTTCCTGATATGGCGGAGGAAGTAGTCGACCTGCCGTTCATTGGTGCAGAAATGGTGTTTGCCGTCATATTGGATTCGAAGTCGAGCTGGGTATAGAAGGGCGTATTCAATTTGCGCAACTTCTGCTTAGCAGGTAGAAGCTTGCGGCGCGCCTCCTGTACTGCCATGGTGAAATCCGGGTATATTGAAAAACTGATCCCTTCGAACTTTGAATTTGGGTTTTCTCTGGCCATTCTCAATGCAGTGTCTCTGTCCCTATAATTGAGGATCCGGGCGATGATTGAGCGAGGGTTTGTGCCCGGAGGTGGCCGGGATCCGAGCGATCGGTGCGACCGTTCCACAATCAATTGCGTGGAGAATGCGCCTGCGCCGAAAGTGGTGGTCAGCAAGCGCTCAATGAAATCTTCAAGACGGCCAGTATTCATGCTTTCGGGAATTCCCGTGACGCGGATGTTATTGCGGCGACTTCTTGCCTCCAAATCTTCATTCTTGGCCGCAATAACTTTGAGGAGCTTATCCATTTGAGCCACCTGTTTCGTCACCTGCACAGTAGCATCTTCATTGTCGGAAATCCACTTCTCGGCTTCTTTGAGTTGTTCGCCGTGCTTCTCCACTGTTAGCACTATATAATCCATGCGGGCGTTCATGGAATCCATTTTATTGGAGAGGTCTGTGAGACTGTGCTGCATAGTCAGGAGAAGCGTTTTTATTTCATCAGCCTGAACAGTCTGAGGGTTGGAGGACTGTGCCTCCAGGTTCTGGTTAACTCCTTCAGCAGTGGAGCGCGTAACCGTCTTCTTCGCATCAAAGGGGAGCTTTGATTGCCTGCTGTCCATTTTCCCAATGGCCAGAGGGGTTCTCGGGGATGTTGAGCCAGGGGGAGGGCCCGGGTTGTGGCGACGACAGTCGGGGTGCAGTCGATGAGCCAGAGTGGGGTCCCTTCTCACGTTGATACTGGTGAGGGCTTACTCCATCAAAAGAACTCCCAGCGTGAAGTGCCGGCCCAGGAAGAGAGAGAAAAGTGAGTCACGCAGTATAGAGGAGTTCTTGGTGGAAGATGGTGGCTGATTGCAAATTGTAAACAGCACTCCCCAGAGAGTCCGTCCGGCGCGTGATCGAGGCTGTAGCACATGGGTCAAGAGGGCCTCGCGGGCAGAGTCTCCATGTGCAGGGCAATTTTTATTAATCTTCCAATAATACGGGGGGTCCCCGGGATGCGCAGCGGTCCACCGCCAACACCACAGTCCGAACGGATGAAAAGGGGGGGCACGGAGTCACCACCCTCTCCGGAATGCTATGCAGCTGTTTGCGCGATGTGTAGTGCGCATCCGTAATACCTCCCAACCTCTACACGGGAGAATCAGAAGGAGTTGGCTCACCGTATGTCCACGCTTGCCCAGGTCGTGTTGACGATTCTATGGCAGGGGCTAGATGAAACGTCCGCCTGCGTGAATCCTAGGGTCCTCTCTTGCAGTGGATGTCGAGTCTGGGCACCGCAAATCGTCCTAGTGTCAAGCGTGCAGGTCTCCGGTTCGGCCCAGTATATTTCGCGGGGGAGTAGGAGCGCGGGGAGTGAGCCTCGGTGTGATACGGCCTGAGCGCCACATGGGATCCCCGGCGCTCTCCCAGCCGCGTAAACCGTCAGCAGTGCTCCACAGATTAGCGCCACTCACCCGACCAGCCTGAAAACGATCCGTTCTTCGCCCAGTTTGCGTCCTCAGCAGCAATACAGGTATCGGAATAACGCTTCAGATGGCAGGAACCTCGGCGGACACAGCGAATTGGGCATTCATGCAGTTAGCTCAGGATAATTGACAGAATCTGCAGCCAAGCGTCCAGAGCCTCACTGGTGCGCGGCCATCTTGGTCGTGCGCCACCTAGCGCCCCTAGTGACAGATTCCTTACCTTAGAATAGATACCCCAGCAATATCAACCCCGGTGGTGGGTCTGCGAACAAAGATCAGACAAGGAAGTCCCGGAGGACAGAACGGCCAAAGAAGCCGTCCCTCCGGACCTGGCTGTCAAGGCAGTAATGCTTGGTAAACGTGTGCAGCGAGGCCCACGTAGCTGCCTGACAGATATCCTGCAGCGGAACACCGCGGCCTAACGCCGTGGTAGCAGCCGTTGCCCTGGTGGAATGGGCACGCAGCCCAACAGGAGGCTCCTTCTTAGCCAAAGAATAGCAGGCTTTGATACACAAGGTTACCCATCGGGAGATGGTTCTCTTGTGCACCGCCCGACCTTTTTTGGCGCCCACGTAGCCAACAAAGAGCTGGTCATCCACCCGGAAGTGTTGTGTGCGGTTGATATAAAAGGAAAGCGCACGTTTTGGGTCCAGACGGTGGAGCCCCTCTTCCTCTCTGGAAGGATGCGGAGGCGGAAAGAAGGTGGGCAAAGTGATGGTCTGCCCAATGTGGAAGGCAGTAACCACCTTTGGCAAGAAGGACGGACGCGTCCTAAGAACAACCTTTTCTGGATGGACAGACAGAAAGGGAGGTTTGCATGATAGAGCCTGGAGCTCACTCACCCGCCCGAGCGGAGGTGATGGCCACCAGAAAGGCTGTCTTCAGAGTAAGAAGACGAAGAGGACAGTTATGGAGAGGCTCAAAGGGAGCGCACATTAAAAAGGTAAGAACCAAGTTTAAGTCCCACTGAGGCAGACAACGGAACAGGAGGGAAGAGGTGTGTAATGCCTTTTAGAAACCTGTTAACAACAGGGGACTTAAAAAGAGAGGGCTGATCAGGGAGCCTGAGGAAGGCCGAGATTGCACAAAGATAGCCCTTGAAGGTACCCAGGGCAGAACCCTGTTGGGCCAGAGAAAGAAGGAACAGAAGAACCTTAGAAAGAGGGGCAGAGAGGGGATTCACAGCCTTTGCTGTGCACCATGCCACAAACTTGTTCCACCTGCAGGCGTATACCACCTTAGTGGAGGGACGCCTGGCTGCCAGAATCACATCACAAACTTCGGGAGGCAGGTCGAAAGGAATCAACTGCCGCCGGTCAATCTCCACGCAAGCAGGTGGAGACTGGACAGGTTCGGGTGGAGGACCGTCCACTGCTGCTGCGACAGAAGATCCTCCCGAAGAGGCAGACGGATCGACGCTCATACTGAGTAGCTCGGGATACCAAACTCTTTGAGCCCACTCCGGAGCCACAAGGATGACTTGGGCCCGGTCGCGCCGAATCTTCTTCAACACTCTGGGTAGAAGTGGTATAGGCGGAAAAGCGTACAACAGACCGCAACTCCACGCGCGACAAAAAGCGTCGCCGAGCGAGTGCCGCCTTGGAAATTCCAACGCGCAGAACTGATGACATTGCGCGTTCTCTTCGGTGGCGAATAGATCTAACCAAGGCTCTCCCCACTGTAGAAAGAGTCCTTGCGCCACTTCGAGTGAAGACGCCATTCGTGATCCATCATGCACCTGCGGCTGAGTTCGTCCGCCCTGGCGTTCAGGGAACCTGCCAGGTGTTGAACCATCAGGAATATGCCCTGATGTTCCAGCCATGTCCAGAGGCGCAGGGCCTCCTGACATAGGGTCCACGACCCCACCCCGCCTTGTTTGTTGCAGTACCACATGGCGGTGGTGTTGTCTGTGAACACCTGCACTACTGTCCCTTTGAAAGAGGGAAGGAATGCCTTGAGTGCAAGACGGATCGCCCGGAGCTCCAGAAGGTTGATATGGAGCCGGGAGTCGGCCGGAGACCAGAGGCCTCTGATCTCCGCTTCTCCCATGTGACCGCCCCATCCCAGAAGGGACGCGTCCGTCACAACTGTGCGCTCTGGCTGGGGAAGGGAGAGGGATCTGCCCATGACCCATTGCCGGTTCGAGAGCCACCACTGCAACTGTTTTGCAGTCCCCTCCGAGATCTGGACGTGATCGGACAGGTTGCCCTGGTGCCGCGCCCACTGGAACTTCAGGTCCCACTGCAGAGCCCGCATATGCCATCTGGCATGATCAACCAGCAGGATGCAGGAGGCCATGAGGCCCAGCAGCCTCAGGGTCATCCGTACCGAAACCCAGGATAGAGGCTGAAAGATCGGAATCATAGCCTGAATATCCCGGACTCGCCGTTCGGGAGGATAGGCCCGAAACTGCATCGTGTCCAGAACTGCTCCGATGAAAAGGAGCTGTGGAGAAGGAATCAGATGCGACTTCGTTACATTGATGGAGAACCCCAGCGAGTGCAGGAGCTCGGCAGTAGTCTGGAGGTGGGAGACGACTGCCTGGGACGAGCCTTCCTTCAGCAGCCAGTCGTCGAGGTAGGGGAAGACTGGAACCCCTGCCCGGCGCAGATGAGCTGCGACCACCGCCATCACTTTCGTGAACACCCGAGGGGCACTGGTAAGGCCAAAGGGGAGCACGGTGAACTGAAAATGCTCGAGGCCTACCGTGAACCGCAGGTAACGCCGGTGGGCCGGCAGGACGGGGATGTGGAAATAAGCTTCCTGTAAGTCCAACGCTACCAACCAGTCTCCAGGGTCGAGGGGAGTCTAGACCTCAGCTAGGGTGAGCATCTTGAACTTCTCCTTCCGGAGGAAGCGATTGACGTTCCGGAGGTCCAAGATAGGACGCATGTCCTCCTTGTCCTTCTTGGGCACCAGAAAGTAGTGGGAGTAGCAACCACGTCCTACTTCTGGTGTCGGAACATGCTCGATGGCCCTCTTGGCCAAGAGGGCCGTGACTTCCTTCTGCAGAAGCACCAAGTGATCCCCTGACATGCGGTGGAATTGAGGTGGCATGGCTGGGGGGTTGGTCTTGAAGGGGAGGGAGTAGTCCCTTCGGACAATGTCCAAGACCCACCTGTCCGAGGTGATGGCACGCCAGTGGTGAAGGTGATGGCGGACCCTGCCCCCTACTGGCGTGCTGTGCACCTGAAAGGAAGGACTAGGAGGGCTTGGAGGCCGCGGACAGGGCGGGGTTGGTGGCCTGACCCGCACGCTGGTTGCCTGACCCGCCACGGCGGGAGCCACGTCCTCGGCCACGCGAAGACGCTTGCTGCGCGGGCCGGTGGCTGGGCAGCGGACGTGACTGGGCGCCCCTTCCGTGGCCACGAAGGGGGCGAAAAGCAGAGGTTAGCGGAGGGCGCACAGCAGAAAGGCCCAGGGACTTGGCAGTAGCCCGTGAGTCCTTAAAACACTCCAGCGCATGGTCTGCTTTGGTACCAAAAAGACCGACTCCATCAAAGGGCATGTCCATGAGTGTGTTTTGGACATCACCCGAGAAACCAGTTGTCCTCAGCCAGGCGTGGCGACGCAGCGCCACCGTCGTTGCAAGCGATCTGCCCAGCGAGTCGGCGGTATCAAGGCCACAACGGATGGTGTACTTTGCCGCATCCCTTCCTTCCGCAATGGCGCGGGAAAGCAGTGTCTGGACCTCCTCAGGACACTAGGGCAAAGCGAGCGCCACCGAATCCCACAGAGAGTGGGAGTATCGGCCCAAAAAGGCAAGCGGTGTTGACGGACCGCAAGCCAGCACTGGAGGAAGAAAAGGCCTTCTTCCCAAATTGTTCCAGGCGTTTGGATTCCCTATCCGGAGGGGCGGTAGGGAAGGCGGTTTGGGAGGCAGAGGCTTGGACAACCAAGCTCTCGGGGCGGGATGTTGAGAGAGAAACAAGGGGTCGCCCGGAGCAGGGCGATGGCGTCGGAGCCACGTTCCTATCCACAGGAGCCCCTGTGGCGGGCTTGGACCAGGTGCCCAAAGAACGTCAGAAAGTGCATCATTAAACGGCAGCAATGGCTCCGAGGAGGTAGCTGCCGGCTGAAGCACTTCCGTCAGGAGAGTTAGTCCTGACAGCCACTGTAGGCAATTGGAGGTGTAAGGCTCCAGCTGCTCTACGCAACACCGTTGCGAAATTTGCTCCCTCCTCCGTAGCCACGGAAGGAGGAGACAGCATGCCAGTGTCAGGGGAAGTGTCCAGACCACTGGCATCCCCAAGTTCCTCTGCCCAGTCCTGATCATAGTCACACTGCTGTGTGAGAGGGTCATCCGACCCCTCCCAGCTCTCCTGGTCCTCCTCCGGTTGAAAATAAGGAGGAGGAGGGACGTCCGGGACCCAAGGTCTCATTGGCGCCGGAGTCGGCGTCAAGCGACGTCGGTAAGACGCCGCGTCCGGATCCGGAGATAACCGGGTAACGACGCCGCCCGGAGCCCCGGGCGGCGTCAGAGCTGGCACCGGGGACATCGGCGGAGGCGTGGTTAGAGTCAACCGGCGTCGATGGGGGTTGCGGTACCACCGGAGCCGGGATCGAGGCCGGGGCCGGGAGCGAGGCTGGTGGGACAGGCGGCGCCGGGACCGGAGTCGTCGTCGGCGCCAGGGCAACCCCATCAGGGCCCGCGGGTCCCGAAGGCGCACCGGAGGGGCCTTGAGGCCAGAAGAGGCGGGCCATGGCCGACAGGAATTCCTGTACCTCGGCCAGAGTCACCCCCGAACCCGGGAAGGACGGGTAATGCGGGGGCGGCTCCACAGGCACATCCGGAGCCGCGGGGACGGTGCCGACAGGGGCCCCAGCCGAGTCGCGAGACCGGCGAGGCAAAGTCTTAGAGCGATGGTGCTTCTTAGACTTTTTGTGCTTCGACTTACCCGAGGAGTGCGAAGACTTGGACTCCGACGACCGGCGAGGACTCCGCGACCGGCCCCTCAACCTCTCGCGTGACCGGGGCTTGGTGTGGCGTGGAGCCGACTGCCGGACCTCGAGGAGCTTTTGAGACCGCTCTCGCAAAGCCTTCGGGTGAAGTTTCCGGCAGTCAGGGCACGACTTCGTGTCGTTGTCTCAGCCGAGACAGTAGAGACACTCTAGATGCGGGTCTGTGATCGACATCATTCGACCACAGGCGTCACATGGCTTGAAGCCGGGCATCCCTACCGACACCGTGGAGCCGAGATGACTCGAAGAAAACAGTGAAAAATCACCAAAAAGTTAGTCAAAAAATGACTAGGGCACTGCTCTTCCCGGATCTGCGCTTACTGGTGCGGAAAAAAAACCTGACGTCAGCGCGCAGGGGCGGCGTCTAAGTACTACCCGCGACATCATCCCGGCGATTCCGACGCCGAACGCGGAGCCGCACGACGCGGAGCCGCACGACGCCGCCTACCGACGCGCAAGGGTACTGCTACACAAAAACTTTCCGGATCCAGCCTGACCCCTGGGGATATTCTAAGGTAAGGAATCTGTCACTAACGTGTCTCTTTCAGATTCAACCTTTCACCTATATTCTCCCCTACCATTACACTACATAACGGTTCTTGGGACTGACCTTTTACCTAGTTATGGTACTGCTTACAGGACGTGGGGTTTTCCCTGAACAATAGCCTCATCCATTATGTATGAGGATTCTTGGAAACTCAGCAGGACCACCATGTCCTCCATAATAACTATGTATAAGGGTCATTCCTTCCGTCATCCAAAGTCCGACATGACACAGCAAGGTAGAACCCCTTAGGGTACCACTTTGGGTATATAAACCCCATATCTTGCTGAGGCAGACAGAGGAGAAAAGGACTTCCATGCTGACACACTGACGCGAGACACTGAGGTTCCTGCACGCAAACACTCCAGCTCGCAGTGGTCTGACATCCCTTGCGAGGTGTCCATCTCGAGACCAAGACGGGGTCCCACAGTCTCTCACTTCAGGTAATGGGGATGACTTTATCCTAGAGGGATTCTTGGCTTTTACAACTACATACGTGCTAGGTGCACTTAGGTACATCTAGTTGGGGTCGCATCGCAGGAGTACGCATTTTACTGTCATGCATTTTAATACCTGCCAGTATTCATTGTTTTAGCACTATGGTAGAAATCTACCATCTTTTTACTCTGTTGGTGCTTATAATCATTTATATCTGTTACTGTCTTATGGTTGTTTCAGCACACCTATTTTACACTTGAAGGATGCTGGTTCAATAATTGCTTATTGAAAAACGTCCCCAACGTTTATCCTGTGTATCTCTCTGAGACCAAGTGAGCACGAGTGACTGAGCGAAAAGTATTGTACGGTTTCCACGATCCCTGATGGGACAGAGTTGTCATGTTCGATAGTTGCCAAGAACAATTGTCTCCTTGGTAAGAGGAGTTTCTAGTGGCACTTTGAGCTAGCTGGTATACAGGCAAACATACCCGGTGGGGGTGTATGGAATCAGTCTGGACACCAATCCCACAGTCTATGTTGTCTAAACGCGCAGATCCTGTATAGGTTTATAGGAACTACACAACACCTTCAGGTGATCAGAAACTTCTCTGTGGTGGCAGGTTAGACGATACCAGTCAGCAATCACACTAAGAGACCAGTAGGATTCAGGGGGCACCTCTAAGGTGAACTCTGGGTGCATGTCAGGTCAAATCCGATACTGGCATCAGTATGGATTTGGCAAGACGAGGGTGTCTGACACCAAACACCATTATTTTCAGTGAAGCCATTGTGTAGCTGGGTAACTCGTAATGACCAGTGCCCAGTACATATACTTAAAATATCTCCCTGATCACTTGTAATATCTAGCAATGTAACTAGACATCACAGGGGTATATCTGTTCATGCAGATGTGCCCTCACATGCAGTATAATGCACCCTGCCTTAATGCTTTAAGGCCTGCTGTAGGGATGACTTGCATGTATTGCATGCAGCGTCTGTGGGCATGGCACATAGGGAGGGTGCCATGTCGTGTTTTCACAATGGTTTGCACTGTTTCACGCAGCCTGCAATGGCAGTCTGCATGGATTTGGGTGTGGGTCCCTTAAGGTGGCACAATACCTGCTGCATCCCTTGGGGACCCTCTTTAGAACCTATTCCCTAGATACCCGGGGTACCATTTACGAGGGACTTACAGGGGCGCTAAAGCCCTTGCCAATTGGTTTAACAAGTGAACATGTAGTGTGCTTTAGGGAAAGAGCACTAGCACTGGGGCCTGGTTTAGCAGGGACCCAGTGCACATCAGTCAAAAAACATCAGTACCAGTGGCAAAAAGTGGAGGTGACCATGTCACAAAGGGGCACTTTCCTACAGCCCCCATGACTATATATTTTTTTTTAAAAGCGATCCCTGGCATCTAGTTGGCTTTCTGCCCTGCAGGGAAGGGAGCGGGGCTGTGGAGGAAAGATCGGGGGTAATTACCCTCATCTGCCCCCCCAGTGGGTCAGAAAGACCGATTCCCCATTTAATTGGGGTGGGGGCATGGCCATGATAGACAGCGCCATATTTAAATTTTTCCCTGACATCTAGTGGGCTTTCTGCCCCCTGAAGCAGATCATGGTAATTACCCCATCTGCACCTAGGGGGGGCAGAAAGACTGATGCCCCATTTTGTTGGGGTGGGGGAATGGCAATGCCCATGGTGGGCAGCCCCCACCCCTATATTTGACATCTAGTGGGCTTTTTGAGCCCCCCCCCATGCCTCTGTTTGCTGGGGAGCCCACCCTTGGCTGCCCTGGCCAGCTCCCTGCTCGGCCAGCATTCTCCTTTGCTACCCGCAGCTCTTCTACCCCTTCCTCTGTGGTGGCCGCCCACTCCCCCCTGAAATAGGCACAGGAAAGGCGTGTGGAGGAGGGGTGGGGGGGGGGGAGGAGTCTGTCAGCACTCCCCCATCCTGGTGCCAGGGCCTGGAGTTGGGATCACAGGATGTAATGGAATAACCCATCCACCGAACTCTAAATGAGGCCCTTGGTGTCAGAGCCTTTGAAGTTGGGGATCTGGGGGTTGCTCACTTTGATGTGCCCATTTCTCTGTTCTGTCCTTTGTCCAGGAAGCAGTCTTTCACAGCAGGAGCAACTCGACTGGTTCTCCCCATCTGCAGTGTATGTGTCCCACCCAGCGCTCAGAAATGCAGGCAATCCACAAATCAGTTTGGGAATGCTCCTCCACATGCCACTCCAAGACCCTGGGCTTCCAACAGGGAACCCACAGGCCTCCATGTACTGTACCATACATAGGCACACATACATTAAAGCACAAGCATGCAATCACACATGTGATACACAGCGCTGCATACTAACATGATGTAGGCAAAGGCTAAGTTAGGAACACACCAGTAGAACTTTACATGAGTGAGGTGGTAGGCCTCACTTCACTGACACAAGTAAAAGGGCTTGTTCACTTTCTTGATCACCATCACAAAACAAGCATCGGTATAGCCAATAGGTCTCGCCTTTGGGACCTTATAAGTATTTAGTTATGCAGCACAATATCCTTGGTGCAACAACATCAACTGTTGCATGGCTAAACACTTATAAGGTCCCAAAGGCAAGACCTATTGGCTATGCCAATGCTTATTTTGAATATTGTGAATTATTATTGTGATGTCTTCATGAATTGTGATTTGGGGGATGTCTAGAAATACGAACTGTTGTGAGAATCCCTTGCTAAACTTTGACGTACGATCATGTTAAATATCGAGATTCATGCCAGAAGGAAGTAAAATTTGGAAAAAGTTTTTCATAAATGAGGTAATATTTTTAGACTAAACACAAGGGCGCAAGTGTAGTACATATTACTACTGAAACTCCTCTCCAAACTAAAGGTGCAGAGGGAATTCCTGCTAATCTCAAGGTATTGCTTGAAGGGGAGCACGTTTTGGTAATAGGTTTAATAAACCCTGTTGGAAGCATTATTCTCACATATGCACTGTAGACAGAGAATAGTCGTTTGTTTTGTTTTTACAGTTTCTCAACATTTTCAATGTTTTACCCTGGGCTCAAAATGGAAGCCAGGCCTATTGGCTTTTCCAAAGCTCGTTTTTATGGTGTTTTGTGGTTCGCTGAAGTTGTGTGGGGCGTCTAGGAATTTGGGGCCAGATCGAAAGGAAAATGAAAGGAAAATGTATATTTATTAAAGCAGAGGCGGACGTGCCTGTCAGGAAATGGAAGTGGTCAGTCACGACCGTGTGTGTTCCTTTCCGGTGTCTGCTGGGCCCTGTTTTAATCATCAGGGATGCCAGAACCACTCTCATTGGCTTGCTCGCCGCTTTTGGAATGGGGGGCTAGGGGTGGGGGGGGGTGCTGGACAGCTAGCTCAGCGAGATGTGCACTTGCTTCAGAGATCTGTGAGGAACCTGAAGAGACTCCACCTTTCATTTGTCTGAGGCCGATGAAAGCGATGCGATTGGTTACTAATATCGCCAATTACAGCGCTTAGAAGCGTGAATGGTAAAGCGCTATGCGACTATCCGATTATTAATGTGATTAGTGAGGGCCTTAAACCGTCCAGGGTGGTTCATCTAGAGTACATCTTCCCTTAACATGTTGGTTTTATGTTCAGACCCATCCCCCATCCCTTGAAATCCTCAAAATAGAAACTGCAACATGACCTAATCCCCGAAAAGATGACAATTAGGGGGCGCTTTCACGGTGGCAAGAGCACATGTTCCAGACGGCTGCCTGAAACCAGACCCAGGGAGGGTCTGAGGGGCAGTGGGGATCCAGTGGGTTTTACTGTTCATTCCTGGATTGCCTTCGTTTTGCGAGGTGCTATATTTAGGCACTTGGGCCGAGAGGGCAAGGAGACTCGGCAGCAGGGTGGGGCTAGCTCTGTAAACTAGCGGCCTGTCCTGGAGCAGCGCCCAGAAGCAGTGCGCACACAGCTAGGCGGTAGGCCCTGCACCGAGTGCGAAGCTGCAAAGAATTGTTTGCAGCAAACTTTGGAAAGATCAACGGAGCGTTCTTTAAAATAACAAAAAAGTTCTATAACATGCAGAGGCGTTTGAGGTTAGTACATCAGATTGGTTTGTACAACTCACACCTCGCGAACTCACCTATTGGAAGTGCTGTCACGTGACAACGAAGTAAAAGGAGGGTTTGTAATATAAAATGTTTGCCTAGGATCACACAATGCGTTATGTAGAAATACAGCGCTTCGCTTGAACACAGATTGCTGAGACTGCAGCTTGCTTTAGATGCAGGCTTCGGAGGTGGAGATGCCAGGGGAGCCTGAGATAGCAGGGGAGAAGGAGAGCGAGTTGCGAGGAGAGAGCAGAATGAAACAAGCACGGGCGCGGCCACGCTAATTAGAAACAGATGGCCCCTGCGCGCCGCTGCTCGCTCCCGCAAGGTGGATGCCGGCACACGCACGAGTGTTCGAAAAGTGCAGACCGATTCCAAAAGGTCCTCTCCTAGAGCAACGCATGCGCGCTGCGCTAGGCTCGACCTAAAAATGTGTATGATGTCACCACTGCGCTCATGCTACTTAACTTTGTTAAGAGCAGTAGCCTTTTACCATTACCAGGGTAGTGCTTTGTACAGCCTTTCAGGTTTAACAAAACTGCAATCAGTGAGACATACCCAAGTCACATGCAAGATGTGTGATTGCTCATGACAAAGAATCAGTATCAAGGGTCCAGATATTGCTGCAGCTGGACAATCACAACAGGAGTGCATATCCATTACCATGCAGGGGACTTTAGCGCCCCAACAGCTGTGAAGCACAAGTTACTAACTTGTGTAACGATATATCTGTAAGAGACAGTAGTTAGTGATAGATTCCTTACCTTAGAATATCCCCAGGCGTCAGGCTGGATCCGGAAAGTTTTGCGTAGCAGTACCCTTGCGCGTCGGTAGGCGGCGTCGTGCGGCTCCGCGTCCGTCGTCGGCGTCGTGATCGCCGGGATGACGTCGCGGGCAGTACTTAGACGCCGCCCCTGCGCGCTGACGTCAGTTCTGTACACGACTTTCCGCGCCAGGAACGCAGAGCCATGCAAGAAGCTGACACAGGTGTCTGAAAAATACTAGGGCCCTGAAAGGGATGTCCTTAACCCTAGAAATCAGTTCGCAGAACGGGGAGGATGGGTGGGCGGTAGTGAATCTATCACTAACTACTGTCTCTTACAGATATATCGTTACACAAGTTAGTAACTTGTGCATCTGAAAGAGACACGTTAGTGATAGATTCCTTACCTTAGAATAGATACCCCAGCAATACCAACCCCGGTGGTGGGTCTGCGAACAAAGATCAGACAAGGAAGTCCTGGAGGACAGAACGGCCAAAGAAGCCGTCCCTCCGGACCTGACTGTCAAGGCAGTAATGCTTAGTAAACGTGTGCAGCGAGGCCCACGTAGCTGCCTGACAGATAACCGGCAGCGGAACACCGCGGCCCAAGGCCGTGGTAGCAGCCGTTGCCCTGGTGGAATGGGCACGCAGCCCAACAGGAGGCTCCTTCTTAGCCAAAGAATAGCAGGTCTTGATGCACAAGGTAACCCAGCGGGAGATGGTCCTCTTGTGCACCGCCCGACCTTTTGGCGCCCACGTAGCCAACAAAGAGCTGGTCATCCACCCGGAAGTGTTTTGTGCGGTCGATATAGAAGGAGAGCGCACGTTTTGGGTCCAGACGGTGGAGCCTCTCTTCCTCTCTGGAAGGATGCGGAGGCGGAAAGAAGGTGGGCAAAGTGATGGTCTGCCCAATGTGGAAAGCAGTAACCACCTTTGGCAAGAAGGACGGACGCGTCCGAAGAACAACCTTGTCTGGATGAACAGACAGAAAGGGAGGCTTGCAAGAAAGAGCCTGGAGCTCACTCACCCGCCGAGCGGAGGTGATGGCCACCAGAAAGGCTGCCTTTAGAGTCAGAAGACGAAGAGGACAGTTATGCAGAGGCTCAAAGGGAGCGCACATTAAAAAGGTAAGAACCAAGTTCAAGTCCCACTGAGGCATTACAAACGGAACAGGAGGGAAGAGGTGAGTAATGCCTTTTAAGAACCTGTTAACAACAGGGGACTTGAAAAGGGAGGGCTGATCAGGGAGCCTGAGGAAGGCCGAGATAGCACAAAGATAACCCTTGATGGTACCCAGGGCAGAACCCTGTTGGGCCAGAGAGAGAAGGAACAGAAGGACCTCAGAAAGAGGGGCAGAAAGGGGATCCACAGCCTTTGCTGTGCACCATGCCACAAATTTGTTCCACCTGCAGGCGTATACCACCTTAGTGGAGGGACGCCTGGCTGCCAGAATCACATCACAAACTTCGGGAGGCAAGTCGAAAGGAATCAACTGCCGCCGCTCAATCTCCACGCAAGCAGGTGTAGACTGGACAGGTTCGGGTGGAGGACCGTCCCCTGCTGCTGCGACAGAAGATCCTCCCGAAGAGGCAGACGGATCGGGGGATCTATGCTCATATTGAGTAGCTCGGGATACCAAACTCTTCGAGCCCAGTCCGGAGCCACAAGAATGACTTGGGCCCGGTCGTGCCGAATCTTCTTCAACACTCTGGGTAGAAGTGGTATAGGCGGAAAGGCGTACAACAGACCGCAACTCCACTCGCGACGAAAAGCGTCGCCGAGCGAGTGCCGCCTTGGAAATTCCAACGCGCAGAACTGATGACATTGCGCGTTCCCTTCGGTGGCGAATAGATCTAACCAAGGCTCTCCCCACTGTCGAAAGAGTCCTTGCGCCACTTCCGAGTGAAGACGCCATTCGTGATCCATCATGCACCTGCGGCTGAGTTCGTCCGCCCTGGCGTTCAGAGAACCTGCCAGGTGTTGAACCATCAGGAACATGCCCTGATGTTCCAGCCATGTCCAGAGGCGCAGAGCCTCCTGACAAAGGGTCCAAGACCCCACCCCGCCCTGTTTGTTGCAGTACCACATGGCGGTGGTGTTGTCTGTGAACACCTGCACTACCTTCCCTTTGACAGAGGGAAGGAATGCCTTGAGTGCAAGCCGGATCGCCCGGAGCTCCAGAAGGTTGATATGGAGCCGGGACTCCGCCGGAGACCAGAGGCCTCTGATCTCCGCCTCTCCCAAGTGACCGCCCCATCCCAGAAGGGACGCGTCCGTCACAACTGTATGCTCTGGCTGGGGAAGGGAGAGGGATCTGCCCATGACCCATTGCCGGTTCGAGAGCCACCACTGCAACTGTTTTGCAGTCCCCTCCGAGATCTGGACGTGATCGGACAGGTTGCCCTGGTGCTGCGCCCACTGGAACTTCAGGTCCCACTGCAGAGCCCGCATATGCCATCTGGCATGATTGACCAGCAGGATGCAGGAGGCCATGAGGCCCAGCAGCCTCAGGGTCATCCTTACCGAAACCCAGGATAAAGGCCGAAAGATCGGAATCATAGCCTGAATATCCCGGACTCGCCGTTCGGGAGGATAGGCCCGAAACTGCGTCGTGTCCAGAACTGCTCCGATGAAAAGGAGCTGTGGAGAAGGAATCAGATGCGACTTCGGCACATTGATGGAGAACCCCAGCGAGTGCAGGAGTTCGGCCGTAGTCTGGAGGTGGGAGACGACTGCCTGGGACGAGCCCGCCTTCAGCAGCCAGTCGTCGAGGTAGGGGAAGACTGAAACCCCTGCCCGGCGCAGATGAGCCGCGACCACCGCCATCACTTTCGTGAACACCCGAGGGCACTTGTAAGGCCAAAGGGGAGCACGGTGAACTGAAAATGCTCGTGGCCTACCGTGAACCGAAGGTAACGCCGGTGGGCCGGCAGGACGGGGATGTGGAAATATGCGTCCTGCAAGTCCAACGCTACCAACCAGTCTCCAGGGTCGAGGGCAGTCAAGACCTGAGCTAGGGTGAGCATCTTGAACTTCTCCTTCCGGAGGAAGCGATTGACGTTCCGGAGGTCCAAGATAGGACGCATGTCCTCCTTGTCCTTTTTGGGCACCAGAAAGTAGTGGGAGTAGCAACCACGCCCTACTTCTGGGGTCGGAACATGCTCGATGGCCCTCTTGGTCAAGAGGGCCGTGACTTCCTTCTGTAGAAGCACCAAGTGATCCCCTGACATGCGGTGGAGTTGAGGTGGCATGGCTGGGGGTGGTCTCGAAGGGGAGGGAGTAGCCCCTTCGGACAATGTCCAAGACCCACCTGTCCGAGGTGATGGTGCGCCAGTGTGGAAGGTGATGGCGGACCCTGCCCCCTACTGGCGTGCCGTGCACCTGAAAGGAGGGACTAGGAGGGCTTGGAGGCCGCGGACGGGTTGGAGGTGGTGGCCTGACCCGCACGCTGGTTGCCCGATCCGCCACGGCGGAATCCACGTCCTCGGCCACGCGAAGACGCCTGCTGCGCGGGCCGGTGGCTGGGCTGCTGACGTGAAGGGGCGCCCCTACCGTGGCCACGATAGGGGCGAAAAGCAGAAGGCAGCGGAGGGCGTGTAGCAGAAAGGCCCAGGGACTTGGCAGTAGCCCGTGAGTCCTTAAAGCGCTCCAACGCATGGTCTGCTTTGGACCCAAAAGACCGACTCCATCAAAGGGCATGTCCATGAGAGTATTCTGGACATCCCCTGAAAAACCAGTGGTTCTCAGCCAGGCGTGGCGGCGGAGCGCCACCGTCGTTGCAATCGACCTGCCCAGCGAGTCGGCGGTGTCAAGGCCACAACGGATAGTGTATTTGGCCGCATCCCTTCCTTCCGCAATGGCGCGGGAAAGCAGTGCCTGGACCTCCTCAGGGCACTGGGGCAAAACATCCGCCACCGAATCCCACAGAGAGTGGGTATAGCGGCCCAAAAGACAAGCGGTGTTAACGGACCGCAAGCCAGCACTGGAGGAAGAAAAACCTTTCTTCCCAAACTGATCCAGGCGTTTGGATTCCCTATCCGGAGGAGCGGTAGGGAAGGCGGTTTGGGAAGCGGAGGCTTGGACAACCAAGCTCTCAGGAGTGGGGTGGACAGAAAGAAACAGGGGGTCGCCCGGAGCGGGGCGATGGCGTCGTGACACGTTCCGATCCACAGGAGCCCCTGTGTTGGGCTTGGACCAGGCGCCCAAAAGAACGTCTGTGAGGGCGTCGTTAAACGGCAGCACAGTCTCCGCAGAGGAGGCTGCCGGCTGAAGCACCTCTGTCAAGATGTTAGGCTTGACCGTCAAAGTAGGGAGCTGGAGACGTAAGGCCCCAGCAGCCCTACGCAACACCGTACCAAAATTGGCCCCCTCCTCCGTAGCCACGGGAGGAGACAGCATGCCAGTGTCAGGAGAAGTATCCAGACCACTGGCCTCCCCTAGACTCTCTGTCCAGTCCTCATCATACTGACAGTTGCGAGTCAGAGGGTCATCAGACCCCTCCCAGTCCTCCTGGTCCTCCTCTGGTTCAAAATAAGGAGGAGGAGGGACATTTGGGACCCAAGGGCCCATCGGCGCCGGAGCCGGCGTCGAGCGACGTCGCTCCGGGTCCATGTCCGGAGCCGGAAGGAACTGGGGGACGACGCCGCCCGGAGCCCAGGGCGGCGTCGAGAACGGCACCGGAGACATCGGCGCCGGCGGAGGTGTCGTGAGGTCGACCGGCGTCGATGGGGGTTGTGGAGCCGGGATCGAGGCCGGGGCCGAAGCCGGAGCCGGGATCGAGGCTGGAGTCCCGGGCGACGCCGGGGCCGGAGCCGCCGGCGGCGCGGAGCAACCCCATCAGGGCCCGCGGGGCCCGAAGGCGCACCGGAGGGGCCTGAAGGCCCGAAGAGGCGGGCCATGGCCGACAGGAACTCCTGTACCTTGGCCGGATCCGCCCCCGAACCCGGGAAGGGCGGGTATGACGGGGCGACTCCACAGGCAAGTCCGGGGCCGCGGGGGCGGGGACGGTGCCGGGAGGGGCCTCAGCCGAGTCGCGAGACCGGCGAGGCGAAGTCCGAGAGCGACGATGCTTCTTGGACTTCTTGTGCTTAGACTTACCGGACGAAGAAGACTTCGACGCCGACGACCGGTGTGCACTCCGCGAGCGACCCCTGGACCTCTCACGCGACCGGGGCCTCCGTGGAGCCGAATGCCGGGCCTCGAGGAGCTTTCGAGACCGCTCTCGCAAAGCTTTCGGGTTGAGGGCCTGGCATTCGGGACAAGACTCGGTGTCGTGGCCTCGGCCGAGGCAGAAGAGACACTCCCAATGCGGGTCGGTGACGGACATCATCCGCGCACAGGCGCCGCATCGCTTGAAGCCGGGCATCCCTACGACACCTTAAAGATGGAAAAAACAGTGAAAAAATCACCAAAAAGTATGGTCAAAAATTGACCAGGGCACTGCTCTTCCCGGATCTGCGCTTGCTGGCGCGGAAAAGAAGAACTGACGTCAGCGCGCAGGGGCGGCGTCTAAGTACTGCCCGCGACGTCATCCCGGCGATCACGACGCCGACGACGGACGCGGAGCCGCACGACGCCGCCTACCGACGCGCAAGGGTACTGCTACGCAAAACTTTCCGGATCCAGCCTGACGCCTGGGGATATTCTAAGGTAAGGAATCTATCACTAACGTGTCTCTTTCAGATGAAATGCGTTTACCTCTGAGCCGCTGCAGTACACATCCGAAGTCAATGGTGGAAAATAACTTTTGCCGCTTTTCTCCTATGCTTTATATACTCTCTGGATGTCAAAGCTGGTTTCGAGGGTTTGCCTCCAACGGTGTCCCTTGTCTAGGACTTGTGTGGCTCTTTGGGCCTCACTTTGCCCTCCGGCATCAATGATCGAAAGTACTGCTGCTGTTTTAATTTTTTTTAGCCCAAATGTTTTGGCTCGCCCACGTCCCAACTCTGAGGGTTTACCTTCAGTCTGTGCTGCTCCCTCTGTGCCTTCTTGTGCTTTTACCAGTATGGCCCTCAAACAACTCCGCAAGTTCTGCTTCTCCTTTAGCCTCCTCCAGAATATGCTCCTAATTGCTTGATAATCTGAGCGCCTTTAGGGACTCCTGTTTCCTCGGTGGTGACACCATCGTGTAGCGTGCCCACCTCGGTTTCTGCCTTGCCCTGATGGTCTTCAGCAAAAATTCTGCACACGCCATGCAGACCTCTGAACTATGGTCCTTTGGGAGGCAGAGGTTACAAACCTTCAGCGTGTCTTTCTGGGCGTACTTGTGATGGCATTTTGTGCAAAAGCTTTTGAGGGTATACTCTATGCCCCTTTCTCATTCTCCAACCACACGGTCTTGGTGTGTGTCTTCTCACCTCAGTGTTCCTCTGTGCTTTTCAGAGGTTTTTTTGGTGTTTTTCTCCTTTGTTTCCAGTCGTCGTAGATCCCTTCCCTAATCGATTGTTTTTGGTGGAAAACTCATCTTCTGAGTAGATTCTTCTTCAACTCAGGAACTTTCCTTTAGGCTTCCAAACCCAACGGCGGAAAAAAAAAATCTGAAGATGGCGACTGCTTAGAAGGATTTCCTAGGCATAAGTCTGATGTCACTCAAGGAGAGGTATGATCCCAGCCCAAATGCTCACATGGAAAGAAAACAAGCATTTGCAATGCAATAGGTCTCGCATTTGGGAGAGTTGGAGCTATTGGCGGTGTGAATGAAAACGTGTTTTACCTATGTGTTGTGGTTTGCAGTGCAGTGGCCTTTGGGACCTTATAAGTGTTTAGTGATGCCCATTTCAGCGTAAGTAAATAAATACATACAAAAGATACGCAGGATCTGACCTTGTGTAATGTAATAGGGAGGGAGACAGCAGAGAGAGAGGCAATAGAAAATGAAGGAGAGACATAACGAGGAGGAAGAGAGTGCAGGAGAGACACTGCACATGTCTGGAGCTGCAGTAAGACAACTCTGGCATTGACACCGAAGCTGATCCCTGGGAGTGGAAGGGGGGGTACAGCGGGAGACAAGAGGAAGGGAGAGATTGAAATAAAGATATGGAGAGAGAGCACAACTGTGAAAGTGGTCCCACAATCCGTGTCCTGGTACCTGCAGGGTTAGGCGAGACAGCAGAACAGAGAGAGAGGGCTGCGGAAAGAAGAGCAGAGAGAGGATAGGGTGTCCCGGTTTTTGGCTCTTAAGATCTGGTCACCCTAACCCGACGGCCAACCCACTGAGCTACCTTACCAATGATAAGACTGAAAGACATGGCAAAGACAGAAAATGATTCTCTTATGTAGCAGCATTTTATCTTAAATCCAAATAAGAAATCCCCATTTTTCGTCATGAGTGCCACTCAAAACATCGCCTTAGGCGCATGACTGTTGTATGGGCAGTCTGTTCCCTGTGTGCGTGCGCTGCATTAGCACAAAGCAGGCATGTCGGCGCTATAGAAATGTGGGGCATTCCTACCCGAGCATCAGTTTTCAATTAGCTGTAAAAGGATCACAAACTAAGAGCCACTTTAATATTATACACAGTGAAACTCTTGCCCCAAAATCCCCTGCGATGCCCCTCCCACCGCGAATCCCTCCCCTGCGATGTCCCAGATGGCGCTAGGGTTGTCTTGTTGATAACTGTTCTAGGTTGTAAGCACTCGGAGCCTTCTGAAGTTCTTGAACATACTGAGTGTGATGTTGGGGTACCGCAGATGGAAGAGAAGGACAGGGGATATGTGGGGTCCCCAACACAAATGTCAACTCATGAATCACATTATCTGAACGTCTATCCCCGCCCAGCTGAACAGATGCCACTGAGTTGCTCGAGGCCTTGAAGTAACCTCATCTTTTAACCATAGATCACAAAGTGTGTCGGCAGAGCCGCAGCAGCTCAGGTGCAGACATCCTGCATCACAATGATAGCGGACTTCCAGCCCAGCGCGCGTCTCAACGGGTGATGTAACAATGTGTAAGCGTTGCTGGCAGGCCCCAGGCAGTGAAAAGCAGAGGTGGAGCTTCCACCCCACTTCCAAAAGAAAACCGACGACAATAGATCTCGTAAACGAGTAGCGCTTGCGCTGCGACGCTAGCGAGACCTAAAAAGGGACCAGCTGAACCCTTAACTGGTTGCGAAACATCAGTAAACTGGACTGTGACCCCAACCAAACACCACAGACTATTAGGGATCACCTGGACCTCACCAGCCAGACCAATCTGTGGCCGGGGGTCTTGTTGGGTGGTGTGCTTCTGAGAAAGGTGTTGTATAATACATATGTAGAGGCACAGAGTGTGATAAGCTATTTATTACAATGTTTGCGTATGGGGAGGGGCATTAATCATGTGCATCACAGCTATGCGAGGTCCATGTTGCCTCTTCCAGGGACGGCTTTAGCGCTGGTGGTGCCCAGTGCGACAAGTGTTTTTGGCACCCCCCCCTCCCTCTGATCCTCCCCCCTCATGACCTCATACTCAGATTCCCTCATTACCGCTCGGCAAAATTGCCCCCAAATCTCTCCATAGCACCTCTCTCACATACATTTTATTTGTTTTAAAGCGCTGGTAAAGTCTGGCTTTATTAATAAGAACGTAGATCTACCCAAAAACACTTTTTAGCAACATTAGGAATAGATAATGAAAGACTGGGGAAAAACCATAATGTCCTAACCTATTTTATGCAGGTTGCATGGAGGTCTTTGATGACAGTTCGTAACAGTCACTGTTCTGTGTTAAGGTTGTATCTTATGAACGACGGTAACAAAAGGATCTCTGTGACAAAAGCAGCAACCCACTGAGCTATCCATATAAAATGCAGATCTGTGCAGCAGGCATATTAACCCTCTGCGAGTGAAAGCTGCCACTAGACAAAACTCTGATCTCTCTCTAGCAGGAACATTAATCACAAGAGATATCTTGACATTTTTATTGCTGCCTGAAAGCTGAACCCACAAGGAACTCTGCAGCAGGTGCTTTTATATAGTAAGTTATTGCTAAACACAGCGTTCCCCTGAGGTCAGCCCCCCCCCTGAAGTCAGCGTCCCCCCTCAGGTCCGCGCCCTGTGTTGCTGCACTGGTCACACCACCCTGATGCCGGCCCTGGCCTCTTCCTTCCCTCAATGGTAATAAACAGCTCATTACTCGATGTAGATCTTAATGCATGGTTTATGTCAGGCTGTGTAGTCAGTGCTCGTTTAGTAGTTACAAATATTTAACCAAAACTAGAACACAAAGGGTTAAACCCATTGACAAACAAAAATCGCCCTGTAATAGTCTGTGTGTCTGTTAGGGGAGCACCTTTCCTTTTATGTTACTGCACCTTGCAGTCTGAGACAGCAAGCAGCGTTTACTCGAGTCAGCTGCACCGTACTGTGTAAATAACAGCGCTATAGTGTTAAATGTGTGACCTTGTGCTGATTATCGCACTAACTCAATCTTATTGGCCTGCAATTATTTTCACTGCTATGGCATCAATCTAGATTTGTTTATATAAATCAGGATTAAATCATTTTTGGTTGATCGTCTTTCATGTGCCAGTTACAGCGAAGTGTGGATCCCAGAATCCTTTGCTCCATCCTTCACACTCCGGGCAATCCCAGACTTGCGCGGAACCAAACCTCGAACAGCAACACGGGCCCTCGAGCAACACACATGGGCCCTCGGAGCAACACACACGGGCCCTCGGAGCAACACACACGGGCCCTCAGGGCGGCACGGGCAGTTGGAGCAACACACACGGGCCCACACACACGGGCCCTCAGAGCAACAAACACTGGGCCTCGGAACGACACACAGGGGCCCTCACAGCAACACACACTGGCCCTTGGAGCAACACACACGGGCCCTCAGTGCGGCACGGGCAGTCGGAGCAACACACACGGGCCCTCAGGGCGGCACGGGCAGTCGGAGCAACACACACGGGCCCTCGGAGCAACACATACGGGACCTGGGAGCAACACGGGCCCTCACAGCAACACACACAGCAACACACACTGGCCCTCAGAGCAACAAACACGGGACCTGGGAGCAACACGGGCCCTCACAGCAACACACAGGGGCCCTCAGAGCAACAGCAACGCACACTGGCCCTCAGAGCAACGCACACTGGCCCTCAGAGCAACGCACACTGGCCCTCAGAGCAACGCACACTGGCCCCCAGAACAAGGTGAACTCAAAGCTGGGGCATGTGTGAGGGGCTGAGGCATGTGTGAGGGGCTGGGGCCTTCTCCCCCCAGAAGGTGCAGTACTCCAAGGTTTGTTGGCTGCGGAGTCCAAAGCGGGGGTCTCCGCGGCTGGGATGTGTCCCTCCAATGTCTGCCCACGCAGCAGGGGTCTTTGCGCCGCTGAAGCGCCTTCGAGCTGTGGACAGATCAGTGATGGTCGAGCTGTGGACAGAGCAGTCACGGGCGAGCTGTGGACAGAGCAGTCACGGGCGAGCTGTGGACAGAGCAGTCACGGGCGAGCTGTCCCCAGGAAGGAGGGACGACAACATATTACTTCCTGTCCCTAGATGTGCAATCCGGACTCAAAACATATGGGTCCGAGAACTTCTGGTAATTACATAGTGATCGCTGATAATGGACCTCTCGATGACGTCATGTATTGAGGGATGAGGCTCACATTTAAAGAGAGGATGAGCTATACCAGAAGCATTACACGCGTGTCTCTGCAGATCTGCTGTGTAGTCAGTGTTTGTTTAGTAGCTACAAATATTTAACCAAAACTAGAACACAAAGGGTTAAACCCATTGACTGAAACCACAAGTTGAACATTATAACCCCTGTCACCGCCTGGGAACTCCGCTGAGGACGGTCGTCTGATGATATTCCACCATGTTCCGATTGTTATCTCAAGATTGTGCGACTACTGTTGTAGGCAAGTAAGTCATACTTCACGCTCTGTGCCACGCCATTTCAAGGTCTGCCAATCAGAAGTTCCTTTTCTTTGCAGCCTTCAATGCACGATTGGGGTGCAATGTTCCTTTATGCAGCATGAGACTCTCCTATTCAGTCTTCTTTCCAGCTCTTTGTTATTGTATTCTACTATGGTCTTCTGTTGTACAGTGCTATAATCTGACCTAGAACAGGGAGAGTGATTTGCATGAACAAGAAATAGCGAAGATGATGGCCATCTGATGAGAGTATCAGAGTAAACGCACACTACTCCATCTCCCACCCCCTCCAACCACACCTCCATTACGATCTGCGGTGCCAGGGAAACGATGCAAAGCTGCCTTACATTAGCCTCAGCCATCCCTCCCTGCTCACCTAAACTGACACCATTTGGTGGCATGTTTCTTTAATAGCAGCCCCGCGCTGGTTGGGTGTCTTCTTGCTGCTGTCACGGATACCTTCCGCCATTCCTTGAAGCAGCCTGGTCCAGCCTGCTCGGTAACAAGTCCTCATTAAGATAATGCACAGCAGTTGTAACCGTTAGCCGAGGTCTGGCCAAAGGATCTGGGTGGAACTGACGGATTCGGTTTCCGACCAAATTTCGTGTCTAGAGCCCCCCTCGCGCTGTGCCTGTGTGAGGAGGGGACACGGCTGCAGCCCGCGCGAGAAACTAACTAGACGGCGGCCGCGTTTTAACGATAATGAGTGGTGGGGTTATTGCTCGGGGCATTTATGTGCACCAAAGACCGAGGGGAGAGGATGGGGGAGGTCGCGTCGCACGGATATCTATGTTAAAAGGAAGCTGCTTACGTGAACCAGTCCTGGACGTGCGCTCAAGTCGAAGTCTTTAAAAAGCGAAAACAGAATCTCTGGTTGCAACCCTTTAATAAACAACGGTAATGCAAACAAGCATCGATCTCTTGTCTTTATGGGGCCATGTGTTTAGAAACACATGGCCCCATAAAGATAAGAAAGTGCTTTGCGACAGCAACAAAGGAGGCCACCGAGTCCGGCTCGGAGGCGAAAGGCCGTCTACAGAAAACCCTCATTTCCAATGGCAGGCCACCGTTTAGCATAAACGGTGACGCCAGCCAATGGAAATGAGGGGCGGGGCTTAAAGCCCTCTTCTGAAAGTCCTTGTTAACAATAAATCTCGCGAGGCGAGCAGCGCATGCGCTGCCACGCCACGCGAGACCTAAAAAGGGGAAAGAATACAAGGAGACTATTCCGGACTCAACCACTACATGAAGGAATAATACACAGCATGTGAATCCAGCAAAGCTGCAAAACCGGTGATTCGTCACCTTTAGAATATTCCTGAGAGGCAACTTTGATTCAGATTATTATTGTGTTTTTTTTTTTACAGCAGTGCTGCTGGGTGGCGTTGCACGGTTCTGCGCCAACCTCATTCCGCTGCAGAAGTGACAGACTGGAGCCGCATGTAGGCGCTACCCCCGAGCGCTCAAGTCAGTTTCTTGATGGACGCGTTCTGCACCCTTAGACGCGGACCACAAACATAGGTACCAGTGTGTAGATTTCTAATTAGGGACCATTTTTGATGGAAAAAGGAGACCACGCCACAGAAAGGGAAGGTGGGAGGGCAGTGAGGCATCTGTGATTAGAGTATCCACCAGAAGAACAAGTTACTTACCTGCTGTAACTCTCTTTCTGGTAGAGACTACCTAGCCACAGATTCCTCACCTTTTAAATAGTCCCCTTGCATTAGACTGGTTCTGAAAAATCTTCAGAAGTACCCCTGTGTGCCGGTAGGTGGTGCGAGGGGTCCACGTCAAAGTCGATCTGCGCCAGAAGGCACGCGTGCGGGACAATGTAGTAGTGACCAATGCAAACAGTTGCTTTCTGACTCATCCGCAGACAAAGAGCCCAAATAAGATTGGTTATGACCAGTGTGCAGTTACTAATAAGGGACTTTTTATATGAAGGGAAGTCCAGTTCAGAGTGGGGAGGATGAGGGGGTCAGTGAGGAATCTGCGGTTAGATAGTCTCTACCAGTAAGAACGTTACAGAGGGTAACTAGTTCTAGAAGAGACTTCTAATCGCAGATTCTTCACTTTTTGAATAGATACCAAAGCAGTACTTTTTCCAGGTGGTCAGTCTGTGCAATGGCTCAGACCAAAACATCCTGCAGGACTGAGCAGGAAAAGTGCAGTCTCAATGGACCTGACTTTCCAAACAACAGTGTTTTGTGAACATATGGAGAGACGCCCATTTAGCTGCCTGGGAAATGTCCAGGACAGGCCCTCATGCCAGCGGAGCAGTAGCAGTCTTGGCTCTGGTGGAATGAGTCTGTAAGCCTTACGGAAGCTACATTTGAGCAAATGCGTAGCAGATCGTAATGCAGAGCACAATCTGGCAAGAGATAGTCCTTTTCTGAGAGTTTGAATCAGCTACAAGGAAGGAATAGGTTACTTACCCTGTAAGCATCTATTCATAGCATGTAGTGCTGTAGATTCATACACTTAGCATACTCCTGCCCTCTAGTGTTGGGCTTGGATGTTTGCAACTGCTCCACTGTTAAATTGCTTTTGGCTCATCGGGTGAGCTTGGTATAGGAGCAGTAGAGTTATAGTAAAGAAGAACATGCAAAGATATAGTTTAATAAGAATGAGTATTTATGGATAATGTGTATGTGAACCCTTAGCTTTCGGGGAGGAGGGTGGATGCCTATGAATCTTCTACGGCATTACACGCTATGAATAGATGCTTACAGGGTAAGTAAGATATTCTATTCATAGCATGTGTTGGCCATAGATACATATGCTCAGCATCGAATGTAAGCAAATACTATGGTTCACTTGGGATACCCTCAGCCAGAAGGGAACTGGGGCTCCAAAAATTAATGAAACCATATCTTAATTAAGAAAATAAGTAAGCCTAACACACAGGTAACCCAAAACAACATATGTCTGTAATCCCAAACACAAATAGAAAAAAAGAATACAGTTATTCCCTTACTCTATGCACATGACCATTAGAGTTATTACACAAAAATATACTTTGGAGAATTGAGAAATAGGATAAAGAGAGAATTGTAATCAAAAAGACTATATGGAAGCAACACAGGTATTCTGTTAAGGACTTTACAGAGCAATAGGCAGCCATTAATTTAATTAATTTCAACAAAGGAAAACCATTCATTAATTCGAACAATAGAAATGGAATTACAGTATGTGAATATACCAAAACTTTGGACAGTCCATATTACACAAGTACAGGCCAAAGGTAAAACTGACCAGGGCCATCAGGACAATGTGTAGCAAAAACAGAAATATCACTAATACATTTTTAAACTCAATCAAGGACGAAGGAATTAGGGTGGTTTGAAGATGCGGCAAGCGTATAAACCTTTCTCAACGGTCATAAAACAAAGCTCAAGGCAAATATTGGTCCTAAAACTGGGAGAGCAAAAGAAATCCCAGACATTCAGTTGTGGCGCTCAATCAATTAAAGTACGAGCAGCCTCCGTGACGGGGGAGCCAAACCAGTGTGTCCTTTGGGACACAATTGATCACCGAAACGAAGTTGTGTGATCTGAGATCATCATCAACAACCACAGAATTGTGTGATCAAACACAACTGCTGTGAGATGAGTCTGCTGTAAAGGGGACCTGCAGGATAGGGGCTTTGAAGGGCTGACTCTGCAACAGATTGTTGCTATTCCACCACTGCAGAGAGTGATGAGTCACTGACCCCATCAACACTAGATCTTGTACATGCCCCTCTACTTGGGACCATTGCGACTGTAGGCACTGCCGTAGAGGGCGCAAGTGCAGTTGCGGGTGTGCCACCATGGAGATACACAAGGCCAATAAGACTCATTACTGTTCTGACTGCTATGTGGCAAATTGGTTGAAAAAGAGGCAAAGCAAATTGGATCTTTTGACTCTTGCAGGATTGGGATATGCCTTTGCTGTGGTAGAGTTTAGGGTTGCTTCGAGAAACGGCTGCACTTGTAAGGGTTGTAGGTGGAATTTTGTAGTATTGAGTGTAAAACCCAGCTTGTGTAGAAGGTTTATAACGGAGTGTTCTGCAGATGCTGTTTGTTCGCACTCTGGATCAGTCAATCGTCTAGGTATGGGAACACGTGCGTACCCTCCCATCTGAGATGAGCTGCTACTATTGCAAAGCACTTTGCGAATACCCATGGTGCAGTAGTTACGCTGAATGATGACACATTGAACTGATAATGCTGGCCACTTACTTGAAAAAGGAGGTAGCGCTGATGTCCTGGATGTATTGATATGTGAAAATAGGCATCTTTGAGATCTATGGCTGTCATGAAGTCTTCTTGCTGAAATAATGGTATGACTTTCTGGAGCGTTACCGTGTGGAAGTGCTCCAATAGGATGTATTTGTTGAGAGATCTAGTATTAGTCATAAAGTCCCATCTTTTTTTGGAATGAGGAAATATAGTGAGTACACTCCCTGTCCCTGGTGCTGCATTGGGGCGGACTCTATAGTCACCTTTTGAAGCAGAGCTTGAACCTTCTCCTATAACAGTGAGAAGTGTTGTTGATGGTTTGTGTTTGAGACAGGATATTGGGAGGACGAGATGCAAGTTCGAGACAATATCAGTCTTTTATTATAGAAAGGGCCCACTGATCTGATGCAATATGTTCCCATTGCATATGGTAGTCCTGTAGTCATGCCCCTACTGGTGTTAAGTGTGGAGGGGGGAGGAAAACAGTCACTGTTTAGTGGAAGTAGTCCCTTTGGAAGTGGATCCACGACCTCTGCCTTTGTTACCCCTGTAGTGTGATCTATAGTAAGACCCTCCTGTGTACTGTGAGTGATCGGGGCTTTGTGTCTGAGGGGGGAGTGGATGTGTCTATGGAGGTGGCTGTTTTGGATGCCTCTCTGTATTGGCCCCTCCGAAAGGTAGGTTTGAAGGCCACCCATGGCTTTTGCGGTATCTATGTCCTTTTTTATTTTCTCTAGCATTCTATCTACTTTGGGCCAAATAGGTGTTCATCAAATGGTAGGTTCAGTAGATATTGCTGCACATCAGGTTTAAAACCTGATACTCTGAGACAAGCATGGCACCTAATAATAAATCTGGTGTTTACCTCCCTTGCGCTGGTGTCTGCTGCATCTAATGCGCATTGAATTGTGGAGTTGGATATTACTTTCCCTTCTTCTACTAGTTTTGACCCTGGATGCTGATAATCAGGGAGATGCTGGAGTAAATCCTGCATTTCATCCCATTGTGCCCTATTATATCTAGATAGGATGCCCACAGAGTTCGCTAATCTAAGGTGGTTGGCTGCTTGGGCTGCCAAACGCTTGCCCGCTGCATCATATTTTTTGCTCTCCTTATCAGTGTGAGGGGCATCACCAGTACCATGCCAGTGTGCCCGTTTCCTAGCTGTATGCACTACCAGTGAGTCTGGAGGGATATGCCCACTGATGTAAGTGGGGTCAGTTGGCGAGGGATTGTACTTTTTTGCCAACCCGTGGTGTTATAACCCTTGATTTTATGGGTTGTTTAAAGATTTCATCTGAGGGTTTAAGCATGCCCTTTAACATTAGCAAGAGTTGAACAGAGCGGTGGGATTTGGAGAGGGTTTCAACAAGAAAATCGTCCTCTTTTTGACCTTTTCGAAAGTCTTTTTCCTCTTTGGGATGCCTGTGTAGGTGGAGGAGGTGGTTTGGTAACCACTCTTGCTGTGTCTGGGTTAATGAACAGTGTATTTTGTCTGGCATAAAGGTGTTATGACAATTTGGTGAGGATAGGCTCCACCAGCCATTCCTTTGGCTCTGTGGCCGTCTTTGCAGGTTTCGTCAAAATTATTTTGGGTGAAGAGTGTTTGGATGCCGAAGATATTTTCTGTGCCAAGGTGGTCTTGTTAAGGATGTGTTAGGCGCAGAGAGGGTTTTCAGATCTGAGGGCGTCCCATGTTTTTGTGGCATTGATTTCGGCTCCGAAGGCCTGGAAGGCTTTACAGGCATTGTATGCGGCTTTGATGCTGGCTTAGAAAGGGGCTTAGACTTCTTACTAGTCGGTGGCTTCGACTTTTCGGTGACTTTAGAAGTGTCTGCTCCTTTGCCTTATGTCGGATACCTCCATGACTCAAAGGCAGTGGTGTTCCGCGAGCCAGTGTGTGCGTTTTTGTTCGGGCATGGGAGGCTTTTGTTAATGTACTTACGTGCCCCATGGAGTCTTCCGGCTCGTAGTCAGATTTGGAACCGTATCCACTACTGGCAAGTAGGATGGGAGCATTCATTTGCACCCCCCGAGCTTCTGCCTCCTCCTCGACATCCTCCTCAGTATGAAGGCTTTGCGGTTGGTCCCCGAAGAGATAAGGTGCCTCATCAGGTCAAGTTGTCAGCATTGTAGTATGTACCCAGCGCTGCTCTCTCCGGTGACGAGTTTTCTTTGACCAAAAGGCCAAAGCAAGCTTCACACAACATTTTGTCGTGTTCTGGAGACAGGCAGAGGTTGCAGACCAAGTGTTGGTCTGGCCTGGAGTATTTGGCGTGGCACTTGGGACAGAAGGTGAAGGGAGTCTCTTCCATTACTCCGCGTGCGTAGAGTGAAAGAAGATGGCGAAGTTCGAAGCCGAAGTAGAAAACTGGACCCGGGCAGGTGGAACGAAGGGTGCCTAAAAGACCAGTAGTTGTGGTTTCCTGAATTATCCAAAGGTTAAGAAGTCGGCCGCTGAAGGAGGACATAGGAACGTGTCGAAGCTTCGACCCCGTAGACGTTTGAACCAGATGGCAGAGAAAAACAATCTAACAATGGAGCTGATGACCATGCGCAATACAGACTATAGGAGGAGTCACCTATACCTTGTGACTCGAAAGACTTCTTCAAAGAAAAACAAGTTGCAAACGTCAAAGACCAACACTAGATGGCAGGAGTATGCTAAGCATATGCATCGACGGCCCACACATGCTACGAATATTGAGTTCCACAGCAGGAACAAAAGACACATTTAAGGCTTCTCCGGGTATAACAGTGGTGGGATGGGTCATAGTCCCGCTTTGGACTTTTTGTGCTCCTATTTAGACATACTCAATGACTTTGAGAAGATCTACCACAGGAGCAGGCCAGGACCTTCTCTTCGACCAGTCATAGTGTAGAGTCTACCGGTGTTTGGTGACCTACAACTTCGCCGCATGGTCCTGGATGGCCTTCAGATTCATCAAGACAGTTGTCACAGGTCTTGGAGTCATGGTACGACCTCAAGCACCAAAAATATATTTGATGGGAATCTGTCACAGGTTTTCTTGTAACAGTCCGTACAAGGTTTGAACACTGGTTTTAGGAGAGTGACACTGTCTCTTGTACACTGGTGTTTAAGGTTAAAGTGGAGCACAGAGCGGAAGTAGAGAGGCGATGTGGAACATCACTAGGAAGACCAAAGATAGACGAGAGGCTTTGACAGCAAACCAGAGGAACATCAGAAAATCCAGCCTTCGGGTCATGACCCAGGG
Organism: Calotriton arnoldi; assembly: GCA_963921515.1. NCBI lineage: Eukaryota > Metazoa > Chordata > Amphibia > Caudata > Salamandridae > Calotriton > Calotriton arnoldi. The sequence continues at coordinate 1,515,816 of CAWUFW010003213.1, read as the reverse complement.
GTGCCTTTGAGAGGCCCAAAGGCTTCATTGGTCACAGTATCAGGATAAGGCAGTGGTCTGAGGCAACTAGTATCAAATTAGTGGACTGTGTCAATAAGTGGTGGTGAGGGTAACTTGGATATTTGGGACACTGAAGTGACTAACATTATCTGAAGATTGCAGACTTTTTCCATCATCACTGATCTTATCGCCATTTCCTGTTACAACCAACCCTAATACTGATGGGAAATTGCATTATTTCCGAATACCACAGTCCTGGTGCCGACAGCACTCTTCCTTTAGATCTTAGTCCCATCTCTATTGCACAAGTGTAAGGAAATGCCTCTTTTTGTATGTGCACCCCCAAGTTTTTCGAATGATGCTGGTCTTTCAACTGTGAGAGTGCAATGAGGCCTGCTAATCAAACCTCAGTGCCAGTACCCTGACCCTAAAGTGTATGTCGAATTGGCTGTAACCAACTGGAAATCGCTAACTTACCTATAAGTCCCTACCAAATGGTACCCTGGTATCCAGGGGATGTAAGTTAGAGGGGTAACGCAGGGCTTGCAGCACTAATTGAAATACCCTGGAGGTTCCCCAAGCCCACAGTCTCCCACTGCAGACTGGCAGAGAAGTCGTGCACTGTTATTCCAACATTGCCATTAAAAGCAGTGGCAAAGCCACTACTTCCCCTGTACAACAGTGTAAGTCACCCCTCTGGCAGGCCTACAGAGTACTAAGGCAGGGTGCAACAGATGACACGGGCAGGACGCACAAGTTACTAACTTGTGTAACGATATATCTGTAAGAGACAGTAGTTAGTGACAGATTCCTTACCTTAGAATATCCCCAGGCGTCAGGCTGGATCCGGAAAGTTTTTTGCGTAGCAGTACCCTTGCGCGTCGGTAGGCGGCGTCGTGCGGCACCGCGTCCGTCGTCGGCATCGTGATCGCCGGGATGACGTCGCGGGCAGTACTTAGGCGCCGCCCCTGCGCGCTGACGTCAGTTCTGTACACGACTTTCCGCACCAGGAACGCAGAGCCATGCAAGAAGCTGACATAGGTGTCTGAAAAATACTAGGGCCCTGAAAGGGATGTCCTTAACCCTAGAAATCAGTTCGCAGAACGGGGAGGATGGGTGGGCGGTAAGGAATCTGTCACTAACTACTGTCTCTTACAGATATATCGTTACACAAGTTAGTAACTTGTGCATCTGAAAGAGACACGTTAGTGACAGATTCCTTACCTTAGAATAGATACCCCAGCAATACCAACCCCGGTGGTGGGTCTGCGAACAAAGATCAGACAAGGAAGTCCTGGAGGACAGAACGGCCAAAGAAGCCGTCCCTCCGGACCTGACTGTCAAGGCAGTAATGCTTTGTAAACGTGTGCAGCGAGGCCCACGTAGCTGCCTGACAGATAACCGGCAGCGGAACACCGCGGCCCAAGGCCGTGGTAGCAGCCGTTGCCCTGGTGGAATGGGCACGCAGCCCAACAGGAGGCTCCTTCTTAGCCAAAGAATAGCAGGTCTTGATGCACAAGGTAACCCAGCGGGAGATGGTCCTCTTGTGCACCGCCCGACCTTTTTGGCACCCACGTAGCCAACAAAGAGCTGGTCATCCACCCGGAAGTGTTTTGTACGGTCAATATAGAAGGAGAGCGCACGTTTTGGGTCCAGACGGTGGAGCCTCTCTTCCTCTCTGGAAGGATGCGGAGGCGGAAAGAAGGTGGGCAAAGTGATGGTCTGCCCAATGTGGAAAGCAGTAACCACCTTTGGCAAGAAGGACGGACGCGTCCGAAGAACAACCTTGTCTGGATGAACAGACAGAAAGGGAGGTTTGCAAGATAGAGCCTGGAGCTCACTCACCCGCCGAGCGGAGGTGATGGCCACCAGAAAGGCTGTCTTCAGAGTCAGAAGACGAAGAGGACAGTTATGTAGAGGCTCAAAGGGAGCGCACATTAAAAAGGTAAGAACCAAGTTCAAGTCCCACTGAGGCATCACAAACGGAACAGGAGGGAAGTGGTGAGTAATGCCTTTTAAGAACCTGTTAACAACAGGGGATTTGAAAAGGGAGGGCTGATCAGGGAGCCTGAGGAAGGCCGAGAGAGCACAAAGATAACCCTTGATGGTACCCAGGGCAGAACCCTGTTGGGCCAGAGAGAGAAGGAACAGAAGGACCTCAGAAAGAGGGGCAGAAAGGGGATTCACAGCCTTTGCTGTGCACCATGCCACAAATTTGTTCCACCTGCAGGCGTATACCACCTTAGTGGAGGGACGCCTGGCTGCCAGAATCACATCACAAACTTCGGGAGGCAAGTCGAAAGGAATCAACTGCCGCCGCTCAATCTCCACGCAAGCAGGTGTAGACTGGACAGGTTCGGGTGGAGGACCGTCCCCTGCTGCTGCGACAGAAGATCCTCCCGAAGAGGCAGACGGATCGGGGGATCTACGCTCATATTGAGTAGCTCGGGATACCAAACTCTTCGAGCCCAGTCCGGAGCCACAAGAATGACTTGGGCCCGGTCGTGCCGAATCTTCTTGAACACTCTGGGTAGAAGTGGTATAGGCGGAAAGGCGTACAATAGACCGCAACTCCACTCGTGACGAAAAGCGTCGCCGAGCGAGTGCCGCCTTGGAAATTCCAACGCGCAGAACTGATGACCTTGCGCGTTCTCTTCGGTGGCGAATAGATCTAACCAAGGCTCTCCCCACTGTAGAAAGAGTCCTTGCGCGACTTCCGAGTGAAGACGCCATTCGTGATCCATCATGCACCTGCGGCTGAGTTCGTCCGCCCTGGCGTTCAGGGAACCTGCCAGGTGTTGAACCATCAGGAACATGCCCTGATGTTCCAGCCATGTCCAGAGGCGCAGAGCCTCCTGACAAAGGGTCCACAACCCCACCCCGCCCTGTTTGTTGCAGTACCACATGGCGGTGGTGTTGTCTGTGAACACCTGCACTACCTTCCCTTTGACAGAGGGAAGGAATGCCTTGAGTGCAAGTCGGATCGCCCGGAGCTCCAGAAGGTTGATATGGAGCCGGGACTCCGCCCGGAGACCAGAGGCCTCTGATCTCCGCCTCTCCCATGTGACCGCCCCATCCCAGAAGGGACGCGTCCGTCACAACTGTGTGCTCTGGCTGGGGAAGCGAGAGGGATCTGCCCATGACCCATTGCCGGTTCGAGAGCCACCACTGCAACTGTTTTGCAGTCCCCTCCGAGATCTGGACGTGATCGGACAGGTTGCCCTGGTGCTGCGCCCACTGGAACTTCAGGTCCCACTGCAGAGCCCGCATATGCCATCTGGCATGATTGACCAGCAGGATGCAGGAGGCCATGAGGCCCAGCAGCCTCAGGGTCATCCGTACCGAAACCCAGGATAAAGGCTGAAAGATCGGAATCATAGCCTGAATATCCCGGACTCGCCGTTCGGGAGGATAGGCCCGAAACTGCGTCGTGTCCAGAACTGCTCCGATGAAAAGGAGCTGTGGAGAAGGAATCAGATGCGACTTCGGCACATTGATGGAGAACCCCAGCGAGTGCAGGAGTTCGGCCGTAGTCTGGAGGTGGGAGACGACTGCCTGGGACGAGCCCGCCTTCAGCAGCCAGTCGTCGAGGTAGGGAATACTGAAACCCCTGCCCGGCGCAGATGAGCTGCGACCACCGCCAACACTTTCGTGAACACCCGAGGGGCACTGGTAAGGCCAAAGGGGAGCACGGTGAACTGAAAGTGCTCGGGGCCTACCGTGAACCGAAGGTAACGCCGGTGGGCCGGCAGGACGGGGATGTGGAAATAAGCGTCCTGTAAGTCCAACGCTACCAACCAGTCTCCAGGGTCGAGGGCAGTCAAGACCTGAGCTAGGGTGAGCATCTTGAACTTCTCCTTCCGGAGGAAGCGATTGACGTTCCGGAGGTCCAAGATAGGACGCATGTCCTCCTTGTCCTTTTTGGGCACCAGGAAGTAGTGGGAGTAGCAACCACGCCCTACTTCTGGGGTCGGAACATGCTCGATGGCCCTCTTGGCCAAGAGGGCCGTGACTTCCTTCTGCAGAAGTACCAAGTGATCCCCTGACATGCGGTGGAATTGAGGTGGCATGGCTGGGGGGTGGACTCGAAGGGGAGGGAGTAGCCCCTTCGGACAATGTCCAAGACCCACCTGTCCGAGGTGATGGTACGCCAGTGGGGAAGGTGATGGCGGACCCTGCCCCCTACCGGCGTGCTGTGCACCTGAAAGGAGGGACTAGGAGGGTTTGGAGGCCGCGGACGGGTTGGAGGTGGTGGCCTGACCCGCACGCTGGTTGCTTGATCCGCCACGGCGGAATCCACGTCCTCGGCCACGCGAAGACGCCTGCTGCGCGGGCCGGTGGCTGGGCTGCTGACGTGAAGGGGCGCCCCTACCGTGGACACGATAGGGGCGAAAAGCAGAAGTCAGCGGAGGGCGTGTAGCAGAAAGGCCCAGGGACTTTGCAGTAGCCCGTGAGTCCTTAAAGCGCTCCAACGCATGGTCTGCTTTGGACCCAAAAAGACCGACTCCATCAAAGGGCATGTCCATGAGAGTATTCTGGACATCCCCTGAAAAACCAGTGGTTCTCAGCCAGGCGTGGCGTCGTAGCGCCACCGTCGTTGCAATAGACCTGCCCAGCGAGTCGGCGGTATCAAGGCCACATCTTATTGTGTATTTGGCCGCATCCCTTCCTTCCGCAATGGCGCGGGAAAGCAGTGTCTGGACCTCCTCAGAACACTGGGGCAAAACATTCGCCACCGAATCCCACAAGGAGTGGGTATATCGGCCCAAAAGGCAAGCGGTGTTGATGGACCGCAAGCCAGCACTGGAGGAAGAAAAACCCTTCTTCCCAAATTGATCCAGGCGTTTGGATTCCCTATCCGGAGGGGCGGTAGGGAAGGCGGTTTGGGAAGCGGAGGCTTGGACAACCAAGCTCTCAGGGGTGGGATGGACAGAGAGAAACAGGGGGTCGCCCGGAGCTGGGCGATGGCGTCGGGACACGTTCCTATCCACAGGAGCCCCTGTGTTGGGCTTGGACCAGGCGCCCAAAAGAACGTCAGTGAGAGCGTCGTTAAACGGCAGCACAGTCTCCGTAGAGGAGGCTGCCGGCTGAAGCACCTCTGTCAAGAGATTAGTCTTGACCGCCACAGTAGGGAGTTGGAGATGTAAGGCTCCAGCCGCCCTACGCAACACCGTTGCAAAATTGGCTCCCTCCTCCGTAGCCACGGGAGGAGACAGCATGCCAGTGTCAGGGAAGTATCTAGACCACTGGCATCCCCTAGACCCTCTGTCCAGTCCTCATCGTACTGACACTTGTGTCAGAGGGTCATCAGACCCCTCCCAGTCCTCCTGGTCCTCCTCAGGCTCAAAATAAGGGGGAGGAGGGACATTTGGGACCCAAGGTCTTATCGGGCGCCGGAACCGGCGTCGAGCGACGCTCGGTCCGGGTCCATGTCCGGAGCCGGAAGGAACTGGGGACGACGCCGCCCGGAGCCCCAGGCGGCGTCGAGAACGGCACCGGAGACATCGGCGCCGGCGGAGGTGTCGTTAGGTCAACCGGCATCGATGGGGGTTGTGGAGCCGGGATCGAGGCCGGAGCCGGGATCGAGGCTGGAGGCACGGGCGACGCCGGAGCCGTTGGCGACGCCGGAGCAACCCCATCAGGGCCCGCGGGGCCCAAAGGCGCACCGGAGGGACCTTGAGGGCCGAAGAGGCGGGCCATGGCCGACAGGAATTCCTGCACTTGGGCGGGATCCGCCCCCGAACCCGGGAAGGACGGTTATTGCGGGGGCGACTCCACAGGCATGTCCGGGGCCGCGGGGGAGGGGCCGGTGCCGGGAGGGGCCTCAGCCGAGTCGCGAGACCGGCGAGGCGAAGTCCTAGAGCGACGATGCTTTTTGGACTTTTTGGGTTTTGACTTACCGGACGAAGAAGACTTCGATGCCGTCGACCGGTGTGGACTCCGCGATCGACCCCTGGACCTCTCACGCGACCGGGGCTTAAGCGGAGCCGAATGCCGGGCCTCGAGGAGCTTTCGAGACCGCTCTCGCAAAGCTTTCGGGTGGAGGGCCTGGCAGTCGGAACAAGACTCCGTGTCGTGGCCTCGGCCGAGGCAGAAGAGACACTCCCAATGCGGGTCTGTGACGGACATCATCCGAGCACAGGCGCCGCAACGTTTAAACCCGGGCATCCCTACGACACCTTGAAGTCGATGGAGAAAAACAGTGAAAAAAATCACCAAAAAGTTTGGTCAAAAAATGACCAGGGCACTGCTCTTCCCGGATCTGCGCTTGCTGGCGCGGAAAAAGAAGAACTGACGTCAGCGCGCAGGGGCGGCGCCTAAGTACTGTCCGCGACGTCATCCCGGCGATCACGACGCCGACGACGGACGCGGAGCCGCACGACGCCGCCTACCGACGCGCAAGGGTACTGCTACGCAAAAAACTTTCCGGATCCAGCCTGACGCCTGGGGATATTCTAAGGTAAGGAATCTGTCACTAACGTGTCTCTTTCAGATATGTACTTTACATGTCCCGACAGCAAACACGCATCAACACCGTTTTTACTGTGCAAAACCTTGGTAGCACAATTTGAGAGTACAGAATTGCACGCTGACTCCTCAGCCGTGCTAACTCCTGAACTGTGCGAACAAAGTGGGCACTCCAAGGCATCAAACAACTCATTACATTAAGCCAGACTTGTATCTCAAGTCGAAATGAAAGTAATTTGTGGCACTGTGCAGCCTTTACAACGATGCCACTTTGTTGCCTTTAAAACTCCTTTGCCTTCCGGGGCACACATGGAGCCTGTACCACGAGACAGCTTTCTTCTGTCCTGAAGAGACGTGCCAACAACTCTCAGGAAGGAGAACAATGAGGGATTGCAGGCCAGGGAGGTGTTAACTGCCTCCCGCAGGAAGCCACTTAGTGTTAGCCCCAAACGGTAGGGCAAGCCGCCTTTGAAGGGAAGATGTGTCACACTAGGGATGAAGGCTACCCCATTGTTTAGGCAGACAGGCAGGCACAGGGAGCAGAGAGGGTAAACCAGTTGCCAAACTGATTTTCCCAGGGGCATCCATCCCTGAGGTAGCCACATCCCAGAGGTGGGCTAGGCAGGTCCGAACATCGAGAGAGGGGTCTCGCCATCTTAGGAGTGGGCAGGATGGTGCACCCTGGGATAGACAGATGCCACACTCCACAGGAAGTGGTCACCAGGCGGGAGGGAACCAGTCCATTGGCTACCAACCGCATCCTGCCCTGAGGGCATTTTCCGAGCATAAGAGGGGCGCCTCTGGCACCCGGACCTCAGATGCCGACCGACTTAGAAGAAGGACCAAAAGAGGATTGCCCTGCTGAATCGAAGGACCAGCAAAGAGGCTGCAGCGTCAAAAGACTGCACCTGCTGGCTAGCTGTGCCTGCACTGTCCTGCTCAAGGAGCAGCTTTTCTCCAGAGACTCGTCAAGCCAAGAGAACTCCAAGGGCCAGCTAACTGGCCTCCTGTTAGCAGCACAGGGACACAATAGCTGAAGAAGTCTGCTGGGACAAGTTACTAGCCCAAAGTCTTAAAGCTGCTACCACCAAGGACCGAGACCTGATGTACAGAGTTGCACCAGAGTTCGTTGAACCCGGCGGTGCTGTTGGAGAGATGCTGGGACCCTCAGAAGGCAAGCTATCAACCTAGGAAGGATTGGACTGTGACCGCAACAATGGTCGACTAGACTTTGGTGAGATCAAGGAGGATTGCGTGGGATGTCGACCATGCAACCAGGACCCGCACACCATCTACGTGGACTGAGAAATACCTGCAGGAAGACCACCGTCGACCGCATCACAGCCACAGCATCCGTAGAGCATCTTCAGAATCCTTCATCCCTTGCATTAGGACTGCTCCATAGGAATCCACTGCAACGTGGACAAAGTGCCTGGAACTGCTGGAGGACTGCTTCACTTGTGAGTTAACTGTGGCAAAGGGCCTTGCTGGTCCCCTTAACTGCTCCCTGTCGGAGTTGGGCGCTCCAAATACTTCTAACCAACCACATTGACCTTAACCTAAGATTTCTTTTCTTTTTTAAGTTTAAGTCTGGGTGGTGAACTCCGCTCGCAGAGTTTGCGGAGTTTTTAACGCTCATGGACTTCCGAAAAACTCCGTTTCGCGGAGCGGAGTTTTTTTCCTCGCTCGCGTCCGTCAACATCAAGTTGGCGATCACGAGCGTGGAAAATCAACCTCCCGGCGAGATTTCTCAACGCGGGCGGTCAGATTTCTCATTGAGAGTGGTCACGTATGCTCGCGACCGTTCGCGGTGAGAAACATGTCCGTTCGCGTTGAGAAAGCTGCAGCTCGAGTAAAAATCTACTCGAGCGGCAGAAAGTAAGCAGCGCCGGCTTGCGCTGTGCATGGTGCTGTTCGCGATGATTGCACAGTGCAGCCAAGCATCTGGCACTGAAAATCATCGCGAACAGCATTTATCTAATGCACTCTGCCGCATGCAGACCTTAGCGTAGCGTTGCAGAGTTTTTTTTGCACTTTGTGGAACTCCGCCCAGGCTTATTTAAGTGTCCAATTTGTTGACTTTGCTAAGGCTTGTTCGAGGTTGAGTTAAATTGCTTGATTTATTATTGCTTGTAAAATCTAAATCTCCTGAACCCTCAGGGGGATCTTTTTCGTGCTAGTGCCCAAATTCTTATAAAAATACAGTCTATTTTTATAAATTGGTATCGGAATTCTTGAGTGTTGTGTCGATTTCTTCTTCAATTGTTTTGGTGCTGTTTAAATGCTTTAACCCTTGTTCCTCACTGTAAGCCTTGCTGTTCAGTGCCAGTGGAACGCAGGGTTGAGCTAAGGATTTGACAGACTAAACCCAAGGGTCTTAAAGGGGTTGGTAAGTATTACACAGTGAGGTCGCACCACCACACCATATAATACACCCCATTTCCTCACAAGTTTCTGTTCTCTTTGAACTTGGTCTTTTAGGCACCTTCGTTCCCCTCGCCCGGGTCCAGTCTTCTACTTTGGCTTCGAACTTCGCCATCTTCTTTCACTCGACGCACACGGAGTAATGAAAGATACTCCCTTCACCTTCTGCTGAGTCACAGAATTACCAGAAACCACTGAAGGCTACTAGCAGGATTGAGTTATTTGTACATATTGAAGAGTTACTCACCCAGTAAAACACACTTTAACCTATGAATGAATTGCCCCTGCTTGAACACGTACATCAAGCACAAGTTACTACTTGTGTAACGATATATCTGTAAGAGACATTAGTTAGTGATAGATTCCTTACCTTAGAATATCCCCAGGCGTCAGACTGGATCCGGAAAGTTTTTTCGTTAGCAGTACCCCTGCGCGTCAGTAGGTGGCGTCGTGCGGCTCCGCGTCCGTCCCTGGCGTCGTAAGCGCCGAGATGACGTCACGGAGACTACTTAGGCGCCACCCATGCGCGCTGACGTCAGTTCTGTACACGACTTTCCGCGCCAGGAACGCAGAGCCATGCAAGAAACTGACCATTGGTGCCATGAAACTAGGGCCCTGAAAGGGATGACCTTAACCCTAGAAATCAGTTCGCAGAACGGGGAGGATGGGGGGGGGGGGGCGGGGGGCAGTAAGGAATCTATCACTAACTAATGTCTCTTACAGCTATATCGTTACACAAGTAGTAACTTGTGCATCTGAAAGAGACACGTTAGTGATAGATTCCTTACCTTAGAATAGATACCCCAGCAATACCAACCCCAGTGGAGGGTCTGCGAATGGATTACACCAGAAAGTCACGGAGAACAGAACGGCCAAAGAAGCCGTCTCTCCGGACCCGACTGTCAAGGCAGTAATGCTTGGTAAACGTGTGCAGCGAGGCCCACGTAGCTGCCTGACAAATATCCTGCAAGGGGACGCCGCGTCCCAAGGCAGTAGTGGCTGCTGTCGCCCTGGTAGAATGGGCACGCAGCCCCACAGGAGGCTCCTTCTTAGCCAACGAGTAACAGGCTTTGATGCAGAGAACGACTCACCGAGAGATGGTGCACAGCCCGACCTTTTTTGGCGCCCGCGTAGCCAACAAAGAGCTGGTCCTCCAAACGGAACTGTCGAGTGCGCTTCAGGTAGAACAAGAGCGCACGTTTTGGGTCCAGACGGTGGAGCCTCTCTTCCTCTTTTGAAGGATGCGGAGGCGGAAAGAAGGTGGGCAAAGTGATGGTCTGCCCGATGTGGAAGGGCGTGACAACCTTTGGCAAGAAAGAAGGACGGGTCCTTAAAACCACCTTGTCCGGATGAACAGAAAGGAAAGGAGGTTTGGAAGAAAGAGCCTGGAGCTCACTCACTCTTCTGGCAGAGGTGATAGCTACCAGGAAAGCCGTCTTGAGAGTGAGAAGACGCAAAGGACAGGTATGAAGGGGCTCGAAGGGAGCGCACATCAGATATGTCAAGACAAGATTTAAATCCCATTGAGGCATAATGAACGGCACGGGAGGAAACGTGTGCGTAATGCCTTTCAGGAAACGGTTAACAACCGGAGATTTAAACAAGGAAGGCTGATCTGGAAGCCTGAGAAAGGCGGAGATGGCCGAAAGATCACCTTTGATAGTGCCCAGAGCAGAGCCCTGCTTGGCCAAAGAAAGAAGGAACAGAAGGACTTCGGAAAGAGGGGCAGAAAGGGGATCCACAGCCTTAGCTGTGCACCATGCCACAAACTTGTTCCACCTGCAGCCGTATACCGATTTAGTGGAGGGACGCCTGGCTGCCAGAATGACATCACAGACTTCGGGAGGAAGATCGAAAGCTGTCAGCTGTCGCCGCTCAATCTCCATGCATGGAGGTGGAGGCTGGACAGGTTCGGGTGGAGGACCGTCCCCTGCTGCTGCGACAGAAGATCCTCCCGAAGAGGCAGACGGATCGGGGGATCGAGCGCCATGTTGAGTAGCTCGGGATACCAGTATCTTTGTGCCCAATCCGGAGCCACAAGAATGACTTGGGCCCGGTCGCGCCGAATCTGCTTCAGCACTCTGGGCAGAAGCGGTATAGGCGGAAAGGGGTACAACAGACCGCAACTCCACTCGCGACGAAAAGCGTCGCCGAGCGAGTGCCGGCTTGGAAATTCCAACGTGCAGAACTGATGACATTGCGCGTTCTCTTCGGTGAATAGATCTAACCAAGGCTCTCCCCACTGCAGAAACAGACCTTGCGCCACGTCAGAGTTCAGACGCCATTCGTGATCCATCAAGCACCGGCAGCTGAGTTCGTCCGCCCTGGCGCTCAGAGAACCTGCCAGGTGTTGAACAACCAAGGTAATGCCTTGACGTTCCAGCCAAGTCCAGAGGCGCAGAGCCTCCTGACATAGGGTCCACGACCCCACCCCGCCCTGCTTGTTGCAATACCAGATGGCGGTGGTGTTGTCCTTGAACACCTGCACCACACTTCCCCGGACAGAGGGAAGGAATGCCTTCAGTGCAAGCCGGATCGCCTGAAGCTCCAAAAGATTGATATGGAGCCGGGACTCCGCCGGAGACCAGAGGCCTCTGATCTCCGCCTCTCCCAAGTGGCCACCCCATCCCAGGGGGGACGCATCCGTCACCACTGTGTGCTCCGGTTGGGGAAGGGAGTGGGATCTGCCATTGACCCAATCGCGATTCGTGAGCCACCACTGCAATTGTCGTGCAGTGCCCTCCGAGATCTGGACATGATCGGACAGGTTGCCCTGATGCTGTGCCCACTGGAACTTCAGGTCCCACTGCAGAGCCCGCATATGCCATCTGGCATGTTGCACCAGCAGGATGCAGGAGGCCATCAGGCCCAGGAGCCGGAGGGTCATCCTGACTGAAACCCGGGATAGAGGCTGAAAGATCGGAATCATAGCCTGAATATCCCGGACTCGCTGCTCGGGAGGAAAAACCCGAAACAGCGTCGAATCCAGAACCGCTCCGATGAAGGGGAGCTTCTGAGAGGAACTCAGGTGCGACTTCGGCACATTGATGGAGAACCCCAGCAAATGCAGGAGGTCGGCCATAGTCTGAAGGTGGGTGACGACTGCCTGGGGCGAGCCCGCCTTCAACAACCAGTCGTCGAGGTAGGGGAAGACTGACACCCCTGACTTGCGCAGATGAGCTGCGACCACCGTCATCACCTTCGTGAACACCCGAGGGGCGCTGGTAAGGCCGAAGGGGAGCACGTCAAACTGAAAATGCTCCTGGCCTACCGTGAACCGCAGGTAACGCCGGCAGGACGGGGATGTGAAAATAGGCGTCCTGCAAGTCCAACACTACCATCCAGTCTCCAGGGTCGAGGGCAGCCAAGACCTGAGCCAGAGTCAACATCTTGAACTTCTCCTTGCGGAGGAAGCGCTTGACGTTCCTGAGGTCCAAGATGGGGCGCAAGCCCCCCTTGTCCTTCTTGGGGACCAGAAAGTAGTGGGAATAACAACCACTCCCTACTTCTGGCCCAGGAACACACTCGATGGCCCCCTTGGCCAAGAGAGACGTGACTTCCTGCAGGAGAAGTGCCAAGTGGTCCCCCGACATGCGGTGGAACTGAGGTGGCATGGCTGGAGGGGTGAACTGAAAGGGAAGGGCGTAACCCTTGCGGATGATCTGCAACACCCACTTGTCCAATGTGATAGCGTGGCAGTGGGGGAGATGATGGTGGATCCTGCCATCCACTGGCGTGCCCCCCAAAGCTCGGATTAGGAAGGTTTGGAGGCAGAAGTAGCGGGGGCGGAGGTGGACTTACCCCCACGCTGATTCCCAGACCCGCCCCTGCGGAAACCGCGTCCAGGCTGGTTCTGCACAGGCTTGCTGAAGGAACGTGCCTGGGCGCCCTTTCCGTGGCCACGAAAGGAACGAAAACCAGGAGTGGCTGGGCTTTTCGTGGAAAGACCTAAGGACTTGGCCGTGGCCCGCGAGTCCTTAAAACGCTCCAGCGCACTGTCGGCCTTATCGCCAAACAGGCGAGTGCCATCAAAGGGCATGTCCATGAGCGAGCTTTGGACATCTGGCGAGAAGCCGGTAGATCTCAACCAGGCGTGGCGACGAAGCGCCACAGTCGTAGAAATCGCTCTACCTAGTGAGTCCGCGGTGTCCAAACCACACCGAATGGCGAACTTAGCCGCATCTTTACCCTCGGCAACAGCTTGGGACAGCACAGCTTGGGTCTCTTCAGGACACTGAGGCAACACCTGTGCAACTGTATCCCACACCGCGTGGAAATAGCGGCCCAATAGGCAAGCGGTGTTCACCGACCGCAGCCCCAAGCTGGCCGAAGAGAACAACCGCTTGCCGAACTGCTCCAGCTTCTTGGAGTCCTTATCTGGCGGAGCCGTGGGGAAGGCACTCTGGGACGTCGAAGCTTGCATGACCAGGCTCTCAGGCGTGAGTGCATGAGTGGTCAGTAAAGGCAGGGTCACCGGGCGCCGGGCGATGACGCCTGGCGACGTTCTTATCCACAGGGGCCCCTGTGGCTGGCCGCGACCAAGTGCCCTGCAAGACGTCAGTGAGGGCGTCATTAAATGGCAGCAGGGGCTCCGACGAAGTGGACGACGTCTGGAGCACCTCAGTGAGGAGGTTAGTTTTGAGGGCCACCTTAGGGAGATCAAGGTTGAGAACCTCAGCTGCCCGACGGAGCACCATCGTGTAAGAGGCGCCCTCCTCCATGGTAGGCGGGGAGAGGCAAATCCCGGGTCAGAGGAGACGTCTAGGTCGCCGGCATCCTCCAAATCGTCCGCCCAGTCCTGCTCAGAGTCACACTGACGAGCAAGAGGGCCCTCGGACCCCTCCCAGTCGTCCTCCACCTCCGCCGCATGCGGCACAGACCGCGGCGGCAGGGCAGGAGCCGGAACAAACGGCGTCGGGAACGGCGCCGAGAACGGCACCGGCCGGACCGGCGCCGTGTCCCAATGCGGATCCCAGGTAGGAGCAAAATGGTCCTGGAACCTGGGCAAGGGCGGGACAAATGGCACCCACTGCGGCGCCGGAGGCGGAGCCGAGGGTGGCGCTGGGGCCGGCAGCGAGGGACCTTGTGGCGCCGTGGCCGGAGCCGACGGCACAGGATCCTGTGGCGCCGAAGCTGGATCCGCCGACGGCCCAACAGGATCCTGACACGAGACCGCGGAGCCCGAGGGAACACCGGCGGGAGCCCGAGGCCTAAAAAGGCAGTCCATGGTAGCAAGAAACTCTTGCACCTGTGCGGGAGTCGCCGACGGACCCGGGTAAGGTGGGTAGGCCGCGGGACTCTCGAGCTCCGAAGGAGCCGCAGGGGCAAAGCCCCTGTCCCCCTCGTCCACATCCGGGGACCGACAGGGGGGACGGAGAGCGAACATGCTTCTTCGACTTCTTTTTGTGTCGTCTCTTACCCGAATCCGAGGGTGAAGACTTGGAGCCCGAGGAGCGATGACTGTGGCCCCGCGAGCGTTCCCTGGAACGGCCCCTGGACCGGGAACGACGCTGGGACGAGTGCCGGACCTCCAGCAGCTTCCGGTGCCGCTCCCTCAAGGCCTTCGGGGCCATGGCCCGACAGTCCAGACAGGACCGGGAGTCGTGGGCGGTCTCCAGGTAGTAGAGGCAGACATCGTGGGGGTCCGCCACCGACATATTGCGACGGCAGGCCCCACAAGACTTAAATCCAGGCATCCCTACGTGCACCAAGGAAACCAAAGCTTACAGGAGACAAAAGTCTCAAAAAGGATAGTCAAAAAGTGACTAAGGTACGTGCTCTAAGCGGATCTGCGCTTACTGGCGCGGAAAAAGAAAGAACTGACGTCAGCGCGCATGGGTGGCGCCTAAGTAGTCTCCGTGACGTCTTCTCGGCGCTTACGACGCCAGCGACGGACGCAGAGCCGCACAACGCCACCTACTGATGTGCAGGGGTACTGCTAACGAAAAAACTTTCTGGATCCAGTCTGACGCCTGGGGATATTCTAAGGTAAGGAATCTATCACTAACGTGTCTCTTTCAGATACAATCAGTTTGTGTGGTAGAAACAAGAAGCTGCAAACACTTGGCGACTCTTTCCACTAAAGCGTGGAAGAGGGTAATATCGTCCAGGGGAGAGTCTGCTGGTGTAGGGATCAGAGGACTGGTAGCTGAAACCATATAATCATCCCATTCAGCACCATTCCAGGCTAATCATTTGGAACCTCGCCTTCACCCTCAACATTCTTCGGCTGTAGTGTCAACGTGAGGTGGTGGATGTGGCATGAGGTGGAAGGGATGTGGGTGGGTGTAGAGCAGGTAATGCTTTAGGATGAAGTGGGTAGTTATAGGGTTGGGTCGGAAACTGAACATATTTATTATCCATAACTGAAGATCACATTTAAGGTCTGTGAGAAAGTGCCCTCTTTCTGCATGGTTGCCCCCACTTTTTGCTGACTTGCTGATGTGCTTTGACTGAGTGTGCCCTGGGCTCCTGCTAATCAGGTACACAGGGCCTATGTTCTTTCCCTTAAACTGCATTGAAGCCTAAACCCAATTGGCATCTCTGGCAACAGGTCAGCCCCTGGTAAATGGTACCACAGGTACCCAGGGCACTGTGACCAGAGAAGGCCTCTAAGGGCTGCAGCACTTATTGTGCCACCCTTAGAGGTCCTGTACCCTTACACACACACACACTGCCTTTGCAGGCTGCGTGTTTTGGTGCAGAAAAAAGTGAAGAGTCGACATGGCACACATCCCTGTGTGCCATGCCTACAAACCACTGCCCTGGCATAGATCAGTCACCCCTCTAGCTGGGTGCACTATACCAGTGGTGAGGGTACAGGTGCATGAGCCCTGTACCCCTACAGTGTCCATTCTTAGACATTGCAAGTGCAGTGCTGCCATTAAGAGTATATGGTGCTGGGAGTTTGTCATTACGAACTACACAGCACCATAATGGCTACACTGAAAACAGAGGTTTGGTATCAAACTTCTCAGAACATTAAACCCACACTGATGCCAGTGTGGGATTTAATGAAAAATGCACACAGAGGGCATCTTAGAGATGCCCCCTGAAAACTAACCCACCTCTAGTGTCCAGGCTGAGTAGCTGCTTTCAGCTGCCACCACCAGATATGTTTCTGGACCCCTGGGTCGAGAGCCTGCTGCTCTCTGGGGCCTGAAACAATGCACATCCTGGGACGAGGTGCCAAGCCTCCTCCCCCAGGATGGGCAGGGTTCACGAAGGGGAAGCTTCAAAGGCTTGCCGCCTTGTGAGCTTCCCCAGGCCACTTGCTGCTATCAGCAACTGGTCCCCACTGGTTCTGACCCCCACTTTGGGCCAGAGAACCGGCGGGAAAAACAAGTGAGGAAGAGAGGTGTGCCCACCTCTGCCAAATCCACCCCTCAGGTGGGGGAGGCGAGGTGAAGCACAACTCTCAGTCCACGCCATCTTGAAGATGGGGGGACTAAGCCAACCAGAGACAGGCTCATGCCCCCCTCCCACTGGAGGGTGGCATAATAGGGGGTGTACCCACCCCAGGGAAGGGACCCATTGGTCCTGCCTTTAACCTACCTGTAACGCCCCTAAATCTAGTATTTAGGGCACCCCTGAACCTTGCTTCCTCAGACAAGAACCTGCAACAAGAAAAGAAGGACCGAACAGCCGTACCGAAGCTAACAAGAGGAAGAGGCCCACTGACTTGGCCCCCAGCCCTACCGGACTGTCTCCACCTCGAACCTGCTCCTGCGAAATCCGGGTGTGTCCTGCAGCCAGCAACCTCGAAAACCCCGGAGGACCTGCCTCCCTTCAAGCACAAAGACTTTGTATCCCGTGAACACCGGATTTATTCAACCGCAAGCTCTGGCTCCGGCCGAACACCGCAAATCCGCCCCACTCAGCACCCGCCGTCCACGGCCTGAGCTCGAGTGGGCAAACACCACAAGGAGGTCACCCCGGCGATCCTGAACCGAGATCCGGCGACCCCTGACCTGCCTCAAGCCTCCAGCCGACGCCTGCAGCCTAAATCCAGAAGGCCCTCCTAAACGCGACCAGGAGCTGGTAAGAAGATCTGACCCCAAAAGGGACACCTGCACCCGACTCCCCACGGCCTTGTGTGCCCAAACCGACGGTGCCTAACCAACCCCTAACTTCCCAACTTGCCTCTCGAAGTGGTGGTCGCACCCAGAAGACCTTCGTCCCCAAGCCTGCAGTGTATTTCCAAACCGGAGGTTCTCCATAGAAAACAACTGGGCGTCCGATGTCGAAACAGCACTCTGCACCCGGCCGCCCTAGTGCCGCTGAGGGTGCACCTTTGGCGCTACTTTGTTTCCCCATTTGCCCTGAGGCACAAGTTACTAACTTGTGTAACGATATATCTGTAAGAGACAGTAGTTAGTGACAGATTCCTTACCTTAGAATATCCCCAGGCGTCAGGCTGGATCCGGAAAGTTTTTGCGTAGCAGTACGCTTGCGTGTCGGTAGGCGGCGTCATGCGGCTCCGCGTCCGTCGGCGGCGTCGGGACCGCCGGGATGACGTCGCGGGCAGTACTTAGACGCCGCCCCTGCGCGCTGACGTCAGTTCTGTACACGACTTTCCGCGCCAGGAACGCAGAGCCATGCAAGAAGCTGACATAGGTGTCTGAAAAATACTAGGGCCCTGAAAGGGATGTCCTTAACCCTAGAAATCAGTTCGCAGAACGGGGAGGATGCGTGGGGCGGTAAGGAATCTGTCACTAACTACTGTCTCTTACAGATATATCGTTACACAAGTTAGTAACTTGTGCATCTGAAAGAGACACGTTAGTGACAGATTCCTTACCTTAGAATAGATACCCCAGCAATACCAACCCCGGTGGTGGGTCTGCGAACAAAGATCAGACAAGGAAGTCCCGGAGAACAGAACGGCCAAAGAAGCCGTCCCTCCGGACCTGACTGTCAAGGCAGTAATGCTTGGTAAACGTGTGCAGCAAGGCCCACGTAGCTGCCTGACATATATCCTGCAGCAGAACACCGCGGCCTAAGGCCGTGGTATCAGCCGTTGCCCTGGTGGAATGGGCACGCAGCCCAACAGGAGGCTCCTTCTTAGCCAAAGAATAGCAGGCTTTGATACACAAGGTTACCCAGCGGGAAATGGTTCTCTTGTGCACCGCCCGACCTTTTTTGGCGCCCACGTAGCCAACAAAGAGCTGGTCATCCACCCGGAAGTGTTGTGTGCGGTTGATATAAAAGGAAAGCGCACGTTTTGGGTCCAGACGGTGGAGCCTCTCTTCCTCTCTGGAAGGATGCGGAGGCGGAAAGAAGGTGGGCAAAGTGATGGTCTGCCCAATGTGGAAGGCAGTAACCACCTTTGGCAAGAAGGACGGACGCGTCCGAAGAACAGCCTTGTCTGGATGGACAGACAGAAAGGGAGGTTTGCATGATAGAGCCTGGAGCTCACTCACCCGCCGAGCGGAGGTGATGGCCACCAGAAAGGCTGTCTTCAGAGTCAGAAGACGAAGAGCACAGTTATGTAGAAGCTCAAAGGGAGCGCACATGAGAAAGGTAAGAACCAAGTTCAAGTCCCACTGAGGCATCACAAACGGAACAGGAGGGAAGAGGTGTGTATTGCCTTTTAGGAACCTGTTAACAGGGGACTTGAAAAGGGAGGGCTGATCAGGAAGCCTGAGGAAGGCCGAGATAGCACAAAGATAGCCCTTGATGGTACCCAGGGCAGAACCCTGTTGGGCAAGAGAAAGAAGGAACAGAAGAACCTCAGAAAGAGGGGCAGAGAGGGGATTCACAGCCTTTGCTGTGCACCATGCCACAAACTTGTTCCACCTGCAGGCGTATACCACCTTAGTGGAGGGACGCCTGGCTGCCAGAATCACATCACAAACTTCGGGAGGCAAGTCGAAAGGAATCAACTGCCGCCGCTCAATCTCCACGCAAGCAGGTGGAGACTGGACAGGTTCGGGTGGAGGACCGTCCCCTGCTGCTGCGACAGAAGATACTCCCGAAGAGGCAGACGGATCGGGGGATCGACGCTCATACTGAGTAGCTCGGGATACCAAACTCTTCGAGCCCAGTCCGGAGCCACAAGGATGACTTGGGCCCGGTCGCGCCAAATCTTCTTCAACACTCTGGGTAGAAGTGGTATAGGCGGAAAGGCGTACAACAGATCGCAACTCCCCTCGCGATGAAAAGCGTCGCCGAGCGAGTGCCGGCTTCTAAATTCCAACGCGCAGAACTGCTGACATTGCGCGTTCTCTTCGGTGGCGAACAGATCTAACCAAGGCTCTCCCCACTGCTGAAAGAGACCTTGCGCCACCTCCGAGTGAAGACGCCATTCGTGATCCATCATGCACCTGCGGTTGAGTTCGTCCGCCCTGGCGTTCAGGGAACCTGCCAGGTGTTGAACCATCAGGAATATGCCCTGATGTTCCAGCCATGTCCAGAGGCGCAGAGCCTCCTGACATAGGGTCCACGACCCCACCCCGCCCTCTTTGTTGCAATACCACAAGGCGGTGGTGTTGTCTGTGAACACCTGCACTACCGTCCCTTTGACAGAGGGAAGGAATGCCTTGAGTGCAAGTCGGATCGCCCGGAGCTCCAGAAGGTTGATATGGAGCCGGGACTCCGCCGGAGACCAGAGGCCTCTGATCTCCGCCTCTCCCATGTGACCGCCCCATCCCAGAAGGGACGCGTCCGTCACAACTGTGTGCTCTGGCTGGGGAAGGGAGAGGGATCTGCCCATGACCCATTGCCGGTTCGAGAGCCACCACTGCAACTGTTTTGCAGTCCCCTCCGAGATCTGGACGTGATCGGACAGGTTGCCCTGGTGCTGCGCCCACTGGAACTTCAGGTCCCACTGCAGAGCCTGCATATGCCATCTGGCATGATCGACCAGCAGGATGCAGGAGGCCATGAGGCCCAGCAGCCTCAGGGTCATCCGTACCGAAACCCAGGATAGAGGCTGAAAGATCGGAATCATAGCCTGAATATCCCGGACTCGCCGTTTGGGAGGATAGGCCCGAAACTGCGTCGTGTCCAGAACTGCCCCGATGAAAAGGAGTTGTGGAGAAGGAATCAGATGCGACTTCGGCACATTGATGGAGAACCCCAGCGAGTGAAGGAGTTCGGCCGTAGTCTGGAGGTGGGAGACGACTGCCTGGGACGAGCCCGCCTTCAGCAGCCAGTCGTCGAGGTAGGGGAAGACTGGAACCCCTGCCCGGCGCAGATGAGCTGCGACCACTGCCATCACTTTCGTGAACACCCGAGGGGCACTGGTAAGGCCAAAGGGGAGCACGGTGAACTGAAAATGCTCGAGGCCTACCTTGAACCGCAGGTAACGCCGGTGGGCCGGCAGGACGGGGATGCGGAAATAAGCGTCCTGTAAGTCCAACGCTACCAACCAGTCTCCAGGGTCGAGGGGAGTCTAGACCTGAGCTAGGGTGCGCATCTTGAACTTCTCCTTCCGGAGGAAGCGATTGACGTTCCAGAGGTCCAAGATAGGACGCATGTCCTCCTTGTCCTTCTTGGGCACCAGAAAGTAGTGGGAGTAGCAACCACGTCCTACTTCTGGGGTCGGAACATGCTCGACGGCCCTCTTGGCCAAGAGGGCCGTGACTTCCTTCTGCAGAAGCACCAAGTGATCCCCTGACATGCGGTGGAATTGAGGTGGCATGGCTGGGGGGTTGGTCTCGAAGGGGAGGGAGTAGCCCCTTCGGACAATGTCCAAGACCCACCTGTCCGAGGTGATGGCACGCCAGTGGTCAAGGTGATGGCGGACCCTGCCCCCTACTGGCGTGCTGTGCACCTGAAAGGAAGGACTAGGAGGGCTTGGAGGCCGCAGACGGGGAGGGGTTGGTGGCCTGACCCGCACGCTGGTTGCCTGACCCGCCACAGCGGGAGCCACGTCCTCGGCCACGCGAAGACGCTTGCTGCGCGGGCCGGTGGCTGAGCAGCGGACGTGACTGGGCGCCCCTTCCGTGGCCATGAAAGGGGCGAAAAGCAGAGGTTAGCGGAGGGCACACAGCAGAAAGGCCCAGGGACTTGGCAGTAGCCCGCGAGTCCTTAAAACGCTCCAGCGCATGGTCTGCTTTGGTACCAAAAAGACAGACTCCATCAAAGGGCATGTCCATGAGTGTGTTTTGGACATCACCCGAGAAACCAGTTGTCCTCAGCCAGGCGTGGCGACGCAGCGCCACTGTCGTTGCAAGCGATCTGCCCAGCGAGTCGGCGGTATCAAGGCCACAACGGATGGTGTACTTTGCTGCATCCCTTCCTTCCGCAATGGCGCAGGAAAGCAGTGTCTGGACCTCCTCAGGACACTGGGGCAAAACGAGCGCCACCGAATCCCACAGAGAGTGGGAGTATCGGCCCAAAAGGCAAGCGGTGTTGACGGACCGCAAGCCAGCACTGGAGGAAGAAAAGGCCTTCTTCCCAAATTGATCCAGGCGTTTGGATTCCCTATCCAGAGGGGCGGTAGGGAAGGCGGTTTGGGAGGCAGAGGCTTGGACAACCAAGCTCTCGGGGGTGGGATGTTGAGAGAGAAACAAGGGGTCGCCCGGAGCAGGGCGATGGCGTCGGGCCACGTTCCTATCCACAGGAGCCCCTGTGGCGGGCTTGGACCAAGTGCCTAAAAGAACGTCAGAAAGTGCATAATTAAACGGCAGCAATGGCTCCGAGGAGGTAGCTGCCGGCTGAAGCACTTCCGTCAGGAGGTTAGTCCTGACAGCCACTGTAGGCAATTGGAGGTGTAAGGCTCCAGCTGCTCTACGCAACACCATTGCGAAATTTGCTCCCTCCTCCGTAGCCACGGAAGGAGGAGACAGCATGCCAGTGTCAGGGGAAGTGTCCAGACCACTGGCATCCCCAAGTTCCTCTGCCCAGTCCTGATCATAGTCACACTGCTGTGTGAGAGGGTCATCCGACCCCTCCCAGCTCTCCTGGTCCTACGCCGCTTCCGGATCCGGAGAGAACCGGGGAACGACGCCGCCCGGAGCCCCGGGCGGCGTCAGGAACGGCACCGGGGACATCGGCGTCGGCGGAGGCGTGGTTAGGTCAACCGGCGTCGATGGGGGTTGCGGTACCACTGGAGCCGGGATCGAGGCCGGGGCCGGGACCGAGGCTGGTGTTACAGGCGGCGCCGGGACCGGAGTCGTCAGCGGCGCCGGGGCAACCCCATTAGGGCCCGAAGGCGCACCGGAGGGGCCTTGAGGCCCGAAGAGGCGGGCCATGGCCGACAGGAATTCCTGTATCTCGGCCGGAGTCGCCCCCGAACCCGGGAAGGACGGGTAATGCGGGGGCGGTTCCACAGGCACATCCGGAGCGGCGGGGACGGTGCCGACAGGGGCCTCAGCCGAGTCGCGAGACCGGCGAGGCGAAGTCTTAGAGCGATGGTGCTTCTTAGACTTCTTGTGCTTCGACTTACCCGAGGAGTGCGAAGACTTGGACTCCGATGACCGGCGAGGACTCCGCGACCGGCCCCTCGACCTCTCACGTGACCGGGGCTTGGTGCGGCGCGGAGCCGACTGCCGGACCTCGAGGAGCTTTCGAGACCGCTCTCGCAAAGCCTTCGGGTGCAAGGCCCGGCAGTCGGAGCACGACTTCGTGTCGTGGTCGCGGCCGAGACAGTAGAGACACTAAGTGCGGGTCTGTGATCGACATCATACGACCACAGGCGTCGCAGGGCTTGAAGCCGGGCATCCCTACCGACACTGTGGAGCCGAGATGACTCGAAGAAAACAGTGAAAAATCACCAAAAAGTTAGTCAAAAAATGACTAGGGCACTGCTCTTCCCGGATCTGCGCTTACTGGCGCGGAAAAAAGAAGAACTGACATCAGCGCGCAGGGGCGGCGTCTAAGTACTGCCCGCGACGTCATCCCGGCGGTCCCGACGCCGGACGCGGAGCCGCATGACGCCGCCTACCGACGCGCAGGGTACTGCTACGCAAAAACTTTCCGGATCCAGCCTGACGCCTGGGGATATTCTAAGGTAAGGAATCTGTCACTAACGTGTCTCTTTCAGATATAAAGTCCAGGAGCTTGGCTCCCACAACCTAGTGGCCTGCTTGCCAGCAGCCACCAACCGGAGGCCCCCTATCCCCCATTGGATAACATTGGGCCTTAGTACTCTGCACCCGGCCGCCCTAGTGCCGCTCTGGGTGTAACAAGAGTGCCTCCTTGACCCTGGGGGACCCCTGAGTCTACCCCCAGAACCTTAACTCCCACTACCAAATATTTACCTCAAAACCGATAACACTATTTTCTTCCATAGGATAACATTGACTGTTTTTCTGTGAAAAGTTTCCAAGTGTGGAGTTTGAGAAACTAAAGAAATTCTTTAAAATTGCATAATCTAAGAAAAACGAAGTTACTTACGTGTTTTCAGGAAATGTCCCATAGTATCTAGGTATACTACTCTGAGTAAGCCTAGTAATCTCAAAAGTTACTTACCTGCTATTTTACTAAAAAGCCTATTCAAGTCTATGTACTGTATTTACTAAGTATTGCATTTCTTTGCAGCCATACTCCAAATCAAATCAAAGTGCATATACAATTATCATTCAAACTGTATTTCAATTGCATTATTACTGTAAAGTACTTATTGCTTACCTCTGCCAGGCTTGCTTGGTTCTAGAAAATAAAATAACTAAAAGAATATTTTTATACAAAAACAATTGGTCTGAAGTTCAGTCTTTGAGTGTGTGAATTCAGTTGCTGACTGAGTGTGTACAACAAATGCTTAACACTGTCCTCTGATACTGCCTTACTGCTCGACCACACTACCACAAATAGAGAGTGAGGTGCTATCTAACTTTACCTCTGCCTACCTTTGGGGATCCACTAGACTCTGTGCATACTATACCTCCCTTTGGTATAGTATATACAGAGCCAGCTTCCTACAAGGTCCACTAAGATTCCTAACATTACTGGGTCTTGGTAGAAGGTATCTACATAATAAAGGTAATGACAGCTGTTATGAGATCGATGTAAGTGTAAATGAACATCGTCATCATTATGGTGGCATGGGTTACTGATGTCTTGTCCCTGTTGGTCAGCATCAACTCCCTATCCTTCATAATGCAAAGTCAAATTCCTTTCCTCATCATCCTGGCATTTGACCCCAAGTTGGGTGGGACTGCTGGCCGGAGTGCAGGGCTGTAGGAAGCTGGCTCTGTAGATACTATACCAGAATGAGGTATAGTGTGCACAGAGTCCATGGAGTCCCCAGATGTATAGCAGAGCCTAAATTAGGAAAGTACCAACAGTTCTCTTTGTGGTAGTGAGGGCGAGCAGTTAGGCTTATCCAGAGAGTGTGTTAAGCATTTATTGTATTCACTCAATCAAGGACTGATGCACACACTCCGGGACAGAATCCAGACTGTGAGGGGGTCGGTGAGGACGGGATGTTTACCCCCCCTGTCTCCTTGCTTCTCTAACCCCATGCCCACACACAGACTCGTATGGACCAGGACAGCATGGGTTAATTACGCCGGCTGCCTCTTGCCTCCAGGGACGTCACTGACAGCTGGGGCTTTGCCACCAATCAGACCACCGAGGGGCGGGGTCACGGTCCCTAAAGGCGGAAGTCACCGGAAAGGAGAGGTCGTCAGCGAGAGAGCAAGAGGAAGAGGAGAGAGACGCCGTGCCGAAGGAGACGGATAGTGAGGAGTATCCAGAGGAGAAGGAGACCGCAGGAAGCCCCGACCCTCCGGACCCGGACGAAGACGACGGAGTCGAATCCTGGACAGAGGAGTGGTGGACAACCCTGGAGGATGCTGAAGAGCCGCCGCAGCTCTGGAGAGTTGCGGCTGACACGGTACGTGGCTTGGGAAGGGGAGTGGGGAGGGAATAGCAATGAAGGCTGGACCGCTTAAGGGATTCACAGAGTTATATCACTGGGTGTGTGTGTGATTACCCCTCCACCGCCACTTCCTGCACGTCGCCCGATCCCTCACGATTCCCTATGTTTTCAACCCCCCTTCACTGATACGAGAGCTCTCGTTTTGCATGGGCAGTGTGTATCAGGTGCCCAGCGGGGCCCTCCACAGAGGTCTGTCGGGAGGCCGTGTGTCTGTACGTTTCTTAAATCGTGCACCGCTATACTACCCTAGCCCATTCATCTTTCCCTATCGCACACGCCGGTGGACTGTATACCTGGTGAAGGGTTCTTTCTTGCCATACTATTACCAAGGCAAGGTGTAGTAACCGCCCCTCTCTTGTGTTGCTTGTTCCCTTTATGAGCCTCCCGGGACATCCACCCCTGAAGAGACGGAACGCATACCCAAGAGGACAGAGGAGCGAAGGTCCCGCTATCGCCAGGAAAGAAGATCACTGTTACACCCAGCCCGCCTATCTTGTGTTCTATGTGTGTCACCCAATAAAGCACACCAACATTGAGCCCATACTCCGGCCTCCTCGCCTTTTCTTCCCCCCGTCCCTCTCACACCTGGTGTCAGAAGTGGGATCCCGGAAGATGGAGGCCGCGATGAAGAAGATGGCGGAAGGTCAGGAAAAACTGGGCCAGGTCATGGAACGGTTCCTGACCGCCGCAGAGGAGGACAGAGGGCAACTGCCCAAAACCCTAACCGAACATACCCAGGCACACGAAGCCACGTTTGGCAGGCTGGCCGACACCCTGGGGCAACAGAGAGGCTTTTCCACACTCCCGTCAGTAGTTCTGCAGAAGTACGTTAACTGCGAGGATCCCGACTTTTTCTTTTCCAATTTCGAGCGCATGGCCAGGGTTGCCGGTTGGACAGCAGACAAATGGGGGCAGTACTTAGGTCCTCTGTTGACAGGCGACATGCAAGCGGCCTACCAGGCAGCAAACCCCCTCGGCCTCACCCCGTATGCTGATGTGAAAAGAGACATACTAGAAAGGCTAGGTCTAGACAAAGAAACCTACCGAATCCGGCTACGTCAGGTCAAGGAGGGGCTTCAGGAGACACCTCGAGCTCTCTCATACCGCGTCCGAGACCTGGCCGACCGGTGGCTGAAACCCCTAACATCGTCTAAAGAGGACATTATGGAGAAAGTCTATTTGGAACACAATTCCTTTCTTCCTTGCATCCCTCTGCACAAAAGTGGGTCCGGCAACACACCCGACTGACCTTTGAGAGAGCCGTCGAAATCGCGGGCGCCTTTCATAGGGCACAGGAATTACAGCAGGGCAAAGAGGATCAACATTGGAGACCACCAGGGGGAGGCCATCCTCGGGCGAGTAGACCTCCTCTTCCCCCTCGTCGACCAGAGGCCCTGGCTGTTGTGCCAACACCTCTATTCCCTCCTCCTCGGTCGGCCCCAACACATTCTGGTCCGCAATGCTTTTCCTGTGGCGCCTACGGCCACATCGCCCGAGTGTGTCCGCAAAGGGAGGAGCCGATGGAGGTGGGCCTCACCCGCTCTTACTACTGCAATCCCATGGGAAGAAAACCCCCATATCATAGGACAGTAAGAGTAAATGGGGAAAACCGACGGGCCCTGATGGACACGGGTTGTTTACAGAGTGTGATACGGCCTTCGGCTATACCTGGAGGGGTTACCCGAACCACGGGGGAGGTCAACATACAATGTGTTCATGGAGACAATAAAAGGTATCCCACTACCAATGTGCAGGTCCAGCACGGACCCTCTGAACAACCTGTGTCCCTGCAGGTAGGGCTGGTGCCACGCCTGCCAGAGACATTGGTCCTAGGGTCCGATTATCCACACATGTCTAAAGTGATACCAGAACAAGGCGTCGATCAGGACGATTGGTGTCAGTCTGCCCCCTTTGCAAAGGAACCCTCCTTGGCATGCCACTCCTTAAAGACCCCAAAAGCCGGAACCAGAAGAGAAGAGAAAAAAGACACTGGACGAGTATAGCCCTAACCCAGACTAACGAAGATCCCCTATGGCAATATGATAGGGGTTTCTTTGCAGCCCAAAGAGAAGACCCAACCCTAAGAGAGGCATGGAACCAGGCCACCGACACCGAGAATCCAGACAAAGTAGGTCCTCAGTTTGTCACAAAGGGGGGGATGGTATACAGAAAAGGGGGGAAGAACCAACCACTCCAATTGCTAGTACCCCAGTCCTATAGAGAGAAAGTGATGTTCCTCGCACACAGCCATTTGTTGGGGGGACACTTTGGTGAAGAAAAGACAGAGCAAGACATCCTAGGGAAATTCTTCTGGCCAGGCATTTACCAGCAGATCCGTCAGTACTGTAGACAGTGCCCCATTTGTCAGAAGAACAGTCGGTATCAACCCCCGAAGGTACCCTTGTGCCCCATGCCCGTTATTGAGGAACCCTTTTCTCGTGTGGGGATGGATATTATTGGTCCCTTACTCCCCTCCCGAAGCAGGTGTAGGTACGTGTTGGTGATGGTAGACTACGCCACCCGGTTCCCCGAAGCGGTGGCCCTTAGACACCCTAATGCCCAACAAATAGCTAAAGCCATGGTGAATATATTTTCCAGGGTGGGGTTTCCCCGGGAAGTGATATCCGATCAGGGAACACCCTTTGTGTCCCGCCTTATGAAGCAGGTATGTGCCCAGTTGAAAATAAAACAGATCCGTACGGCGGCCTACCACCCCCAGACGGACGGGTTGGTAGAGCGATATAACGCCACCCTGAAGACCACCCTGAAAAAGATGTTAGACCTTGAAACCTGCCGATGGGAGGAAATGCTACCCCTAGCCCTGTTCGCTATAAGGTGTAAACCCCAGAGGAGTACCGGATATTCACCATTCGAACTCCTATACGGACGACAACCCCGCACCCTGCTTGACATGGCCAAGGAGGAATGGGAAGAAAGGCCTGAAGGGAACCAAACCCCTCCCTGAATATGTTATGAACCTGAAAACCCATCTCCAGGAAATACATAGCATATGTAGAATACACCTGGAGAATGCACAGGAGGGCCAGAGGCGACAGTACGATAAAACCACTAAACCACGTACGCTGAAGGTTGATGACTACGTCCTCCTCATGATGCCCACTTCTGACCACTAACTATTGGGTCAGTGGCAGGGCCCATTCCGGGTCGTGGAAGTAGTCACCCCAGTCACTTATCGTCTTGAAATGGACCCCCTGAGAGGCAATACCCAGATATTCCATATAAATCTGCTGAAAAGATGGTACGGGGAACCCCCCCCCCGTTCCTGTCTCTCTGGCCCGGGACCTCCCTGTATTATACCATCAGAGCATGGATCCCGAGCTGTCTGTGGAACAGCAGAAGTCCCTAGATTCCTGCCTGTGGCCCTTCAGGGCCGTCTTTTCCTCCACCCCAGGTAGAACCACCCTAACAGAACACTCAATCACCACTCTGTCAGGGAAGCGGGTAAAGCTGCGGCCGTATCGCCTTCCTGAATCCCGCAGACAGGCGGTGGAGCACGAGATACAACAAATGCTCCACATGGGTGTCATAGAACCTTCCAAGAGCGAATGGAATTCGCCCATAGTCCTAGTCCCGAAGCCGGACGGGTCCATTAGATTTTGTATAGACTTCCGCGAGGTCAATAAGATCTCCCAGTTCGACACCTATCCTCTACCCCGGGTGGACGAACTGGTGGAGAGATTAGGAAAAGCGCAATACATCAGTACGTTAGACCTGTGTAAAGGGTACTGGCAGGTCCCCTTAAACACCGACAAAGATAAGACGGCATTCTCCACCCCGGGGGGGTTGTATCAGTTCACGGTATTGCCCTTTGGGTGGCACGGGGCCCCGGCAACTTTCCAAAGGTTAATGAACGACCTACTCAGACCCTGTGCCACGTATGCCGCGGCATACATCGACGACAGTCATTCACAGCCCCACCTGGGAGGAGCATCTATGCCACCTGGCTATGGTCGTTCGGACCTTAGGGGAGGCATGTCTCACCATTAATCCCACCAAAAGTCGGCTGGCTGCTCGGTCAGTGAAATATTTGGGGTACCTTCTTGGGGAGGGGCTAATCAAACCACAGAAGGAAAAGGTAGCCGCCATAGCTGACATCCCTTTTCCCCACACCAAAAGAGAACTGAGGGCCTTCCTAGGTATTCTCGGTTATTATAGGCGCTTTATACCTGAGTTTTCACAAACAGCTGCCCCTTTGACCGTCCTCCTGCAGAAACACAAAAACGCAGAAAAGGAATTACGACAACCTTCCCTCTGTCTCCAACGAGCCTTCCATGCCTTGAAACAAGCCCTTACCTCCGACCCTGTGCTCCTGAGTCCTGAGTATGACAAACCGTTTATCCTCCAAACAGACGCATCAGAGCAGGGACTGGGCGCGGTATTATCCCAAGCTGACCCCCAGGGACAAGAACGGCCTATACTGTACATAAGCAGGAAACTGTTCCCCCGCGAAATACGATACTCCGTCATAGAAAAGGAGGCCCTAGCCATCAAATGGGCGATCGAGACTCTCCAGTACTATCTCGAGGGAAGGGAATTCACTCTGTATACCGATCACGCCCCTTTAGAGTGGCTTTCACGCAACATAGGTCACAACGACAGGGTCATGAGGTGGTTCCTGGCGCTTCAGCCCTTCCGTTTTACTACTTTACACCGGAAGGGCAGGGAGCAGACCAATGCAGTTTACCTGTCACGCCACCCCCTTGACCCGTTTCTTGCCGGCAAGAAAGTAAGGGAGGAGGGATGTGAGGGGGGTCGGTGAGGACGGGATGTTTACCCCCCTGTCTCCTTGCTTCTCTAACCCCATGCCCACACAGAGACTCGTATGGACCAGGACAGCATGGGTTAATTACGCCGGCTGCCTCTTGCCTCCAGGGACGTCACAGACAGCTGGGGCTTTGCCACCAATCAGACCACCGAGGGGCAGGGTCACGGTCCCTAAAGGCGGAAGTCACCGGAAAGGAGAGGAAGTCAGCGAGAGAGCAAGAGGAAGAGGAGAGAGACGCCGTGCCGAAGGAGACGGATCGTGAGGAGTATCGAGAGGAGAAGGAGACCGCGGGAAGCCCCGACCCTCCGGACCCGGACGAAGACGACGGAGTCGAATCGTGGACAGAGGAGTGGTGGACGCCCCCGGAGGATGCTGAAGAGCCGCCGCAGCTCTGGAGAGTTGCGGCTGACACGGTACGTGGCTCGGGAAGGGGAGTGGGGAGGGAATAGCAATGAAGGCTGGACCGCTTAAGGGATTCACGGAGTTATATCACTGGGTGTGTGTGTGATTACCCCTCCACCGCCACTTCCTGCACGTCGCCCG
The DNA here is from genome assembly GCA_963921515.1 of Calotriton arnoldi. Classification (NCBI taxonomy): domain Eukaryota; kingdom Metazoa; phylum Chordata; class Amphibia; order Caudata; family Salamandridae; genus Calotriton; species Calotriton arnoldi. Next base: position 1,485,766 of record CAWUFW010003213.1, on the reverse strand, counting down.
ATCCCTCACGATTGCCTATGTTTTCAACCCCCCTTCACTGATATTCGAGCTCTCGTTTTGCATGGGCAGTGTGTATCAGGTGCCCAGCGGGGCCCTCCACAGAGGTCTGTCGGGAGGCCGTGTGTCTGTACGTTTCTTAAATCGTGTACCGCTATACTACCCTAGCCCATTCATCTTTCCCTATCGCACACGCCGGTGGACTGTATAACTGGTGAAGGGTTCTGTCTTGCCATACTATTACCAAGGCAAGGTGTAGTAACCGCCCCTCTCTTGTGTTGCTTGTTCCCTTTATGAGCCTCCCGGGACATCCACCCCTGAAGAGACGGAACGCATACCCAAGAGGACAGAGGAGCGAAGGTCCCGCTATCGCCAGGAAAGAAGATCACTGTTACACCCAGCCCCGCCTATCTTGTGTTCTATGTGTGTCACCCAATAAAGCACACCAACATTGAGCCCATACTCCGGCCTCCTCGCCTTTTCTTCCGCCCGTCCCTCTCACACAGACCAATTAGGTAAGAATAAAAAAAAGGTATACTTATTTTTTATTTTTAGAACCAAGCAGGACTTGGCATAGGTAGGTAAAATACACTTCTCAAATGCAAGACTGTTCAAGGAAATGCAGTTGTGGTTGAATTTGCAGTTGTTACAGGTTTATCTTACTTTGAATTGCAGTTTGAAATACACAGTAATTACTTTCAGATTACTTTTTGATTACTTTGAGCACTGGGGGTAAGTTGGTGCAATACAAGCTGAGTGCGACTTTTGATACTTTCAATTGAGTTAACGCTTCTCCATACATTTAACAGTTCCGCACATTTTTAGGCCCAAAATCTTACAACATGGGTTGTTATGGGAGAAAAACGGTTATCTGTTTTGAAGGCAAGTACTCGACTTACAAGGGTGAGTTTTGGGGGATAGGATCAAGGTTCCCCAAGGTCTAGATGGGCATTCAAGCTGCACCATCAGCGGCAGTGGGGCGGCTGGGTGCAGAGGCCCAATGTTAGCCAATGGGGTTAAGGGGCCTTCGGTTAGGGAGTGCTGATGAGAAGGCCACTCGGGTGTGGGAGCAAAGCTCCTAGGGTTGAGGTCAGCACTGCAGGGGCCAACGACCAGCACAGGAGCTGCACCACCAGCGGCACTGGGGCAGCCGGGTGCAAGTCAGACTTCGGGGACCCTGTGCTTTCACATGGAGACTTTCGGTTTCGAAAAGATGCTTCAGGCTCGGGCAGGGAGGCTTCCTGAAGGGGACCAGCGGCTGGAGAGGTAAGTTGGGATCTTGGGAGATGCCTTGTCACCGTCTGTTGGGCCACCCAAGGCCGTGGGGCGTCGAGTGCAGGGGTGTCTTCTGGCGTCCGGCTTTCTTACCAGCTCGGGTCACGGTCAGGGGGGAGGGCGCAGGGGGAATGGGGTTAGGGACCCTTCAGGTTGAGGCTGCAGGTGTCGGCTGGAGGCCTGAGAGAGGTCGGGGATCACTAGATCCCAGGTCAGGACCGCTTGGGAGATCTCCTTGGGGTGTTGGGCCACTCGAACTCGGGCGTTCGGGTGCAGAATCGCAGAGACACCGGTATCCGGATTCTGGAGTTGAGTCTTTGGTTGAGCAGATCCGGTGCTCATGGGAGACAGTCTGTGAAAAGGTTGCAGGACAGGTCCTTCGGGCTCTGGGGGTTGCTGGCTGCTGGACTTGCCGGGGGGTTCTTGCTCAGGTCGTACATGGGACAGGCTGGTAGGGTTGTGGCCAAGGCAGTTGGTGTCCTCTTCTTCCTGGGTCAGCATGGCTCTTCCATCCTTCTTTCTTCCTCGAATCTGAGGCGGCAAGGTTCAGGGTCGCCCCTACATACTAAATTTAGAGGCGTTAAAGGGGTGCGCAGGTCGGGATCAAGGGGTCCCTTCCTTGGGGTGGGTACACCCTCTATTATGCCAGCCTCCAGTGGGAGGGGGCATGAGCTAATTCCTAATTGGCTGAGTCCCCTCATCTTCAAGACGGAGAAGACTGAGATGTGCGCTTCACCTCGCCTCTCCCACCTGAGGGGTGGGGTTGGAAAAGGTGGGCTTACCTCTCTTCCTAGCTTGGATTTTCCACCAATTCGCCCGCCCAAAGTGGGGGCCAGACCGGTGGAAACCAGTTGCTGGGGGCAGCAAAAGGCAGGGAAAACGTCCAAAGGCGGCAGGCCTTTGAAGCTTCCTCTTTCGTGGACTCAGCCTATCCTGGGGGAGAAGGCATGACACCTCAAGAGAACAGTGCCTCCGGACCGCTTGACCCACTGCAGCATCTGCTTTCCATGCCGAATCTAGGCAGTAGTGCTTGGTGAACGTATGCATGTTAGACCATGTTGCCGCTCTACAAATGTCTGGAAGCGATTCCCCGGCAAAAAGGGCTGTAGAGGCTGCCATCTTCCTTGTGAAGTGCGCAGACACATTTGCAGATAGAGGTTTTCCAGCTTTATGGCAGAAAACAATTGCAGAGGAGATCCAACGTGCAATACTGCTCCCTGAAAGGGCCAGGCCTTTCCTTGGCGAAGTAAAGGAAACAAAGAGCTGATCCGATTTTCTGAAGTCTTTGTTCTATGGATGTAGAACTTGATGCATCGCTTTACAGCCAAAGAGTGCAATGCTCTTTCGGCAGCGGTTGAAGGATTTCCAAAGTACGTAGTGAGCACTACCAGCTCATTTAAGTGAAAAGAGGTTGGAACTTTAGGAATAAAGCAAGGGTTTGTTCTCAACAATAGTTTGTCTTGCTTGAATTGAAGAAAGGGTGCAGCCACAGTGAAAGCCTCAATCTCACTGATTCTTCTAGCTGATGTGAGGGCCAATAGGAGAGCCGCTTTCCATGAAACATATTTTAAGTCAGCTTTGTGTATCAGCTCGAAAGGCGATTTCATCAATTGGGCTATGACTGTGTTTAACTCCCATGGGACTGCCGGGCGCTTCAAGGGTGGAAACACTCTGAAAAGGCCTTTCATAAACTCTAACAATTCTTGTTGACCACAGGGAGAGTTATCCTGGTTTTCTGCGAAACCTGGAAATTGCAGTCAAGTGTACTTTGATTGATGAATGAGCCCATTTTGACTTCGCTAAATGAAGTAGGTAAGGTAAAACTTGTTCCGGGGTCGAGAGCAAAGGATGTATGTCCTTTTCTACGCACCAATGGCAGAATCTCTTCCATTTTGCAGCGTATGACCTATTAGTGGAAGAAGCTCTGGCCCGCTGAAGGGTGGACCTGCAATCCAGAGCGATGTCTAAATCTGTGAATTCAAAGTCGTGAGGATCCAAGCTGATAAACTTAGAGATTTTATCTGAGGATGAACGATCTGACCGTTGTTCATGGACAGCAGGTGTGACACTGGAGGAAAGAGAATGTGCGGAGATATCGAGCACAGGAGAAGCTCTGTGAACCAAAACTGCCTCGGCCATGCCGGAGCTATGAGAATGAGATGACATGGTTCCTTCTTCATCTTGCTCAACACTCTTGGGATGAGAGGATACGGCGGGAAAGCGTAGGCAAACCTCCCTGTCCCTTGCATCTGCAGAGCGTTCCCCCAAGAGTTTGTCTGAGGAAACCTGCTGGCGAACCTTTTGTACTTCTTGTTGCATGCTGTCGCGAAGAGATCCAGTTTTGGAGTATCCCACAGTTTGAAGACTTGTCGCAGCTGCTCCCAGTCTAACTCCCATTCGTGACATTGGGAATTGGTTCTGCTTGGAGAATCCGCCTGTAAGAAACTGGCTCTATATATACTGCACCAAAGTGAGGTACAGTGTGTATAGAGTCCAAGGGTCCCCAGAGGTTTGGCAGAGGTTAAAGTTAGATAGAACCTTACTCTCTAAAGTGGTAGCTTGGTCGAGCAGTAAGGCAGTATCAGAGGACAGTGTAAAGCATTTGATGTTAACACTCAGTCAGCAAATGAAACCACACACTCAAGAACTGAACTCTAGGCCAATTGTTTTGTATAAAAAATATACTGTTTTATTTTAGAACCACAGGTTTGCATAAAAATACTTTCTAAAAATAAGATGCTGTTTGTTGAATACTTTCAATGAACAATAGACTTTAAATGCAATATGGCACAGGGGTTGCAATAGGCAACACAATACTTGGTATACTATAACATTGAGCTCAATGGGATTTTTAAGTAAACCGTAATAGAATTACTTTACGAACGTTTTTCTTACTCAGGGCTGGATCCGGGATTCAGCCCTGGTGCATTTCCTGTAAACAGTTGAAAGAAATCGTTTTTGTTACACAGGCGATTTTTAAGGAATATGTGTATGTTGCAAAAATCAGGCAATGTTATCCTATGGAGGAAAATCAAGTTACCGGAAAATCACAGTTGTAATCACTTTTTCTAGTCAGTGCTGGGCACCTAGATCCAGCACTGGGATCTCTCCTGAGAACAGGTGAGTAATATCGTTTTTGATATTCGGACGATTTTTAGTGAATATTTCAAAGTTCCAAAACTCGACAGAAGAATTTCCAAGTGAAAACCAGTCAATGTTACCCTATCGAGAAAATGCAAGTTATCGGCTTTCAGGTAAGTACTCGGCTGGCAGAGTTAAGGTTCTGGGGCAAGACTCAGGGGTCTCCCAGGTTCAGGTTTGTACTGTTGTTACACCCTCAGCGGCACAGGGGCGGCCGGGTGCAGAAGAGAGTAGGCCCAACGTTAGCCTATGGCTGGCGGGGGGCCTTTGGTTGGTGGCTGCTGGCAGGCAGGCCACTTGGCTGTGGGAGCAAAGCTCCTGGTCACTTACTCAGGGCAAGTGGGGAAGTCGAACAGGGTACTTGGTGCACCCTCAGCGACACTGGGGCGGCCGGGTGCAGTGGGCTTTTGGGCAGTCAGGCGCCCAATGGATTTCAATGGGAAGGCTGCAAGATGAACAAAGGCTGCAAGCTCGGGGACGGTGATTCTTCAGGTGCGACCACCACTTCAAGAGGTAAGTTGGGAAGCTGTAGGAAGGGTAGGCACCCAGGAGTCGGGCACAGGAGGCCGTGGGGCGCCGGGTGCAGGGGTGTCTTTAGGCGTCGGAAATCTTACCCTCTTGCTGGTCGCGGTTGGAGGGGTCCCTGGTATTGAGGATGCAGGCGTAGTCAGGAGCGTCGAGGGGAGTCATTGGGTGCTGGATTCTTGGTCACAGTCGCCGGGGGGTCGTCCTCGTGGTCTTTGTCCACTTCAGCTCGGGCCGGGCTCGGCGGGTGCAGAGTGGGCAGGATCCGCGGTCTCAGGCTGGCCTGGGGTTGCAGATGCTTTGAGCAGAACCACTGCTCATGGGAGTCCCAGTCTTTTAGTTGAGCAAGGGAGTCAGGTCCTCCGGGGTTTTTGAGGTTGCTGACCACTGAAGAGGCCGGGGTTTAGCAGAAGCAGGTTCGAGGGTCGACAGGCCGGTAGGGCTGGGGCCAAGTCAGTTGGTGTCGTCCTCTTGTTAGCAGCTGCACGGCTGGTCTTCTTTCTTCTTGTTGTTTTTGGCATCGGGATCTAAGGAAGGAAGGTTCAGGGTGCCCCTAAATACTGAATTTAGGGGCGTTACAGGTAGGTAAAGGGCATTGACCAATAGGTCCCTTCCCTGGGGTGGGTACACCCCCTACTCTGCCACTCTCCAGTGGGAGGGGGGCAGGAGCCTGTCCTTGGTTGGCTGGGTCCCCCCATCCTCAAGATGGCGGGGACTCTAGGTTGTGCTTCACCTCGCCACCCCACCCTAGGGGTGGAGTTGGCAGAGGTGGGCACACCTCTCTTCCTCACTTTGTTTTTCCCGCCGGGTCTCCCGCCCAAAGGGGGGGTGGAACCAGTGGGGACCAGTTGCTGAGTACAGTAAGTGGTCTGGAGAGGCTCACAAAGGCGGTATGCCTTTGAAGCTTCTCCTTTGTGAACCCTGCCCATCCTGGGGGAAGAGGCTTGGCACCTCGTCCCAGGATGTGCATTGTTTCAGGCCCCCGAGAGCAGCAAGCTCTCGACCCAGGGATCCAGAAACATGTCTGGGGGTGGCAGCCTCGGTAGCCACTCAGTCAGGTCACTGGGAGTTGGTCGAGATTCAGGGGGCATCTCTAAGATGCCCTCTGTTGTGCATTTTACATTAAATCCCACACTGGCATCAGTGTGGGTTTAATGTGCTGAGAAGTTTGATACCAAACTTCCCAGTCTTCAGTGTAGCCATTATGGGACTGTGGAGTTCGTAATGACAAACTCCCAGCACCATATACTCTTAATGGTAGCACTGCACTTACAGTGCCCAGGAATGGACCTGGGTACTGTAGGGGCACAGGGCTCATGCACCTGTACCCTCACCACTGGCATAGGGCACCCAGCTAGAGGGGTGACTGAGGTATGCCAGGGCAGTGGTCTGTGGGCATGGCACACAGGGATGTGTGCCATGTCGACTCTTCACTTTGTTCTGCACCAAGACACGCAGCCTGCAAAGGCAGTGTGTGTGTGTCAGGGTACAGGGCCTCCAAGGGTGGCACAATAAGTGCTGCAGCCCTTGGAGGCCTTCTCTGGTCACAGTGCCCTGGGTACCAGGGGTACCATTTACCAGGGGTCTACCTGTGGCCAGGGATGCCAATTGGGTTTAGGCTTCAATGCAGTTTAAGGGAAGGAACACCGGCCCTGGGTACCTGATTGGCAGGAACCCAGGGAACACTCAGTCAAAGCACATCAGCAATTCAGCAAAAAGTGGGGGCATACCATGCAAGAAAGAGGGCACTTTCTCACACAACCTCCCCCCCCCCCCCAAACGAAAGGTGTAAGACTAACCTTGCCCTTGGGAGTCTTCATTGTCTAAGTGGAGGAACCTGGAAAGTCCATCTGCATGGGCAGTCCCAGGTCTGTGTTCCACTTCAAAGTCCATTCCCTGTAGGGAGATGGACCACCTCAAAAGTTTTGGATTTTCCCCTTTCATTTGCATTAGCCATCTGAGAGGTCTGTGGTCAGTTTGAACTAGGAAGTGAGTACCAAACAAGTATGGCCTCAACGTCTTCAGGGACCAAACCACAGCAAAGGCCTCCCTCTCAATGGCACTCCAATGCTGCTCCCTGGGGAGAAGCCTTCTGCTTTTAAAAGCAACAGGTTGGTCCTGGCCTTCATCATTGGTCTGGGATAGGACCGCTCCTATCCCTAGCTCAGAGGCATCAGTCTGCACTATGAACTGCTTGGCATAATCTGGAGCTTTTAGAATTGGTGCTGAGCACATTGCTTCTTTCAGGGTGTCAAAAGCCTTTTGGCAACTAACTGTCCAGTTAACCTTTTTGGGCATCTTCTTGGAAGTGAGTTCTGTGAGGGGAGTCACAATGGACCCATATCCCTTCACAAATCTCCTGTAGTACCCAGTCAAGCCAAGGAAGGCCCTGACTTGGGTCTGGGTTGTTGGAGCTGCCCAGTCCAGGATGGCCTGGATCTTGGGCTGCAAGGGCTGTACCTGGCCTCCACCAACAAGGTGGCCCAAGTACACCACAGTGCCCTGCCCTATCTGGCATTTGGATGCCTTGATAGTTTGACCTGCAGTTTGCAGGGCTTTTAACACCTTCCCAAGGTGGACCGGGTGATCCTGTCAGGTGGAGCTAAAGACAGCAATATCATCAAGATAAGCTGCACTAAAGGACTCCAACCCAGCAAGGACTTGATTCACCACCCTCTGGAAGGTGGCAGGGGCATTCTTTAAACCAAAGGGCATAACAGTGAACTGATAGTGCCCATCAGGTGTGGAGAATGCTGTTTTCTCTTTTGCTCCTGGTGCCTTGCCAATCTGCCAGTACCCTGCAGTTAAGTCAAAGGTACTTAAGAATTTGGCTGCACCCAATTTGTCTATCAACTCATCTGCTCTTGGGATAGGGTGTGCATCTGTCTTGGTGACAGAGTTGAGCCCTCTGTAATCCACACAAAACATCATTTCTCTCTTTCCATCCTGTGGGTGAGGTTTAGGGACCAGAACCACTGGGCTAGCCCAGGGGCTCTCAGAGGGTTCAATAACCCCTAACTCCAGCATCTTGCGGACCTCAGCTCTGATGCTTTCCTTGACTTGGTCTGACTGTCGATAGATCTTGTTCTTGACAGGTGCACTGTCACCAGAGTCCACATCATGGGTACACCAGTTTGTCAGACCAGGGGACAAGGAAAAGAGCTTAGCATATTGTTGCAAGACTTGCTTGCAGTCAGTCTGCTGTTGGGCAGAGAGGGTGCCTGAAAAGACAACTCCATCAACTGACCCATCTTTTGGGCTGTATGAGAGGAGGTCAGAGAGAGGTTCACTCTCTGTTTCCTGCTCCTCATCAGTCACCATCAGCATGGTGATGTCAGCCCTGTCATTGTAGAGCTTTAGGCGGTTCACATGGATAACCCTTTTGGGTGTCCAGCTTGTGCCCAGGTCAACTAAGTAGGTGACCTCACTCTTTCTCTCCAGGCTAGGGTAAGGGCCACTCCATCTGTCCTGGAGTGCCCTTGGTGCCACTGGCTCCAAAACCCACACCTGTTGCCCAGGTTGAAATTCAACCAGTGCAGCTTTTTGGTCATACCAGTGCTTCTGAAGCTCCTGGCTGGCCTCAAGATTCTTGGATGCCTTTTCCATGTACTCAGCCATTCTGGACCTTAGACCAAGCACATAGTCCACAATATCTTGTTTGGGTTCTTGGAGAGGCCTCTCCCAGCTCTCCTTTACAAGACAAAGTGGTCCCCTCACAGGATGGCCAAACAAAAGTTCAAAGGGTGAGAAACCTACTCCCTTCTGTGGCACTTCTCTGTAAGCGAAAAGCAGACATGGCAAGAGGACATCCCATCTCCTTTTGAGTTTCTCAGGGAGCCCCATAATCATGCCTTTCAATGTCTTGTTAAATCTCTCAACAAGGCCATTGGTTTGTGGATGATAGGGTGTAGTAAACTTGTACTGCACCCCACATTCCTTCCACATGTGTTTCAGGTAAGCAGACAAAGTTAGAACCTCTGTCTGAAACCACCTCCTTAGGAAACCCTACCCTGGTGAAGACACCAATGAGGGCTTTGGCTACTGCAGGAGCTGTAGTAGTCCTAAGTGGGATTGCTTCAGGGTACCTAGTGGCATGATCCACTACCACTAGTATGAATTTGTTCCCTGAGGCTGTGCGAGGTTCAAGTGGACCCACTATGTCCACACCTACCCTCTCAAAGGGCACCCCACCACAGGCAGTGGTATCAGGGGGGCCTTTGGGTGGCCACCTGTCTTGCCACTGGCCTGACAGGTAACACAGGAGCTGACAAACTCCTTCACCTTTTGGTGCATCTGGGGCCAGTAAAAGTGGCTAACTAGCCTATCCCAAGTCTTGGTTTGGCCCAGATGTCCAGCTAGGGGGATGTCATGAGCTAAAGTTAGGAGGAACTCCCTGTACTTCTGTGGCACTACCACTCTCCTGGTGGCTCCAGGATTGGGGTCTCTTGCCTCAGTGTACAGTAATCCCTCTTCCCAATAAACTCTGTGGGTACCACTGACATCTCCCTTTGCTTCTGAAACAGCTTGCTGCCTCAGGCTTTCAAGAGTGGGACAGTCTTGCTGCCCCTGGACCAGCTCTTCCCTAGAGGGTCCCCCTGGGCCTAAGAGTTCAACCTGGTAAGGGTCAAGCTCCATGGGCTCAGTTCCCTCTGGGGTGTCCAAGTCCTCTCCCTGAGGAGAGGGTCCTGATCCTTTGGCTGTATAGAAGCTGGTCCCCCAGTCTTCTTACCTTTCCTTTTGGTAGGTTGGGCCATTCTTTCAGGCTCCAACACTATTTCTTCACCCTGCCTTTTGCTCTGTGCTCTTGTCTTTACACACACCAATTCAGGGATGTCCAGCATTGCTGCATGGGTTTTTAGTTCAACCTCAGCCCAGGCTGAGGTTTCCAGGTCATTGCCAAGCAGACATGCAGCTGGTAGCTTTGGAGAGACCACTACCTGTTTCAGGCCAGTTAAACCCCCCCCCCCCCCCCCAGTCTAATGTCAACATAGCCATTGCATGATTAGTGGTAACTGTCAGCATTGGTGACTGGGTAAGTACGCCCAATCAAATATTGCTCAGGGGAAACCAGTGTGTCTCTCACCATAGTGACACTGGCACCTGTATCCCTCAGAGCTTCTATCCTAGTTCCATTGATCCAAGGGTACTGTAAGTATTTCTTTAAGTTGGGTGGCCACACAGCTACAGTGGCAAACTCAACTTCCCCCTCTGAAACTAGAACTGCTTCAGTGTGCATCCTGATTTGCTCTGGGCACACTGTTGATCCCATCTGTAGACTTGCCATCCCAGGAGTAGCTGTACTTGTGGGCTTAGGGGCCTTTTTGTGAGGGCAAGACTTGTCTACAGTTAGGTGTCCCAACTTCTTACAGTTGTTACACCAGGCCTTTGTGGGATCAAAGTTCTTCCCCCTATAGGGCTGTGGCACATAGGGAGTATTTTGGGACCCACCCACCTGTACAGGTTTTTGGGGCCCTTTGGAAGACTCAGACTTTTTATCTTGGGGATTCTCACCACCTTTTCCCTGGGGAGGTTTTGTAACCACCTTCTGGTCACCCCCAGTGGTTGTCCTTATCACCCTAGTCTTGACCCAGTGGTCTGCCTTCTTTCCCAATTCTTGGGGAGAAATTAGATCTAGGTCTACCAAATGCTGATGTAACTTTTCATTTGTGCAATTACTTAATATATGTTCCTTCATAAACAAATTGTAAAGTCCAGTAAAGTCATGCACATTGGGTCCAGATAACCAACCATCCAGTGTCTTTACTGAGTAGTCTACAAAATCAATCCAGGACTGGTTCTGGGTTGTGTGAGCCCCCCTGAATCTAATTCTGTACTCCTCAGTGGTGAGTCCAAAACCCTCAATCAGAGTTCTCTTCATGAGGTCATAGGACCCTGCATCTGGCCCAGAGAGGGTCAGAAGCCTGTCTCTGCAGTTACCAGAGAACAGTTCCCACAGGAGTGCCCCCCAGAGAGGTTTCTTCACCTGTCTCAGGTCACAGGCCCTCTCAAAGTCTGTGAAACATTTGGTGATGTCATCACTCTCCTCAAATTTAGGGACAATCCCTTTGGGGATTTTAGGATCATAAGATTGCTCTTTATCCTTGTTATTGGTATTGCTGCCACCACTGATGGGTGCTAAACCCATCTCCTTTCTTTCTTTCTCTAGAGCCAGGAGTCTGGACTCTAGATCTATCCTTTTGGCCAACCTTGCTAAAAGGTTGTCCTCCTCACTGAGGCTGTCCTCAATGTCCTCTCTGGGACCTGAACCACCTGTGTGGCCCCTAGGTCCCCAGAGGTTAACTCTTGGAAATAAGGGTGCAGTGACCCTTTCTTCCCTAGGCAGTGGTGGAGGTGGGTTCCTTTCTCCATCCTCCTCACTCCTTTCCTCGTCTGCTTGGTCATCACCATGCTCAGAGGGGTGGGCCTTTGCATACTCAGCCAGGAGCTCCTGGAGCCCCTGTTTGGTTGGATGCTGACCCATTGGTATATTTTTAAGTTTACATAAGGACCTTACTTCCTTGAAAGACATGTGAAGGTAAGGGGTGAGGTCGAGCTCCTCAACCATGTCCTGTATGTCATTATTATCTTCACTAACAGCTGGGTTCTTTTGAGACATTCTAACAAAAAGTTCTAACCCCTCTACCCTTGACTATAGTGACTTTTTATTTTCTAAAATTCTAAAGGGACTTAAGCAAGGCCCTAACAAGACTTTTAGTAATTTGGAAAAAAAATGCCAATTTAAAAAATCAGAATTCTAAAGGCAATTTAAGAGTTCTGTTGTGTGATCAGATGGCAATCAAGTGGTCCAACAAATGCAAGTTTGTATCCCACCGCTGCCACCAATGTAAGAAACTGGCTCTATATATACTGCACCAAAGTGAGGTACAGTGTGTATAGAGTCCAAGGGTCTCCAGAGGTTTGGCAGAGGTTAAAGTTAGATAGAACCTCACTCTCTAAAGTGGTAGCTTGGTCGAGCAGTAAGGCAGTATCAGAGGACAGTGTAAAGCATTTGATGTTCACACTCAGTCAGCAAATGAAACCACACACTCAAGAACTGAACTCTAGGCCAATTGTTTTGTATAAAAAATATACTGTTTTATTTTAGAACCACAGGTTTGCATAAAAATACTTTCTCAAAATAAGATGCTGTTTGTTGAATACTTTCAATGAACAATAGACTTTAAATGCAATATGGCACAGGGGTTGCAATAGGCAACACAATACTTGGTATACTATAACATTGAGCTCAATGGGATTTTTAAGTAAACTGTAATGGAATTACTTAGAAGAATTTCTGGTGAAAACCAGGCAATGTTATCCTATGGAGGAAAATCAAGTTATCGAAAAATCACAGTTGTAATCACTTTTTTTAGTCAGTGCTGGGCACCTAGATCCAGCACTGGGATCTCTCCTGAGAACAGGTGAGTAATTTCGTTTTTGGTAATCGGACGATTTTTAGTGAATATTTCAAAGTTTCAAAACTCAACACTTAGAAGAATTTTCAAGTGAAAACCAGTCAATGTTACCCTATGGAGAAAATGCAAGTTATCGGCTTTCAGGTAAGTACTCGGCTGGCAGAGTTAAGGTTCTGGGGCAAGACTCAGGGGTCTCCCAGGTTCAGGTTTGTACTGTTACACCCTCAGCGACACAGGGGCGGCAGGGTGCAGAGAGAGTAGGCCCAACGTTAGCCTATGGCGGGCGGGGGACCTTTGGTTGGTGGCTGCTGGCAGGCAGGCCACTTGGCTGTGGGAGCAAAGCTCCTGGTCACTTACTCAGGGCAAGCGGGGAAGTCGAACAGGGTAGTTGGTGCACCCTCAGCGGCACTGGGGCGGCCGGGTGCAGTGGGCTTTTGGGCCGTCGCGCGCCCAATGGATTTCAATGGGAAGGCTGCAAGACGAACAAAGGCTGCAAGCTCGGGGACGGTGATTCTTCAGGTGCGACCACCACTTCGAGAGGTAAGTTGGGAAGCTGTAGGAAGGGTAGGCACCCAGGAGTTGGGCACAGGAGGCCGTGGGGCGCCGGGTGCACGGGGGTCTTTAGGCGTCGGAAATCTTACCCTCTGCTGGTCGCGGTTGGAGGGGTCCCTGGTATTGAGGCTGCAGGCGTCGTCAGGAGCGTCGAGGGGAGTCCTTGGGTGCTGGATTCTTGGTCACAGTTGCCGGGGGGACGTCCTCGTTGTCTTTGTCCAGCTCGGGCCGGGCTCGGCGGGTGCAGAGTGGGCAGGATCCGCGGTCTCAGGCTGGCCTGGGGTTGCAGATGCTTTGAGCAGAACCACTGCTCATGGGAGTCCCAGTCTTTTAGTTGAGCAAGGCAGTCAGGTCCTCCGGGGTTTTTGAGGTTGCTGACCACTGAAGAGGCCGGGGTTTAGCAGGAGCAGGTTCGAGGGTCGACAGGCTTGTAGGGCTGGGGCCAAGTCAGTTGGTGTTGTCCTCTTGTTAGCAGCTGCACGACTGGTCTTTCTTCTTGTTTTTGGAATCGGGATCTAAGGAAGGAAGGTTCAGGGTGCCCCTAAATATTGAATTTAGGGGCGTTACAGGTAGGTAAGGGCAGGGACCAATGGGTCCCTTCCCTGGGGTGGGTACACCCCCTACTCTGCCACTCTCCAGTGGGAGGGGGGCAGGAGCCTGTCCTTGGTTGGCTGGGTCCCCCCATCCTCAAGATGGCGGGGACTCGAGGTTGTGCTTTACCTCGCCTCCCCCACCCTAGAGGTGGAGTTGGCAGAGGTGGGCACACCTCTCTTCCTCACTTTGTTTTTCCCGCCTGGTCTCCCGCCCAAAGGGGGTGGAACCAGTGGGGACCAGTTGCTGAGTACAGCAAGTGGTCTGGAGAGGCTCACAAGGCGGTATGCCTTTGAAGCTTCTCCTTCGTGAACCCTGCCCATCCTGGGGGAGGAGGCTTGGCACCTCGTCCCAGGATGTGCATTGTTTCAGGCCCCCGAGAGCAGCAAGCTCTCGACCCATGGGTCCAGTAACATGTCTGGGGGTGGCAGCCTCGGCAGCCACTCAGTCAGGTCACTGGGAGTTGGTCGAGTTTCAGGGGGCATCTCTAAGATGCCCTCTGTTGTGCATTTTACATTAAATCCCACACTGGCATCAGTGTGGGTTTAATGTGCTGAGAAGTTTGATACCAAACTTCCCAGTCTTCAGTGTAGCCATTATGGGGCTGTGGAGTTCGTAATGACAAACTACCAGCACCATATACTCTTAATGGCAGCACTGCACTTACAGTGCCCAGAAATGGACCTGGGTACTGTAGGGGCACAGGGCCCATATGCACCTGTACCCTCACCACTGGCATAGGGCACCCAGCTAGAGGGGTGACTGAGGTATGCCAGGGCAGTGGTCTGTGGGCATGGCACACAGGGATGTGTGCCGTGTCGACTCTTCACTTTTGTTCTGCACCAAGACACGCAGCCTGCAAAGGCAGTGTGTGTGTAAAGGTACAGGGTCCCTAAGGGTGGCACAATAAGTGCTGCAGCCCTTGGAGGCCTTCTCTGGTCACAGTGCCCTGGGTACCAGGAGTACCATTTACCAGGGGCCTACCTGTGGCCAGGGATGCCAATTGGGTTTAGGCTTCAATGCAGTTTAAGGGAAGGAACACCGGCCCTGGGTACCTGATTGGCAGGAACCCAGGGCACACTCAGTCAAAGCACATCAGCAATTCAGCAAAAAGTGGGGGCATACCATGCAAGAAAGAGGGCACTTTCTCACACCGCCCAATCGTTGTCCACGCCCGGAACATGCTCTATTTGCAACGTTATTTTGTGCTGAATTAGCCACTTCCAAATTTCCTGGGCCTGTTCCGACAATGTGAGAGACCTGGAGCCCTCTTGCTTGGCCAGATAGAACACCGATGTGGTATTGTCTGTTCACCAGAACAGAGGATCCCTGGATTCTTGGGAGAAATGTCAGCAGTCCCAGAAAAACTGCCTTCAATTCCAAGAGATTGATGTGCAATAGTGTTTCTTGAACGGACCATTTCCCATGGATTTGCAATTCCTGGAAATGCGCTCCCCAACCGTCCATTGAGGCATCCGTGGTCATAATGTAACAAGGCTGTGTTGCTTGAAACGAGAGGCCTGGAGAGATATTGCCTTCTTTCTCCCACTGGGAGAGAGATGCTGTCCTCGAATGAGCCGTGCGCCTGAATCCACTGCATGTCTAACTGCTCTTGGAGAGGCCTCATGTGCAGCCGACAATTCGGAATCAACGGAATGCATGATGACAGCATCCTCAGTAAAGACTTGAACACTCATACAGAAGTGGACTCTCTTGCGCGTAGAAGGGTTGCTAAGCGCCTTATTTTGAGCTTCCGTTATGAAGTGGAAAACGCCTTCATCGACTTGGTGTTCAGTAATGCCCAGAGAAAAATACGCTTCTGACTTGGAATCAAGTGCGACTTCTCTACGTTGAGTTGCAATCCTAGAGACTTGACTAGCCGTTGACAAACCTGTGTAGATTTTCTGGTAGAGTGGAACGTAGTTCCTTTCACCAGCCAAACGTCCAGGTAGGGATAAACCTGGTCCCTGCCTTCTCAGAAAAGCTGCTAACGGAGCCATACATTTCGTGAAAACTCTGGGAGCTGAGCAACGGTCGAAGGGCAAAACCTTGACCTGGTAGTGATCCCCAGCCACCTCGAACCTCAGAAATTGGCGATGCTTCGCATGAATGGGGATGTGAAAATATGCGTCCAAGAGATCAAGGGACGCTAGAAAATCTCCCTTATTTATTAATAAGAGAATCTCTTGTAGGGACAACATTCTAAATGATTGTTTCTTGATGTATTTGTTCAGCTGTCTGAGGTCCATGACCTGTCTCCATTTCCCGCATTTTTTCCTTATGAGGAAGAAATTGGAATAAAAGCCCTCCCCTTGTTGACTGAAAGGCACCTTTTCTATCGCCCCTTTCTTTAGCAAGGTCGAGATTTCTTGCCTTAACAAGAGAAAATGATGACGATGCATTTTCTTTGGGGGCGGATTTCGAGGAGGCTTGTGGACAAATTCTAGGGTGTGGCCCCGTTGGATGATGTCCAGTACCCATTTGTCCTTTGTAAAGGCTTAGAAATGGAGAGAGCTGATGGGACTGCAGAGGTGAAGACGAGATGAGGTGGCTGGAGGGAGACAAACATCACTGTTGTCTAGAGGAATCCTGTGATTTTCCTCGTCCCGCAGGCTTGTGTCTAGCTGATTGCTGATTGTACGACACATTGGAAGCACGAAACTGCTGTTGTTGCTGTCCTCCATATTGTGGTCTGTAATTTTGTTGGGTATATGGCTGGAATCTGTAAGACTGATAGGATGATCTTTGTTGTAACTGACCTCGTCATCTACCCCCACGAAAGGACTAAAAAACGCCTTTGTTGCAACATGCCTAAGGAACGTGCGGCATCAGTATCCTTTTTGATACCCTGTAGCTCTTAGTCTATGTGCTTCCCAAACAGATCGAAGGGCATGTCCAAAACCTTTGATTGAACTTCAGGCGGAAGGACGTCGCCCTAAGCCAGCCCTGTCTACGAAGAACAGTGGCACCTGCCATTTGTGTCTGAAAGCAAATCGAAGACAAATCCATTGCTGAGTCAATCACATCCGAAGAAGCCCTAGCACCTTCCCACAGGAGGTCTTTCGCTTCTTTCCTTTTATCTTCGGGAAGGTCTTCGAAAAGAGGAGCAAGATCTGACCATAACTGACGGTCGTACCTCCCCAAAATCGCTAAAGCGTTAGAGGCCTTGATAGAAGTAGTGGCCATAGTAGCAAATCGTCTGCCGATGTGGTCAAGTCGCTTGCCCTCCCTGTCTGGAGCCACTGAGCAAGGAGATTGCGGATTCCTGGAGCACCTCTGCGCAGCTTGCATTATCACCGAATCTGGACGAGGGTGACCAATTAAACACGTCGGAGCAGAATCGGGTGCTTTATATTTTTTCTCCATCCTTGGCAATACAGCAGGAACTGAGGTTGGATTCTTCATAATCTTCAAACCTTCACTTCAAATGTAATCCACAATAGGCATGGATCGAACCGATTTTTTAGCCGCATCCTTAAAATCATAAAGAAAGCCTTCGGTTTGTACCACAGGCAAAGGCAAATCGAATCTTCTAGAGGCTCTTTCTAGTAATTCGTGGAAGCCCCCAATATCCCCCGGAGGGGAAGTTCCTGGAGGAGGGGAAGGCGAAGGTGAAGATGGAGCCACATAATCATCCCATTCCTGACCAACTAGGTCCGGATCCTGAATGAGCTCACCCTCCTCGGGCTGATCGTCTGCTTCACTCTCGATGTAATCATCTTGAATTGTAATGCATCAAGGAGCCTGTCTCTACCTGCGCAACAGGCGGTGGAGTAACCACTGGTGGTGGCGGAGTAATTTGAATACCCGGACTGCGGGCGTCAACGGAACCGGAGCGTGAGAGTCCGGAAATCTTTTGTAATAGTCATTGAGCATGTGCCTAAGGTCGGTGACCAGGGAGATTGGCACCAGCATGGAAGCTCTTCGAACCTCCTGACGCTCTTCGTAAGCTTCATATAGATAGTGCTCTTGGAAAGAGTCGTATCGTTGGGCCTGAGAGCGACCCGTGAAGGAGTAATCCCCTTCCATATACTCCGACGTGTCCTGCCCCAGTGTCTCCTCCTCATCAGTGTCCTGGCATTTAACTCTGAGCTGTGAGGGGCTGTAAGCGGGACCAAACAGACTTTCATCCCCCGATTCCTCTGTATCCAGAAGGTGAGAGGGAGGCAAAGGTGATATCTTGGATAAAGATGTCAAACCTGGAGACTTTGGGACAAACTGGAGACCTTTAGTGTCCTGTTTCTGATCCGTCGACGACGCCATCAACGACGGAAGACGCCTGAAAGTGAACGTCGACATTGGCAGAGAAGGTGATTTAAACACTGTTGTCGGATCCGCCGGTGACGAGGAAATTGTCGTCATCGTATTTGTCGACGATGCCGTCACCACAGCCGTAGACGATGCAGTCGTCGCCACAGAAGTCGGGGATTTGGTAGAAGTCCTCGACGACGGGTCTGGCGACAGTGCTTTTTTCGTTGACGAAGCCTGTTTTAGAGGTGTTACAAAAGGGGATGATGGACGGAACGTTTGAGCCAATCAAACACTCACCCCCAGTCAACTGATCTGGGTTTAATCCATCATCATTCTTTAGCTCACTCCACCACCCCAGTTCAGACATGGCCATATGCAAATCAGTCTGACCCTGTGCCTCATGGGAACAGTCCAGCCCGAACTGCCAAGCCATGTCTTCCCTGGACCGGAAACAAGCATCCTAGGACCGGTTTCTGGCATTTCAGCCGTCATCAGCCAGGCTTGCTTGAATCCAGTGGCAAAGTGAGCAAGGGACCCACGTCTGGGCATACCCCGCCAACTTAGGGCGACCAAAGCGATACAAAAGGGGATGATGGACGGAACGTTTGAGCCAATCAAACACTCACCCCCAGTCAACTGATCTGGGTTTAATCCATCATCATTCTTTAGCTCACTCCACCACCCCAGTTCAGACATGGCCATATGCAAATCAGTCTGACCCTGTGCCTCATGGGAACAGTCCAGCCCGAACTGCCAAGCCATGTCTTCCCTGGACCGGAAACAAGCATCCTAGGACCGGTTTCTGGCATTTCAGCCGTCATCAGCCAGGCTTGCTTGAATCCAGTGGCAAAGTGAGCAAGGGACCCACGTCTGGGCATACCCCCGCCAACTTAGGGGCGACCAAAGCGATACAAAAGGGGATGATGGACGGAACGTTTGAGCCAATCAAACACTCACCCCCAGTCAACTGATCTGGGTTTAATCCATCATCATTCTTTAGCTCACTCCACCACCCCAGTTCAGACATGGCCATATGCAAATCAGTCTGACCCTGTGCCTCATGGGAACAGTCCAGCCCGAACTGCCAAGCCATGTCTTCCCTGGACCGGAAACAAGCATCCTAGGACCGGTTTCTGGCATTTCAGCCGTCATCAGCCAGGCTTGCTTGAATCCAGTGGCAAAGTGAGCAAGGGACCCACGTCTGGGCATACCCCCGCCAACTTAGAGGCGACCAAAGCGATACAAAAGGGGATGATGGACGGAACGTTTGAGCCAATCAAACACTCACCCCCAGTCAACTGATCTGGGTTTAATCCATCATCATTCTTTAGCTCACTCCCACCACCCCAGTTCAGACATGGCCATATGCAAATCAGTCTGACCCTGTGCCTCATGGGAACAGTCCAGCCCGAACTGCCAAGCCATGTCTTCCCTGGACCGGAAACAAGCATCCTAGGACCGGTTTCTGGCATTTCAGCCGTCATCAGCCAGGCTTGCTTGAATCCAGTGGCAAAGTGAGCAAGGGACCCACGTCTGGGCATACCCCCGCCAACTTAGGGCGACCAAAGCGATACAAAAGGGGATGATGGACGGAACGTTTGAGCCAATCAAACACTCACCCCCAGTCAACTGATCTGGGTTTAATCCATCATCATTCTTTAGCTCACTCCACCACCCCAGTTCAGACATGGCCATATGCAAATCAGTCTGACCCTGTGCCTCATGGGAACAGTCCAGCCCGAACTGCCAAGCCATGTCTTCCCTTGACTGGGGGTGAGTGTTTGATTGGCTCAAGCGTTCCGTCCATCATCCCCTTTTGTATCGCTTTGTTCGCCCTAAGTTGGCGGGGGTATGCCCAGACGTGGGTCCCTTGCTCACTTTGCCACTGGATTCAAGCAAGCCTGGCTGATGGCGGCTGGAATGCCAGAAACCGGTCCTAGGATGCTTGTTTCGGTCCAGGGAAGACATGGCTTGGCAGTTCGAGCTGGACTGTTCCCATGAGGCACAGGGTCAGACTGATTTGCATATGGCCATGTCTGAGCTGAAGTGGTGGAGTGAGCTAAAGAATGATGATGGATTGAACCCAGATCAGTTGACTGGGGGTGAGTGTTTGATTGGCTCAAGCGTTCCGTCCATCATCCCCTTTTGTATCGCTTGTTCGCCCTAAGTTGGCGGGGTATGCCCAGACGTGGGTCCCTTGCTCACTTTGCCACTGGATTCAAGCAAGCCTGGCTGATGACGGCTGGAATGCCAGAAACCGGTCCTAGGATGCTTGTTTCGGTCCAGGGAAGACATGGCTTGGCAGTTCGGGCTGGACTGTTCCCATGAGCACAGGGTCAGACTGATTTGCATATGGCCATGTCTGAACTGGGGTGGTGGAGTGAGCTAAAGAATGATGATGGATTGAACCCAGATCAGTTGACTGGGGGTGAGTGTTTGATTGGCTCAAGCGTTCCGTCCATCATCCCCTTTTGTATCGCTTTGTTTTAGAGGTGTGGCAGGCAGAGAAGCAGTATAGAATTTCTTCAGGCCCGAATATTTTTGCTTTAGGGCTGCTACCATGACGACGGGGAAGATACAAGCATGTGAATCTATGAAAGATTCAATACTGGAAAAGTACTACTACCAGTGAAGATAGAGCACGTCCCTTGAACACCTAAGAGGAGATGAAGGCTCTTTGACCATCAGGGAGGAACTGGTGTCTACTATGGGGTAGTAACTTTGTAGGTGGATGGCAAGTTGGTTTTGATGCTGGAATATTTGTCATCACAGATTACTCTGAAAGAACGTTAGCCACTTTGATTGGTGTGTTAGTGGGTTCTTTGGAACGCATGTATTTCTTTGAATCAAACGTTTTAGATCCTTTACAGGGGCTTAGAAGTTAAGGCATGGAAGCCTGCTAAATAGTTTTACTTTCTCAGTGGCGTCTTTCAGGTGTCTTTTTTGTTCAAGTGCTAGAGAAGTGCTGTGGGAAGATTCACTCCTTGAGGAAGGTTGCTTAGACACGGTGTCCTTCAGGATACAGAACATGAGGTGGCCCATTACGGTCCTTGAGGGCCTACAATCCTTGCAGTTGGGACAGCAGCATTAAATACACTTTTTGGGAGGATCCTCAGCATAGAGCCTCCTTTTCCTTAAAGGTGTCACTAGATCAAAACAGGACCTTCATGGGCCAGTCTTTCATAGAACTGAAATTACGTTTTCCATTGGTCCCAGCACTAAAGATAGCAGGTCTCAGCATTAGAAGCTGTCAAAAGGTTTGGGGAAGCCCAGGAAAGAAGGAAAATGTAATTTAAATTAAAAAATAATGGATGAGTGTGAATAATTAGAGTAGGAAGCTGGCTCTGTATATACTGTACCAAAGTAAGGTATAGTATGCACAGAGTCCAGTGGATCCCCAGAGGCTTACAGAGGCTCAAGTAGATAATACTAAAAAATCTATTTGAGGTAGTGTGGTCGAGCAGTTAGGCTTATCAGAGGGCAGTGTTAAGCATTTATTTTACACACTCAGGCAAGAAATGACTGCACTCGCTCAAAGATTGAATCCAGACCAATTGTTTTGTATAAAAAGTTATTACTTTGTTATTTTATTTTGAACCAAGAGGAACTCAGTTGCAGGTAAGTAACAGTTTCAAGAATAGTAATACTTTACAAGTATAATTGTAGGAATTGTTTTGCATGGCAGTAAAAATGCTTTACAGTAAAAGAAATACTTCTGTATTGTCAATCAGAAATGACAGAACTTCGCAATTGCAAAAGATAGACAGTTGTATGCAATAAGCAGAATGCAATGCAATCCTATGGGAGGAAAACAGTTATATGCATTTACAGTTAAGTACTCGACTTACACATTCAGTCTTTAGTGGTTTGGACCAACACTGGGCAAGGGTCAGGCCAAGTTAGGTACTGCACCACCCCAGCTCTTTGGCGGCCGGGTGCAGAGATCACTGGGCTCAATGTTAGTCAATGGAGACTGGGGGCACCGAACAAGGTGCAGATTGCAGGTAGGCACCCGCGGTTTCAGGGCATCGGCCCAGAGGGTTTAGGCAAGCATGGGAGGGGGGCCACAAGGCAGCACCAAAGCTACACCACCAACGGCACAGGGGCGGACGGGTACAGGGTGCAAATCAGCGTCGGGCGCCCAATACTTTTATATGGGGGTTCTCGGATGTACTAAGAGGCTGCAGGCTTAGATCAGGGAGTTGGATGAACGAGACCATCGGCTGGATAGGTAAGTTGGGATGCAGGAGCAGGCCTGGGCACCGTTGGCTAGGCTCCCCAAAGTCGCGTGCTGAGGATGCAGGGGTGCCTTTTGGTGTTGGATTTTCTTTATCGGAGCAGGTCGCAGTCAGGGGCACCCTTTGTGTAGCGGCTGCAGGCGACTTCGTGGGGTCTAGGCGAGGTCAGCCACCGGTGGAGTCTAGGTCTGGATCACGGTGGAGATTTCACTGGAAAGGTGAGCCACTCAGACTAGGGCCGTGGGCGTCGGGTGCAGAGTGGGCAGAGGTCACGGATATGCCTGGATCCGGAGTCCTTGAAGTTGGAGTTTTCTGGACCAGGCCGCTGTCCTCAGGAGATCTGGTCTTTGTTGAAGAGTGGCAGTCTTCCTGTGGTTCTTGGAAGTCGCTGGCCACAGGACTGGCGGCGTCTTCATCACAGGCTCTTCAAGCTGGAGACAGGCTGGTAGGGCTGGGGCCAAGTAAGTCGTCTTCAAGCTTTGCTGCACAGCGTCTTCTTCGTAGGTTGCAGGAATCTAAGGATCAAGGTTCAGGGGTGCCCCTAAATACTGAATTTAGGGGCATTACAGGTACTGGCTGGTAGTAGCCACTGGACTACTTTGCCTTTAGGGTGACTACACCCTTTGTATGTCCCCTCCCTTTGGGGAGAGGGCATTCACTAACCTGACTGGCTAAAATCCTTCCATTCAAGAAGGAGGATTTCCTAAGGAGGGGGTCACTTCAGCTCTGGACACCTTAGGGGTGGTCCTGGCTGAGAGGGGACACACATCTCCTGACTAGTAATTTTCCCGCCGACCTTGCTGTCAAAAGTGGGGCTTGGTTAGGGGGGCAGGCATCTCCACTAGCATTACATAGGGCAGGAAGCCTTTGAGGCTCACCGTCCAGAATGCTGTTCCTGATAGGGGGGAGGTATGAAGCACCACCACCCAACCCAGCTTTGTTCCTGACCCACGAGAGCACCAGCGCTCTCACCTCAGGGGGTCAGAAACATGTCTGTGTGCGGCAGGCTGGTGCAGACCAGTCAGCTGTACACTAGTGTGTAGGTCATTTTTTAAGAGGCATCTCTAAGATGCCCTCTGAGTGCATTTTACAATAAATCCAACACTGGCATCAGTGTGGGTTTATTGTGCTGAGCAGTTTGGTACCAAACTTCTTAGCATTCAGTAAAGCCATCATGGAGCTGTGGAGTTTGTAATGCATATGGCTTCACTGCACTTAAAGTGTCTTAGAATTGACTTAAGATACTGTAGGGGCATATAGCCTCATGCACCTATGCCCTCACCTGTGGTATAGTGCACCCTGCCTTAGGGCTCTGAGGCGTGCTAGAGGGGTGACTTACCTATGCCTGAGGCAGTATTTGTGGGCATGGCACACAGGGATGTGTGCCATGTCGACTCCTCAGTTTTATCTGCACCAAAACACACAGTATGGAATGGCAGTGTATATGTGTTAGGTGAGGGGTCTCCGAGGGTGGCAAAATACATGCTGCAGCCTTTAGAGACCCTCTCTGGTCACAAGGCCCCTGGTACCAATGGTACCTTTTACAAGGGACTAGCATGTGGGCCAGAGGTGTGCCAATTGTGGAAACAAAGGTACAATCTTGGGAAATGACACAGGCACTGGGAACTTGATTGGCAGGGACCCAGGGCATATTCAGTCAAAGTGCATCAGAAAACTGGCAAAAAGTGGTGGTGGTGGGGTGTGGGAGGGGGTTACTGCAACAGAAACCTTTTTTCCTACACACCTCTGAAGGAACTCTGACCACATCATGTGCTGTGGAAATTGGAGATAAGGTGAACTCTGGGGGAAGAGGAGTTCACTGCAATGACTGTGCTAGTAAAGAGGTACTGTGTGCAGCCACTGAAGAGTTAAAAAGTATATTGTTATTTAAAAAATCAAAGACTCGCAACTAGATGAGGCGTGAATCCATCAAAAGCACGACAGTGAGGAATATGCCCCCATTATAAGGTCTATATCTTTAGTATCATACATGTGTTGTCTCCTCAACCTAGATGCTGTGATGCCTGCTTCAATGATGAGGCAAAACTCCAAATAAGGACCTGACCCTATGTGGTCTTACTTCGGAGGCTGTGGTACCATGGGCCCTATGGCATCCTCCTGGCAGAGACCCAACAACGGGTTGTGCTTGCTGGGAATACATGACTACTGGTTGCTGTAGGAAAGTGACCCTTTTTGACAGTCACCCCCACTTTTTGCTTGCTATTTGATGCGACTTTGACTGGAAGTGCACTGGGTTCCTGCTAACCAGGTCCCCATTGCCAGATCTCTTTCCTAAAACTGTACTATTGTTTCCCCAATTGGCAATACTTTTAGCACTCCCTTTAAGTCCCTAGTAAATGGCACCCCTGGTACCTAGGGCAAGGAGGCTTAAGAGGGTCCTTGAGGGCAGCAGCACAAATTGTGCCACCGCAAGAGACCCCTCAACAAACACATACAGACTGCCACTGCCACCGTGTCTTGGTGCAGACAAAAATGACAACACGACATGGCATACATCCCTGTGTGACATACCTATACTTCATGCAGTGTCTGTGGGCAAGTCACCACTACAGCAAGCCTTGCAGCCCAAAGGCAGGGTGCACTATACTAAATGTGTGGACATATCTGCATGAGCAGATATGCCCCTGTGCTGGCCTGTTCCATTGCTGCCATTACAAGTCATCAGGGAAGCCATTTTAAGTACATGTGCTGGACACTGGTGAAAACGAGTTCCTTAGCTATAGTGTATTGTAATTGCATTTATATAGCGCTTGCTACCCCATACGAGGCGTCAAAGCTCTTTTTCAGCAAGTAGCATGCTACTCCGGAACCCATAAAGGATTAGTGTTGAATTAGTATAGTGAAATATGAAAGTAATTTGAGTGGTGGATAGGTTAGTCAGTTATTTGGATTCAGAAGAATAGCGGAGGAATAGAAGAGGGAAAAGGGTTGCATTTATATAGCGCTTGTTACCCCTGATGGAGTGTTGAAGTGCTTTTTTCGGCGAGTAGCACGCTACTCCGGAACCCATAAAGGATTCGTGGTGAATTAGTATAGTGAAATATGAAAGTAATTTGAGTGGTGGATATTAGTTATTTGGATTGAGAAGGATACGGAGGGATAGAAGAGGGAAAAAAGGTTTGCATTTATATAGTGCTTGCTAACCCTAATGAGGTGTTGAAGCGCTTTTTTTCGGCGAGTAGCACGCTACTCTGGAACCCATAAAGGATTAGTGGTGAATTAGTAGAGGGAAATATGAAATTTGAGAAGTGGACATGTTAGTCTGTTATTTTGATTGAAAAGGATAGTGGAGGGATAGAAGAGTGAAGGATTTTGACTTTTTGTTGTTTTTTTCTGAAGGTCATAGCAGTAGTGGGAGGCTAGGGATGAGTAAAAAGGGATGTGGAGGGGAAGAGTTTAGAAAGGCTTGTTTTGGGGGATCAGTATAATAAAAGAGGTGTCGGATGGTGCAAGGAGGGGTAGAGTAGGGGAGAATCTAGAAAGGGCTATTTTGGGGATCATAGTAGTGGTATGGGGTATGAGAGTGTGGATGTAGAGGATATTTTGATAGAGGTATAGGGTGAGAAATAGGGTAGTTCACTGGATATGCTGAATTAGAAGTAATAAATATATAGATCCATAAGTAAATGGAAAATATTGATAGAGGTGTAGGGTGAGAAATATGGTAGTGCATTGAAAATGCTTTTTTTGGAGGAAAGTAATAACTATATAGACACAAGTACATGAAAGGAAGGTATCTAGATGCATAAAGGAAGTAAGTATAAGTAGATTAAAGATGCATTCGATAAACTCTGGTTTTCAAGTGTTGTACTTAAAAAAAAAAAAAAAAAAATGTAAACAATTATTCTACATGTTTATACAAAGCAATACACATATATAGGGTACATATCTATAGTACAAATAAATGCTTCTATACAGAGGGATATGCTGTATAGGTCTGTTTGCATATGGTGCTAATGTGGGGAAGAGCCAATTCTTGAGTAGCTTTCTGAAGATAAGGATGTGCCACCCATGTTTTTTTTCTTGTATCTTGGGATTTTGAGGCAAGGTGCCACTCTAGAGTGGAGGGTCCTATGATGAATGTGTTTGGTGATTTTATTCCTGATGAAGAGCGGTCCCATTCCATGTATCGCTTTGTGGGTGATAAGCAGCTTGAACGTGGATCTTCTGGCAACCGGTAACCAATGCAGGGCTTTCAAGGCAGGGGAGATGTGGTCTCGCTGTTTGATATGCAAGAGTAGTCTGGCAGCCGAGTTCTGAATCCGGTGTAGTCTTTTCATAGTCGTTAATGGTGATCCGTGGTAGAGGCTATTGATGTAATCAAGTTTGGACAGAACAAGGGAGATGGTAGCTTGGACCTTGTGTGGAAATCCCAAATGGGGGAAGATTCATTGCAGAGTTTTTATAGTAACAAAGCTTGATCTTGCTAGTTTGTCCACTTGGGCATACATCGATAGCTTGAAGTCCATGGTCATTCCGAGGTTTCTTACTTCCTTCGATACTTTAGGTGGTGATCCCAGTTCATCAGGCCAGGCGGCAAGCGGGTCACAATGTTTCCAATCGCCACACGTGAGTATTTCCGTTTTGGAAGCATTCAATTTGAGATGTCTCCAAGTCATCCATTGATCCATGGCTCTGAGACAACTGAAAATTGGCGAGTTTCCAATGTCTTTGGGGCATTCCAGTTGAAGGAGTATTTGGGTGTCATCTGCATAGTTATAGCACATGAGGTGAAATTGATTGATCAGTACCGGTAATGACTTCATGTAGATGTTGAAAAGCATGGGCGAGATGAGAGCCTTGAGGGACCCCAACTTTTGTGGAGTACAATTTGGACGAGAAAGGTGGGGTATGGATGACATTAGTTCTGTTTCGAAGGTAGGACGTGATCTAGTCTAAAGCAGTCCCCTCTATGCCAGCTTCGTAGAGTCTTTGTATCAGAGTGTCATGGTCAACCGTGTCAAAGGCAGCCGAGAGGTCCAAGAGGAGTAGCGCAGCAACCCCGTTGCGGACAACTGTGTTCTTCAGGTCATCCCAGATGGCAAGTAGGGCAGATTCTGTGCCTCTTAATGGACGGAATCCTGTTTGGAAGTCTGAAAGTATGGCATTGTCTTCAATGAATTGTGACATCTGGGCGAACGCTGCTCTTTCTATCAGTTTGCACAGAAAGGAAAATACTACTTACCCAGCATGCCCCTGTTCTTGGTATGTAGAGCTCTAGAGTCACATGCTGTGCATAGCCTGCCATCTAGTGTTGGGTCCGGATGTTTGCACTTTGTTTTTATTCGAAGAAGTCTTTTCCAGTCATGAGGTAGGTGACTCCTCCTTTCGGTGATAGTGCGCATGGGCATCGACTCCATTGTTCGATTGTTTGCCGCAGAGGGTGATAATGGAGTTAGTAAGAGTAGTAAGAGATGTCCATGTATATATGTATCTAAGTAAGATGTAACTACAACAGTTATAGGTACCCGGGGAGGTGGGTGGGCGCATGTGACTCTACAGCTCTAGATGCCAAGAACAGATGCATACTGGGTAAGTAGCATTTTCCGTTCGAGGCATGTGAGCTGTAGATCACATGCTGTGCATAGACTAAAAAGCAGTTACCTCCCAAAGCGGTGGCTAAGCTGTTGCATTGGTCTGAAATAGTGTACGTAAAACTGCTTGGCCCACACTAGCTTGCTCTCTTGCCAACACATCTACACAACAGTGTTTTGTGAATGTGTGAGGTGTAGACCATGTTGCTGCTTTGCATATATCATCTATGGGTATATTTCCTAAGAATGCCATAGAGGCCCCTAGTTTGCATGTGGAGTGCGCTCTAGGGGGAATTGTTAAAGTTCTTTTTGCTTTTGCATAGCATATTTGAATGCACTTGACTATCCACCTTGCAATGCCTGATTTTGATATAGGATTGCCTTTATGTGGTGAAGCAAAAGCGACAAATAGTTTTGTTTTGCGGAAAGGTTTTGTCCTTTCTATATAGTAAAGAATAGCTCTTTTCATATCTAAAGTGTGTAAAGCACGTTCTGCCACAGAATCTGGTTGAGGGAAGAACACAGGCAACTCCACAGATTGGTTGATATGAAAGGCAGAACTGACTTTTGGTAGAAATTTAGGGTTGGTCCGCAGAACCACTTTGTTTTGGTGCATTTGTAAGAATGATTCTTCTATGGTTAGTGCCTGAAGCTCACCCACACTCCTCAGAGATGTGATAGCTATGAGGAAAACTACCTTCTAAGTAAGACGGAAAATGCTACTTACCAGTATGCATCTGTTCACGGCATGTAGAGCTGCAGAGATTCACACTTTGTGCATAGATCGCCATCTGGTGTTGGGCTCGGATGCTTGCACCTTGTTGTTGTGTTGGAAGTCTTTTGTAGTCACGAGATAGGTGACTCCTCCCTTGGACGATAGTGCGCATGGGCATCGACTCCATCCTCAGATTGTTTTTCGCCATGAAGGGAAATGATGGAGTTTGTAAGAAACAGAAAGATGTCCATGAGAATGTATCTAAGTAAGATAACACTGGAACAGATACAGGTTCCGGGGAGGTGGGTGGCGTGTGAATCTCTGCAGCTCTACATGCCAAGAACAGATGCATACTGGTAAGTAGCATTTTCCGTTCGAGGCATATGAGCTGCAGAATTCACACTTTGTGCATAGTCTGTACAGCAGTGTCTCCCCTAGCGGTGGTCGCCTGTATCGGTTGCAGTGGTTTGAAAAAGTGTCTTAAGAACAGCTTGGCCTACAGAAGCTTGTTGCTTTGCTTGCACATCTACACAATAGTGTTTGGTGAAGGTGTGTGTGGTAGACCATGTTGCTGCCTTACAAATGTGTTCTAGGGGAATGTTCCCTAAGAATGCCATGGAAGCCCCTAGTTTGCGTGTTGAATGCGCTGTAGGGGGAATTGTTAAAGTACGTTTTGCTTTGTGATAGCATATTTGAATACATTTTACTATCCACCTGGCAATTCCAGCTTTGGAAATAGGATTGCCTTTATGAGGTGGAGAGAAAGCTACAAATAGTTGCTTTGTTTTCCTAAAGGCTTTAGTCCTGTCTATATATTAAAGTAAAGCTCTTTTGACGTCGAGCGTGTGAAGAGCTCTTTCCGCTACTGAATCAGGGTTTTGGAAAAATACTGGTAACTCTACTGATTGATTAAGGTGGAAAGCAGATATTACTTTGGGAAGGAATTTTGGATTTGTCCTAAGAACCACCTTGTTACGATGTATTTGTAAGAATGGTTCTTGTATGGTTAAAGCCTGTATCTCACTTACTCTTCTAAGAGAGGTGATTGCGACAAGGAAGGCTACTTTCCATGTAAGGAATTGTAATTCGCATTTGTGTAAAGGCTCAAACGGGGGACCCATGAGTCTAGTAAGAACAACGTTTAGGTTCCATACTGGAGAGGGTGGGAGTCTGGGTGGAATTATTGTTTTAAGGCCTTCCATAAAGGCTTTGATAGCGGGTACCCTAAACAATGACAAATGCTGTCTGTTTTGTAGGTAGGCGGCCAGGGCAGCTAGATGTAATCTTATTGATGAGTATGCCAGATTGCATCTTTGTAGATGTAGCAAATAGCAGATAATGTTCTGAATTGAAGCATCTAGCGGGTCAATTTTGTTATTGTTGCAGTAAATGACTAATCCATTTAGCTGCATAGCAAGCTCTAGTAGTGGGGCGTCTGGCTTCCTTAATAATGTTCATACCTTCTGGTGGGAGGTTAAGGTAACCGCACTCTAGGATTTCAGGAGCCAGATCGTTAGATTTCATTGTGCTGGATCTGGGTGCCTTATCTCTCCATGGTTCTGCGTTAGCAGCTTTGGGGAGAGACGTAATTTTTGGTGTGGAACTACTGAAAGTTCAAGTAGTGTTGTGAACCATGGTTGCCGTGCCCATGTTGGAGCAACTAGGATCATGTTGAGAGACTGTTGTTTGAGCTTGCATACTACTAGTGTAATGAGCGGGAATGGCGGAAAAGCGTACGCAAATCTGCCTGACCAGTTCATCCATATCGCATTGCCCTTGGACAACAGGTGTGGGAACCTGGAGGCGAAGGTTGGGCATTTTGCGTTTGCATGTATGGCGAACAGATCTATGTCTGGTTGGCCCCACATGTGGAAGAAGGGTTGAAGAACTTGCGGATGAAGTTCCCATTCGTGTATCTGTTGAGTTTGACGACTCAACAGATCCGCTATCTGATTGTTCCCCCTGGAAGATGTTCTGCTAGGAGATATATTTTTTGTGGAATGGCCCATCTCCATATACTTTGCGCTAGATAAGACAGCTGCAAAGAATGTGTTCCTCCTTGTTTCTGTATGTAATACATTGCTGTTATGTTGTCTGTGCGGACTAGGACAGCTTTGTTGAGGAGATGTGTTTGAAACGACTTTAACGCTAGAAATATTGCCAGTAATTCTAGGTAAATGATGTGGAACAGTTTTTGTTGGGTGGACCACCTGTCCTGAATTGTGTGGTTTAGGAGATGGGCTCCCCAGCCGGTGAGTGATGCGTCTGCTGTTAGCACTATTTGTGGAACTGGCTCTAGGAACGGCCGCCCTGTGGAAAGGTTTTGTATGTTCCACCACTGCAGAAAGCAATGTGTGCGGCTGTCCAGCAACACCAGATCTGTAAGTTGACCTTGAGCCTGGTTCCACTGACGTGCTAAGCATTCCTGTAAGGGGCGCATCTGAAGTCTTGCGTGAGGTACAATGAAAATGCAAGAGGCCATCATTCCTATGAGCTGCATAAACACTCGTGCTGGGAGAGAGTGTTGGGGCTGAAACTTGGAGATGAGGGTTTGCATACTGGCTATCCTTGCTGGATTGGGGTATGCTAGAGCTTTGGAAGTGTCTATTGTGGCTCCTAGATACTGATGTATGTAGGAGGGTTGAAGGTGGGACTTGGTGTACTTTACTGTGAACCCCAAGTTGTGTAGCAGCTGAATGGTTTGGTAAGTGTGGTGAACACATTGGTTGTGTGACTTGGCTTTTTATCAGCCAGTCGTCGAGGTATGGAAATACATGGATTTGTCTTCGCAAGTGCGCTGCTACTACTGCAAGGCACTTTGTGAAAACCCTGGGTGCTGTGGTCACTCCAAATGGAAGGACTTTGAACTGATAGTGTTGGCCGTCCACTGTGAACCTTAGGTAATTCCTGTGAGCAGGGTGTTTGGGAATATGGAAGTAGGCGTCCTTGAGATCTAATGTGGCTAGGAAGTCGCCTTGTTGAAGCAGTGGAAGAACCTGTTGAAGAGTAATCATGTGAAAATGATCTGACTGTATGTAGAGATTGAGAGGTCTGAGGTCCAGTATTGGCCTTAGGGTACCATCTTTTTTGGGATTAGGAAGTAGAGAGAGTAAACTCCTGTTCCTTGATGTTGTATGGGGGACTGGTTCTATTGCATGTTTTTGAAGCAGCAAAAGAACTTCCTGTTGGAGGAGTGTGAGATGTTCCGTGGACATTGGACACTGCTTGGGTGGTATGTTGGGTGGAGTTGCTGTAAGTTCCAGGCAGTAACCATACTGGATAATTTGTCTTACCAACTTGTCTGTAGTGATGGAATTCCAGACAGGTAGGAACTGTGAGGGTCTCCCTCCGACCGGAATGGAATGGTCTGGAGGGAGTGGAGGGAAGTCACTGCTTATTAGTGGGGGAGGCGCGAGTGTTGTTGTTACCTCGGCCTCTTCCTTTGTTGTTATTTCCCCTGTACCCACTTCTAAAATATCCCTTGTTCGGGGAAGTTTGTGAGGGGTTTTTGTAGGAGGAAGAAGCAGTGTCTGCACCCATGTTTTTGGATGCGCCTCTATAGAAGGAGCGTCGAAAGGAACCTCGTGTGGATGGGGACTGTAATGCACCTATGGATTTAGCAGTCTCCCTGTCTTTTTTCATTTTTTCTAGAGCTGTGTCTACAGCTGGGCCAAAAAGTTGTTCTTGATTGAACGGCTGATTGAGGATAGTTGTTTGTACCTCCTGTTTGAAGCCAGAAATGTGCAACCAGGCATGTCTTCTCAGTAACACACTAGTGTTAATGGACCTAGATGCGGTGTGTCTGCTGCATCGAGGGCACACTTGATTGATGCATTAGTTATCAATTTGCCCTCCTAAATCAAATCATTGGCCTTGGTCTTATATTGATCAGGCAAATGCTGCAATAGGGTTTCCAGCTGGTCATAATGAGCCCTATCATACCTGGCAAGTAATGCCTGCGCATTGGCTATCCTCCAGTTATTAGCTGCTTGGGCAGCAACTCGTTTGCCCGAAGCATCTAATAATTTAGACTCTTTCTCCGGAGGTGGAGCATCACCGGAGGTCTGAGAGTTGGCACGTTTTCTAGCGTTGGTCACCACTAGAGAATCTAAAGGAAGTTGACCCTTGATGTAGGTGGGATCATTGGGAGCGGGTTTATATTTTTTGTCAATTCTGGGATTCGGAATTCTAGCCCTTACGGGGTCTTTGAATATGTCTGGGGGGTGTTTAATGACGCCTTTTAACATTGGTAAAGTGTGTACAGTCCTTTGTGACTGTGCAAAGGTGTATTAGGAAGTCCTCCTCTATGGGGTCCAAATGCATTTGAACACCCTGGTACTTGGCAGCTGTGTCTATAAGCTGACCAAAGCCAATATTGTCATCTGGGGGAGATGGCTTTGTGGGGTATGCATGGGGATCAGGAAGGTCTGGAGGATCTACTGGGTCATCATAATTAGGGCTCCCGGTTTTATGGTATTTATTTTTTTGCCATTTCCGTCTGTATTTATCCATATTTATTTTTTGGGCATTTTTTCTGTATTTATCCACATTTATTTTTGCCACAAGCAAAGACGACGCCTACAGCTAGTATTTTTCCACATTTATTTAAATTGACAATGCACACATGCGCTCACTTAAACTAGCGATTTGTTGTGGCTTTAGCAGTGCTTTAAATGGTCCGGTACTGAGTAATTTGAAAAGGAGAGTACCTGTGCTTCTCAGTTCTGCTATAAAAACACTTTAGGATAGAGAACAAGCACTTATCAGGAGCAAACATGTGCCAGTGCTTCTGTATTTCCATCTAAAGCCAGCTAGAAATCTGCGTTTTTAATAACTTTTGAAACGTCTAAGCGAGAAACATTTGTTTTTGTAAAAGTCTGCAAATTATGCAATAGATATTGGATTATGTAGCAAATTCAGCAAATATATAACTATGCGAAAACGCCACTGCCACACACTCGCATAATTCCAGTGGCCCTGATTTAGGCTCTCACCGATAGCGGTAAGCAGCTGGCACTCATTGTGCCCCAGTCTGCTTCTGTCAGTGCGTGCTGCCTGCCTACCACAGTGCATTGTTTTGTGCAGTGCTGTCCGCGCGCTCATGCAGGATTCTGATGTGCCACTGCATTTTTGTGGTGCCTTCAATGCGTTTCTCTTGTCTCTTCCTGTCACGTGGAACGGTCCCAGAAGAAGGCAGAAAACATGTTGCACGGACAACATGTCAGATATCAGCGGCGAGCAATTAATTCGTCTGCATCCTGCCAAATGCAGAGGCGGCATCTGCGGAATGTGTGATCAGTCAGGGAGACTGCGTGCACTAAACACTGAGCTGCTCAAGGGGTTCACCAGTGTGCCGCAGAGCTCACCAGTGTGCTCCAGGGCTCACCAGTGTGCTGCAGGGCGCAGGGCTCACCAGCGTGCTGTAGAACACAGCGTGGTTTAGGGCTCACCAGCGTGCTGCAGTGCTCAACAGAGTGGTGCGGGGCTCACGGTCACCAGTGTGCTCCAGGGCCCACCAGTGTGCCCCAGGGCTCACCAGTGTGCTGTATGTAGAACACAGCGTGGTTCAGGGCTCACCAGTGTGGTGCACGGCTCACTAGTGTGCTGCATGGCTCACCAGCATGCTGCAGCACACACCTGTGTGTTGCAGGGCTCACCGGTGTGCTGCAGGGATCACCAATGTGGTGCAAGTCTCACCTTCGTGGTGCAAGTCTCACCTTCGTGGTGCAGGGCTCAACAGAGTTGTGCAGGACTTACGGTCACCAGTGTGCTCCAGAGATCACCAGTGTGCTCCAGGGCTCACCAGTGTGTACCAGGGCGCAGGGCTCACCAGTGTGCTGTATGTAAAACACAGCGTGGTTCAGGGCTCACCAGCGTGGTGCACGGCTCACCTGTGTGCTGCAGGGTTCACCAGTGTGCTGCAGGGGTCACGGTCACCAGTGTGCTCCAGGACTCACCAGTGTGCTCCAGGACTCACCAGTGTGCTGCATGGCTCACCAGTTTGCTGCAGGGCTCACCAGTGTGCTGTAGAACACAGCGTGGTTCAGGGCTCACCAGCGTGCTGCAGGGTTCACCGGTGTGCTGCAGGGATCACCAGTGTGCTGCAGGGATCACCAGTGTGCTGCAGGGATCACCAGTGTGCTGCAGGGATCACCAGTGTGCTGCAGGGATCACCAGTGTGCTGCAGGGATCACCAGTGTGCTGCAGGGATCACCAGTGTGCTGCAGGGATCACCAGTGTGCTGCAGGGATCACCAGTGTGCTGCAGGGATCACCAGTGTGCTGCAGGGATCACCAGTGTGCTGCAGGGATCACCAGTGTGCTGCAGGGATCACCAGTGTGCTGCAGGGATCACCAGTGTGCTGCAGGGATCACCAGTGTGCTGCAGGGATCACCAGTGTGCTGCAGGGATCACCAGTGTGGTGCAGGGATTACCAGTGTGGTGCAGGGATTACCAGTGTGGTGCAGGGATTACCAGCATGGTGTAGGGCTCACCAGCATGGAGCAGGGCTCAGAGCTCACCAGTGTGCTGTAGAACACAGCCTGGTTCAGGGCTCACCGGCGTGGTGCACGGTTCACCAGTGTAATACAGGGCTCAGTCCATATCCGCCAATCTGGAGAACGGAAATTCCTCCAACAAACCTCAAAGTCACTCAGTCAATAAGGGTGTTTAGCAATAACTGAAATCTTCAGTCTGGATGAAAACTAAGCTCTGCGTGTGCTTTGCAGTCGTGCGGTGTCGCACCGTTGTCTTACAACACGTGCTCTGTTGATTCCGGGAAGGGGCCCGTCAATCCTTACTGGGCATTAATGTGTTATATCCAGGTAATATCAGCTCTCCTGCAGCGGCATCAGAAGACGCTCCATGCACCGGGGGCGATCATTACACCTTCCTGATCCGCTGTATAGGAAAGTGTCAGACAGGTTCAGCGCGCATCCTTCTCAAGATAAATTAAGATTAAAATCCAGCCTTGTGTTACAAGCGGATATTTCAGGAAATTGACACGAGCCGATTCAAAACCTGACAAGTGGATTCCCGCCGGCAGAAATCCACCCGGAGGAGAACTCAGTCACTTCTAGAGGCACTAGGCACACCACCCCCACTGCGGTGACAAGTCCCTTATAACGCCCTCTGTCTGTGCAGGGCTGACCCACCACCCGGGCATGCAGAACTGACATGCACAACCTAGAAACGGGGGGGGGGGGGGGGGAGGGGGGGGCAGGGGGGTGCTGAGAAAAAATTTCGGGGGGGGGGGGGAGCTGATTGTTCCCTCAATAGGCAGAGTGGAGATGCAGGGGCTGTACGAAGGGGTGAAAACACAACAAAGCCTCGTTAAAAGTAAATGGTCTTCAAAAGACCTGTGAAGTACTCGGGTGCGGCTGTGTGTGTGCCCGGGAAGGAATTTCCAGCAGCAGGAAGGGGGCGTGGCGAGATAACTCGGGATTCGAGCACGGCAGCGCGGCAAAATTTTCTAGTATTTTGCCGTTTTTACATATAAATACAGACAAAGGAAAAATTGTTTTCCGTCTGTATTTATATGTAAAAATCCGTTTAAACGGAAAACCGGGAGCCCTAATCATAATCATCCCAATTGTCCTGTGGTACGTGTGTGTCGTCATCAGGGTGAATGAAAGGGTCATTATCCCCTCCCCCACCCCCTAAATCATCATCATCCTGTGGTGGTGGTGAGTATGTTGGAAGTATGGGAGAATTTGGAGAAAAGAAAGGTTCAGTAGGAAGAACAGGAGAAGAGGGTCGTAAAGGTGAAGTGGCACAGTCTTTCTTCTTTACAGGCACCTCAGGGATGTGTAGGGTGTCGAAATTTTCTCTTGTTGTGTGGAACATTGATCACGTGTCCTGTTTTAGGGTCCACTTGCAGAGTTTTTTGTTGCGGATCGATGATATCCGGTCGAAAAAGTTCTTCCTGTTCGATAACCGCTTTCGGCGCCGATTTTTTCGGGTCCGAGCGGGGTTTAGATTTCTGCTCTGGAGACTTGGAAGGGGTTTTTGGATCCTTCGGCTTCGATGTGGAGCCAGAAATCTTTTTCGGTTCCGAAGATTTTGGTTTTGGATCCGAGGCCTTTTCCTTCGGCGCCGAGGTGCTCGGTGCCAATGGTTTTTTGGGGACTGCGAGAGCAGGACGAGCTCTCCGCTTCGGTGCCGATGGTGTCTGCGGGGCGGTGATATGTGGCTTGCTCCGTCCCGAGCCGCCGGAAGGCTTGTCCTTTATCTTCGGAGCCGGGCCCAGGGGCGGGGCTTCTGAAGCTTTGTTTCGGTCGCGACTGGGGCCAGCAGGCGAAGTTTTGACCGGAGCCTTCTTTTTTTGAGGTGGGGTTGGGGTAGGGGCAGTTGTACGCACTCATTGACCTGGAGTGATGTGGTCGTCTGAGTCGGAGTAGTCTGCCTCGGAAACGATTTCCAGGTCCTCCGAATCATCCATCGAGGCCTTCGTTGAAGATGTCATCTGGCACCGGAGCTGCTCGTTGCGCCATAACGTGTCGTCGGGCCCGGCGATCACGGATGGTCTTTTTAGATCGAAAGGAGGCGCAGGCCTGGCAATTATTCTCCTCGTGCTCGGGCGCGAGACAGAGGTTACAGACCTTGTGTTGGTCGCTGTGTGGGAATTTAGCTCCACACTGGGGGCATTTTTTAAATGGAGTCCTTTCCATTAGCCGTAGGCCCGAATGGCGTCGATAGGACCAGCGGCCCGCGTCGACGACCGGAATCTAGGATTTGAGGAGCGCGTCGAAGAGCACGCGAACGAAGACAATACCGTCGAGTTTTTGATGTTTTGCGCGTCGAAAAGGTTTGAACAGTACAGTACGGAACCGGAGCGCAGAAGTTACATCCGAACCCGATGGCGGAAAAAAAACAATCGGAGGATGGAGTCGATGCCCATGCGCACTATCGTCCAAGGGAGGAGTCACCTATCTCGTGACTACAAAAGACTTCTTCCAACACAACAACAAGGTGCAAGCATCGGAGCCCAACACCAGATGGCGATCTATGCACAAAGTGTGAATTCTGCAGCTCATATGCCTCGAACATTGTATTTCACATTTATGCAATGGTTCAAAGGGTGGACCCATTAGCCTGGTGAGGACAATGTTGAGATTCCACACTGGAGCAGGTGGAAGTCTTGGAGGAATGATTCTTTTAAGTCCCTCCATAAATGCTTTGATGACAGGCACTCTAAAAAGAGACAGATGTTGTCTGTTCTATCGGTATGCAGCTATTGCAGCAAGATGTAAGCGTATGGAAGAGTACGCTAAATTGGAACGCTGCAGATGTAGTAAATAGCAAATGATGTTTTGAACTGAAGCATCCAGTGGATCTATTTGATTGTCATTGCAGTATATCAAAAATCGCTTCCACTTTGCTGCATAGCATGCTCTTGTGGTAGGACGTTTAGCCTCTTTGATAATATTTAGACAGTCTGGCGGAAGATTAAGGTAGCCAAACTCTAAGATTTCAGGTGCCAGATCGCAAAGTTGAGTTAGCTGGGATCTGGATGTCTTATTTCTCCATGGCTCTAAGTGAGCATATGGGGAGTGAGGTGTAGTTTTTGGTAAGGAACTACTGAGAACTCCAACAGGGTTGTGAACCAGGGTTGTCGAGCCCATGTGGGAGCAACTAGGATTAATGTCAGGGACGCCTGTCTGAGCTTCCGAACCACTAATGGAATGAGTGGGAGAAGCGGAAAAGCGTAGGCAAATATCCCTGACCAATTCATCCATAGTGCATTGCCTTTGGACAATGGGTGTGGATGTCTGGATGCGAAGTTTGGGCATTTTGCATTTAGGTTTGTGGCGAACAGATTTAAGTCTGGAAAGCCCCACATTTGAAAGAATGGGAGGAGAACTTGAGGGTGGAGTTCCCATTCGTGGATCTGCTGTCTTTGACGACTGAGCAGATCTGCAATCTGATTGTTTACTCCTGTAAGGTGTTCTGCCAGGAGAAACATTCTGTGATGTATGGCCCATCTCCAGATGGTCTGTGCTAGTTGTGACAGCTGGAGAGAGTGTGCCCCCCCTGTTTTTGTATGTAGTACATTGCTGTCATGTTGTCTGTACGGATCAGGACAGCTTTGCCTACTAGATGAACTTGAAACGCGTTGAGCGCTAGAAAAATTGCTAGCAGCTCTAGATGGTTTATGTGGAGCTGCTTTTGCTGCAGGCTCCACATGCCCTGAATTGTATGTGTCTGGAGACTAGCTCCCCAACCAGTGAGCGATGCGTCTACTGTTAGCAGTATCTGTGGAACCGGGTCGATGAAGGGCCACCCTTTTGAAAGGTTTTGTGTATTCCACCACT
The DNA here is from genome assembly GCA_963921515.1 of Calotriton arnoldi. Lineage (NCBI taxonomy): Eukaryota > Metazoa > Chordata > Amphibia > Caudata > Salamandridae > Calotriton > Calotriton arnoldi. The sequence goes on along the minus strand of CAWUFW010003213.1, from coordinate 1,447,198 downwards.
GCAGAGAGAGATGGGTGCGGCCGTCCACCAACACTAGATCTGATAACAGACCCTGAGCCTGGTTCCACTGACGTGCTAAGCACTCTTGAAGGGGACGCATGTGACGTCTTGCGTAAGGGACTATTAGTATGAAAGACGCCATCATCCCTAGTAACTGCATGAACACTCGAGTTGGCAATGAATGATGAGGCTGAAACTGGCAGAGCAGAGTCTGCATTTTGCGGATTCTGGCCGGATTGGGGTAGGCCAAAGCCTTTTTTGCATCTATTGTGGCTCCCAGATACGCCTGTGTGTTGGATGGCTGTAGATGAGACGGACAGGTTTACTGTGAATCCAAGATCGTGGAGCAACTGCACTGTTTTGTGAATGTGACGGAGACAGCTTTTTTGCGAGTTGGCATTTATGAGCCAGTCGTCCAGATATGGGAAGACGTGAATGTGTTGTCTTCGAAGGTGAGCTGCGACTACTGCTAAACTCTTGGTGAAAACTCTGGGTGCGGTTGTTACTCCGAATGGGAGCACCTTGAACTGATAATGCTGTCCTGCTACTACGAACCTTAAGTATTTGCGATGAGCAGGATGTATTGGAATATGAAAATAGGCGTCCTTTAAGTCCAGAGTGGACAGAAAGTCGTTTTGTTGAAGGAGCGGAAGAACTTGTTGGAGAGTGACCATGTGAAAGTGGTCTGATTGAATGTATAGATTTAGTTCTCTGAGCTCTAGTATAGGCCTGAGAGAGCCGTCCTTCTTGGGAATTAAGAAGTACAGGGAGTATACTCCGGTCCCTTGATGTTTTAATGGGACTAGCCCTATTGCTCCTTTTTCTAACAGAGAGAGAACTTCTTCTTTTAGAAGGGTAAGATGTTCCTGTGACATTGCATGTGATCTTGGAAGAATGTTTGGGGGAGTGTCTAAGTTCTAGGCAGTAACCATATTGGATAATTTGTAAAAACCCATTTGTCTGAGGTGATGTTGTTCCAGACAGGCAGAAATTGAGAGACGTCCCCCGACAGGAGTGGAATGAATGGGGGGGGGGGGGGGGGTAGCAGAAGGAAGTCACTGTTTGTTAGCGGGGGAAGTGCGTGTGGAGTTGCCTCTGCCTCTTCCCTTACCATTGTTTCCTCTAAAACCTCCTCTAAAATAGCCTCTTGATGAGGGCAATTGGTTGTTGCCCTTGTAGGAGGGAGAGGGATTTTCTGTGGTAACATTTTTGGAGCCACCCCTGTAAAAGGAGCAGCGAAAGGAACCCCTATTAGTAGGCAATTGTAAAGCCCCCATGGACTTTGCGACCTCAGTGTCTTTTTTCATTTTTTCCAGCGAGGTGTCAACTGCTGGACCAAAGAGGTGTTCCTTATCAAAGGGCTGATTGAGAATGGAGGTCTGTACCTCAGGTTTAAAACCTGAAAGTCTCAACCATGCGTGTCTGCGTAGCAATACGCTGGTGTTTACTGACTGTGCTGCTGCATCTAATGCGCACTTGATGGAAGTATTGGTGATAAGTTTTCCCTCTTGGAGTAGGTCATTTTGCCTTAGATTTGTGCTCCTCAGGCCGAAATTGCAGACGTTTTTCAAGCTCATCATAATGAGCCCTATCGTATCTGGCTAGCAAAGCCTGAGCATTGGCAATGCGCCAGTAATTAGCTGCCTGTGAGGCTACCCTTTTACCAGAGGCATCAATTAACTTGGACTCCTTATCAGGAGGAGGGGCCTCACCTGTGGTCTGAGTTCGCTCTCTTACGAGCATTAGAGACCACAAGAGAGTCTAAGGGCAGCTAACCCTTGATGTAGACCGTGTCAGTAGGTGCTGGCTTATGTTTTTTCTCAACCCTGGGCGTGATGATTCTTGCCCTGACAGGGTCCTTGAAAAATTCATCTGCATGCTTAAGCATCCCCTTAAGCATTGGTAATGTATGTGTACTTTTCTGAGTGGGGCTTAAGGTCTCAAACAAGAAGTCCTCCTCTAAAGCCTCCTTATGTAGTTCCACCCCATGGTAATGAGCAGCCCTGTTAAGAGGCTCAATGTAACCTATATTGTCGTCAGGAGGTGATGGCCTGGACAGATATAAGTCAGGGTCAGTGTCTGTGTGTGGATCAGTATCATAATCCTCCCATGGGTCAACATCTTGTGGCCTATCCTCATCCCCTTCATCCTGTGGGTCAGGTGATACTGGTGGTGGTGAATTAGTGGGTGTAATGAGTAGTTGAGAATTAGTAGGTGAAAGAGGTGAGACATAAGGTGGTGATTGGTTTGTATCCACATTCCTTTTCTTCAGGGGTATGTGATGCTCATCCTGATGGGCCTATTTCCTTTTTCAGGCAATTTGGCTTGAATATGTCCAGTATCTGGGTTAATATCCAGTTCTTTTTGTTTTTGATCCGAAGGTGGAACATCGGACTGAGGCTCTTTTGTCGGAGGCTTTTTATCTTTACTTGCAGTTTCGGCGTCAAAGGTTTCGGCTCCGAACTCTTCGACACCCAGGATTTAGGCTTCGACAAAGATGGAACATGGATGTGCTTGGATTTCGGCGTCGAGGATTTCGGCTTGGCGCCGGCATGGGGGGCGACTCGAGCCCGAGCCGGAAGGCTTTTCTTTGTGTTTCGGTGCCGGGCCCATGGGCAGAGTGCTCGAAACTTTCTCGGTGCCGACCTTGGCTCGCAGGCAGAGGAAGGACCGGAGCCTTTTTCGGTTTTGGTTGTTGGAGCAAGGGCTTTCTGTACTCACGGTACGCTGACCTGATGTAACTTGCTCCTCTTCTTCCATGTCGGAGTTGGCTTCGGACACAGAGACATGTTCCTCTTCCTCTGCTCCTTGAGGGTGTGTTTCTTCTCGGTCGGAATCTTCGCCGAAGATGTCCGGTACGGAGCCGCCTTGGTGTTGCATCTCGTGACGTCGAGCAGTCACGAAGCGTCTTCTTTGATCGAAAAGATAGGCACGCATTGCAGTCTTTCTCGTCGTGTTCCGGGGACAAACAGAGATTGCACACTTCGTGCAGGTTGGTGCGCGGAAACTTGGCACAAAACCCGGGACAGAGCTTGAATGGAGTCCGTTCCATCGACTGCTAGAGAGCTCGGGCGGTTAGGCCCAACGGCCCTCCACGAGTTTTCCGATCGAAGATTCTTGGTTCGAGACTATACGCGGAGGATGGGAAACGCGATTGAGAAACAATACTGTCGAGGGTAGTGGATTGCGTGTCGAAGGGAACCAGAGAAACGGTGCCGAACCGGAGCGCAGCAATTCACATCCGAACCCGATGGCGTAAAAAAACAATCCAACAATGGAGTTGATTCCAATGCGCACTATCACCGAAAGGAGGAGTCACCTACCTCATGACTGGAAAAGACTTCTTCGAACAAGAACAAAGTGCAAACATCCGGACCAAACACTAGATGGCAGGCTATGCACAGCATGTGATCTACAGCTCACATGCCTCGAACAGGTCTATTTGTAATGGGTCTGTAGTTGTCAGGGTTCAGCGGGTCAAAGTTTCTTTTCTTCAGTAAAGGGCGTATGTATGACTTTTTGAGTTCTTCTGGAAATATTCCGGTAGTTAAGGAATCGTTGACGATTTTTCTTACTGGAGTAGCAGCAGAGGTTGTTGGAAGAATTGTCTTGAAAGTTTGCGGTGGACACGGGTCAGAAGGGCTGCCGGCAGGCCTGCTTGCTTTGACCAGGTCCATAAATTCATTGTGTGAAATGTGTTGGAAGGAACGGAGAGGCTGAGTTCGAGTACTCTTGGATCGTTGTTTTGTAAAAGGGTTAGTGCTGGTGCTTTGTCTCTGTTTTAAGTACGAGTCCAACATGTCTGCTTTGTCCGTGTAATGCTTTGCCAGTTTGTCTGTGAAATCTTGAGTAACAGGATGAGTTCCTTCTAGGCAATTTGGTTTACAAAATTCATTGAGTATTTTATAGAATTCTTTATTTGCACATTTAGCATTTTGAATTCTGTCTGAATAGTACCTTTTTTTTGCTTTTTTGATAGCTGACTTGTATAATCTGTTAATTTTCTGTAGGTGAAGTTTGTCTGGTTTCTTTTTTTGTTTTAAGCCAGGCACGTTGCAGCTTTCTAATTTATAGTTTTATGTCTTTTATCACTGTATATCTCCAAGGTGCTATAGCTTGTGATGGCTTCACTGAAACCAAGGATGTTTGGTATCAAACACTGCATATTTTATAAGCCCACACGGATTCCAGTGTTGGATTTATTAATACATGCACCTGGAGGGCACCTTAAAAGTGCCCCGTGAAAACCGACCAACTACTGGTGTGCTCACAGACTGGTCTGAGCCAGCCTGCCACCCCAGACGAGTTTCTGACCCCCCCCCCCCCTCCCCGAGTGAAGGCCTTTGCTCTCAGGAGGTAAGGAGCAAAGCCTGCTCGGGCAGAGGGTGTTTACACCCCCTTCCAAAGGATGACCTACGAGCTAGCATTCCAAGACAGGGAGCTTCAAAGAACCCACCGCCTTTGCTAGGTGAATCTGGCTTCCCTTACAGGAGAGGATGCAGACCCCCCCTTGAGCAGGGTCCATTTGGAACCTGGACAAGGCAGGAAAATTAGTAGTCAGATAGGTGTGTTCACCTTCAGGCTAGTTCCACCAATAAGGTGGGCTACCTGAAGTGAAGGCGAAATTCCAGAGTCTGCCATCTTGTGATGGCAAACTTAGGAACTCTGGGACAGGGTTATGCCCATTTCCCACAGGAAGTGGTCATATAGGGGTGTAGTGGCCCCAGGGGTAGGTAACCCACTGGCTAATACCCAACACTCCCATAACACCCCTAAATTCAGTGTTTAGGGGAGCCCCTAGCATGAGAAAATCAGATTCCACCGACCAAAAGAAGGTCTGAAGAGCTGCAAAAGCAAAAACAGAGGAAGAGGCAACTGAGTTGGTGCCAACCCAGCCAGCCTGTTTGCCTATTCTCGACAACTGCGCTTTAGTAGTCCTAGCTTGCAAGCAACCAGCAGTCTTCCAAAGCCTGTGAGAACTGCCTTCACTTATCCAAAGACTCAGGAACTCCTGTGGAAGCACCACTGAAACCGAGCCGCCTGCACCGAGTTAAAGTGGCCCAATGATGCCAGCGTGGTCCCCAGCCCTCCAGAGACAAAGCCCACCTTGGACTTGCCCACTGTTGTCTCCCCGAAGTAGAAAGCAGCCTCTGTTTGCAGGCCCCCTTGACCGCGAGTGCTCCTGGTGACAGAAACCAGACGCCTAATATAGGAAAGTATCCCTTTTTGACATGGTCACCCCCACTTTTCCCTGGTATTTGATGTGATTTCAACTGGAAGTGGACTGGGTCCCTGCTAACCAGTTCCCCAGTGCCAGATCTCTTTCCCAAAACTGTACAACTGTACCTTTATTGGCAATATATTTGGCACTGCCCGCAAGTCACTATTAAGTGTTACACCTTACCCAGGGCAAGGAGGTCAAAGAGGGTCCTTAAGGGCTGCAGTACGAATTGCGCCACCCTAAAGGACCCCTCACCAAACACATACAGAATGCCACTGCAGGCTGCGTGTCTTGTTGCAGACAAAAGCAAAAAAAAACGACATGGCACACAGCCCTGTGTGCCATGCCCATATACACTGTATGGATTATAGGTAAGTCACCCCTACTGCAGGCTCTATGGCAAGGTGCATTATACTACATGTGAGGGCATAACTGAATGAGCAGATATGCCCGTGCTGGTCATCCCTATTGCTGCCAGTACAAGTGAACAGTGAAGCCATTTTGAGTACGTGCTGGACACTGGTGAAAACGAGTTCCCCAGCTACATGATGTCTTCACTGAAAATAGGGATATCTGGTATCAAACATCTCATATTAATGAACCCACTCTGATTCCATTGTTGGATTTATTAATACATGCACCCAGAGGGCACCTTAGAGGTGCCCCCTGAAAACCTACCAGCCTTTGGTGTATTGTCTGACCGGTTCTTGCCAGCCTGCCGCCAGAGACTAGTTTCTGAACCCCACGGGTGAGGGCCTTTGCTCTCAGGAGGTCAGAAACAAAGCCTGGTTGGGAAGAGGCTGTTCACACCCCCTCCCAGAGGATGCTGATCATTACAAGGCAGGGGAGCTTCAAAGAAGCCACTGCCTTTGAAATGCGAATCTGGCTCCCCTCACAGGAGAAGACGAAGACCCCCTTTGTCTAGAGCCCTTTCGCACCTGGATAGGTGGGAAAATTTACTAGTCAGGTAGGCTTGCCCTCCCCCGAGCTAGTCCCACCCCTAAGGTGGCCTAACCTGAAGTGGACACGACTTTTCAGAGTTAGCCATCTTTGTGATGGCAAACGTAGGAATTCTGGGACAGGGTTATGCCCACGTCCCACAGGAAGTAGTCATATAGGGGGTGTAGTGACCCCAGGGGTAGGTAGCCCGTTGGCTACTACCCTAAACTCCCCTAATGCCCCTAAATTCAGTATTCAGGGGAGACCCTGGCAACAGAAGAGCAGATCCTACTGACTTGAAAGAAGAAGACTGGAGCGTAGAGTTGCAAAGAGCAAGAACAGAAGACCCAGCAACTGACTTGGCACCAACCCTGCTGACTGACTTCGACAATTGCACCAAAAGCCGACATGTCCTGCAGCTGCTGTGTCTCCAAAGCCTGGGAGAACTGCCAGCCCTTCACCCAGGAACCAAGAACTCCCGTGAAGTAGCAGAACTGCTTCCCTGCATGCTGCAGACACCCAAAGAGACCCGAGAAGGACTCCAAGACTGTGAACACCCGATGCCTAAGGATACCACTGCACCAGACGCTCCAAGACAGAGTTGAAGTGGGTCAATGGTGCCAGCGTGGTCCCCCAGCCCTCCAGAGACAGAGTCCACTGTTGTTTTACCCCTCGTGAACTCCTCGATGTCGCCTGCAGCCTCTGTTCGCAGCATCCCCTTAGGCGCCTGCTCCCGGTAAGAAAAACCCAACGCCTAAGGACACCTCTGCACCTGTCGCCCGTGGAGAAGAGGACCAAAGGTGTCCCTACGTCCCCGAGCATTGTGAGGCCTGAGCTTCCCTGTTGAAAGGGCCTCCCAGTCCAAGCCTGCAGCCTCCTTACGTGAAGACCGATCCCCATAGACTAACATTGGGCACCCAACGCTGTTTGGCACCCCTGCACTTGGCCGCCCTACTGCCGCTGGTGTCTTGCTGGTGCTGCTTTGGACCTTGCCCACCACTCACCTTAAGTACAGGAGACTAGTCTCGTAAGTCGCTGTACTATACCTGAATGCCTTACTTGTTCTTCCTCCCATAGTGCATTTTTCAGAAGTTGCAATGCTATCCTAAGTGTCTGCTTTTTAAATGCAAAAGTATTTCTATTGAAAAACGTACTTACCTGATCGTATTGACTCTGGTGCCTAAATATATAAATATATGTGTTATTTTTTATAAATTGGCGTGAATCTCCTTATTGAGTCGTGTGCATCATTTATTGCCTATTGTGTGTATTTGCAGATGTCCAACACTCCTCTCCGATAAGCCTAAGACTGCTCGACCACAATACCCCCTAGAAGGGTACCTTGTGATTGCTAGAGCAAGCCCCTGTTCACTCATAAGGGAACCCCTGGACTGTTTGCACAATATATCTCATTCTGATATACCATATAAAGAGCCAGCTTCCAAAACCTAAGGACACCTTGACACCCGTCGCCCTTGGCCTGGGGAGAAGAGGACCAAAGGTGTCCCCACATCCCTGACCATCGTGAGGCCTGAGCTCCCCTCTCTGTTCAGCCCGACTGACCTCCCAGTTCAAACCTGCAGCCTCTTTTCATGAAGACCGATCTCCATAGACTAACAGTGGGCACCGGACGCTGTATTGCACCTCTGTACCCGGCCGCCCCAGTGCCGCCCGGTGTGACCTCTTGGTGCTGCCTTGGACCTTGCCCAGTACTCACCTTAAGTCCAGGAGATTGGTCTCGTAAGTCGCTGTACTCTACCTGTATGTCATACATGTTTTTACTCCTATAGGATAACATTGCAGCTACTGTAAAATGCACTGTCGACTTTTGAAAACAAAGTATTTCTATTTCGAAATGTACTTTCCGGATCCTTTTGATTCTGATGCCAAAATATATATAAAGATGTGTGATTTTAATAAATTGGTGTGGATCTCCTTATTGAGGCGTGTGCATCATTTATTGACTGTGGGGGTATTTTGCAGATGTCCAACACTCACCTCTAATAAGCCTAAGGCTGCTTGACCACCCTACCCCCTAGAAGAGCACCTTGGGATTGCTAGAGCAAGCCCCTGTCCACTAGTAAGGGATTACCTGGACTCTTTGCATGGTATACCTCATTTCTGTGTACCAGATAAAGAGCAAACTTCCTACAGTTACACATACTGAGGCACAGGACAAATTTGTTTTAAGGAGGCATATTCATATCTGGGAATACTAAGTGCTTTTTCCTGATCTGAAGGCAGAAGACAGTCATCTTCTCTCTTGCCCATGCTCTAAGACATCATTAGTCCTGCAGCCAAGACAGTTCTTGGAGGGAAGCCACCTCAAAATTAACATCCTTGGAGGACACTGAAATATGGTGAAGGCTCTTGATGACTAATGCCTCAGTGTCTTATGTTAGGGACTGAACTGCAGTGGGGCTGTTCCTCGGAAGTCGAGAACACTTGTTGAATTCCACTAAGTACTGAGGTGAAGAAAGCCTCTCCTCTGGCTAATTCATGGCAGTGTAATCAATAGGTACACTGGTCCTTTCTCTTACCGAGAAAGCTCAGCTTAGCCCCCAGATGTCCATCTGAGCTCCCTCTCTGTCTCGTGCCACACTCAATGGTGTAAGCAACTTGGAGACTAACATCACAAATCTCTAAGGCTTCTTTCCCAAGACAGGAGGGACACTTCTCAAAGAGAGAGCACATGGTTGCTGAGATGCAGCGGAGGCCTTAATTTTAATGGTTATAAAGAAAAGAAAAAAAATCCTGCCCCGAGAAATGCATGGGCTTTGATGGTTAATATATTAGCATGCTAAGGAAAAGACACAAAACACATATATAAAAGAAAAGCAAGCATGTCAAAGATCTAACCATAGGCAGGGATCCTTACTTCACAGCATGGACGTCAAGTGGTAACATGCCTTTGCTTATTTTTTTATCCCATAGAGCAGAGGTCTTCAAACTTTGTTGCACCGAGCCCCCCTAAGCTAAATATTTTGAAGTCGGGCCCCCCTCCAAAACTTTATGGCAAGGACTTGAAGAGCTGGAGGGGCAGGGCTGAGCACAGAGGTTTGGACTTGTGAGACCATTTCAGGGGTACTTTTTCTGTAGCTCATAACCCACAGTAATGTCAGACTTATAAATGCTTGAAACAAAACTGAAATTGATCAACAAACACTGCTCCCCATAATTGGGGGAGTTGTGAGCCCCTCACACTCCTGGGCCCCAATACAACACCAAATGCTTCACTAATGATATATGCATTCCTGAGTAGCAGGCGGTCACGTGTACCTCTTTCACCCCTTCCCCTCCATGCCTGGCCGTCACTCCAGTCTTGACACAGGCTCTACTATACCATTCAGAAAAAATAGCTAGCACTCATTGTCCCTTCTGCAGCAAGGGTTCTCTCTGCTCTAATGCTAGCAAAGAATATCAGCCCTAATGTCCTATTTGCAAATACACCCATGCGCTACCCATGAAACGCACCCTTGATGCAAAGTAATGCATGGCAGCATGTAGCAAAACTTTAGGTACTTTTGGGAAACTATCCAATGCAAATCCTGACTTGCTTTGGATAGTAAATCCTAGTATAACACTTTGCATCGGGTTTGCATCACAAAAGTAATGCAAACCTGTTGCAAAGCATTAGTAAATTTGGTCCCTACAGTAGCGCTGCGCAGCCTTGTATTACATTTGGGTACAATCCAGTGCAAATTGTGATTTGCACTGGATTGTTAATACCAATACACTTTGTGTCAGGTTTGTTTAAAAAAAAAAAGTAACACAAACCTGAGACAGTCTTTGTAAATCTGGGCCTAAATAATTTTGCTGCAGCCTGTCTTATGCTGTGTGTAACAGAATTTTAAAATAATGACACATATACAGTGCTTTCTGCCAAAGACAGGGACCTTGCAGCATTATAAAAACACAAGTCACTATTCCCCACTGCACCGAGCAGGATTCAATTCTCTAACTCTCACACAGACAGAAATCTGCAGCGATTGCATTAACTATCTGAGATTTCATCCTTTATGAGTGCCTTTCCCTCTGATTAATTTGTGTGTGCATTATTTTATATGCAGTTAACTTAAAGTTGAAAAAAAAACACTTAAACCAGCTACTGAATATTTTTTTGTTCTTTGTAGGCCAGTAATTGACCTGGCACCACACCGACTGAACTCTGCCCCATGGCACTTGAAATCGCAGTTCCCATGTTTTTTTTTAATGCACTTTGGCTGCATGTAAATGAAGATAGCCTGTAAACCGAACACGTAAATACGTTCGCGCTTCCAGCCATCTTCATTTACACTTCTTTTCTGAGACATTTGCGCCCCCCTGAGAATGCCGCCACGGACCCCCGGGGGGGGCGCGCCCCACAGTTTGAAGACATCTGCCATAGAGGATTACATTCTGAGGGCACTACTTTTAACATTGCTAGTTCTGACTCAAAAATAAAAACATGCGAAGTGTCAAAAAGCCTAGACTGACTAAAAAGGCACACAACATAGATCCACTTAGTTACTAGGTCATGGAAAAGAAATAAAAAACATCCCATAAAACCCATATATATTTTATAGAAATGTTTTCTTTTAAGAGATCATTTTAAAAAATGAGTTATTCTGTAGTTATAATGCTTGAACCAACCTTTGTGATTATTTATTAGCAAAATGTCAAAATTAATTTTTAAATTGTCTATTGTATTTATTTTAGGGTCTCCGGTGGTACCACAAACAAGAGCAAGCTCTGAAGAGCTCTTCATATTACTTATATGCAATTGGGTGGAACGCTTACTAGTCTTACCTGCAACATATCCAATAGACCCTGCTGGCACCCTTCCTCCATTCCATACTCATCCACCAATATGCTGCCTAGGTACAGGAAACACGAATGCTGGTGCACTTGATAGACACTAACCATCTGTAAAAGAAATTTCAAACCAAATATTATGGCTACTGAAACATAACGTTAGAATTTGTTTTTTAATACAGTGATATATATATATATACACGTTATTTACAACGGTAAAATGTTTTTTTTTGTTCAAGGGATCTTAACCCGATTAATGTGGGCTTCTGCTTCAGCACCCTTTCCCGCCAATATGTGACCTCAGCGTACTGATATCACAAAGCTGCACCGACTACGAAGGACTTAGGCAGGTGATTTCTCTCAACAGTGTCTGGTGGAGATTTCTTGCTAAAAACGGCCTTTCCACTTTTCAGGGAGGCATCATTTGAAAGGGAGAGTCTCCCCATTCCTGCAATGCCTCCATGAAACAGTTTCCTGCTTGTGGATCGTGGTGTCAAGGGGAAATAAGGAAATAATAAAAGCCCATTGTTAGAGGTTTCGTCCTCCTGACGGACAAGTTACTTACCTTCGGTAACGATATATCTATAAGAAACATAAGTTAGTTATAGATTCCTTACCTTAGAATTACCCCCAGGCGTCAACTGGATCCGGAAAGTTTTTCGTCAGCAGTACCCCTGCGCGTCAGAAGGTGGCGTCGGTTGACTCAGCGTTCGGCGTCGTGGTCGCCGGGATGACGTCGCGGTAGCTACATAGACGCCGCTCTCGCGCGCTGTCAGTTCTGTACACGACTTTCCACGCCAGAAGCGCAGAGCCATGCAAGACACTGACCACTGGTGCACAAAACTAAGGCCCTGAAAGGATGTCCTTAACCCTAGAAGTTAGTTCACAGAACGGGGAGGATGGGTGGGACGGTAAGGATTCTATAACTAATGTTTCTTACAGATATATCGTTACCGAAGGTAAGTAACTTGTTCATCTGAAAGAAACAGTTAGTTATAGATTCCTTACCTTAGAATAGATACCCCAGCAATACCAACCCCGGAGGTGGGTCTGCGAACTAAGTAAACACCAGAAAGTCCTGGAGAACAGAACGGCCAAAGAAGCCGTCTCTCTGGACTTGGCTGTCCAGGCAGTAGTGCTTGGTGAACGTGTGCAACGATGCCCACGTAGCTGCCTGACAGATATCATTCAGGGGTACTCCCCGTCCCAAAGCAGTGGTGGCTGCCGTGGCCCTGATGGAATGGGCGCGCAGTCCCACTGGAGGCTCCTTCTTTGCCAAAGAATAGCAAGCTTTGATGCACAGAACGACCCACCTGGAGATGGTCCGTTTGTGCACGGCCCAACCTTTCTTAGCTCCCACATAACCAACAAAGAGCTGGTCGTCCACCCGGAATTGCTTTGTGCGATCCAAGTAGAAGGAAAGCACACGCTTTGTATCCAGACGGTGGAGCCTCTCTTCCTCTTTTGAAGGATGCGGAGGCGGAAAGAAGGTGGGCAAAGTGATGGTTTGGCCAATGTGGAAAGAAGTAACCACCTTTGGAAGAAAGGAAGGTCTAGTTCGCAGGACGACCTTGTCCGGATGGACAGCCAGAAAGGGAGGCTTGGAAGAAAGAGCTTGTAGCTCACTCACCCTGCGTGCAGAGGTGATGGCCACCAGAAAAGCAGTTTTTAAAGTGAGAAGCCTGAGAGGACAGTTATGTAGTAGCTCAAAGGGAGCGCACATAAGATAGGTAAGAACCAAGTTCAAGTCCCACTGGGGCATTACGAAGGGAACAGGAGGAAAAAGAGGAGTAATGCCCTGAAAGAAATCTATTTACAACAGGGGACTTGAAAAGAGAAGGCTGATCAGGAAGCCTAAGGAAGGCTGAAACGGCCGAGAGGTAGCCCTTTAGAGTGCCCAGAGCAGAGCCCTGCTGGGCCAAAGAAAGGAGGAACAACAGCACCTCAGAAAGAGGGGCGGAAAGGGGATCCACAGCCTTTGCTGTGCACCATGCCACAAATTTGTTCCATCGGCAGGCGTATACCGTCTTAGTGGAGGGACGCCGGGCTGCCAAGATAACATCACAGACTACGGGAGGCAGATCAAACGACGTCAACTGCCGCTGCTCAATCTCCACGCAAGGAGGTGGAGGCTGGATAGGTTCGGGTGGAGGAGCGTCCCCTGCTGCTGCGACAGAAGATCCTCCCGAAGAGGCAGTCGGATCGGAGGATCGATGGCCATGTTGAGCAGCTCGGGATACCAGACTCTTCGTGCCCAATACGGAGCCACAAGAATGACTTGGTCCCGGTTGTGCTTGATCTTCTTCAGCACTCTGGGCAGAAGTGGTATAGGCGGAAAGGGGTATAGAAGACCGCAACTCCACTCGCGATGAAAAGCCTCGCCTAGTGAGTGCCGCCTTGGAAATTCCAACGCGCAGAACTGCTGACATTGCTCGTTCTCTTCGGTGGCGAATAGATCCAACGAAGGCTCTCCCCCCACTGCTGAAAGAGACCTTGCACCACCTCCGAGTGAAGACGCCATTCGTGATCCATCATGCACCTGCGGCTGAGTTCGTCCGCCCTGGCGTTCAGGGAACCTGCCAGGTGTTGAACCACCAGGGATATGCCCTGATGTTCCAGCCATGTCCAGAGACGGAGGGCCTCCTGACATAGGGTCCACGACCCCACCCCACCCCGCCTTGTTTGTTGCAGTACCACATGGCTGTGGTGTTGTCTGTTAACACCTGCACTACTCTTCCCCGGACAGAGGGAAGGAATGCTTTCAGTGCAAGACGAATCGCCCGAAGCTCCAGAAGGTTGATGTGGAGCCCGGACTCCGCCGGAGATCAGAGGCCTCTGATCTCCGCCTCCCTTATGTGGCCGCCCCATCCCAGAAGTGATGCATCGGTCACACTGCGAACTCTGGTTGAAGAAGGGAGAGGGATCTGCCTTCGACCCAATCCTGGTTCGTTAGCCACCACTGCAGATAGGGGAAAACAGGAATCCCCGACTTCCTGAGATGAGCTGCCACCACAGCCATCACCTTCGTGAAGACCCGAGGCGCGGAAGTAAGACCGAACGGAAGGACTGCAAACTGGTAGTGCCGAGACCCTACCGTAAAACGGAGATACTTCCTGTGCGACTTCAGGATGGGGATGTGAAAATATGCATCCTACAAGTCGATCGACACCATCCAGTCCTCTTGTTGCAGCGCCTGAAGAACCTGAGCTAGGGTCAACATCTTGAATTTCGCCTGTTTGAGGTAAAAATTCAAGACCCTGAGGTCTAGGATAGGCCTTAATCTGCCGTCCTTCTTGGGAATCAGGAAATACCGGGAGTAGCATCCCTGACTCCTTTCCTGCTTCGGAACCACCTCTATCTCACCTTTCTGCAATAAGACAAGAACCTCTTGCTGCAGAAGCAGCAAATGGTCCTCTGAACACCAGCCCTGGCGAGGAGGAGGAAACTCCCGGAAGGGAAGGGCGTACCCATTTTCCACAAGATTCAAAACCCAAAGCTCTGAAGTGATAGATTTCCAATCTTGAAGAAAATGGGACACCCGACCCCCTACAGGACCAGCATGCTTTAAGATGGGGGATCTAGAGCTGCTTTCCTGAGGCACCAGTGGTGAGGGCAGGAGAGGAAGAAGAGGAGGAGGTGAGTTGACGGGATGCACCTCACAGACGACCTCCGCCCTTTCCTCTGTATGATCTGTACAGAGGATTCTGCTGCTGCCGAGGCTGCTGTCGGCCACGAAAGGAAGCCGCCTTACCAAAACCACGGTATCTCTTATATCCAAAACCCCTGGTTCGGGACTGAAGACCCAATGACTTAGCAGTGGCTCTGTCTTTAAATCTCTGCAGCGCAGAATCAGCCTTTTCACCAAAAAGCTTGGATCCATCGAATGGTAGGTCAAGGAGAGTAACCTGCACATCCGGCGAAAACCCAGAAGACCTGAGCCAAGCATGCCTCCTGGTGGCAATAGAAGAACCCATCACCCTGGCCACTGAATCAGCAGTATCCAGACCAGACTGGATAACTTGACGAGCTACAGCCTGCGTATCCGCCAGCACTTCTAAAAAGGAGCCGCGATCACTGTCCTGTAGCTTGGGAGCCAACTGCTTGGCCGAATCCATTAGGGCATGAATATACCTTCCTAACAAGCACGTAGCATTGGCGGACTTCAACGCCATACTAGAGGAAGAAAAGACCTTCTTGGCAGTCAGAGCCTGAGGAAAAGATCCCGCCGATTGTTTAGAACAGGATGCCTGTACTACTAAGCTTTCCGGAGAAGGATGAGCAGAAAGAAAAGCAGGATCACCAGAAGCAGGCCTGTACCTCCTTGCCACAGACCTTGAAACAGCAGGTGCAGAAAGGGGCTTCAGCCACACCTCAAGAATTGGCTCAGTCAAAGCTTCATTAAATGGCAAAAGAGGCTCAACCGCAGAAGATGGGGAATGTAAAACTTCAGACCAAATATTCTTACAGAACTCAGCAGTGGGCAACTGAAGGTCTAAAAGTTCAGCAGCCTTCCAAATAACAGCATGGTATGGTGCCACATCATGAGAAGGAGAGGCCTTTGGTGATGAAAGCTCCCACTCTGGGGAAGTGTCTAGACCACTCGCCTCCTGAAGACCCTCAAACTCAACAGACTCTTCAATTTCACCTTCTTCAGCTTCCTCCCGCTGAAATTCCTCCTCTTCCAACAGCCTTTGGGGCCTCTCTTCTTGACCGCAACTTTGGGACCGGCGGCACCAAGCGCGGCGCCGGAGACACCGGCGTCGATGGAAGAGCCTCCGATTAAGGCAATGGTGACGATCGAAGCAGAGAGGAATAAGGTCCACCAGATGGTGCCGGAGACTGAAAAAACGGCGTTGAAAACCTCGGAGCTGGAAACTGCCAGGACGGCGCCTTCGGCATAAAAGGCACCAAGGGTGCCTGGGCATATTGCTGAGGAACACCCAAATTGAATGCAAGCGGACCCACGGCGCACCAGTAGGGTAAGCTGCTCTGGCAAACATGCCGTACATCGCATTAAGAAAATGCAAAGGATCCGACCCAGGTCCAGGAAAGGGTGGATAAGGAGCAGAGTCTGAATCCACTCGAGGCCGAGTAGGCGTCGGGGCCGTCGGACCCAAAACAGGTGAGGTGGCAGGCACAGGAGAAGACATCCTAGGCTCGGGAGAACCTCTCGGCACCGGAGATAACCTTGGCGCCGGAGAACCCTTCGGCGTCGGTGACTGCGCCGGAGAACGAATAGTTTCTTACCTGTCGGTGTAGTTTTGCAGCTTGAAGACTTTCTGGATTCACTATGCTGTGCATTATTCCGCCATCTCGTGGTTGGGTCCGGATTCGTAGTCTTTTCTTTGTTTTTGTCTTTTTTTTTTTTTTTTTTTTTGTTGTTGGCCCAGGTGGGCGGCGACGCCCCACCATTTGGTGTCTTCGGTGACGTCGTCGCGCTTCCGGCGGAAGCTCCCACCTTTGGTAGCCATCTTCGGATTCTTTTTTCTTTTCCTCTTACAGTTTTTTGTTGTCTATGTCTTTAACCTTTAATCCTTCAATTATTCTTTGATCCCTTTAAAACCTTGTATGTAGTTTAGTTGTACCCTTAACCTCCTATGTTATCTTCCTGGCGGAGGCGGGTGGGATCGCTAGTGAATCCAGAAAGTCTTCAAGCTGCAAAACTACACCGACAGGTAAGAAACTATTCGTTTTGCAGCGTGAATCTTTCTGGATTCACTATGCTGTGCATAGACTTAGTAGCGGTTTTGTTATTGCGGTGGTTGGGTGGAAGATGAGCATTGGTTGCTGAAAATGTGCTGTAAGACCTTCTGTCCTACTTGTGCCTCTTTGTTCATTTGGATATCAACACAGTAGTGTTTGGTGAACGTGTGCACGGAAGACCATGTTGCCGCTTGGCAAATGTCTTGTATAGGTGTGTTCGCTAGGAACGCAACCGTTGCTCCCTTTTTCCTTGTTGAGTGAGCCTGGGCGGCCCCTTGTAACTCTTGTCCTGCCTGCTTGTGGCAGAGTTGTATTGCTTGTGCAATCCACCGTGCAATGGTATTTTTTGTTACTGGTCGTCCCAGGAAACTGCTTGCGAAGGAAACGAAGAGTTGTTTTGTTTTCCTGCATTCCTTCGTCCTTTCTATGTAGTGCATCACTGCCCTTCTGGCGTCTAGCGTGTGTAGCGCCTTTTCTGAGGGTGTTGAAGGTTTCTGGAAGAAACTTGGTATCTGTATTGTTTGATTGATATGGAACCGCGACACCACCTTTGGCAGGAAGTGTGGGTCCGTCCTCATGACAATTCTGTCCTTGTGTATTTGCAAGTAGGGCTCTTGTAGTGTGAGAGCCTGTAGTTCACTGACTCTTCGCAGTGACGTGATAGCCACTAAGAAAGCCGTTTTTAGTGTGAGCATGTGCAGTGTGCTCTTGTGTATGGGTTCAAATGGTGATTTCATCAACTGTGTCAGTACAGTGTTGAGGTTCCAGCTTGGGGCTGGCATCCTTTTAGGGGGCTATTCTTTTAGCCCCTTCCAGGAATCTTTTGACCACTTGGGAGGTGAAGAAGCTTTTCACCGCTTCTCCCCTGGTGTAGGCCACTATGGCTGCTAGGTGAACCCTTAGTGACGAGTAGCTCAGCCCGCTTTGTAGTAGGTGTGTTAAATATCGCAGTACTGTTGATTCTTTTGTGACTTTTCGTTGCAGTCCCTCTGTAATGCACCATTGTGAGAACCTTTTCCACTTTGCAATGTAGCATTTTCTTGTAGTGGGTCTCCTTGCTTCTCTGAGTACTGCCATGGTGCTTGGAGGTAGTTTGAGGTGTGCGAATTCTAGGTCCTCAGGAGCCATGCTGCTAGGCTGAGGCTGTCTGGTTCTGGGTGGAGCACTTTTCCGTCTTGCATTGTGAGGAGGTCTTTCCTTCTGCTGAACCTGTGTGCTGGTTCCTGCGCCATTTCCATAATCTGTGAGAACCATGTTTGTCTGGCCCACTGAGGTGCCACCAGTATGAGTGTCATGCTGCTGCTCCTGCATTTGCTGAGTACTTTGTGTAACAGTGGTATCGGGGGAAAAGCGTAAGCAAATTCGTTCGACCAACTTATCCATAGGGCATTCCCTAGGGACCTTTGGTCCGGCTGTCTGGATGCGTAATGTTGGCATTTTGCATTGTGGGGTGTTGCAAAGAGGTCTATCCGTGGTGTTCCCCACTTTTGGAACAATTGCTGCACCTCCTGTTGGTTCAGTTCCCATTCGTGGGATGCAGACGTCTGCCTGCTGAGTCGGTCTGCTTCTACATTGTCTATTCCTGGGAGGTGTATTGCTAGCAGGTCTATCCTTAGAGGGATGGCCCATCTCCAGATCTGTTGTGCCAGACTTGACAGCGGTGCTGATTGTGTTCCACCTTGCTTGTTGATGTAGAACATTGCAGTTGTGTTGTCTGTTTGTATCAGCACTCGCTGGCCGTAAAGCTGCTTTTGAAAGGCTTTTAAGGCTAGGAACACAGTTTTGAGTTCTAGGTAGTTGATGTGTTTCACTGCATCTTGTTGTGACCAGAGCCCCCTGACGCGGAGTCTGGTCATGTGCGCGCCCCAGCCCTGCTGTGAGGCGTCTGTTGTGATGGTCACTGTTGGAGTTGGCTGTGTGAATGGCTTCCCTTGTAATATGTTCTCTTCTTTCCACCACGCTATTTCTTTCTGCACTGCGTGTGTGACAACCACTAGATCTTCCCAACTCCCTGTGGCTTGTGACCATTGCTGTTGTATCCATTCCTGGAACGGTCTCATGTGCAGTCTGATATGCGGGACAAGGTGGATGCATGATGCCATCATTCCCATTAGCCTGCTCACTGTCCTCACTGTCAGAACTTGCCCCTTGCGGTAATGACGTGTTTCCCTCAGGAGCGCTATACTTCTCTTGTCGCTGGGGAACACCTTGGACTGTGTGCTGTCTATTTGTGCCCCCAAGAATATCTTGATTTGTTGGGGTTCTGTTGACGATTTTTCCCAATGTATTGAGAAACCTAATGTGGACAGTGTTTCTATGACTTGTTTGATGTGTTTTTTGCAGAGTCTGTATGATCCTGCTTTTACCAGCCAGTCGTCGAGGTAGGGGTATACATGTATGCTCCTCCTCCGAAGGTGCGCTGCAGCTGCTGCTAGGCATTTCGTGAACACTCTTGGTGCGGACTTTAGTCCGAAGGCTAGCACTGTGAACTGGTAGTGATCGTGGCCTATCACGAATCTTAATAGCCGTTTGTGTTTGCGGTTGACGGGTATGTGCAGGTATGCATCTTTTAGGTCTAAGGTCGCCATGTAATCCCCTTCTTGGATTTGGGGTATTACTTCCTGAAGTGAAGTCATCTTGAATTTTTGGGTTTTTACGAACTTGTTCAGGAATCTGAGGTCCAGTATAGGTCTTAGTGTATCGTCTACCTTTGGCACTAGGAAGTACGTTGAGTATATTCCCTTGTTCCTTTCGTTGTTTGGAACTGGTTCTATTGCTCTTTTTGTAGCAGTTCCTCTGCTTCTAGGCGGAGGAGGGCTAGTTCTCTTGCGGGTATTGACCGATGTCTTGGTCTTCTCCCTGGCGGGTGTTTTTGGAGGTCTATGCAGTACCCGTGCTGTATGGTGTTTAGTATCCATTTGTCTGTGGTAATTTTCCTCCATTGTGTGAGAAATTTTCTTATTCTTCCTCCCACTGGTGTCGTATGCTCGGTGGTTATTTGCTGTGTGCTTCTGCTCTTTATATTTTCCTTTTGCGGACTTCCCCTCAACCTTGGTGTTAACGGTGGGGGGCTTGTTATGTGTGTGGAGTCACTTTGAGGCGGGCTGCTGGCCCCCTCTTCGGGCCTGTCCCCGTCCGTACCCGCGCCCTCGAAAGGACCGTCCTCTGGGTTGGTACTGCCAATTCTGCTGCTGTTGTCCCTGCAGGTTTTGGCCCTGGTTGTTCCCTTGGTACCCTTGTTGTTGTGATTGATGTGAAGTGGTAGGTGCATTGCCTCCTCTACCACTGGCTCGCCTTGAGGGCTTCCCTCTTCTCATCCCCCTGAACTGCAGCGCTCCCATGGACCTTGCAGTTTCGTTGTCCGTTTTTAGTTGTGTTAATTTGTTGTCAACTGTTGCTCCAAACAGTTTCTCACCGTCGAACGGTGTGTTGATGATGTTGCTCTGTACTTCTGGTTTGAAGCCGGAGATCCTGAGCCATGCGTGTCTCCTCTCAGTCATCCCTATCATCATTTGCCTGCTGGAGTTCTCTGCTGCGTCCAAGGCTGACTTTAGGCAAGTGTTCGCGATGGCCTTGCCTTCTTCCGCTAGGTAATTGGCCCTTTGTTGGTGTTCTTCTGGCAGGTGCTTAATGAGCTGGCTCATTTCTGCCCAATGCTGGTATGCATGCCTGCTGATGAGGGCGTTGGAGTTGGCGATACGCCAGTGTATGGCTGCGTTCCTCTCCACCTTACGTCCTGTGAGGTCTATTCTTTTGCTCTCCTTGTCTGGAGGTGGGCCTGTGTTGGTGGGCACACCGGCCCTCTTCCTGGCTGTTGCAGCGATAATGGAGTCTGCTGGTACAGACCCCTGTATGTATGCAGGATCTTTTGTGGAGTGCTTATACTTCTTTTCGCTCCTAGGGGTAACCGCCTTGCAGATTGCTGGTTCCCTGAAGGCCTCCCTTCCCTGGTCGAGAACGCCAGGTAACATGGGTAGAAATTGACTCCTTGTCTGTTGGGGGAGCAGGGTTTCGAAGAGGAAACCTGCTTTTGTCTTTTCCTCCTGCATTTCGACCCCATAAGTCTTTGCAGCCTTCTGCACGACCTCATTGTAGACTCCGATGTCGTCTGGCGGCGAAGGTCTCGAGGGGTAAGTGTCTACCCCTTCTTCTGGTGACTCTGTGTCGAGGTCTTGCCAGTCTAGGTCTTGTACTTCAGAGGACGCCGAGTCCCTGTAAGACAGCATCTCTTCTTCGCCTTCGGCCTCGAAGTAGTAGTATTCCTCGTCCTGGTCTTCGAGCTGTTCGGGTGTCCCCGGGGCCTCGTCGACTTCGACCTCGAACTCCTCGACTGCCTCGTGGGCTTGCTTCGACGGAATAGCGTATTGTTTCATCTTCTCGTCGAAGTCTTTTTTGCGTTGCAGGATGCTCGCCATCTCTGCCTCGAGCCTCCTCTTCTTTTTCGCCATCTCGTGGGCCTTTTCGGCGTCGAGTGGTGCAGTGCCTCTCTTCGCGGTCGCGGTCGTCGAAACAGACGCCGGGCCTTCCTTTCTCGGTGTCGAGGTTTCCTTTTCGGGGACGACCTTCGACGCCTTCGTTTTCGGAGGCTTTCGCCGATTGAGAGTCCTTGTCCAAGGATCCGCTCGGCTGTTTGTCCCTTGGTGCTGTTGCTTTCGTCGAGTGTTTCGGCGGCAACGCTCCCTTGGTGGACTTTGCTACACTTCTGGCAGTGTCGCTAGGGATTCTGGCTTCACTCTTTCGAGCGTCGCTTTGGTGTTTTGGGGTCGACGACTCCCTTACCTCCTTCGACGTTTTCTTTTCGATTTCGACGACAGCGCAGTCCTCTGGTCCCTCTGCGATGTTGTCCTCCTCTCCGCTCGAGAGACCCAGGTCTCGGAGAGATGGTGCTGGTCCCTGGCCCTGCATGCTGTAATTCGCCCTTCTCTGTCTGTCTCTCACCCGGAGGGTCTTCGGGGTGAACGCCGAGCACGCGTTGCAGTCTTCGCTGGCGTGGTCGAGCGGCAAGCAGAGGTTGCAGACTGGGTGCTGGTCTTTTTGGGCGTATTTGTGGTGGCAATTTCTGCAGAACTTGAACGGAGTCTTGTCCATAACCGCGCTTAGGGAGCCCCCTGTGAGTGCATTCTCTGTAGGCGTCGAGATTTCGGTCGTGGACCTTCTACCTCGTCGTCCTTCTTCTCCGGTACTAGTGTTGTCGTCCGGTGTCTCAGTAGTATATCTTCTGTGATGAAATTTCGACTTTTCGAGATTCTTCGTCCAACTTTCTGGAACTTCTCGGCAACGATCCAGACCCCACGGCGGAAAAAAGAATCTGAAGATGGCTACCAAAGGTGGGAGCTTCCGCCGGAAGCTCGACGACGTCACCGAAGACACCAAATGGTGGGCGTCGCCGCCCACCTGGGCCAACAAAAAAAAAAAAAAAAAAAAAAGACAAAAACAAAGAAAAGACTACGAATCCGGACCCAACCACGAGATGGCGGAATAATGCACAGCATAGTGAATCCAGAAAGATTCACGCTGCAAAACCTCTCGGCGTCGGAGAGTGAGCCGGAGTCGCTTGAGGAGAAGGAGAAATGAAATCTTTAGAGCAACGTCGCGAAGCCAGAGACGGCGAACTCGTAGCTCTATCCTTCGATAAACGACGCCGGGAACCGTGCCTTCTCTTCTTCTTATGTTTCCTTGACTTCGAAGTATGCGAAGACGACTACTTCGATTTTGACTTTGACCTCTTTCGGCCCCTCTTCTCCTTTCTTGCCTTCGCCATAAAAAGCTTAGCTACAGCTTTGAATTCTAAGAGATATATGGGAAGACTTAGATGGTGTGGAACGCAGTTAACACTGATATCCTGGTCTTCTAGATGAGCATTCCATCATTCTAGGGAAGCATCTGTCAATTACAACATTTGGGATTTGTAGCAGGAAAGTCAAACCGGTCAAAAGATTTGCCTCTTGAATCCACTAAGGAAGAGCTGCTTTCATCTTTAAGTGATTTGAATCATGTCTGTGAAACGGCCTTGAGTTTGGACCCATGGACCGTCCTACCCTCCAACCCCGAAGGCACCTCAATAGAAGACGGCAAAATGGGATTAAATGAATGCATGATAACTTAATTTCAGAGAGAGAGTTGATCAAGCGAGGTGAAACAGACTTTTTCTGCCATTAATTTGTCAGATAGTGTCTAGGGTCACACCCGAGAACGTTATGTTTCTCAATGGTCGGAGGGCCGATTTCTGTGGGTTGAGTCAGACCCCAATATGTAGAAAAGCCTTGGTTGCTCTCTTTGCTAACTGGTGAGTAGGAGCTTTCACTAACCAGTTAACCAGGTAATGAAAGACTTGGTGGCCTTTTTGTATTAGGAATGCCGCACCAGGACAAGACATTTTGCAACAAGTTTTGGCATAGCCAAAAGGTCTCTCTTTTGGGACCTTAGAAGTGTTAAGCCATGCAGCACATTATCCTAGCTGTTGTGCCGTCAGGGAATGAAGTACGAGTTGCTTACCTTCGGTAACAATATATCTGGTAGAGACGATTCTAGCCGCAGATTCCTTAACGTAGAATTATCCCCAGGCGTGAGACTGGACCCGGAAAACTTTCTTTGCCCCAGCATCTCTGCGCAACGGGGGCGGTACCACGCGACTCCGCCCTGACGTCGTCCGCGGGCGTGACGTCAGCGAGATCACATAAGCCCCACCCCGGCGCGCTGACATCAGTTTTCTTCGGAGAACTTTTCCGCGCCACAACGCGGAGCCATCACAAACAAAACTGTGGAGAGTATGGGAACAGTGTGCGAAAAAACAGTGAAAAGAGAAGAGAGAAACGAAAGGTGAGGAACAGCACCAATTGGAAAAGTGCCAAGCACTAAGGTACCAAAAAGTCATAGCAGCGAAAGCCATAGCAGGGAAAGAGCAGAGCACCGCCCCGAGGAGCAACCTTGCAAGCTAAGGCGACATCCCCCCTGGAGGCAGAACACATGTGAAAAACGCTATAGCAGAAGAGAGAGAGAGAATCTGCAATCACAATCCACAACAGTGAAGGGGCAACAAGCCCGAAACAGAGGAGTAACAGCAATTCACCCCAAGACGACACCATCAAGGAGGGCAGTATCCCCTGAAAGGAGCGAAAGGGCCGAGGTACAAGCAAAAAAAGCATTGGCATAGCCAATAGGTCTCGCCTTTGGGACCTTATAAGTATTTAGTTATGCAGCACAATATCCTTACTGCAACAACATCAACTGTTGCATGGCTAAACACTTATAAGGTCCCAAAGGCGAGACCTATTGGCTATTTATTTAGGCTATCTGATAGATCTGCATGTATATAGGAAGGATAGATAGATAGATAGATAGATAGATAGATAGATAGATAGATAGATAGATAGATAGATAGAGACTGCCGCAGGGCTTGTAATTACATAAACAATTTGATTATCCGTTTACTGATCTCATTTTTGCAAGGGCCTGCGTCGATAGCTCGGAAAAGGTAAATTGCCAACATTTAAGAACGCCGCATAGAGCCCTTGTAGCAGAAAAAAAGAGGGGTACATTTTCCACTCTATCTGTACTGTAGAAAGAGATATATAAAAAGCGCGCACCCCACATGTAGTGTCTACAGTTATTACAGCAGAAAAAAACACATTGCTGAGATGAACGACAAAATCAGCCACACATTACAAGAGCACCAAGTAAGAAGGTGTAACCGAACCAATCCATGTTTACGTTTTATGTTCTCTCAGCTCAACACAAAAACCTAAAGGGTTTTGGAGCATTAACAACAAATGTTTCTCACACGCAGGTCTGACCTCGCACGCCAGGCTTTTATTGCATTTGCTGTGACTCGCTGCTTTCCTATTTTTGTCGTCATAAAATGCCAAATCCACAAACCCAGAAATATAAATAGCCGCTGCCTTGGAGACGAGAGGGTATTCTCGTTTTTCGCGGTACTGACCCCAGCGTGGTATTTTGGTTAGTGCGACGTGAAGCCGTTGCATGGGAATGTTGTTCGACTGCTCGGAAATATTTCTGCGGTTTGTTTTGGTTCTGGCTGGTGGCGCCTCGGCCATAAATGAAAGATAAAGGGAGAGACTGCGGCATGGAGCGCGAGGCAGAGGCGGGCTGTAGAGGGGAGAGAGCGCGTGAGAGGGGGGGGGCAGACAGTCAAAGAGAGAGAGAGAGAGAGAGACCGGCAGCAGACTCAGAGGAGAGAGAGCGCACGGGAGGGGTAGAGGAGAGAGAGAGACAGTCAAAGAGAGAGAGAAGCTGAGACAGGCAGTCAAAGAGAGGGAGAGAGGCAGTCACAGAGAGGCAAGCCAGGCAGTGGTTAGTGAGAGAGGCAGAGACAGGCAGTGGAGTGAGATAGAAGAATAAAGAGAGAGAGAGAGAGAGAGAGGAGCGAGGCCAAGTAGAAAAGACAGGCAGACAGAAAGTCAACGGAAGAGAAAGAGAGACAGGCAGTCAAAGAAAGAAAGCGAGAGACATTCAGTGGAAGAAAAAAATGAAACAGGCAGAGAGAGCAAGTCAAAAAGAGAGAGCGGGGCAGAGACAGACCGTGGAAGAGTGAGACCGGCAAGGTAGAAAAGAGAGACAGCGGAACAGAAAGAGAGACAGGCAGTTAGAGAGAGAATCTGGGACAGACAGTGGAAGAGAGAGGCAGAGACAGGCAGGGGAAGAGAGAAAGAAGGGCAGAGACAGACACATTGAAAAAGAAAGGGAAGCAGCAGAGGCAGAGAGTGGATCAGAGAGGGAGGGAAATACAGGGGAAACGATAGAGTGGCGGTGACAGAAACAGTGCAATGCACAGAGACAGGGAGATTGATACACAGAGCGAGGCAGAGGCGGACCGTGGAAAGATAGATAAGGAGACAGACACAATGGAAAAGATAGAGACATTCAGGGGGGAAGACAGAAGCGGAGAATGACAGTGGGAAAGAGAGGGGTACAGACTGAAGCACAGAGGCAGATAGCGACAGCTGAAAAAGAGAGGCAGAGACAGGCTCACTGGAAAAGATAGAGAAGCAGAGGCACAGAGAGAGACCGCGATAGACAGTGGAAAAGAGGGCACGAGAGAGAAAGATATATTAGAGGAGAAAGAGCGGCGAAAGAGAGAAAGAGGAGGAGAGACAGGAACAGTGGAAGATAGAGAGACTGAGAGACAGAGGGAGGACTAGAGAGACGGGCGGAGGGGGGTGCAGGAGGATGAAAGCAGAGATAAGAAGCAGGCACTTTAAGAGAAACAGAAAAGGCGAGACAAAAAAAGAAGACAGAGCAGAAACACGCGAGAAACAGAGCGGGGACAGGCGAAATCACATAAATGACACAAAAGATGAAGAGAAAAAATGTCCAATAAAGAAAGAAAGTTAAAGAGCAGAGAATAAATGTGGAATATATGGGAGAAGGGGGAGAAGGCAAGTAAGAGCCAGCGCTCAGAAATCTGCAGTGCGCATTGTAGGGTCACTGCCTGGAGACGCTCACACCACAAGTTAAATGAAAAATTCCCTAACTAAACAAGCATTGGCCGCGAGCGCGCCTCGCGCTCAAAGTTAAAAAAAACAAGGGAGATCGAGAAGCGCGCGCGCCTCGCGCTAAAAGTAAAAAAAAAAAAGACGCGCGGCCGCGAGACGCGCTCTCTGGTGAGGGAGGGGGGAGGAGCAGGAGGAAAGCCAGATGGCGCCTCAGCGATGCGAGGAATGGATGGCAGCTGTGCGCGTGCACACCATCGTGAACGCAAGCTGGAGGCCAGCAAAAGCCACTGGTTTAGCACTTTCAAAACCCATTTACTAAATCTCTCGCAGAGAGCATCGCAAGCGCTGGCTCAGGCGAGACCTAAAAACCCCAAGCCAGTAAAAGGAGAAGAGTCAAGGAGGCCCCTACACTTGGAGAAAAACCAAAGTGAAGGGAGGCAGAAGCACACATGAACCAACCGACCTCGGATCAGAAAGGAAGGGGTGGAACAATCAAGCAGAACGAAGCATCCTGTCCGGGAGGAGGCGAAGCATACCCCCACAGAAGACAAGCCACCCGGAGGGAGGCGAGTGCAGAAAACCAAACAGAAGGTCCTCGCAGAACGGGGAGGAAGGGCGGGTCGTGAAGGAATCTGTGGCTAGAATCGTCTCTACCAGATACATTGTTACCGAAGGTAAGTAACTCGTACATCTGATAGAGACTACTAGCCGCAGATTCCTTAACATAGAATAGATAACCTAGCCATACCCAGAGGGGAGGAGGACCTGCGAGAGAACCGCCCCTGTAGGAAGAAACACAGGGCCCCGCAGGGGATGTGTCACAGGGACAAGAAGGGCGGCCCAGCCCTCACCAAGCAGAAGTAAGCAAGAACGAGGCGAAGGGAAGGCCAGGAAAACCCAAGCCCATCCAAGGTACAACCGCCAGAAAACCCCGTAGGGGCAGACAGCGCCAGAGGAGCACCAAGGAAGAAAAGAACCACCCCAAACTCCAGGGAGAAGAGGTAGAACCGGAGGCAGAGCCTGCCGTAGGAAAACACAGACAGCGATAGGGGGCAGCTGAACAGGCATCTCCCTCAAGGCAGCGGACAAGGCAGGAGCGGCTCCACAGCCAAAAGGCGCAGGCGAAGAAGAAAGGCACAGGTGCGCAAAGCCCCAGCAGACCAAGAGGCAGGGGCACAAGGGAACACACCAAGGGCCACGGCGGTGGACCATAACGAGCAGGCATGCGCAGCCGGCAACACCATGGAGCAGTGCACCCAGAACAAGCCAGGCGCAAGCCAAGGACAGCGGCCAGGGAAATCCAGAACAATCCCCAAAGGGGGGCCGTGCCAGAGACACACACCGGCCCACGAAAGAAGTGGGACCAGGCAGAAGAGAAAGAGGAGAGACACGGAGGACGGACCAGCCGGCAACCAGAGCACAGGAAAGCCAGAAGAAACTTAGCCCCCCTGGAACACCAGACAGAGGACCAGGCGGAAACGCCGGACAGGAAGGCGGAAACGCCACAATACGAAGCCGTAGACAGTATGCCAGGCTGGTCTAGCGATGTAGCGAACACTGAGAATGACAGACGTTGGAGCAGCGTAAGCTGCACCAAGACAAAGGCAAAAGAGACCGCACCAGCGGTATACAGGGATGCCAGGAAAGGCAAGGAACCCGAAAAAGGGCATCCACACCTCCCCAGCGTACGACAGAGCTATGTAATAGCTACAAGTACCCCACTTAGGGCATGATACGTCCCAAGGAATACATGGAAACACCTCTTAGGAAAAAATTCCGCAGCAGAGGACAAGAAGATAAAGGACCTGCGGGTAAAACCACAGACGGCTTGCCAATCAGCCAAAAAGACACAGAAGCCAAAAGGAGGCTGTACCAGCAGCCAACAGTACAGAGGGGCCAACCTAAGGACCCCGAAGGCACGCCAAACCACACGGAACACACAACCGGGCCAAGTGAAGCACTAGACCCCGAAAAAGGTGGGAGAACGCCTCCCATAAAGCACCAGAGGACCGACAAGCCAAGTTTACGGAGGGGGAGGAGGTCGGAGCCCAGCAAGAAGCCGCTGAATGGCGGAGTCCGCATGGGTGTTAAACAAAAGAACCCCATCAAAAGGAAGGTCAACCAGACGCTCCCTAATATTCTCTGGAAAAACGCTATCCCTCAACCAAGCATGGCGACGGAGAGCTACTGAACGTGCCATGGCGTGGCCGAGAGCATCAGAAACATCTAAGGCCGAACGAAGAATAAACTCGGCCAACTCCCGGCCATCCAACACATGGGGCCGCAGAACAGCTCGGACACCTTCGGGGGAGGTACCAGACAGAAGGGACTCCACGGAATCCCACAGACTGGAAGTATCCCTGGCCAACACACAAAGTGTGTTGAGCGCTCGCAAAGCAGCACTAGAGGAAGCGAAGATGTTACGCCCCCACGAATCCAAGCACAGGGCCTCCCGTGACGGAGGAAAAAACACCAAGGGCAGGGAAGGAAAAGCAGTCTGCAGAAGAGGGCCCTGTGTAGAAGGGTGGAAAGAAAGGCAGACTGGATCGTGCAGAGCAGGGCGATGTAGGAGCGGCTGAGGCACGGGATCACCCATGGCAGGACGCCCCCAGAAGAGAAGTATGGAGCGAAGCTTCGAATGGAAGAAGCAGGTCCCGTCCACCAGAGCCCTGATGGAGAACCTCTAACAAATGGTCCGTAGGGAATGGGGTGCCGGGGTCGCCCATGCGCAAAATGCCAGCGGCCGTGGAAATGGCCCGGACAAAAGCTGCACTCGGCTCCGTAGGGCGCTGTGGGGGAGAGAGCAATTCCTTCGTGGGCGATGGCTGTAAACTAAGCCGGCCATCCCAGAGTCCAGCTGGAGGAAAAAACGGCCAGCCCCTGAATGGAGGATCCACGGACAAGTGGGGGGCCTGAGGCGCCTCCAGGGAAGGCCGAGATCGCGGGGACGGAGAAGAGCCCTCCCTGGAAGACGCTGGGGAAAAAGCAACGGCGTGGCGGCCCGTCTCCGGGGAAGAGGAGACAAAAAGGTGACAAACCTCCGGAGAGAAGGGGACCTCTGGAGACTAGTGGACGACCCAACGCCGGCACGGCGCCGTGGAGTCCGCCACAGGCGCCGGTGCGACGTCGACCGGCGCTGACACCGGGGACGCCGAGTCGACCCCCATCATCACTTGCGCCCCAGGAGAATGGGGCGGGGTCGGAGCCGGGGCGGCAAAAGAACGGCGCCAAAAAGGCGCCGACCCGACCTCCGACGAGGCAGCCGCCTGCACGGAGGGCCGAGAGGGACCCGGGGAAGCGCCCCGGCCCCTAGCCAGCACCCGCAGCGCCGCCAGGGCCAACAGCCGTCGGCGCGGCCTCCGGCAAGGCCGCCGCCTGCCCAGAGGACTGAGGGGGACTCGGGGACGAACCGCGAGTACCAGCGACCTCCTGCGACACCACAGGGACCCCCGTGGGGGTTTGCGGCGAGGCAGAGGCGCCGTGGGCCGAAGAGGGGAACCCCGTAGGGCTGCACCCTGACGACACCACACCCCCAAAACCTGGAGCCGAACCCGTCGGCGCCAGAGACGCCGGCGATTCCGCGGAAGGCCCCGCACGTGGCAAGGGATCCGCGGACGTCTCAGGAAGAGGAGGAGGAGGGGCCAAGGAAGCCTGCAGAGCTGCAGCATAGGCCTCCATTTGGGCCCTCTTCGCCCCAACGACAGAAAACGGCGGGTAGGGTGGCGACGAACGGGGCCGCATGTCCCGAGGAGAACCCGCGCCCTCCGCAGAACGGGGGCCAGGCCTCGGGGACAAGCTATAAGACTTACCGGCGGGCGAGCGACGCCCCTGGGGCCTTGGTGAAGGACGATGTCGGAGGCGGAAGCGGCGGTTCCTGGGCCCTTCCGCGGGGGACGGACGCGGTGACGACACCGATCTGGACAAGCGGGCCGAAAGGAGCTTCATCCGGCGCTCCCGCCGGGACTTCGGCTTCAGATGCAAGCAAGCATCGCAGTCCGTAGAGTCATGGTGCTCGCCCAGACACCACATGCAAATAGGGTGAGGGTCCGTCCCCGACATCTAACGCGCACAAGAAGACCACGTCTTGAAGCCCGAAGGCATTCGCACACTGTTCCACAACGCAAAAGCATAAAAGAAGGCCTGAAAACAGGCCAGGGACACGATTCCGGATCCGCGTTGCACGCAGAAAAGGAAACTGATGTCAGCGCGCCGGGTTGGGACTTATGTGACCTCGCTGACGTCACGCCCGCGGACTTCAGGGCAGAGTCGCGTGGTACCGCCCCCCCCCCCCCCGACGCGCAGAGATGCTGGGGCAAAGAAAGTTTTCCGGGTCCAGTCTCACGCCTGGGGATAATTCTACGTTAAGGAATCTGCGGCTAGTAGTCTCTATCAGATGAGCTATACAATTACTACACACTGGGTCATGCAGTCAGATTCAGGAATATACGATTGCCTCAGGAAAAATGTATGGACACATTGCAAGACTTTTTAACACACAAACAGAAAGATAAGTGCCTTGATGCAAGTTAACAGCACTATACATTTTGTGTGCGGCTGCATCACTAGAGTATTGAACAGCCTGAAGAATCAGCTTCAGGGGCAAGTTATGTTTAACATAATAAGATGACAAAATACTTTACTGAGGAATGTATTGCGGAGAAAGAAACCCGATTAAGCAGTGCATTTGAAACCCATAAACTAAGCGCTACTCTGAGGCTCTGCACTTACAGAGTATGACTGATAGCTAGCCCAACATTAGCGAATTGGTAGTTGTTCTGAAAAAAATACCCAGCTGAAATTGAATTCAATCGTTTTCTCATGTGTTTTGGTTACACAAACAGCATGCTTATCACATGGCTTTGATTTCAAGAAGACTCTCATCCAGACCAAGCTCCTGCAAGGGCATTTCAAACTGTTCTTGTCCCCCAACCCCCAGAAGTCAGTGAGCCTGGCACATGTTTTACAGCACCTGCTGCGAATGGATTAATGGTTGAATGGATTGTACTAAACTAAAGCCAAGCACAAATATGCATGCAGTAAAAGTCTAGATTCATATCACAGAGTGATACCCAAAACACAAGGTACTTTTATTATATGCATATACAACTAATATCATAAAGGGTGCTTGGGTGGATATGATAAATGCAAAAAGCTGCTAATGCTGTACACACCATCTAAGCATCAAATGACATGCTAGCATTGCTTTTTAAATTCTCAGGCCCAACTTACAACTTCAACATCTTACTTGGTAG
The DNA here is from genome assembly GCA_963921515.1 of Calotriton arnoldi. Taxonomy (NCBI): domain Eukaryota; kingdom Metazoa; phylum Chordata; class Amphibia; order Caudata; family Salamandridae; genus Calotriton; species Calotriton arnoldi. Next base: position 1,415,837 of record CAWUFW010003213.1, on the reverse strand, counting down.
CAGAAAATTGTACATCATGAAACCGAAATAACCCACATAAATTCATGAAGATTCATGGGGCAATATGAAACAAGCATGTAAATACGGAAATCTACTGGCAATATGTACTTCGTTTGTCAAGTGTGGCTAGCCAAGTACAAGGGGAAACACAAGAGAAAATGAGGCTTCACATATTCCTGCAAGTCTCAATCTGGGAATGTAAAGGTGTTTGACATTTTATCGCTTATTAAAGGAAATGGAAGGCCCAGCAACAAGTCTCGGGAAACGGAGAAAGTCTAATGCAGTATGACACTGGGACGAGAAATGTAATATGAAAACATTTTAACACCATATTAACTAGCGCAAGGGCATTTGGTGAACACGTGAAGCAAAGCTTTGCAACAGAAAATTGTTAGTGACTGGTGGGTATGTTAAGAGGGAATAGTTGTGAGAAAGTGCCATCTTTCTTACATGGTATGCCCCCACTTTTTGCTGAATGGCTGATGTACTTTGACTGAGTGTGCCCTGGGCTCCTGCCAACCAGGTACCCAGGGCCTGTGTTCCTTCCCTAAAATTGCATTGATACCTACACCCAATTGACATCCCTGGCCACAGGTCAGCCCCTGGTAAATGGTACCATGGGTACCCAGGGCACTGTGACCAGGGAAGGCCCTAAGGGCTGCAGCACTTGTTGTGCCACCCTTAGGGACCCTGCACCTTTACACACACACACTGCCTTTGCAGGCTGCGTGTCTTGGTGCAGAACAAAAGTGAAGAGTCGACATGGCTCACATCCCTGTGTGCCATGCCTACAAGCCACTGCCCTGGCCTAGGTCAGCCACCCCTCTAGCTGGGTGCACTATGCCAGTGGTGAGGGCATAGAGGCATGAGCCCTGTGCCCCTACAGTGCCCAAGTCCATTCTTGGGCATTGTAAGTGCAGTGCTGCCATTAAGAGTATATGGTGCTGGGAGTCTGTCATTACGAACTCCACAGCACCATAATGGCCCCACTGAAGACTAAGAAGTTTGGTATCAAACTTCTCAGCACATTAAACCCCCACTGATGCCAGTGTGGGATTTAATGTAAAACGCACTCCAGAGGGCATCTTAGAGATGCCCCCTGAAACCAACCCGACCTCCAGTGTCCGGACTGAGTGGCTGCCCAGGCTGCCACCACCAGACATGTTTCTGGACCCCTGGGTCGAGAGCCTCTGCTCTCAGGGGCCTGAAACAATGCACATCCCGGGACGAGGTGCCAAAGCCTCCTCCCCAGGATGGGCAGGGGGAGCTTCAAAGGCCTGCCGCCTTTGGAGTTTCCCCAGACCATTTGCTGCTTCCAGCAAACTGGTCCCCACTGGTTCTACCCCCACTCCTGGCGGGAGAACCGGCGGGAAAACCAGAAGCAGGAAATGGGTTGTGCCCACCTCTGCCAACTCCACCCCTAAGGTGGGGGAGGCGAGGTGAAGCACAAACTCGAGTCCCCGCCATCTTGAGGATGGGGGGACCTGGCCAACCAGGGACAGGCTCCTGCCCCCTCCCACTGGAGAGGAACAGAATAGGGGGTGTACCCACCCCAGGGAAGGGACCCATTGGCCCCTGCCCTTACCTACCTGTAACCACCCCTAAATTTAGTATTTAGGGGCTCCCTGAACCTTCCTTCCGCAGTTCCCAAATCCGAAAACAAGAAGAGAAGACGAAGCAAGAAGACCAGCCGTGCAGCTGCTAAAAAGGAGGCGACAACAACTGACTTGGCCCCAGCCCTACCGGCCTGTCGACCTCTGAACCTGCTCCTGCGGAATCCCGGCCTCAGCAACCTCACAAACCCCGGAGGACCTGACTTCTGGGCTACAGCCTTCGACCCAGGGACTCCCACGAGCAGTGGTACTGCTCAAAAGAAAACCTACCAAAGACCCGGCCCTGGCACGGAGCCGCGAAACCTGCACACTCTGCACCCGCCGAGTCCAGCCTGTGCCTGAGTGACCAAAGACCTCGAGGACGACCCCCGGCGATTCTGACCTGGAATCCAGTGGCCAAGGACCCTCCTCGACGACCCAGACGACGCCTGCAGCCTCAGGACAAGGGACCCCTCCAACCGCGACCAGCAGGGGTAAGATTTCCCGACCTCAAAAGACACCCCTGCACCCGGCGCCCCACGGCCCCCTGTGCCCAACTCCTGGGTGTCTACCTATCCTCCAAGACCCCAACTTACCTCCTGAAGTGTTGGTCGTCCCTGAAGAATCACCGTCCCCGAGCCTGCAGCCTTTCTTCACCTTTCACGACCTCTATTGTTTAACATTGAGCGCCCGAGGGCTCAAAAGCACCCTGCACCCAGCCGCCCGAGTGCCCCTGGAAGTGCAACCTCTATCCTAACCTACTTCCCTACTTGCCCTGAGCAAGTGACCAGGAGCCCAGCTCCCACAGTCGCGTGGCCTGCTTGCCAGCAGCCACCAACCCGGGGCCCCCGCCTGCCATAGGATAACATTGGGCCTTCTCACTCTGCACCCGGCCGCCCCTGTGCCGCTGAGGGTGTAAAAACTGTACTTACCTGATCCTGGGGGACCCCTGAGTCTTACCCAGAACCTTAACCCTGCCAGTCAAGTACTTACCCGAAATCCGATAACTCACTTTTCTTCCATAGGGTTCCATTGACTGGTTTTCTGCGAAATTTCTTCTAAGTGTGGAGTTCTGAAACTTTAGAATATTCACCAAAAATCAACCGAGTCACGAAAACGAAAATACTCACCTAGTATTAGGAGGGGCCTCAGTGCTGGACCCGAGTGCCCAACACTGGCCCTAAAAAGTAATCGCAACGTTACTTACCGTTAACTCACTTTTCCTTCATAGGGATCCATTGACTGGTTTTCTGTGAAATTTCTTCTAAGTGTCGATTTCTGTATTTTACAAATATTCTTTAAAAATCGAACAAACTACAAAAACGTAATTACTTACCTGTTTTAAGTAAATGTCCCAGTGCTGAACCTAGGAGTCCAGCACTGGATTACAAAAGTAACGTAAACATACTTTGCTTGCACACTGTATTTCCTTTCATAGGATAACATTGGTAATTTTATCCAGAAAAGTTTCTAAGTGTCAGCTTTTGAAATATAGTAATATTCTTCAAAAATCACTACAATAACCAAAACGCTTTTTCTTACCTGTTTACAGGAAGTGTCCCAGGACTGAATCCAGGATCCAGTCCTGTGGTTAGAAAAGTGCTCTGCAAAGTAATCAATTGTAATTAAGCATAATTTTCCATTGAGCTCAATGTTGCATTGAATTTGACCCTGTGTTGCCTCTTGCACCAACTGTGATTACCACTATCTAAAAAGTCTATTGCCTATCTGTAAGGTGAATAACCAAAGCATCTCATACTGAGAAAGTATATTTTGACCCTATTGTCGGTTCTAAAATAAAATAAGCATATATTTTTTTATATACAAACCATTGGCCTAGAGTTCAGTTCTTGAGTGTGTGGCTTCATTTGCTGACTGAGTGTGTACAACAAATGCTTTACACTGTCCTCTGATACTGCCTTACTGCTCGACCAAGCTACCACTTTGGAGAGTAAGGTTATATCTAACTTTAGCCTCTGTCAACCCTCTGGGGACTGTGGACTCTGTACACCCTGAACCTTACTTGGGTACAGTATATACACAGCCACTTTCCTACATTGGTGGATCAGCGGTGGGATACAAACTTGCATTTGTTGGACTACTTGGTTACCATCTGATCACACGACAGAACTCTTAAATTGCCTTTAGAATTCTGATTTTTTTAATTGGCATTTTTTTTACCAAATTACTAAAAGTCTTGTTAGGGCCTTGCTTAAGTCCCTGTAGCATCTTAGAAAATAAAAAGTCACTATAGCCAAGGTTAGAGGAGTATAGAATTAGATTCAGGGGGCTCACAAAACCCAGACCCAGTCCTGGATTGACTTCGTGGACTACTCAGTAAAGACACTGGATGGCTGGTTAGCTGGACATAATGTGCATGATTTTTCTGGACTTTACAATTTGTTTATGAAGGAACACATACTAAGTAATTGCACAAATGAAAAGTTGCATCAGCATTTGGTAGACCTAGGTCTAATTTCTCCCCAAGAATTGGGAAAGAAGGCAGACCACTGGGTCAAGACTAGGGTGACAAGGACAACCACTGGGGGTGACCAAAAGAAGGTGGTCACCAAACCCCCAGGGGAAAGGTGGTGAGAATCCCCAAGATAAAAAGTCTGAGTCTTCCAAAGGGCCCCAAAAACCTGTTCAGGGGGTGGGTCCCAAACTACTCCCTATGTGCCTCAACCCTATAGGGGGAAGAACTTTGATCCCTTGAAGGCCTGGTGTAATAACTGTAAGAAGTCAGGACACCTCACTGTAGACAAAACTTGCCCCCACAACAAAGCCCCTAAGGCACCCAGTACAGCTACTCCTGGGGCAGCAAGTTTACAGATGGGATCAGAAGTGTACCCTGAGCAAATCTGGGAACCCACTGAGGCAAGTCTGGTCTCCCTAGGGGAAGTGGAATTTGCCACTGTAGCTGTGTGGCCACCCAACTTAAAGAAGTATTTGCAATACCCCTGGGTGAATGGAACTAGAGTAGAGGCTCTGAGGGATACAGGTGCCAGTGTCACTATGGTGAGGGACACACTGGTTTCCCCTGAGCAATACTTGATTGGGAAAACTTACCCAGTCACCAATGCTGACAGTGTCACCACTAGTCATCCCATGGCCATGGTGACATTAGGCTGGGGGGGTTACTGGCCTGAAGCAGGTAGTGGTCTCTCCGAAGTTACCAGCTGCATGTCTGCTAGGAAATGATCTGGAAACCTCAGCCTGGGCAGAGGTGGAGCTAAAGGCCCATGCAGCCATGCTGGGCATCCCTGAATTGGTGTGTGTAAAAACAAGAGCACAGAGCAAAAGGCAGGGTGAAGAAATAGTGTTGGAGCCTGAAATGATGGCCCAGCCTACCAAGAGAAAAGGAAAGAAGACTGGCGGACCAGCTTCTACACAGTCACAAGAGCAGGACCCCTCTCCTCAGGGAGAGAACCTGGAAGCCCCAGAGGGAACTGAGCCCCTAGAGCTTGACCCTTACCAGGTTGAACTCTTGGGCCCAGGGGGACCCTCTAGGGAAGAGCTGTGCCAGGGACAGCAAGACTGTCCCACTCTTGAAAGCCTGAGGCAGCAAGCTGTTTCAGAAGCCAAGGGAGATGTCAGTGGTACCCACAGAGTCTATTGGGAAGAGGGATTACTGTACACTGAGGCAAAAGACCCCAACCCTGGAACCACCAGGAGAGTGGTAGTGCCCCAGAAGTACAGGGAGTTCCTCCTAACTTTGGCTCATGACATCCCCCTAGCTGGACATCTGGGCCAAACCAAAACTTGGGAAAGGCTAGTTAGCCACTTTTACTGGCCCCAGATGCACCAAAAGGTGAAGGAGTTTGTCAGCTCCTGTGTTACCTGTCAAGCCAGTGGCAAGACAGGTGGCCATCCAAAGGCCCCCTGATACCACTACCTGTGGTGGGGGTTCCCTTTGAAAGGGTAGGTGTGGACATAGTGGGTCCACTGGAACCTCCCACAGCCTCAGGGAACAAATTCATACTGGTGGTAGTGGATCATGCCACTAGGTATCCTGAGGCTATTCCCCTTAGGACTACTACAGCTCCTGCAGTAGCCAAAGCCCTCATTGGTGTCTTCACCAGGGTAGGGTTTCCTAAGGAGGTGGTTTCAGACAGAGGTTCCAACTTCATGTCTGCTTACCTGACCCACATGTGGAAGGAGTGTGGGGTGCAGTACAAGTTTACTACACCCTACCACCCACAAACCAATGGCCTTGTTGAGAGGTTCAACAAGACATTGAAAGGCATGATCATGGGGCTCCCTGAAAAACTCAAAAGGAGATGGGATGTCCTACTACCATGCCTGCTTTTCGCTTACAGAGAAGTGCCACAGAAGGGGGTAGGTTTCTCACCCTTTGAACTTCTGTTTGGCCATCCTGTGAGGGGACCACTCTGTCTTGTAAAGGAGGGCTGGGAGAGACCTCTCCAAGAACCCAAACAAGATATAGTGGACTATGTGCTTGGCCTAAGGTCCAGAATGGCTGAGTACATGGAAAAGGCATCCAAGAACCTTGAGGCCAGCCAGGAGCTTCAGAAGCACTGGTATGACCAAAAAGCTGCACTGGTTGAATTCCAACCTGGGCAACAGGTATGGGTTTTGGAGCCAGTGGCACCAAGGGCCCTCCAGGACAGATGGAGTGGCCCTTACCCTATCCTAGAGAAAAGAGTGAGGTCACCTACCTGGTTGACCTGGGCACCAGCAGGACACCCAAAAGGGTTATCCATGTGAACCGCCTAAAACTCTACAATGACAGGGCTGACATCACCATGCTGATGGTGACAGATGAGGAACAGGAAGCTGAGAGTGAACCTCTCCCTGATCTCCTCTCCCACAGCCCAAAAGATGGGTCAGTAGATGGAGTTGTCTTTTCAGACACCCTCACTGCCCAACAGCAGACTGACTGCAAGCAAGTCTTGCAGCAGTATGCTGGGCTCTTTCCTTGACCCCTGGTCTGACAAACTGGTGTACCCATGATGTGGACACTGGTGACAGTGCACCTGTCAAAAACAAGATCTATCGTCAGTCAGACCAAGTTAAGGAAAGCATCAGAGCTGAAGTCAGCAAGATGCTGGAGCTAGGGGTTATTGAGCCCTCTGAGAGCCCCTGGGCTAGCCCAGTGGTTCTGGTCCCCAAACCTCATCAAAAGGGTGAAAAGAGAGAGATGAGGTTTTGTGTGGACTATAGGGGTCTCAACTCTGTCACCAAGACAGATGCACACCCTATCCCAAGAGCTGATGAACTGATAGACAGATTGGGTGCAGCCAAATACCTGAGTACCTTTGACTTAACTGCAGGGTACTGGCAGATTGGCATGGCCCCAGGAGCCAAACAGAAAACAGCATTCTCCACACCTGATGGGCATTTTCAGTTCACTGTTATGCCCTTTGGTTTAAAGAATGCCCCTGCCACCTTCCAGAGGTTGGTGAATCAAGTCCTTGCTGGGTTGGAGTCCTTTAGTGCAGCTTATCTTGATGATATTGCTGTCTTCAGTTCCACCTGGCAGGATCACCTGGTCCACCTTGGGAAGGTTTTAAAGGCCCTGCAAACTGCAGGCCTAACTATCAAGGCATCCAAATGCCAGATAGGGCAGGGCACTGTGGTGTACTTGGGCCACCTGGTTGGTGGAGGCCAGGTACAACCCTTACAGCCCAAGATCCAGGCTATCCTGGACTGGGTAGCTCCAACAACTCAGACCCAAGTCAGGGCATTCCTTGGCTTGACTGGGTACTACAGGAGGTTTGTGAAGGGATATGGGTCCATTGTGACTCCCCTCACAGAACTCACCTCCAAGAAGATGCCAAAGAAAGTAAACTGGACAGTCTGTTGCCAAAAGGCTTTTGACACTCTGAAAGAAGCAATGTGCTCAGCACCAATTCTAAAAGCACCAGATTATGCCAAGCAGTTCATTGTGCAGACTGATGCCTCTGAGCTAGGGATAGGAGCGGTCCTATCCCAGACCAATGATGAAGGCCAAGACCAACCTGTTGCTTTTATAAGCAGAAGGCTTCTCCCCAGGGAGCAGCGTTGGAGTGCCATTGAGAGGGAGGCCTTTGCTGTGGTCTGGTCCCTGAAGAAGCTGAGGCCCTACCTGTTTGGAACTCACTTCCTAGTTCAAACTGACCACAGACCTCTCAGGTGGCTAATGCAAATGAAAGGAGAAAACCCAAAACTGTTGAGGTGGTCCATCTCCCTACAGGGAATGGACTTTGAAGTGGAACACAGACCTGGCACTGCCCATGCCAATGCAGATGGCCTTTCCAGGTTCTTCCACTTAGACAATGAAGACTCCATAGGGCAAGGTTAGTCTCATCATCTTTCGTTTGGGGGAGTTGTGTGAGAAAGTGCCATCTTTCTTACATGGTATGCCCCCACTTTTTGCTGAATGGCTGATGTACTTTGACTGAGTGTGCCCTGGGCTCCTGCCAACCAGGTACCCAGGGCCTGTGTTCCTTCCCTAAAATTGCATTGATACCTACACCCAATTGACATCCCTGGCCACAGGTCAGCCCCTGGTAAATGGTACCATGGGTACCCAGGGCACTGTGACCAGGGAAGGCCCCTAAGGGCTGCAGCACTTGTTGTGCCACCCTTAGGGACCCTGCACCTTACACACACACACTGCCTTTGCAGGCTGCGTGTCTTGGTGCAGAACAAAAGTGAAGAGTCGACATGGCTCACATCCCTGTGTGCCATGCCTACAAGCCACTGCCCTGGCCTAGGTCAGCCACCCCTCTAGCTGGGTGCACTATGCCAGTGGTGAGGGCATAGAGGCATGAGCCCTGTGCCCCTACAGTGCCCAAGTCCATTCTTGGGCATTGTAAGTGCAGTGCTGCCATTAAGAGTATATGGTGCTGGGAGTCTGTCATTACGAACTCCACAGCACCATAATGGCCCCACTGAAGACTAAGAAGTTTGGTATCAAACTTCTCAGCACATTAAACCCCCACTGATGCCAGTGTGGGATTTAATGTAAACGCACTCCAGAGGGCATCTTAGAGATGCCCCCTGAAACCAACCCGACCTCCAGTGTCCGGACTGAGTGGCTGCCCAGGCTGCCACCACCAGACATGTTTCTGGACCCCTGGGTCGAGAGCCTCTGCTCTCAGGGGCCTGAAACAATGCACATCCCGGGACGAGGTGCCAAAGCCTCCTCCCCCAGGATGGGCAGGGGGAGCTTCAAAGGCCTGCCGCCTTTGGAGTTTCCCCAGACCATTTGCTGCTTCCAGCAAACTGGTCCCCACTGGTTCTACCCCCACTCCTGGCGGGAGAACCGGCGGGAAAACCAGAAGCAGGAAATGGGTTGTGCCCACCTCTGCCAACTCCACCCCTAAGGTGGGGGAGGCGAGGTGAAGCACAAACTCGAGTCCCCGCCATCTTGAGGATGGGGGGACCTGGCCAACCAGGGACAGGCTCCTGCCCCCTCCCACTGGAGAGGAACAGAATAGGGGTGTACCCACCCCAGGGAAGGGACCCATTGGCCCCTGCCCTTACCTACCTGTAACCACCCCTAAATTTAGTATTTAGGGGCTCCCTGAACCTTCCTTCCGCAGTTCCCAAATCCGAAAACAAGAAGAGAAGACGAAGCAAGAAGACCAGCCGTGCAGCTGCTAAAAGGAGGCGACAACAACTGACTTGGCCCCAGCCCTACCGGCCTGTCGACCTCTGAACCTGCTCCTGCGGAATCCCGGCCTCAGCAACCTCACAAACCCCGGAGGACCTGACTTCTGGGCTACAGCCTTCGACCCAGGGACTCCCACGAGCAGTGGTACTGCTCAAAAGAAAACCTACCAAAGACCCGGCCCTGGCACGGAGCCGCGAAACCTGCACACTCTGCACCCGCCGAGTCCAGCCTGTGCCTGAGTGACCAAAGACCTCGAGGACGACCCCCGGCGATTCTGACCTGGAATCCAGTGGCCAAGGACCCTCCTCGACGACCCAGACGACGCCTGCAGCCTCAGGACAAGGGACCCCTCCAACCGCGACCAGCAGGGGGTAAGATTTCCCGACCTCAAAGACACCCCTGCACCCGGCGCCCCACGGCCCCCTGTGCCCAACTCCTGGGTGTCTACCTATCCTCCAAGACCCCAACTTACCTCCTGAAGTGTTGGTCGTCCCTGAAGAATCACCGTCCCCGAGCCTGCAGCCTTTCTTCACCTTTCACGACCTCTATTGTTTAACATTGAGCGCCCGAGGGCTCAAAGCACCCTGCACCCAGCCGCCCGAGTGCCCCTGGAAGTGCAACCTCTATCCTAACCTACTTCCCTACTTGCCCTGAGCAAGTGACCAGGAGCCCAGCTCCCACAGTCGCGTGGCCTGCTTGCCAGCAGCCACCAACCCGGGGCCCCCCGCCTGCCATAGGATAACATTGGGCCTTCTCACTCTGCACCCGGCCGCCCCTGTGCCGCTGAGGGTGTAAAACTGTACTTACCTGATCCTGGGGGACCCCTGAGTCTTACCCAGAACCTTAACCCTGCCAGTCAAGTACTTACCCGAAATCCGATAACTCACTTTTCTTCCATAGGGTTCCATTGACTGGTTTTCTGCGAAATTTCTTCTAAGTGTGGAGTTCTGAAACTTTAGAATATTCACCAAAAATCAACCGAGTCACGAAAACGAAAATACTCACCTAGTATTAGGAGGGGCCTCAGTGCTGGACCCGAGTGCCCAACACTGGCCCTAAAAGTAATCGCAACGTTACTTACCGTTAACTCACTTTTCCTTCATAGGGATCCATTGACTGGTTTTCTGTGAAATTTCTTCTAAGTGTCGATTTCTGTATTTTACAAATATTCTTTAAAAATCGAACAAACTACAAAAACGTAATTACTTACCTGTTTTAAGTAAATGTCCCAGTGCTGAACCTAGGAGTCCAGCACTGGATTACAAAAGTAACGTAAACATACTTTGCTTGCACACTGTATTTCCTTTCATAGGATAACATTGGTAATTTTATCCAGAAAAGTTTCTAAGTGTCAGCTTTTGAAATATAGTAATATTCTTCAAAAATCACTACAATAACCAAAACGCTTTTTCTTACCTGTTTACAGGAAGTGTCCCAGGACTGAATCCAGGATCCAGTCCTGTGGTTAGAAAAGTGCTCTGCAAAGTAATCAATTGTAATTAAGCATAATTTTCCATTGAGCTCAATGTTGCATTGAATTTGACCCTGTGTTGCCTCTTGCACCAACTGTGATTACCACTATCTAAAAAGTCTATTGCCTATCTGTAAGGTGAATAACCAAAGCATCTCATACTGAGAAAGTATATTTTGACCCTATTGTCGGTTCTAAAATAAAACAAGCATATATTTTTTTATATACAAACCATTGGCCTAGAGTTCAGTTCTTGAGTGTGTGGCTTCATTTGCTGACTGAGTGTGTACAACAAATGCTTTACACTGTCCTCTGATACTGCCTTACTGCTCGACCAAGCTACCACTTTGGAGAGTAAGGTTATATCTAACTTTAGCCTCTGTCAACCCTCTGGGGGACTGTGGACTCTGTACACCCTGAACCTTACTTGGGTACAGTATATACACAGCCACTTTCCTACAATAGTGTAGGAACCTGGCTCTGTATATACTATACCAAAGTAAGGTATAGTGTGCACAGAGTCCAGTGGAACCCCAAAGGTAGGCAGAGGTAAAGTTAGATAGAACCTTACTCTCTATTTGTGGTAGTGTGGTCGAGCAGTAAGGCAGTATCAGAGGACAGTGTTAAGCATTTGTTGTACCCAATCAGTCAGCAAATGAATTCACACACTCAAAGACAACTTCAGACCAATTGTTTTTGTATAAAAATATTCTTTTAGTTATTTTATTTCCTAGAACCAAGCAAACCTGGCAAAGGTAAGTGATTAATACTTTGCAGTAAATATACAGTTGTAATACAGTTTTGGATTGTAATGGTATATGCACTTTGTTTTGACTTACAGTATTGTTTCAGAGAAATGCAATGCTTTGTAAATACAGTACATAGACTTGAATGGGTTTTTCAGTAAAATACCAGGTAAGTTACTTTTTAGATTACTTTTCCTACTCAGAATAGTATACCCGGATACTACTATGGGACATTTCCTGCAAACAGGTAAGTAAAATCGTTTTTGTTAAATAGCACAATTTTAAAGAATTCCTTTAGGTTTTCAAACTCCACACTTAGAAACTTTTCCAAGAAAAACAGTCAAAGTTATCCTATGGAGGAAAATAGTGTTATCGGTTTTCGGGTAAGTATTCGGTAGTGGGAGTTGAGGTTCTGGGGGTAGACTCAGGGGTCTCCCAGGGATGCACTCTTGTTACACCCTCAGCGGCACTAGGGCGGCCGGGTGCAGAGTCCCAATGTTATCCAATGGGGGGGATAGGGGGCCTCCGGTTGGTGGCTGCTGACGAGCAGGTCACAAGGTTGTGAGAGCCAAACTCCCGGTGTTAGGCTCAGGGCAAAGGGGGATCCAGTTTAGCACACAAAGTGCACCTGCAGCGGCGCAGGGGCGGCTGGGTGCAGGGTGCTGTTTTGGAGTCGGGTGCCCTGTTGTTTTCAATGGGGATTTTCGGTTTTGGATTTCTGCTGCAGGCTCGGTCCAGGAAGACTTTCGGGAGGAACCAACAGCTGGGCAGGTAAGTTGGAGGGCTCGGGGACGTAGGTGCACCTCAGGTTCTTTTCTCCAGGGCGCAGGGTGGCTGGATGCAGGGGTGTCTTTTGAGGGCAGATTTCACCTTACCAGGCCACTCGCGGTTGGGGTGGTCTCCGTGCAGAGGCTGCAGGCGACATCGGGGAGTCCTGGAGGGGTCAACCCACAGTGGACTCGTACTATGGAGAGCTGGGGGACCTCGCTGGGACCGGTGGGACACTAACTTGGGCCGTAGGCGACGGGTGCAGTAGTGGTTCCAGGCATGTGCTTCTTTTTCCTCAGGAGGATCGGTGACTTTCTTTGGTGTTTCTTCTGAACAGAGCTGCTGTTCACAGGAGATCCAGTCTTTATTGAAGAAAGTCAATCCTCCCAGGGGTTCTGGAGGTCGCTGGCTGCAGGACAAGACTATTTTTGGCGCAGGATCTCTGGAAACTGCAGACGGGCCGGTAGGGCTGGGGCCAAGTCAGTTGTTCTCTGCAGTCTCCTCTGCTGGGCGTCTTCTTTCGTCCTTTTTCTTCTTAGGTTGCGGGAATCTGCTTTCTTGGTTCAGGGCTGCCCCCTAAATACTGTATTTAGGGGGCGTTTTAGGGGTCTCGAGGTCAGTAGCCAATGGGCTAATAACCTTAGGGTAACTACACCCTTGGTGTGCTCACCCCACGTGGGGGAGTGAGCACAATCCCTAATCCTGATTGGGGAGTGCCGGCCATCTGCAAGATTGCGGGCACTGAAGAGTGGGCTTCACCTCGCCTCCCCCACCTGAGGGGTTGAGTTGGCAGAGGTCGGCACACCTTCTGGGCTGGCTAGTTTTTCCCGCCTGTCTTCCTGCCGAAAAGGAGGGGAGAAAGGAAGGGGGCCTGCTCCTGATAGCAGGAGGTGCCGGGGGTCGCATTACAAAGGCTGCCAGGCCTTTGAAGCTCCCCTGCCAAAGATGGCTCTTCCTGGCCTGGGGGAGGTGTGAACACCTCCGCCCAGGAAAGGCTTTGTTTCTGGGCTCAGGGAGCGAAGGCTCCCACCCTAGGTGTCCAGAAACATGTCTCGTGGTGGAAGGCTGGTGTGTACCAGTCAGGGAATCCACCAGAGGCTGGTCGTTTTTCAGGGGGCATGTCTAAGATGCCCTCTGTGTGCATTTTTCATTAAATCCCACACTGGCATCAGTGTGGGTTTAATGTGCTGAGAAGTTTGATAGCAAACTTCCCAGTCTTCAGTGTAGCCATTATGGTGCTGTGGAGTTCGTAATGACAAGCTCCCAGCACCATATACTCTTAATGGAGGCACTGCACTTACAATGTCTAAGAATGGACTTAGACACTGTAGGAGTACAGGGCTCATGCACATGTACCCTCACCACTGGCATAGGGCACCCAGTTAGAGGAGTGACTGATCTATGCCAGGGCAGTGGGTTATAGGCATGTCACACAGGGATGGGTGCCATGTCGACTCTTCACTTTGTTCTGCACCAAAACACGGAGCCTGCAAAGGCAGCGTGTGTGTGTGTGTAAAGGTACAGTGCTTCTAAGGGTGGCACAATAAGTGCTGCAGCCCTTAGCAGTCTTCCCTGGTCACAGTGCCCTGGGTACCTGTGGTACCATTTACCAGGGGCTGACCTGTGGCCAGAGATGCCAATTGGGTTAGTTTTGGGGAAAGAACACAGGTCCTGGGAACCTGATTGGCAGGGACCTAGGGCACATCAAGTGAAAGTGCATCAGTAGTCTGTCAAAAAGTGGGGGGGTTACTGCAACAGAAACCCACTTTCCTACAAATAGTAACAAAATAAACTAGGGAGTAGCAACTGGAGTGGGAAGTGGGCAGCAGCGGGGGGCTTGGTGACAGTAACTACGGGAAGAGGGTGGGAGAGGGGGAAGCAGCACTCAAGAAAAAAGGACACATGCAAGAAAGCAATACGGGCGGCAGAAGCACATATGGGCAAGCGCAAAATGAAGGAGACATGGTAGAAGCACATGGAGGAGAGAGATCAACCTAGAGTGTTACAGAATAAGATGAAAGATGTACACGAGGGAGACACCTGGAAAATACATGAACCCATGGAGTGGATAAAAAAAAAAAGGGAAGTGCAATTTCCAAAAAGTGAGCGATGCAAGGACACAACTAAAGAGGCTAAGAGCCAGAGCAGGGACAAACACATAAGAGGAAGGGAAACCCACACAAGGCAACGAATAAAAAGCAAGTTAATGAGAGTGACAAAGCCAAACAATGGCATGCAATGGATGAGCTCTAAACACATTTTAAATTTACAAGAGGTCTTTCAAAGCAGACAGCTTGCACTTTCATATACTTGAGGCCTAAAAACTAATACAAAAGCTGTAGCAGTGTTGCACCTGAGAGTACCTTGTGCTCGACGACTTTATAGAAGTGGACATGTAAGCTTTCGGTGTTTTTATTTCCAACAATCAGTTATGGTGGGAAGCCTGCATCAGTAACTGAAAGAATTCCCTAAATATTGTTTTCCGCGACTGATCCTTGGGTTACTAAGTGAAGTCACACTGAGCGCCTAGGCACACATCACAGAACATTACCAGCAGATGCAAAAGGAAAGTCACGTCAAGGGACATGGCACCGCAGCCAAGCAACAGGACATTGGACAAAAGACGGAAGACATAAATGCAGTGAGGCAATGCAGTGGGGAGGAGAATGAACACAAACACCTTTTAAACCCTGAACCATTTAAAGCCAAGATGGTTGGCCTCATGCACGGTTTCACAACACAGCTTCAGATAGGCAGTGAGTAGCAGAATAGTATAGGATAAAAAAAGGCGAGAGGAAATAGTTAAAATTAAAAAAAAAGCATGCAATTAAAAGCAAATGAAAATCAGTAGAAATGGAACAAAAATAAACCCTTATGCCCCCAACTTAATGTCATGTCCTTTAGGTTAGTCCCAGCATGTACATACCGATTACATACATTTTGTCCCATCCACACAACATAACGATCTTACACAGGTGACCTTTTACCTAGTAACTTACTTTTGTCTCTCTGACATCGGGCTCTTGGCACCATATCTTAATCCCTGTACCTGACGTACATGTACATGTCCCCAGGCACAGTAGATTTATTCTGCATAAGGGTCACCACTTTTTTTCATCCAAGGCCAACAGCCAGCTGCGCATGATCATGTTTGTTTAGAAAAGGATTAGCAGAGGATAAGCGAATGTTTTCAAAAACATCGATTCTGGAAAAACCCTGGAGTGACCAGTAACATAAGGTTGATGAATTTATGGCGAACTGACCACCTTAAATAGTGGAGAAACTACTCCACTATTTAAAGTGGTCTATTTTGTAAGTAAGTTTTTTTCAATCTAGGGGATTGAAGTATGGTTGTACTTTGGGGGTGGATGGAAGTATGAGAGTGGCTTTTCTATCGTACGGTATTTGATATATGTGTGTGGAGCACTGTTGGGATCAGGCTGACTGTTGCGTTGGTATCATGAACTACAGAATTTTTTTTTTTTTTTTTTTAAACTATGAAGTGGCCTGTTAAAGTTATATATATGCTTTTTTTAAATAAAACTTTCATTGCTTAATACATGTGTTTATATTGTAGATGGTTTTACCCAACGAGAGAACATTTACGTGTAGTCTTGAGAATGATGGTTCAACCAGAATAAACCATCGAAACGCGTCGACGCCAGTTTGCCATAAATTCGTCAACCTTATGTTACCCTAGATGTTCATGGACTGCAGTGCATCAGGGTTCATTTGAATAATTTGTATAGACGGTTATGGTCTCTGTATGACAAAGTCTAATGTCGGTTTTAACTCTCGGTTTTTGTTTTTTAATATTGTTTGATATTGTGCTCATTATCATTGTATTTT
This sequence comes from Calotriton arnoldi, assembly GCA_963921515.1. NCBI lineage: Eukaryota > Metazoa > Chordata > Amphibia > Caudata > Salamandridae > Calotriton > Calotriton arnoldi. The sequence continues at coordinate 1,399,790 of CAWUFW010003213.1, read as the reverse complement.
TTAGATGATTAAATCCTCCTTGTAATTTGTATGAGATGATTTTTTAACTCTGACATATTTTACAACAAATTGGATTTCCAGACGCATAATTTGTAGATTTTTGTGCCAATTCAGCATGATATTTGGTCCGAACAGTGATTCTTATGGTTGGATGTTGGGTGATTGAGTCTTGCGTGTGGTGAAGTGTTTATAAGTAGCGTTTAAGATATTTTCCCAGACACTTCTTTGTGCTACACAAATATAACTGCCCAAAAGAAAGTTATAAAATCAAGCTCAAGAACTTAAGCCCACATAAAATGTAGAGTGAGATCAAATGAATACTCCTCGGTGGAGTCACAATGAAAAGATCAGGAATGTACAGCTGTTTCAATGCGTGCAGCCAGGGAAAGTAAACAAAAAAATGTTCCACATAACGAATGAACACAGTAATTTGGCTTCAGGAACTGATAAGAGCCCCCTTTTCAGATATATTAAATACAAGAGATGCACAAGTTACTAACTTGTGTAACGATATATCTGTAAGAGACAGTAGTTAGTGACAGATTCCTTACCTTAGAATATCCCCAGGCGTCAGGCTGGATCCGGAAAGTTTTTGCGTAGCAGTACCCTTGCGCGTTGGTAGGCGGCGTTGTGCGGCTCCGCGTCCGTAGTCGGCGTCGTGATCGCCGGGATGACGTTGCGGGCAGTACTTAGACGCCGCCCCTGCGCGCTGACGTCAGTTCTGTACACGACTTTCCGCGCCAGGAACGCAGAGCCATGCAAGAAGCTGACATAGGTGTCTGATAAATACTAGGGCCCTGAAAGGGATGTCCTTAACCCTAGAAATCAGTTCGCAGAATGGGGAGGATGGGTGGGCGGTAAGGAATCTGTCACTAACTACTGTCTCTTACAGATATATCGTTACACAAGTTAGTAACTTGTGCATCTGAAAGAGACACGTTAGTGACAGATTCCTTACCTTAGAATAGATACCCCAGCAATACCAACCCCGGTGGTGGGTCTGCGAACATAGATCAGACAAGGAAGTCCCGGAGGACAGAACGGCCAAAGAAGCCGTCCCTCCGGACCTGACTGTCGAGGCAGTAATGCTTGGTAAACGTGTGCAGCGAGGCCCACGTAGCTGCCTGACATATCCTGCAGCAGAACACCGCGGCCTAAAGCCGTGGTAGCAGCCGTTGCCCTGGTGGAATGGGCACGCAGCCCAACAGGAGGCTCCTTCTTAGCCAAAGAATAGCAGGCTTTGATACACAAGGTTACCCAGCGGGAGATGGTTCTCTTGTGCACCGCCCGACCTTTTTTGGCGCCCACGTAGCCAACAAAGAGCTGGTCATCTACCCGGAAGTGTTGTGTGCGGTTGATATAAAAGGAAAGCGCATGTTTTGGGTCCAGACGGTGGAGCCTCTCTTCCTCTCTGGAAGGATGCGGAGGCAGAAAGAAGGTGGGCAAAGTGATGGTCTGCCCAATGTGGAAGGCAGTAACCACCTTTGGCAAGAAGGACGACGCGTCCTAAGAACAACCTTGTCTGGATGGACAGACAGAAAGGGAGGTTTGCATGATAGAGCCTGGAGCTCACTCACCCGCCGAGCGGAGGTGATGGCCACCAGAAAGGCTGTCTTCAGAGTCAGAAGACGAAGAGGACAGTTATGTAGAGGCTCAAAGGGAGCGCACATGAGAAAGGTAAGAACCAAGTTCAAGTCCCACTGAGGCATCACAAACGGAACAGGAGGGAAGAGGTGTGTAATGCCTTTTAGAAACCTGTTAACAACAGGGGACTTGAAAAGGGAGGGCTGATCAGGAAGCCTGAGGAAGGCCGAAATGGCACAAAGATAGCCCTTGATGGTACCCAGGGTAGAACCCTGTTGGGCCAGAGAAAGAAGGAACAGAAGAACCTCAGAAAGAGGGGCAGAGAGGGGATTCACAGCCTTTGCTGTGCACCATGCCACAAACTTGTTCCACCTGCAGGCGTATACCACCTTAGTGGAGGGACGCCTGGCTGCCAGAATCACATCACAAACTTCGGGAGGCAAGTCGAAAGGAATCAACTGCCGCCGCTCAATCTCCACGCAAGCAGGTGGAGGCTGGACAGGTTCGGGTGGAGGACCGTCCCCTGCTGCTGCGACAGAAGATCCTCCCGAAGAGGCAGACGGATCGGGGATCGACGCTCATACTGAGTAGCTCGGGATACCAAACTCTTCGAGCCCAGTCCGGAGCCACAAGGATGACTTGGGCCCGGTCGCGCCGAATCTTCTTCAACACTCTGGGTAGAAGTGGTATAGGCGGAAAGGCGTACAACAGACCGCAACTCCACTCGCGATGAAAAGCGTCGCCGAGCGAGTGCCGCCTTGGAAATTCCAACGCGCAGAACTGATGACATTGTGCGTTCTCTTCGGTGGCGAATAGATCTAACCAAGGCTCTCCAAACTGCAGAAAGAGACCTTGCGCCACGTCCGAGTGAAGACGCCATTCGTGATCCATCATGCACCTGCGGCTGAGTTCGTCCGCCCTGGCGTTCAGGGAACCTGCCAGGTGTTGAACCATCAGGAACATGCCCCGACGTTCCAGCCATGTCCAGAGGCGCAGAGCCTCCTGACAGAGGGTCCACGACCCCACCCCGCCTTGTTTGTTGCAGTACCACATGGCGGTGGTGTTGTCTGTGAACACCTGCACTACCCTCCCTTTGACAGAGGGAAGGAATGCCTTGAGTGCAAGTCGGATCGCCCGGAGCTCCAGAAGGTTGATATGGAGCCAGGACTCCGCCGGAGACCAGAGGCCTCTGATCTCCGCCTCTCCCATGTGACCGCCCCATCCCAGAAGGGACGCGTCCGTTACAACTGTGTGCTCTGGCTGGGGAAGGGAGAGGGATCTACCCATGACCCATTGCCGGTTCGAGAGCCACCACTGCAACTGTTTTGCAGCCCCCTCCGAGATCTGGACGTGATCGGACAGGTTGCCCTGGTGCTGCGCCCACGGGAACTTCAGGTCCCACTGCAGAGCCCGCATATGCCATCTGGCATGATCGAACAGCAGGATGCAGGAGGCCATGAGGCCATGAGGCCCAGCAGCCTCAGGGTCATCCGTACCGAAACCCAGGATAAATGCTGAAAGATTGGAATCATAGCCTGAATATCCCGGACTCGCCGTTTGGGAGGATAGGCCCGAAACTGCGTCGTGTCCAGAACTGCTCCGATGAAAAGGAGCTGTGGAGAAGGAATCAGATGCGACTTTGGCACATTGATGAAGAACCCCAGCGAGTGCAGGAGTTCGGCCGTAGTCTGGAGGTGGGAGACGACTGCCTGGGACGAGCCCGCCTTCAGCAACCAGTCGTCGAGGTAGGGGAAGACTGGAACCCCTGCCCGGCGCAGATGAGCTGCGACCACCGCCATCACTTTCGTGAACACCCGAGGGGCACTTGTAAGGCCAAAGGGGAGCACGGTGAACTGAAAATGCTCGAGGCCTACCGTGAACCTTAGGTAACGCCGGTGGGCCGGCAGGACGGGGATGTGGAAATAAGCGTCCTGCAAGTCCAACGCTACCAACCAGTCTCCAGGGTCGAGGGCAGTCAAGACCTGAGCTAAGGTGAGCATCTTGAACTTCTCCTTCCGGAGGAAGCGATTGACGTTCCGGAGGTCCAAGATAGGACGCATGTCCTCCTTGTCCTTTTGGGCACCAGAAAGTAGTGGGAGTAGCAACCACGTCCTACTTCTGGGGTCGGAACATGCTCGATGGCCCTCTTGGTCAAGAGGGCCGTGACTTCCTTCTGCAGAAGCACCAAGTGATCCCCTGACATGCGGCGGAATTGAGGTGGCATGGCTGGGGAGTGGTCTCGAAGGGAGGGAGTAGCCCCTTCGGACAATGTCCAAGACCCACCTGTCCGAGGTGATGGGACGCCAGTGGTGAAGGTGATGGCGGACCCTGCCCCTACTGGCGTGCTGTGCACCTGAAAGGAAGGACTAGGAGGGCTTGGAGGCCGCGGACGGGTTGGAGGTAGTGGCCTGACCCGCACGCTGGTTGCCCGAACCGCCACGGCGGTATCCACGTCCTCGGCCACGCGAAGACGCTTGCTGCGCGGGCCGGTGGCTGGGCAGCTGATGTGACTGGGCGCCCCTTCCGTGGCCACGAAAGGGGCGAAAAGCAGAGGTTAGCGGAGGGCGCACAACAGAAAGGCCCAGGGACTTGGCAGTAGCCCGTGAGTCCTTAAAACGCTCCAGCGCATGGTCTGCTTTGGAACCAAAAAGACCGACTCCATCAAAGGGCATGTCCATGAGAGTATTCTGGACATCACCCGAGAAACCAGTTGTTCTCAGCCAGGCGTGGCGACGTAGCGCCACCGTCGTTGCAAGCGATCTGCCCAGCGAGTCGGCGGTATCAAGGCCACAACGTATGGTGTATTTAGCCGCATCTCTTCCTTCCGCAATGGCGCGGGTAAGCAGTGTCTGGACCTCCTCAGAACACTGTGGCAAAACAGCCGCCACCGAATCCCACAGGGAGTGGGTATATCGGCCCAAAAGGCAAGTGGTGTTGACGGACCGCAAGCCAGCACTGGAGGAAGAAAAAGCCTTCTTCCCAAATTGGTCCAGGCGTTTGGATTCCCTATCCGGAGGGGCGGTAGGGAAGGCGGTTTGGGAGGCAGAGGCTTGGACAACCAAGCTCTCGGGGTGGGATGTTGGGAGAGAAACAAGGGGTCGCCCGGAGCAGGGCGATGGCGTCGGGCCACGTTCCTATCCACAGGAGCCCCTGTGGTGGGCTTGGACCAGGCGCCCAAAAGAACGTCAGTGAGTGCATCATTAAACGGCAGCACAGTCTCCGAGGAGGAATCTGCCGGCTGAAGCACTTCCGTCAGGAGATTAGTCCTGACAGCCACAGTAGGCAATTGGAGATGTAAGGCTCCAGCTGCTCTACGCAACACCGTTGCGAAATTAGCTCCCTCCTCCGTAGCCACGGGAGGAGACAGCATGCCAGTGTCAGGGGAGGTGTCTAGACCACTGGCATCCCCAAGTTCCTCAGCCCAGTCCTGATCATACTCACACTGCTGTGTGAGAGGGTCTTCCGACCCCTCCCAGCTCTCTAGGTCCTCCTCAGGTTCAAAATATGGAGGAGGAGGGACATTTGGGACCCAAGGTCTCATCGGCGCCGGAGCCGGCGTCGAGCGACGTCGGTCCGGCTCCATGTCCGGAGCGAACCGGGGAACAACGCCGTCCGGAGCCCCGGACGGCGTCAGGAACGGCACCGGGGGACATCGGCGTCGGCGTGGTTAGGTCAACCGGCGTCGATGCGGGTTGCGGTACCACCGGAGCCGGGATCGAGGCCGGGGCCGGAGCCGAGGCCGGGATGAAGGCTGGCGGGACAGGCGGCGCCGGGACCGGAGTCGTCGGCGACGCCGGAGCAACCCGATCAGGGCCCGCGGGGCCCGAAGGCGCACCGGAGGGACCTTGAGGCCCGAAGAGGCAGGCCATGGCCGACAGGAATTCCTGTATTTGGGCCGGAGTCGCCCCCAAACCCGGAAAGGACGGGTAATGCGGGGGCGGCTCCATAGGCACGTCCGGGGCCGCGGGGACGGTGCCGACAGGGGCTTCAGCCGAGTCGCGAGACCGGCGAGGCGAAGTCTTAGAGCGATGACGCTTCTTAGACTTTTTGTGCTTCGACTTACCCGAGGAGCGCGAAGACTTGGACTCCGACGACCGGCGGGGACTCCGCGACCGGCCCCTCGACCTCTCCCGGGACCGGGGCTTGGTGCGGCGCGGAGCCGACTGCTGGACCTCGAGTAGCTTTCGAGACCGCTCTCGCAAAGCCTTCGGGTGAAGTTTCCGGCAGTTAGGGCACGACTTCGTGTCGTTGTCTCGGCCGAGACAGTAGAGACACTCTAGATGCGGGTCTGTGATCGACATCATTCGACCACAGGCGTCGCATGGCTTGAAGCCGGGCATCCCTACGACACCTAGGAGTCGATGAAGACTCGAAAAGAAACAGTGAAAAAATTCACAAAAAAGTTAGTCAAAAATTGACTAGGGCACTGCTCTTCCCGGATCTGCGCTTACTGGCGCGGAAAAAGAAGAACTGACGTCAGCGCGCAGGGGCGGCGTCTAAGTACTGCCCGCGACGTCATCCCGGCGATCACGACGCCGACGACAGACGCGGAGCCGCACGACGCCGCCTACCGACGCGCAAGGGTACTGCTACGCAAAAACTTTCCGGATCCAGCCTGACGCCTGGGGATATTCTAAGGTAAGGAATCTGTCACTAACGTGTCTCTTTCAGATTTCACAAGCACAGCGCAAGTGAGACCTAAAAATGAATGAGGCAGATAGGTAGAGAGGTTTGGAAGTGGAGTGCAGAGATTTCTTAGAAACAATTTGTGACAAACGTTCAAAGGCTGAAAGGATGTGAAACCTCTATATATCGGAAACAAAGACATTTTAAAGAGAGAAAAAAATGTTAAAAAGCTGAACACAAACTCTTCAAATTTATGATGAAGTTAACCATTCAGAGAATGCTTCAAGGCTGGCGCCGGCCCTGGAGAGGAAGGATAAGTTACTTACCTGTAATCCTAGTTCTCTTCCAGGGGTATCCTCATCAATAGTCATAAGTACTTGAATATTCCCGCCCATGCGCGGGGACCCCGGAAAATATATAAAAATTATATATGAAAACATATATATACAGCTCTATATATGAAAACATATATATATATATATATATATATATGTGATCAAGGCAGTGAATGCCGAAACGCGTCGCAGCGTAATGGAGGAATAAACCTTGCATTTCTGAAATCTCCCCGTGTCGGTGTCCGATTTTGTGTGAAGAATCGGATGTGGTGTTTATATATATATATATATATTATCCACAAAAATGCCCAGCAGCTTGTAAGGGCGCATTCCCAGCAGATTGCACCATCCGGTATATTTCTTGTGGGAAGAGACTCGCGTTACTGCTCCCCGGTTACTGTCTCTCCGACCTGACACGTTTCAAGGTTGTTGCCTCTTTATCAAAGGTCACTTGTATGCTGGCTTACGCAGGCTGTTCTGATTATCTTTATTATATGCATGCCCCGCCCTCAGTGGGCCGCGCTTCGTGCGCACTTGCATGCTGGGATAGGTAGCCCCATACAGAACAAAATATCACCTCTAGTGGGTCCTGCAAGTAAGTCACAAATTAAAACATTTTATACCCTGAGTGGGCCCCAGAGCAGCTCGCAAGTCTGTTTTGCCCCAATCCGCCGTGCCGCATCTGGGTCCCGATCCAGTTCCGACCCGCGGCCTCCTTTTCATTATCAGGATGTTGCTGCCCCCCATGGCAGGACTGCAGTGTAGTCAAATTATCCACCAAAATGCCCAGCAGCTTGTAGGGGCGCACTCCCAGCAGATTGCACCATCCGGTATATTACTTGTGGGAAGAGACTCGCGTTACTGCTCCCCGGTTACTGTCTCTCCGATTTGACGCGTTTCAAGGCTGTTGCCTCTTAATCAAAGGTCACTTGTATGCTGGCTTACGCAGGCTGTTCTGATTATCATTATTATATGCATGCATGCTGGGCATTTTGGTGGATTATATATATATATATACACACACACACACATATATACATATATACATACGCATATATACATACACATATATACATACACATATATACATAAATATAATTATTTTTTTTATACAATCAATGCAGCCTTCCAGACATAATAGGCTAAGCAATGCTGTGAGATCTTGTCTTTGCACATACACAAACAAATCAGGACGATCAAAAGACACTTGAACAGCTTTTAGGAACAGCAGAAAGCACAAGTTACTAACTTGTGTAACGATATATCTGTAAGAGACAGTAGTTAGTGACAGATTCCTTACCTTAGAATATCCCCAGGCGTCAGGCTGGATCCGGAAAGTTTTTTGCGTAGCAGTACCCTTGCGCGTCGGTAGGCGGCGTCGTGCGGCTCCGCGTCCGTCGTCGGCGTCGTGATCGCCGGGATGACGTCGCGGGCAGTACTTAGGCGCCGCCCCTGCGCGCTGACGTCAGTTCTGTACACGACTTTCCGCGCCAGGAACGCAGAGCCATGCAAGAAGCTGACATAGGTGTCTGAAAAATACTAGGGCCCTGAAAGGGATGTCCTTAACCCTAGAAATCAGTTCGCAGAACGGGGAGGATGGGTGGGCGGTAGGGAATCTGTCACTAACTACTGTCTCTTACAGATATATCGTTACACAAGTTAGTAACTTGTGCATCTGAAAGAGACACGTTAGTGACAGATTCCTTACCTTAGAATAGATACCCCAGCAATACCAACCCCGGTGGTGGGTCTGCGAACAAAGATCAGACAAGGAAGTCCTGGAGGACAGAACGGCCAAAGAAGCCGTCCCTCCGGACCTGACTGTCAAGGCAGTAATGCTTTGTAAACGTGTGCAGCGAGGCCCACGTAGCTGCCTGACAGATAACCGGCAGCGGAACACCGCGGCCCAAGGCCGTGGTAGCAGCCGTTGCCCTGGTGGAATGGGCACGCAGCCCAACAGGAGGCTCCTTTTAGCCAAAGAATAGCAGGTCTTGATGCACAAGGTAACCCAGCGGGAGATGGTCCTCTTGTGCACCGCCCGACCTTTTTGGCGCCCACGTAGCCAATAAAGAGCTGGTCATCCACCCGGAAGTGTTTTGTGCGGTCAATATAGAAGGAGAGCGCACGTTTTGGGTCCAGACGGTGGAGCCTCTCTTCCTCTCTGGAAGGATGCGGAGGCGGAAAGAAGGTGGGCAAAGTGATGGTCTGCCCAATGTGGAAAGCAGTAACCACCTTTGGCAAGAAGGACGGACGCGTCCGAAGAACAACCTTGTCTGGATGAACAGACAGAAAGGGAGGTTTGCAAGATAGAGCCTGGAGCTCACTCACCCGCCGAGCGCAGGTGATGGCCACCAGAAAGGCTGTCTTCAGAGTCAGAAGACGAAGAGGACAGTTATGTAGAGGCTCAAAGGGAGCGCACATTAAAAAGGTAAGAACCAAGTTTAAGTCCCACTGAGGCATCACAAACGGAACAGGAGGGAAGAGGTGAGTAATGCCTTTTAAGAACCTGTTAACAACAGGGGACTTGAAAAGGGAGGGCTGATCAGGGAGCCTGAGGAAGGCCGAGATAGCACAAAGATAACCCTTGATGGTACCCAGGGCAGAACCCTGTTGGGCCAGAGAGAGAAGGAACAGAAGGACCTCAGAAAGAGGGGCAGAAAGGGGATCCACAGCCTTTGCTGTGCACCATGCCACAAATTTGTTCCACCTGCAGGCGTATACCACCTTAGTGGAGGGACGCCTGGCTGCCAGAATCACATCACAAACTTCGGGAGGCAAGTCGAAAGGAATCAACTGCCGCCGCTCAATCTCCACGCAAGCAGGTGTAGACTGGACAGGTTCGGGTGGAGGACCGTCCCCTGCTGCTGCGACAGAAGATCCTCCCGAAGAGGCAGACGGATCGGGGGATCTACGCTCATATTGAGTAGCTCGGGATACCAAACTCTTCGAGCCCAGTCCGGAGCCACAAGAATGACTTGGGCCCGGTCGTGCCGAATCTTCTTCAACACTCTGGGTAGAAGTGGTATAGGCGGAAAGGCGTACAATAGACCGCAACTCCACTCGTGACGAAAAGCGTCGCCGAGCGAGTGCCGCCTTGGAAATTCCAACGCGCAGAACTGATGACATTGCGCGTTCTCTTCGGTGGCGAATAGATCTAACCAAGGCTCTCCCCACTGTAGAAAGAGTCCTTGCGCCACTTCCGAGTGAAGACGCCATTCGTGATCCATCATGCACCTGCGGCTGAGTTCGTCCGCCCTGGCGTTTAGGGAACCTGCCAGGTGTTGAACCACCAGGAACATGCCCTGGTGTTCCAGCCATGTCCAGAGGCGCAGAGCCTCCTGACAAAGGGTCCACGACCCCACCCCGCCTTGTTTGTTGCAGTACCACATGGCAGTGGTGTTGTCTGTGAACACCTGCACTACCTTCCCTTTGACAGAGGGAAGGAATGCCTTGAGTGCAAGTCGGATCGCCCGGAGCTCCAGAAGGTTGATATGGAGCCGGGACTCCGCCGGAGACCAGAGGCCTTTGATCTCCGCCTCTCCCATGTGACCGCCCCATCCCAGAAGGGACGCGTCCGTCACAACTGTGTGCTCTGGCTGGGGAAGGGAGAGGGATCTGCCCATGACCCATTGCCGGTTCGAGAGCCACCACTGCAACTGTTTTGCAGTCCCCTCCGAGATCTGGACGTGATCGGACAGGTCGCCCTGGTGCTGCGCCCACTGGAACTTCAGGTCCCACTGCAGAGCCCGCATATGCCATCTGGCATGAGTGACCAGCAGGATGCAGGAGGCCATGAGGCCCAGCAGCCTCAGGGTCATCCGTACCGAAACCCAGGATAAGGGCTGAAAGATCGGAATCATAGCCTGAATATCCCGGACTCGCCGTTCGGGAGGATAGGCCCGAAACTGCGTCGTGTCCAGAACTGCTCCGATGAAAAGGAGCTGTGGAGAAGGAATCAGATGCGACTTTGGCACATTGATGGAGAACCCCAGCGAGTGCAGGAGTTCGGCCGTAGTCTGGAGGTGGGAGACAACTGCCTGGGACGAGCCCGCCTTCAGCAGCCAGTCGTCGAGGTAGGGGAAGACTGAAACCCCTGCCCGGCGCAGATGAGCTGCGACCACCGCCATCACTTTCGTGAACACCCGAGGGGCACTGGTAAGGCCAAAGGGGAGCACGGGGAACTGAAAATGCTCGAGGCCTACCGTGAACCGAAGGTAACGCCGGTGGGCCGGCAGGACGGGGATGTGGAAATAGGCGTCCTGCAAGTCCAACGCTACCAACCAGTCTCCGGGGTCGAGGGCAGTCAAGACCTGAGCTAGGGTGAGCATCTTGAACTTCTCCTTCCGGAGGAAGCGATTGACGTTCCGGAGGTCCAAGATAGGACGCATGTCCTCCTTGTCCTTTTTGGGCACCAGAAAGTAGTGGGAGTAGCAACCACGCCCTACTTCTGGGGTCGGAACATGCTCGATGGCCCTCTTGGCCAAGAGGGCCGTGACTTCCTTCTGTAGAAGCACCAAGTGATCCCCTGACATGCGGTGGAATTGAGGTGGCATGGCTGGGGGGTGGTCTCGAAGGGGAGGGAGTAGCCCCTTCGGACAATGTCCAAGACCCACTTGTCCGAGGTGATGGGACGCCAGTGGTGAAGGTGATGGCGGACCCTGCCCCCGACTGGCGTGCTGTGCACCTGAAAGGAGGGACTAGGAGGGCTTGGAGGCCGCGGACGGGTTGGAGGTGGTGGCCTGACCCGCACGCTGGTTGCCCGAACCGCCACGGCGGTATCCACGTCCTCGGCCACGCGAAGGCGCTTGCTGCGCGGGCCGTTGGCCGGGCTGTGGACGTGACTGGGCGCCCCTTCCGTGGCCACGAAAGGGGCGAAAAGCAGACGTTTGCGGAGGGCGCACAACAGCAAGGCCCAGGGACTTAGCAGTAGCCCGTGAATCCTTGAAACGCTCCAGCGCATGGTCCGCCTTTGAACCAAAGAGACCGACTCCATCAAAGGGCATGTCCATGAGAGTATTCTGGACATCCCCTGAAAAACCAGTGGTTCTCAGCCAGGCGTGGCGACGCAGCGCCACCGTCGTTGCAAGCGATCTGCCCAGCGAGTCGGCGGTATCAAGGCCACAGCGGATGGTATACTTAGCCGCATCACGCCCTTCCGCAATAGCGCGGGTAAGCAGTGTCTGGACCTCCTCAGAACACTGCGGCAAAACATCAGCCACCGAATCCCACAGGGAGTGGGTGTATCGGCCCAAGAGGCAAGCGGTATTAACAGACCGCAAGCCAGCACTGGAGGAAGAGAAAGCCTTCTTCCCAAAGTGATCCAGGCGCTTGGATTCCCTATCCGGAGGGGCGGTAGGGAAGGCTGTTTGGGAGGCAGAGGCTTGGACAACCAAGCTCTCAGGGGTGGGGTGTTGGGAGAGAAACAGGGGGTCGCCCGGAGCCGGGCGATGGCGTCGGGCCACGTTCCTATCCACAGGAGCCCCTGTGGTGGGTTTGGACCAGGCACCCAAAAGAACGTCAGTGAGTGCATCGTTGAACGGCAGCACAGGCTCCGAAGAGGAGGCCGCCGGCTGAAGCACTTCAGTCAGGAGGTTAGTCCTGACGGCCACTGTAGGCAACTGGAGATTTAAGGCTCCAGCAGCTCTACGCAACACCGTTGCAAAATTAGCCCCCTCCTCCGTTGCCACGGGAGGAGACAGCATGCCAGAGTCGGGGGAGGTATCCAGCCCACTGGCATCCCCAAGTTCCTCAACCCAGTCCGGGTCAAACTCGCACTGTTGTGTGAGAGGGTCGTCAGACCCCTCCCAGCTCTCCTGGTCCTCCTCAGGTTGAAAAGATGGAGGAGGAGGGACATAAGGGACCCAAGGCCTCATCGGCGCCGGAACCGGCGTCGGGCGACGCCGGTCCGGCTCCATGTCCGGACCCGGGGAGAACCGGGGAACGACGCCGCCCGGAGCCCCGGACGGCGTCGGAAACGGCACCGGGGACATCGGCGTCGGCGGAGGCGTGGTTAGGTCAACCGGCGTCGATGGAGGTTGCGGCACCACCGGAACCGGGGTCGAGGCCGGGGCCGGAGCCGAGGCCGGGACGAAGGCTGGTGGGACAGGCGACGCCGGGACCGGAGTCGACGGCGACGCCGGAGCAACCCCATCTGGCCCGCGGGGCCCGAAGGCGCACCGGAGGGACCTTGAGGCCCGAAGAGGCGGGCCATGGCCGACAGGAATTTCTGTACTCGGCCGGAGTCGCCCCGAACCCGGGAAGGACGGGTAATGCGGGGGCAACTCGACAGGCACGTCCGGGGCCGCGGGGCGGGGACGGTGCCGACAGGGACCTCAGCCGAGTCGCGCGACCGGCGAGGCGAAGTCTTAGAGCGATGACGCCGCTTAGACTTCTTGTGCTTCGACTTACCGGAGGAGCGCGAAGACTTGGATTCCGACGAACGGCGGGGACTCCGCGTCCGGCCCCTCGACCTCTCCCGGGACCGGGGCTTGCTGCGGCGCGGAGCCGACTGCCGGACTTCAAGGAGCTTTCGAGACCGCTCTCGCAAAGCCTTCGGATGAAGTTTCCGGCAGTCAGGGCACGACTTCGTGTCGTGGCCTCGGCCGAGGCAGAAGAGACACTCGAGGTGGGGGTCCGTGATGGACATCATACGACCACATACCTCGCAGGGCTTAAAGCCGGGCATCCCTACGACACCTTAGGAGTCGTGAAGACTCGTTGAAGAGAACAGTGAAAAATTTCACAAAAAGATAGTCAAAAAGTGACTAGGGCACTGCTCTTCCCGGATCTGCGCTTACTGGCGCGGAAAAAGAAGAACTGACGTCAGCGCGCAGGGGCGGCGCCTAGGTACTGCCCGCGACGTCATCCCGGCGATCACGACGCCGACGACGGACGCGGAGCCGCACGACGCCGCCTACCGACGCGCAAGGGTACTGCTACGCAAAAAACTTTCCGGATCCAGCCTGACGCCTGGGGATATTCTAAGGTAAGGAATCTGTCACTAACGTGTCTCTTTCAGATATTAGTCCTGCAAAGAGAAAGGCAGGCATTGTTAGCCCATAGGCTGCATTGCAACTTCAATAGCATAGAAACTGAAAGCAAATGTAAAAAACTCAAAAAACTGGCACTGTGCTTTTAAGGCAGCCATGACCCCTAGCTTCCCATCATGCCTCAGGAGCGACAGTTAGGTCAGTTGTTCTTTGCGGAGACCCGGAGGTCTGGGCACAAAGATGCCAATTTTGGGTAATTTGCCCAGGGAGGTGGGTTGCTTATGACTTTGACGAGATATCCCTGGAAGAGAACTAGGATTACAGGTAAGTAACTTATCCTTCTCTTCCAGGGGATCCTCATCAATAGTCATAAGCACTTGAATCGAGTAGTAAGCCCATCCCCTCTTCCTGCGGGCAAATGAGTACCATACATGACAGTAACATCTAACGATCAATTCAAATAACTTTAGCATTGAAATAAATTCCTCAAGGAGGCTTGGCCTACTTGAGTATCTGCTCTGGAATCAGAGTCGAGACAATAGTGTCTCGTGAAAGTATGTACCGATTTCCAAGTGGCTGCCTTGCAGATCTCAGCTATCGGTACATTGTGTAGAAAAGTCACTGTGGCCACTTTCCCCCTAGAGGAATGCGCTTTAGGAGAAGCCAGAAGGGGTTTATTTGCCAATTGATAAGCCAGCTTGATGCAAGACACTATCCATCTGGAAATGGAACGCTTGGAGGCTGGGAAACCTGTTCTGATGGCACCATAGTTTAGAAATAACTGACCAGATTTTCTAATCGTCTTGGACTTATCTATGTAGAATTTCAGAACTCTTTTAAAGTCTAGGGAATGGAGAGACCTTTCCGCTGGCATAGATGGATTGGGAAAGAAAGAAGGTAGTGAGTGTGAGAAAGTGCCCTCTTTTTCCATGGAAGCCCACCCTGGGCTCCTGCCAATCAGGTACCCAGGGCCTATGCTCTTTCCCTAAAACTGAATTGAAAACAAAACCCAATTGGCATCTCTGGCCACAGGTCAGCCCCTGGTAAATGGTACCACAGGAACCCAGGGCACTGTGACCAGGGAAGACCTCTAAGGGCTGCAGCATTTATTGTGCCACCCTTAGAGGCCCTGTACCATTACACTCTCATACTGCCTTTGCAGGCTGCGTGAATTGGTGCAGAACAAAGTGAAGAGTCGACATGGCACACATCCCTGTGTGCCATGCCTACAACCCACTGCCCTGGCATAGATAAGTCACCCCTCTAGCTGGGTGCACTATACCAGTGGTGAGGGTACAGGTGCATGAGCCCTGTACCCCTACAGTGTCTAATCCAATTCTTAAACATTATAAGTACAGTGGTGCCATTTAGAGTATATGGTGCTGGGAGTGTCATTACGAACTCCACAGCACCATAATGGCTACACTGAAAACTGAGAAGTTTGGTATCAAACTTCTCAGCACATTAAACCCACACTGATGCCAGTGTGGGATTTAATGAAAAATGAACAGAGGGCATCTTTGAGATGCCCCCTGAAAAACGACCTACCACTAGTGTCCAGGCTGAGTGGCTGCTTTCAGCTGCCACCACCAGACATGTTTCTGGACCCCTGGGTCGGGAGCCTGCTGGTCTCGGGGGCCTGAAACAATGCACATCCTGGGTGCCAAGCCACCTACCCTAGGACGGGCAGGGTCCACAAAGGGGAAGCTTCAAATGCTTGTTGCCTTTGTGAGCTTCCCCAGGCCACTTTTTGCTTTCAGCAACTGGTCCACACTGGTTCTGACCCCCACTTTGGGCGGGAGAACCCGGTGGGAGAAACAAGTGAGGAAGAGAGGAGTGCCCACCTCTGCCAACTCCACCCCTCAGGTGGGGGAGGCGAGGTTAAGCACAACTCTCAGTCCACGCCATCTTGCAGATGGGGGGACCCAGCCAACCAGGGAAAGGCTTATGCCCCTCTCCCACTGGAGGGTGGCATAATAGGGGGGTGTACCAACCCCAGGGAAGGGAACCATTGGTGTAAGAAACTGGCTCTATATATACTACACCAAAATGAGGTATAGTGTGTATAGAGTCCAAGTGACCCCAGAGGTAGGCAGAGGTTAAAGTTAGATAGAACCGTACTCTCTATTTGTGGTAGAGTGGTCGAGCAGTAAGGCAGTATCAGAGGACAGTGTTAAGCATTTGATGTACACACTCAGTCAGCGGATGAATTCACACACTCAAGAACTGAACTCTAGGCCAATTGTTTTTGTATAAAAATATGCTGTTTTATTTTAGAACCAAGCAAGCCTGGCACAGGTAAGCATAAAATACTTTGCAATAATAAAGGCAATAGAAATTGTACTTTGTTTGATTTACAGGGAATGCAGTAAGTTGCAACACTTGCACATACAGTACATTGAAATGAATAGGCTTTTTCAGTAAGTTGCAGGTAAGTTACTTTTCACGTTACTTTTCTAACTCAGTGCTGGATACCTAGATTCAGCACTGGGACATTTCCTGCAAACAGTTTTGGTTATTTGTGCGATTTTTAAAGAATATTTTTAGATTTCAAAACTCCACACTTAGAAACTTTTCTGAGAAAAAGTGTCAATGTTATCCTATGGAGGAAAAACAGGTTATCGGTTTGTAGGTAAGTAATCGACTGTGGGAGTTAAGGTTCTGGGGTTAGACTCTGGGGTCCCCAGGGTCAGTGATGCACTGTTGTTGCACCCTCAGCGGCACTAGGGCGGCCGGGTGCAGAGTGTTGAGGCCCAATGTTATCCTATGGAGGATAGGGGTCTCCGGTTGGTGGCTGCTGGCAAGCAGGCCACTGGGTTGTGGGAGCAAAGCTCCTAGGGTTTAGGTCAGGGCAAATAGGGAACCAAATTAGCACCAAAGGTGCACCCTCAGCGGCACTAGGGCGGCCGGGTGCAGGGTGCTGTTTTGAGGTCGGGTGCCCTGTTTTCAATGGAGCGCCTCCGGTTAGAAGAAACACTCTGGCTCGGGGACGAGGATCTTCTGGGTGCGACCACCACTTCGAGGGGTAAGTTGGGATGTCTTGGGTTGGTTAGGCACCGTTGGTTTGGGCACACAAGGCCGTGGGGTGTCGGGTGCAGGGGTGCCTTGGAACGTCGGAAAGTCTTACCCGCTCTGGTCGCGATAGAGGGGATCCTCTGGATTGAGGCTGCAGGCGTCGATTGGAGGGTCGAGGCAGGGCAGGAGTCGCCGGATCTCGGGTCAGGATCGCCGGGGTGACCTTCTCGTGGTGTTTTTCCACTCGAGCTCGGGCCGGGTTCGGCGGGTGCAGAGTGGGCTGGATTCGAGGTATCCGGCCGGAGCCAGAAGCTGCAGTTTGTACAAGTCCGGTGTTCACGGGAGAAGCAGGCTTGGAAGTGAAGGGAGGCAGGTCGTCCGGGGTTTTTGAGGTTGCTGGCTGCAGGACACACCGGGATTTCGCAGGATCAGGTTCTAGGATAGACAGGCCTGTGGGGCTGGGGCCAAGTCTGTGGGCGTCGTCCTCTTGTTAGCTCTGCACGGCTCTTCGTCCTTTTCTTCTTGTCTGGATCTGAGGAAGCAAGGTTCAGGGTGCCCCCTAAATACTAGATTTAGGGGCGTTACAGGTAGGTAAAGGGCAGGGACCAATGGGTCCATTCCCTGGGGTGGGTACACCCCCTATCCTGCCACCCTCCAGTGGGAGGGGGGCAGGAGCCTGTCCCTGGTTGGCTAGGTCCCCCCATCCTCAAGATGGCGGGGACTCAGAGTTGTGCTTCACCTCGCCTCCCCCACCTGAGGGGTGGAGTTGGCAGAGGTGAGCACACCTCTTTCCCTCACTTGTTTTTCCCGCTGGTTCTCCCGCCCAAAGTGGGGGGTAGAACCAGTGGGGACCAGTTGCTGAAAGCAGCAAATGGTCCGGGGAGGCTCACAAAGGCAGTATGCCTTTGAAGCTTCCCCTTCGTGAACCCTGCCCATCCTGGGGGAGGAGGCTTGGCACCTCGTCCCAGGATGTGCATTGTTTCAGGCCCGCGAGAGCAGCAGGCTCTCGACCCAGGGGTCCAGAAACATGTCTGGTGGTGGCAGCCTAAGCAGCCACTCAGTCAGGTCACTAGAAGTTAGTCGAGTTTCAGGGGGCATCTCTAAGATGCCCTCTGTCGTGCATTTTACATTAAATCCTACACTGGCATCAGTGTGGGTTTAATGTGCTGAGAAGTTTGATACCAAACTTCCCAGTCTTCAGTGTAGCCGTTGTGGAGTTCGTAATGACAAACTCCCAGCACCATATACTCTTAATGGCAGCACTGCACTTGCAGTGCCCAGGAATGGACTTGGGCACTGTAGGGGTACAGGGCTCATGCACCTGTACCCTCACCACTGGCATAGGGCACCCAGCTAGAGGGGTGACTGATGTATGCCAGGGCAGTGGTTTGTGGGCATGGCACACAGGGATGTGTGCCATGTCGACTCTTCACTTTGTTGTGCACCAAGACACGCAGCCTGCAAAGGCAGTGTGTGTGTGAAAAGGTGCAGGGCCTCCAAGGGTGGCACAATAAGTGCTGCAGCCCTTAGGGGCCTTCCCTGGTCACAGTGCCCTGGGTACCTGTGGTACCTTTTACCAGGGGCCTACCTATGGCCAAATATGCCAATTGGGTTTAGGCTTCAATGCAGTTTTTAGGGAAGGAACATAGGCCCTGGGTACCTGATTAGCAGGAGCCCAGGGCACACTCCGTCAAAGAACATCAGCAATTCTGCAAAAAGTGGGGGCATACCATGCAGAAAGAGGGCACTTTCTCACAATTGGTCCCAACCTTTTTACCTACCTGTAACGCCCCTAAAGAACAAGTTACTTACCTTCGGTAACGATATATCTGTAAGAAACATTAGTAGTGATGGATTCCGTACCTTAGAATATCCCCAGGCGTCAGACTGGATCCGGAAAGTTTTCGTCAGGAGTACCCCTGCGCGTCGGTAGGTGGCGTTGTGCGGCTCCGCGTCCGTCGTGGTCGCCGAGATGACGTCGCAGGCGCTACTTAAGACGCCCCCCACGCGCGCCGTCAGTTCTGTACACGACTTTCCGCGCCAGGAACGCAGAGCCATGCAAGATACTGACCACTGGTGCATTGAAACTAGGGCCCTGAAAGGGATGACCTTAACCCTAGAAATCAGTTCGCAGAACGGGGAGAATGGGTGGGGCGGTAAGGAATCTATCACTACTAACGCTTCTTACAGATATATCGTTACCGAAGGTAAGTAACTTGTTCATCTGAAAGAAACACATAGTGATAGATTCCTTACCTTAGAATAGATACCCCAGCAATACCAACCCCGGTGGTGAGTCTGCGAACTAAGATCACACCAGAAAATCGCGGCGAACATAACGGCCGAAGAAGCCGTCTCTCCAGACTTGGCTGACAAGGCAATAATGCTTGGTAAACGTGTGCAGCGAGGCCCACGTGGCTGCCTGACAGATGTCTTGCAGGGGGACACCGCGTCCCAATGCAGTAGTGGCTGCAGTAGCTCTGGTGGAGTGAGCACGCAGCCCCACCGGAGGTTCTATTTTAGCCAAAGAGTAACAGGCTTTGATGCACAAGACAACCCAGCGGGAGATAGTTCTCTTGTGTACCGCCCAACCTATCTTGGTGCCAACGTAGCCAACAAAGAGCTGGTCATTTATTTATTTATAAAGCGCCAGAATCGTCCCCCGAAGGGGTATCTCTGCGCTCGAGACGGGCCACCTGTGGGAAGGCTCTCTGCTGGAAATCAGAAGCGAAAGAGGAAGGTCTTGAGCGGTTTCCTGAAATGGAGATGTTCCGTGCACTGTCTTAGTTGCACAGGGAGCTTGTTCCAGTAACAGGGGCCTAGATAGGATAGAGCCTTCCCACCTTGTCTGGACCGTTTAATTCCAGGCACTGCAAGGAGGGATTTGGATCCTGAGCGGAGAGACCGCCGAGGTGTATAGGGGATAAATTTATCCGCAAGATAGCTAGGGCCAGAATTGGACAAGGCCTTATGTATGGTACTTGGAAAAAACGACAGGAGTATGACCCATAAACCAATTGAGATCTGGGTAATAATATGACAACAAGCAACAATATCTCAATTGGTATCAATAACGAAGACAATTAAAAAAGTATGTAACATTACGAGGAAGGAAAAGGGGAGACTCACACAAGATTTCTCAATTGTGCACGTGGCATCATATAATTTGAAAGAAGTATTTGGAAACGGTACAGTTATATCAGCACTGTAAGCATAAATCATATATACAGCCCAATTTGGACTTGGTGCACAAATGTGCTCGTGACACATGAGTGGCGACGCAAGTGAAAGTGCAAACAGCGAAAACGGCGCGTGGTGAAAATGGTGAAAGTATGTACAAGTGACTGTGTGGTTCAGCACAAAATGATTCACAAAGGTTGCGTAGGGATTGATGACATGAGTTGAATAGAACCACACGGGATAAGGGCGACTTCAATTGCGCTGAGGGGTCGACGACGTTTCGATCCTATTGAATCAGGATCATCTTCAGGACGGGGCTGCTGTATTGAGAGTGCTGTACAGGGAGGGAAAGAGAGGTGTAAGAGAGAGGGTGACAAGGGGCTGAAAGGCGCGCTGGAAGTGTGACCAAGGGTGCGTGACGGGACCTGACCGGGGGTCAGGCTGTGACCTGGGGACAGCAAGGGTGGCCTGCCTGTGGGGAGAACTACACGTGAGCGCCGGTGCCTGAGGGCAGCGGATTGGAGGGGCGCGAGCGGACCTGTCTCACAGGGGGGCCTAGGGCTAGGAGAAGGGGAAGGAGGAGGGGCGGGACAATGGGGGCCAGGGGCGCAGGGCTTCAAAATGTGCACGAAACCGACTTGGGTGGAAGACAGGAAATACCTGAGGATGTGGCAATTACTGATCCACAGTAGAAAGGATGAAGGTAATCCGGCGTCTAGGAAGAGATGCACCAAGGAGTGTGCAGAGCTGGCCATAGGTAGATCTGAAAGGAAGAGACGGGGGGGGGTGTTTGGAGGAGGGGGAACAAGCAGTCAATCGAGGCTCAAGGCAGAGCGCGATTAGGAATAATGAAGCAGAGCATGGTGGAGGCCGACTCACCTGTGCGGTTGCTGAGAAGGGATCTGTAAAGGAGACGGTGAATTAAGCCCGGCGCCTGGGAGGGCAGCGTGGCAGGCAACGGAGGCCGACGGATGGATATCCTCGGTGAAGACCGGGTATCGAAGAATCTGGGGGGAGATAGGCACGGTCGGGTCAGAGCCATCTTGGGGAATGCGGGGAGTAGCGGGAAGCGGGTCTGTAGCAGGAGTGACTTACCGGGTGTTGGAATCAATCCAGGAAGAGGGTTAGGCGCTTCAGTCAACCAGGGACCGCCACAGAAGTGTCCGGTTTCGGTTTCAGTGCGAGGGGAATGGAGATGTAAGGAAAAGTGGTCATGTGACCGGAAGGACGGGGCGTGTGCAGGGAGGGCGCGGAGGCTGGAAGGGGGCTGGACAAAGGTAGGGCAAGGAGGACGAGGAAATTGACAGGGGCGGGTAGAAGGAAGCAGGGGAGGCGCTGCGTGCAAGAAGGGAAACAGCCGATGGCATGAGGAAGACGTGGCATGGTATGTGTCAGTCTGTAGAGGGACAGCTGGGAAGAGTGCGGTAGCAGGGAGGAGGAGAGTCATGGATATATGGGAGCCATGAATGTGTAAAGAAACACAAGTTTAACCGCATGGCGGTATAATGACTGGTAGGGCAGTCATGGTCGCAGAACGCAAGGGAGGGGCGTAAGTGGGCAGAGATAAATCATTCGAGGAAGGGAAGAGGCCCTGTCTAGGGCGATAATAAACAGAGGGCCGATCATGTATTAAACCACAAAGTAAACAAATAAGTGATCAATCAATGAGCGGTATAGGGCACATGTAAAAACATAGGACCATATAGGTGACAGTTCAGGGAACCAAACAACTTATATTCAGTACAGAAAACCAGGTGAGTATTGGAGCAGCAAGATCCGGAAGGTTACAGTAGGATAGTGCTGTTCCATTCGTCAATGGTGTTGAAGCCCTGATTAACTGAGTTACAGATAGTGATCCATTTGCACTCGCATTTGTTCAAGAGGGCTCTGAGGTTGCCGCCTCGGAGAGGCAGTGTGGGCTGGTCGATCACCTGCCAAGCGATATCAGTTTCGCAGTGTTGTTTCTCAATGTAGTGGGAAACAAGGGGGGCCGTAAGGACTTTACAGTGTATCCTACTTTTGTGTTGGATTATTCTTTGTTTGATCATCTGTGTAGTTTGGCCAATATATACAAGATCACAGGGACAACGGATGGCATAAATGACATTCTGTGATCTGCAGTTGGTGAATGTGTTGAGTTTGTAGGTAATATTATTCACTTTGAAATCTTTTGTATTGTGTGTGAGGTCACACACTATGCAGGACTGGCACTTGTAATGTCCAACTACTGGTGGAAGGCCCCAGGTGGCAGTGATGGTGTTCTGTCGAATAGGGGTGGTGGGCCAGGTGATCGCATGTACTAGGTGGGTGCTTAGATTATCGCCTCGTTTGTACGAAAAGAGCGGGGGTTCTTGGAATGCTTCATGTGTGCGTAAGAGGGACCAGTTTCGTTTAATGATCTTGCTCACTTGGTTACTACATGGACTGAATTTAGAAACAAAAGGTACGCGGGACATGTTTTTTTTGGGTTGGGGGGTGAGAAGATTTTCACGGTGGCAGAACCAGGCTCTCTTGCGCGCTCGGGTAATCACCCCCCAACCCAAAAAAACCATGTCCCGCATACCTTTTGTTTCTAAATTCAGTCCATGTAGTAACCAAGTGAGCAAGATCATTAAACGAAACTGGTCCCTCTTACGCACACATGAAGCATTCCAAGAACCCCCGCTCTTTTCGTACAAACGAGGCGATAATCTAAGCACCCACCTAGTACATGCGATCACCTGGCCCACCACCCCTATTCGACAGAACACCATCACTGCCATCTGGGGCCTTCCACCAGTAGTTGGACATCACAAGTGCCAGTCCTGCATAGTGTGTGACCTCACACACAATACAAAAGATTTCAAAGTGAATAATATTACCTACAAACTCAACACATTCACCAACTGCAGATCACAGAATGTCATTTATGCCATCCGTTGTCCCTGTGATCTTGTATATATTGGCCAAACTACACAGATGATCAAACAAAGAATAATCCAACACAAAAGTACGACACACTGTAAAGTCCTTACGGCCCCCCTTGTTTCCCACTACATTGAGAAACAACACTGCGAAACTGATATCGCTTGGCAGGTGATCGACCAGCCCACACTGCCTCTCCGAGGCGGCAACCTCAGAGCCCTCTTGAACAAATGCGAGTGCAAATGGATCACTATCTGTAACTCAGTTAATCAGGGCCTCAACACCATTGACGAATGGAACAGCACTATCCTACTGTAACCTTCCGGATCTTGCTGCTCCAATACTCACCTGGTTTTCTGTACTGAATATAAGTTGTTTGGTTCCCTGAACTGTCACCTATATGGTCCTATGTTTTTACATGTGCCCTATACCGCTCATTGATTGATCACTTATTTGTTTACTTTGTGGTTTAATACATGATCGGCCCTCTGTCTATCGCCCTAGACAGGGCCTCTTCCCTTCCTCGAATGATTTATCTCTGCCCACTTACGCCCCTCCCTTGCGTTCTGCGACCATGACTGCCCTACCAGTCATTATACCGCCATGCGGTTAAACTTGTGTTTTTTTACACATTCATGGCTCCCATATATCCATGACTCTCCTCCTCCCTGCTACCGCACTCTTCCCAGCTGTCCCTCTACAGACTGACACATACCATGCCACGTCTTCCTCATGCCATCGGCTGTTTCCCTTTCTTTCGCGCAGCGCCTCCCCCTGCTTCCTTCTACCCGCCCCCTGTCAATTTCCTCGTCCTCCTTGCCCTACCTTTGTCCAGCCCCCTTCCAGCCTCCGCGCCCTCCCCTGCACACGCCCCCGTCCTTCCGGTCACATGACCACTTTTCCTTACATCTCCATTCTCCTCGCACTGAAACCGAAACCGGACACTTCTGTGGCGGTCCCTGGTTGACTGAAGCGCCTAACCCTCTTCCTGGATTGATTCCAACACCCGGTAAGTCACTCCTGCTACAGACCCGCTTCCCGCTACTCCCCGCATTCCCTAAGATGGCTCTGACCCGACCGTGCCTATCTCCCCCCAGATTCTTCAATACCCGGTCTTCACCGAGGATATCCATCCGTCGGCCTCCGTTGCCTGCCACGCTGCCCTCCCAGGCGCCGGGCTTAATCACCGTCTCCTTTACAGATCCCTTCGCAGCAACCGCACAGGTGAGTCGGACTCCACCATGCTCTGCTTCATTATTCCTAATCGCGCTCTGCCTTGAGCCTCGATTGACTGCTTGTTCCCCCTCCTCCAAACTCCCCCCCCCCCCCCTGTCTCTTCCTTTCAGATCTACCTACGGCCAGCTCTGCACACTCCTTGGTGCATCTCTTCTCAGACGCCGGATTACCTTCATCCTTTTTACTGTGGATCAGTAATTGCCACATCCTCAGGTATTTCCTGTCTTCCACCCAAGTCGGTTTCGTGCACATTTTGAAGCCCTGCGCCCCTGGCCCCCATTGTCCCGCCCCTCCTTCCCCTTCTCCTAGCCCTAGGCCCCCCTGTGAGACAGGTCCGCTCGCGCCCCTCCACTCCGCTGCCCTCAGGCACTGGCGCTCACGTGTAGTTCTCCCCACAGGCAGGCCACCCTTGCTGTCCCCAGGTCACAGCCTGACCCCTGGTCAGGTCCCGTCACGCACCCTTGGTCACACTTCCAGCGCGCCTTTCAGCCCCTTGTCACCCTCTCTCTTACACCTCTCTTTCCCTCCCTGTACAGCACTCTCAATACAGCAGCCCCGTCCTGAAGATGATCCTGATTCAATAGGATCGAAACGTCGTCGACCCCTCAGCGCAATTGAAGTCGCCCTTATCCCGTGTGGTTCTATTCAACTCATGTCATCAATCCCTACGCAACCTTTGTGAATCATTTTGTGCTGAACCACACAGTCACTTGTACATACTTTCACCATTTTCACCACGCGCCGTTTTCGCTGTTTGCACTTTCACTTGCGTCGCCACTCATGTGTCACAAGCACATTTGTGCACCAAGTCCAAATTGGGCTGTATATATGATTTATGCTTACAGTGCTGATACAACTGTACCGTTTCCAAATACTTCTTTCAAATTATATGATGCCACGTGCACAATTGAGAAATCTTGTGTGAGTCTCCCCTTTTCCTTCCTCGTAATGTATGTTACATACTTTTTTATGTATGGTACAACAGACTTTAAACTGTACTCGTTCCCGTATTGGGAGCCAGTGGAGCTGATAGAGCAGAGGCCGGGAGGCTGTCCTAGGCAGTGCGTTCAGGATAAGGCGTGCATCCACCCGGAACTGCTGTGTGCGGTTGAGATAAAATGAGAGCGCACGTTTTGGGTCCAGACGGTGGAGCCTCTCTTCCTCTCTGGAAGGATGCGGAAAGAAGGTGGGCAAGGTAATAGTCTGCCCAATGTGAAAGGCCGTAACCACTTTTGGCAAAAAGGAAGGACGGGGCCTGAGCACAATCTTGTCCGGATGGACTGAAAGGAAAGGAGGCTTACAAGAAAGAGCCTGGAGCTCACTCACCAGCATAGCGGAGGTGATGGCCACCAGGAAGCCAGTCTTTAATGTCAAAAGACGAAGAGGACAGTTGTGAAGGGGCTCAAAGGGAGCGCACATCAAGTATGTAAGAACCAGATTCAAGTCCCACTGATGCATCACGAAAGGAATAGGAGGAAAAAGGTGTGTAATGCCTTTGAGAAATCTATTTTCAACAGGGAACTTGAAAAGAGAGGGTTGATCAGGTAGCCTGAGAAAGGCAAAAATTGCAGAAAGGTATCCCTTGATAGTGCCCAGAGCAGAGCCCTGCCGGGCCAAAGAGAGAAGGAACAGTAGGACCTCAGAAAGGGGATCCACAGCCTTTGCTGTGCACCATGCCACAAACTTGTTCCACCTGCAGGCGTATACCACTTTAGTAGAGGGACGCCTGGCTGCCAGAATAACGTCACAAACTTCAGGAGGCAAGTCGAAAGGAATCAACTGCCGCCGCTCAATCTCCACGCAAAGAGGTGGAGGCTGGACAGGTTCGGGTGGAGGACCGTCCCCGGCTGCTGCGACAGAAGATCTTCCCGAAGAGGCAGTCTGATTGGAGGATCGATGCTCATACTGAGTAGCTCGGGATACCATACTCTTCGAGCCCAGTCCGGAGCCACAAGAATGACTTGGGCCCGGTCGCGCCTGATCTTCAGCACTCTGGGCAGAAGTGGTATAGGCGAAAAGGCGTACAACAGACCGCAACTCCACTCGCGATGAAAAGCGTCGCCGAGCGAGTGCCGGCTTGGAAATTCCAACGCGCAGAACTGACGACACTGCGCATTCTCTTCGGTGGCGAATAGATCCAACCAAGGCTCTCCCCACTGCTGAAAGAGACCTTGCACCACCTCCGAGTGAAGACGCCATTCGTGATCGAGAATGCACCTGCGGCTGAGTTCGTCCGCCCTGGCGTTCAGAGAACCTGCCAGGTGTTGAAGCACCAGGGACATGCCCTGATGTTCCAGCCATGTCCAGAGACGCAGAGCCTCCTGACAGAGGGTCCACGAACCCACCCCGCCTTGTTTGTTGCAGTACCACATGGCGGTGGTGTTGTCTGTGAACACCTGCACTACTCTCCCCTTGACAGAGGGAAGGAATGCCTTCAGTGCAAGCCGGATCGCCCGCAGCTCCAGAAGGTTGATGTGGAGCCGGGACTCCGCCGGAGACCAGAGGCCTCTGATCTCCGCCTCTCCCATGAGGCAGCCCCATCCCAGGAGGGACGCATCCGTCACCACTGTAAACTCCGGTTGGGGAAGGGAGAGGGATCTGCCGTCGACCCAATGCCGGTTCGTGAGCCACCACTGCAACAGTCGTGCAGTGCCCTCCGAGATCTGGACGTGATCGGACAGGTTCCCCTGATGCTGTGCCCACTGGAACTTCAGGTCCCACTGCAGAGCCCGCATATGCCATCTGGCATGATTGACCAGCAGGATGCAGGAGGCCATGAGGCCCAGCAGCCTCAGAGTCACTCTGACCGAAACTCCGGACAAGGGCTGAAAGATGGGAATCAGAGCCCGAATATCCCGGACTCGCTGCTCGGGAGGATAGACCCGAAACTGCGCCGTGTCCAGAACCGCTCCGATAAAGAGGAGCTTCTGAGAGGGGATCAGGTGCGACTTCGGCACGTTGATGGAGAACCCCAGCAACTGCAGGAGGTCGGCCGTAGTCTGGAGGTGGGAGACGACTGCCTGGGGCGAGCCCGCCTTCAACAACCAGTCGTCGAGATAGGGGAAGACTGAAACCCCTGATCTGCGCAGATGAGCTGCGACCACCGGCATCACCTTGGTGAACACCCGTGGGGCGCTGGTAAGGCCAAAGGGGAGCACGGTGAACTGAAAGTGCTCGTGGCCTACCGTGAACCGTAGGTAACGCCGGTGGGCTCGCAGGACGGGGATGTGGAAATAGGCGTCCTGCAAGTCCAGCGCCACCATCCACTCTTGTGGGTCGAGAGCAGACAAGACCTAAGCTAGAGTGAGCATCTTGAACTTCTCTTTGCAGAGGAAGCGATTGGCGTTCCAGAGGTCTAAGATAGGACGCAGGCCTTTGTCCTTCTTGGGCACCACAAAGTAGTGGGAATAGCAACCACAACCTACTTCTGGCGTCGGAACACGCTCGATGGCCCCCTTGGCCAAGAGGGCCGCAACTTCCTGCTGAAGAAGCACCAAGTGATCCCCCGACATGCGGTGGTACTGAGGTGGCATGGCTGGAGGGGTAGTAGCCCCTCCGGACTATCTCTAAAACCCACCTGTCCGAAGTGATGGTGCGCCAGTGGGGGAGGTAATGGCGAAGCCTGCCGCCCACTGGCGTTTGATGGGCCTGAAAGTTCGGACTAGGAGGGTTTGGAGGCAGTGGTGGCCGGGGTGGTGGTGGACTGACCCGCCCACTGGCCCCTTGGTCCGCCACGGCGGAACCCGCGTACGCGGCCGCGCTGGGATGATTGCTGCGCCGGCCTGTGGCTCTGTTGCGAACGCTGCGGGGCGCCCCTTCCTGTGCCACAAAAGGAGCAAAAAGGGAAAGGCAGAGGAGGGCGGACTGCCGAGAGTCCCAAGGACTTGGCCGCAGCCCGTGAGTCCTTAAACCTCTCCAACGCGCTGTCCGCTTTGTCGCCGAAAAGGCGACGGCCATCAAAGGGCATGTCTATAAGGGTGTTTTGGAAATCCCCCGAAAATCTAGTGGTCCTCAGCCAGGCGTGACGGCGAACCGCCACCGTCGTTGCAATCGATCTGCTCAGTGAGTCGGCGGCGTCTAGGCCACAACGAATCATGAACTTTGCTGCGTCTCTCCCCTCTGCAACAGCCTGGGAGAGAGCAGGCCGGACCTCCTCCGGACACTGGGGCAGCACGTTCGCCACCATATACCACAGAGAGTGGGAATAACGGCCCAAGAGGCATGCAGTGTTCACGGACCGCAGAGCTGGTGGAAGAAAAAATCTTCTTCCCAAACTGATCCAGCTTCTTGGATTCCCTATCCGGTGGTGCGGAAGGGAAGGCGGTTGGGGAAGCAGAGGCTTGGACAACCAAACTCTCGGGGGTGGGGTGTTGGGAGAGGAAAATGGGGTCACCCGGAGCCGGGCGATGGCGTCGGGCCACGTTCCTATCCACAGGAGCCCCTGTGGTGGGCCTGGACCAAGTGCCCAAAAGAACGTCAGAAAGGGCTTCATTGAAAGGAAGCAGCGGCTTCGCAGAAGTAGCTGCTGGCTGAAGCACCTCTGTCAGGAGGTTAGTCCTGACGGCCACAGTAGGGAGCTCGAGGTGTAGGGCCTCAGCCGCCCTACGCAACACCACAGCATAACTAGCACCCTCCTCCGTAGCCACGGTAGGAGGAGACAGCATGCCAAGGTCTGGTGAGGTATCCAGACCACTGGCGTCCCCCAATTCCTCAGCCAAGTCCTGTTCAGACTCGCAGGCTGTAGCGAGAGGGTCCTCAGACCCCTCCCAGTCCTCCCCTTGCGCCTCAGGCTGTTCAACAGGTCTAAAATAAGGAGCAGGGACATGGGGACAGAAATCCCCAAGCAACGTCGAGAACGGCATCGATCGACGCCGGCTCGACGCCGCGTCCACTTCGGGGCTGAAACGGAGGTCGACATCGTCCCGAGGAGCGGGCGGCGTCAGAACTGGTGCCGATGGAGTCGTCGGTGGAGGCGTGACAAGGTCAACCGGCGTCGACCGGGATCCAGGCCTGGATCCAAGGGTGTCCTGCGGCGCTGGGGCCGGAGCCGACAGCGACGCCGGTGAGGAAATGCGAGGACACCCATGCGGGACCGCGGGGCCCGAAGGCGCACCGGCGGGACCCAACGGCCCAGAGAGGCGAGCCATGGCCGACAGGAACTCCTGTATCTGGGCCGGAGTCCCCGACGACCCCTGCATAGGCTCCGCCGGAGTCGCGGGGGTGGCACGCACCAACCACACCCTCAGCCGCGTCGCGCGACCGGCGAGGGGAAGTCGAAGAACGATGGCGTTTCTTCGACGACTTGTGCTTCGTCTTACCTGACCCAGAGTGCGAAGACTTAGACCCCGAAGACCGATGATGATGATGATGGACTCCGCGCACGGTCCCTCGACCTCCCTCTGGACTGGGACTTCGAATGGCGCGGAGCCGACTGCCGGGCTTCCAGCAACATTCGGGACTGCTCCCGCCAAGTCTTCGGCGCCATGGCCCGGCAGTCGGGGCACGACTTGGGGTCATGGTTGCGCCCCAGGCAGAAAAGACACACATGGTGCGGGTCCGTCACCGACATCATGCGGTGACAATCCCCGCAGGACTTGAAACCGGGCATCCTACTGCACCAGGAGTCGATGACTCGAAGAAAAATGGAGACAAAAAGCCTCAAAAAAGTCAGTCAAAAATTGAATGGGGGTTCCTGCTCTTCCCGGATCTGCGCTTGCTGGCGCGAAAAAAGAAAGAACTGACGACAGCGCGCGTGGGCGGCGTTTAAGTAGCGCCCGCGACGTCATCTCGGCGACCACGACGCCAACGACGGACGCGGAGCCGCACGACGCCACCTACCGACGTGCAGGGGTACTGCTGACGAAAACTTTCCGGATCCAGTCTGACACCTGGGGATATTCTAAGGTAAGGAATCTATCACTATGTGTTTCTTTCAGATTCTAGTATTTAGGGGCACCCCTGAACCTTGCTTCCTCAGACAAACCACAAAAAGAAAAGAAGAAGGACCTGTAAGACACTGGCTCTATATATACTACGCAAAACCAAAGGGGATGATGGACGGAGTGTTGAACATTGCAAGCACTCACCCCCAATCAACTGATCTGGGTTTAATCCATCATCATTCTTTAGCTCACTCCGCCACCCCAGTTCAGACATGGCCATATGCAAATCAGTCTGACCCTGTGCCTCATGGGAACAGTCCAGCCCGAACTGCCAAGCCATGTCTTCCCTGGACCGGAAACAAGCATCCTGGGACCGGTTTCTGGCTTACAGCCGTCATCAGCCAGGCTATCTTGAATCCAGTGGCAAAGTGAGCAAGGGATCCACGTCTGGGCATACCCTGCCAACTTACGGCGAACAATGCAAAACCAAAGGGGATGATGGACGGAGTGTTGAACATTGCAAGCACTCACCCCCAGTCAACTGATCTGGGTTTAATCCATCATCATTCTGTTCAACACTCCGTCCATCATCCCCTTTGGTTTTGCTATGTTCGCCCTAAGTTGGCAGGGTATGCCCAGACGTGGGTCCCTTGCTCACTTTGCCACTGGATTCAAGATAGCCTGGCTGATGACGGCTGTAAGCCAGAAACCGGTCCCGGGATGCTTGTTTCCGGTCCAGGGAAGACATGGCTTGGCAGTTCGGGCTGGACAGGGTCAGACTGATTTGCATATGGCCATGTCTGAACTGGGGTGGCGGAGTGAGCTAAAGAATGATGATGGATTAAACCCAGATCAGTTGACTGGGGGTGAGTGCTTGCAATGTTCAACACTCCGTCTATCATCCCCTTTGGTTTTGCTATGTTCGCCCTAAGTTGGCAGGGTATGCCCAGACGTGGGTCCCTTGCTCACTTTGCCACTGCATTCAAGATAGCCTGGCTGATGACGGCTGTAAGCCAGAAACCAGTACCGGGATGCTCGTTTCCGGTCCAGGGAAGACATGGCTTGGCAGTTCGGGCTGGACTGTTCCCATGAGGCACAGGGTCAGACTGATTTGCATATGGCCATGTCTGAACTGGGGTGGCGGAGTGAGCTAAAGAATGATGATGGATTAAACCCAGATCAGTTGACTGGGGGTGAGTGCTTGCAATGTTCAACACTCCGTCCATCATCCCCTTTGGTTTTGCTCTATATATACTACACCAAAATGAGGTATAGTGTGTATAGGGACCAGGTAACTCCAAAGGTAGGCAGAGGTTACAGTTAGATAGAACCTTACTCTCTACTTGTGGTAGCTTGGTCGAGCAATAAGGCAGTATCAGAGGACAGTGTTAAGCATTTGATGTACACAGTCAGCAAATTAATTCACACACTCGAGAACTGAACTCTAGGCCAATTGTTTTTGTATAAAAATATACTGTTTTATTTTAGAACCAAGCAAGCCTGGCACAGGTAAGCATAAAATACTTTACAGTAATAAGTTACTGAATGTCGAACAGTTTGAAAATGCAATGGAAATTGTACTTTGTTTGATTTACAGGGGAGCAGTAGTATGCAACACTTAGCAAATACAGTACATTGGAATGAATAGGCTTTTTCAGTAAATTGCAGGTAAGTTACTTTTACGTTACTTTTTCTAACTCAGTGCTGGATGCCTAGATTCAGCACTGGGACATTTCCTGCAAACAGGTGAGTAAATGCGTTTTGGTTATTTGTACGAGTTTTAAAGAATATCTTTAGTTAGCAAAACTCCACACTTAGTCGTTTTTTGGAAGAAAAATTGTCAATGTTATCCTATGGAGGAAAAACAGGTTATCGGTTTGAAGGTAAGTAAACGACTGTGGGAGTTAAGGTTCTGGGGTTAGACTCAGGGGTCCCCCAGGGTCAGTGATGCACTTTTGTTTCACCCCCAGCGGCACTAGGGCGGCCGGGTGCAGAGTGTTGAGGCCCAATTTTATCCTATGAAGGATAGGGGGTCTCCGGTTGGTGGCTGCTGGCAAGCAGGCCACTGGGTTGTGGGAGCAAAGCTCCTAGGTTTTAGGTCTGGGCAAATAGGGAACCAAATTAGCACCAAAGGTGCACCCTCAGCGGCACTAGGGCGGCCGGGTGCAGGGTGCTGTTTTGAGGTCGGGTGCCCTGTTGTTTTCAATGGCGCGCCTCCGGTTAGAAGAAACACTGCAGGCTCGGGGGACGAGGATCTTCTGGGTGCGACCACCACTTCGAGGGGTAAGTTGGGATGTCTTAGGTTGGTTAGGCACCGTTGGTTTGGGCACCCAAGGCCGCGGGGCGTCGGGTGCAGGGGTGCCTTGGCACGTCGGAAAGTCTTACCCGCTCTGGTCGCGGTAGAGGGGATCCTCTGGATTGAGGCTGCAGGCGTCGTCTGGAGGCTTGAGGCAGGTCATGAGTCGCCGGATCTCTGGTCAGGATTGCCGGGGTGACCTCCTCGTGGTGTTTTTCCACTCGAGCGGGGCTCGGCGGGTGCAGCGTGGGCTGGATTCGCGGTGTCCGGCCGGAGCCAGAAGCTGCAGTTTGAACAAGTCCGGTGTTCACGGGAGATTCAGTCTTTGAAGTGAAGGCAGGCAGGTCCTTCGGGGTTTTTGAGGTTGCTGGCTGCAGGACACACCGGGATTTTGCAGGAGCAGGTTCGAGGGGAGACAGGCCAGTAGGGCTGGGGCCACGTCAGTGGGCGTCGTCCTCTTATTAGCTCTGCACGGCTCTTCGGTCCTTCTTCTTATCTTCTTTTCTTGTTGTTGCTGGATCTGAGGAAGCAAGGTTCAGGGTGCCCCCTAAATACTAAATTTAGGGGCGTTACAGGTAGGTAAAGGGCAGGGACCAATGGGTCCCTTCCCTGGGGTGGGTACACCCCCTATTCTGCCACTCTCCAGTGGGAGGGGGGCAGGAGCCTGTCCCTGGTTGGCCCCCATCCTCAAGATGGCGAGGACTCGAGGTTGTGCTTCACCTGTCCCTGGTTGGCCCCCATCCTCAAGATGGCGAGGACTCGAGGTTGTGCTTCACCTCGCCTCCCCCACCTGAGGGGTGGAGTTGGCAGAGGTGGGCGCACCTCCCTTCCTCACTTGTTTTTCCCGCCGGTTCGCCCGCACAAAGTGGGGGGTAGAACCAGTGGGGACCAGTTGCTGAAAGCAGCAAATCGTCTGGAGAGGCTCACAAAGGCGGCATGCCTTTGAAGCTTCTCCTTCATGAACCCTGCCCATCCTGGGGGAGGAGGTTTGGCACCTCATCCCAGGACGGGCATTGTTTCAGGCCCCCGAGAGCAGCAGGCTCTCGACCCAGGGGTCCAGAAACATGTCTGTTTTGTGGCAGCCTAAGCAGCCACTCAGTCAGGTCACTAGAAGTTGGTCGAGTTTCAGGGGGCATCTCTAAGATGCCCTCTGTGGTGCATTTTACATTAAATCCTACACTGGCATCAGTGTGGGTTTAATGTGCTGAGAAGTTTGATACCAAACTTCCCAGTCTTCAGTGTAGCCATCATGGTGCTGTGGAGTTCGTAATGACAAACTCCTAGAACCATATACTCTTAATGGCAGCACTGCACTTACAGTGCCCAGGAATGGACTTGGCCACTTTAGGGGTACAGGGCTCATGCACCTGTACCCTCACCACTGGCATAGGGCACCCAGCTAGAGGGGTGACTGATGTATACCAGGGCAGTGGTTTGTGGGCATGGCACACAGGGATGTGTGCCATGTCGACTCTTCACTTTGTTCTGCACCAAGACACGCAACCTGCAAAGGCAGTGTGTGTGAGTGTCAGGGTACAGGGCCTCTAAGGGTGGCACAATAAGTGCTGCAGCCCTTAGAGGCCTTCTCTGGTCACAGTGCCCTGGGTACCTGTGGTACCATTTACCAGGGGCTGACATGTGGCCAGAGATGCCAATTGGGTTTAGGCTTCAATGCAGTTTTAGGGGAGGAACATAGGCCCTGGGCACCTGATTAGCAGGAGCCATGGGGACACTCAGTCAAAGAACATCAGCAATTCAGCAAAAAGTGGGGGCATACCATGCAGAAAGAGGGCACTTTCTCACAGGACCGAACAGCCGTGCCGAAGCGAACAAGAGGAGGACGCCCACTGACTTGGCCCCAGCCCTCCTGCCTGTCCCCACCTCGAACCTGCACTAGCAAAATCCCGGTGTCCCCTGCAGCCAGCAACCTCGAGAAACCCGGAGGACCTGCCTGCCTTCAATCCCAAAGTCTCTGTCTCCTGTGAACACCGGATTTGTTCAAACAACAGACTCCCGCTCTGCAAGGATCCGCGGGTCTGCACCACTCGGCACCCGACGCCCATGGCCTGAGTTTGAGTGGCCCAACACCAAGAGGAGGTCTCCCCGACCCTGACCAGAGACCCCTGACCTGCCTCAAGCCTCCAGCTGACGTCTGCAGCCTCAAACCGTAAGGTCCCCCCCAACCGCGACAAAGAGCTGGTAAGAAGATCCGACCTTAAAAGGCACCCCTGCACCCGACGCCCCACAGCCTTGGGTGGCCCAACCGACGGTGCCCAACCAACCCCCAAGATCCCAACCTACCTCTCCAAGTGGTGGTCGCACCCAGAAGACCTTCGTCCCGAGCCTGCAGTTCTTTTGCAAACCAGAGACTCCCCATTGAAAGCTACAGGGCTTCCGACGCCAAAACAGCACTCTGCACCTGGCCGTCCCAGTGCTGCTGAGGGTGCATCTTTTGTTCTGGCCTAAACCCCCATTTGCCCTGAGCTGAAGTCCAGGAGCTTTGCTCCCACAACCCAGTGGCCTGCTCGTCAGCAGCCACCAACCGGAGGCCCCCTATCCCCCATTGGATAACATTGGGCCTCAGCACTCTGCACCCGGCCGTCCTAGTGCCGCTGAGGGTGTAACAAGAGTGCATCCA
This sequence comes from Calotriton arnoldi, assembly GCA_963921515.1. Classification (NCBI taxonomy): domain Eukaryota; kingdom Metazoa; phylum Chordata; class Amphibia; order Caudata; family Salamandridae; genus Calotriton; species Calotriton arnoldi. The sequence continues at coordinate 1,365,105 of CAWUFW010003213.1, read as the reverse complement.
TGACCCTGGGGGACCCCTAAGTCTAACCCCAGAATACCAAGTCCCACAACAAAGTACTTACCTTTGTACCGATAACACTATTTTCCTCGATAGGATAACATTGACTGTTTTTCTATGAAAAGTTTCTAAGTTTGGGGTTGGAAAATCTATGGAAATCTTTTACAACTGTACTAACAAAAACGCTTTTACTTACCTGTTTACAGGAAATGTCCGAGTAGTATCCAGGTATACTACACTGTGTAAGAAAAGTAATCTGAAAGTAATGTACTGGTCATTTTACTAAAAGTCCATTCAAAGTATATGTACTGTATTTCCAAAGCATTGCATTTCTCAGTAACAGTACTGTAAATCAAAACAAAGTGCATATACAATTACAACTGTATATTTACTGCAAAGTATTTATCACTTACCTGTGCCAGGCTTGCTTGGTTCTAGAAAATAGAATAACTAAAAGAAGATTTTTATACAAAAACAATTGGTCTGAAGTTCAGTCTTTGAGTGTCTCGAATTCATTTGCTGACTGAGTGTGTACAACAAATGCTTAACACTGTCCTCTGATAAAGCCTTACTGCTCGACCACACTACCCCAAATAGAGAGTGATGTGCTATCTACTTTACCTTTGACTACCTTTTGGGTTCCACTGGACTCTGTGCACACTATTCCTAACTTTGGTATAGTATATAAAGAGCCAGCTTCCTACAGTGAGATAGTTTGGTTGACATGAAAATCCGACACCACCTTCGGAAGGAAGGAGGGGTGGGTCCTTAAAACCACTCCGCTGTGATGAAAAACCGTGTATGGTTCTTTGGAACAGAGCGCCTGTATCTCGCTTACTCTACGAGCAGAAGTAATCGCCACCAAAAAGGCGGTTTTCCATGTAAGGTGCTGAAGGGTCGCTTTGTGAATAGGTTCAGAAGGGGGACCCATAAGCTTGGAAAGAACCAGGTTCAACTCCCAGGGAGGTGAAGGAGGACGGACAGGGGGGTACACTTTCTTTAAACCCTGAAGGAAATCCTTAACCACCTGGAGCTGGAAGAAAGAAGGTTGATTTGGAAACTTTCTGTAAGCCGTAATGGCAGCCAGGTGTACCTTAATGAAAGAAAACTTTAGACCTGACTTGGCCAAATGCAGGAGATAAAGTAAAATTACCTCCTCTTGCCCCCTGGTAGGCTGGAAACCATTACATATACACTACAAATAAAACCTTTTCCATTTAAAAGAATAGGAATGTCTTGTGGACTCCCTCAAAAAGTTCATACAGTCCTGAGGGAGATTTAAGTGGCCGTACTGGAGGGCCTCAGGAGCCATGCTGCTAAGTTCAACGAGGGAAGGTTGGGATGATGGATGCTCCCGTACATTTTGGACAGAAGGTCCGGTCTGTAAGGAAGCCTCCTGTGTGGACACTCCGAGAGATGCAGAAGGTCCGAGTACCACCACTGCCATGGCCAATATGGTGCTATCAGAATCATCCTCATCCTGGAGCGTGAGAGTTTGGTTATGACCTTTGGGATGAGAGGAAGAGGCGGAAAAGCGTAAACAAAGGTTCCTGACCAGTCGATCAAAAGGGCATTCCCGATCGATCCTGGCCGGCAAAACCTTGACGCGAAGGCGTGGCATTTTTTGTTTGACTCGTCTGCAAAGAGATCGATGGTTGGATGACCCCATTGCTGAAAAATGTCCGCCACCACTTCGTCGTTTAATACCCAGTCTTGTTGATCTTCGAAGTGATGACTTAAAGAGTCTGCCTGAGAATTCTGCTCCCCTGGCAGGTGGACTGCTGTGATTAAGAGCTGCCTGGCCAGGAGCCAATGCCAGATCGCCTGAGCCTCCAGGGACAGTGGGCGAGAGTGAGTTCCCCCCTGCTTGTTTAGGTAGTACACGGTGGTCGTGTTGTCCGTTTGTACTAATATTCACTTGGCTTGTATGGACGGGTAGAACGCCTTGAGGGCTAGATGTACTGCCCGCAGTTCCAGCATGTTTATGTGATATGCTTGTTCCTTGCTCGACCACCTGCCCTGAGTCTGCAGAAGACCCATGTGTGCTCCCCAACCCTGAAGTGAGGCATCTGTGATCAAGGATTGTGTAGGAGGAGGTTGGTGGAAAGGCACTCCCACCAGGAGATTTTTCCCGATGACTTCACCAGGTGATGGAAATTCTCGCGGACTGGGAAATAAGAATCCGGTCTTCCCATCGTGCCGACGTCTGATCCCATTTGTCTTCCAAGTCCTGCTGCAGAGGTCTCATCCTCAGTCTGACGTTTGGAACCAGAAAAATGCAAGATGTCATCAACCGCAGGAGTGAAGCAGCCTGCCGAACTCAGGGTTGATGAACTTGAAAAAGGAGATTGCACTTCATCCTGATTGATAACAGTCTCTCCTCCGAAGGAGACACTTTTCCTGTGCTGGAGTCCAGAGTAGCCCCTAGGTAGTAAATTCTTTGAGTGGGCTGATGGATTGATTTTTCCATATTTACATGAAGGCCCAAGCGTTGCAGCAAGTTCAGGCAGATTTGATAGTGGTCTTCCACCGTTTGAGGAGATGAGCCCTTTAGAAGCCAGTCGTCGAGATATGGATAGACTAACAGACCTTGGCGACAGAGCAGCGGCTACCACTGCCATGCATTTTGTGAATACTCGAGGTGCAGATTTCAGGCCGAACGGTAGGAGTCTGTACTGACTGTACTTGGAGCCTACCATGAAGCACAGGAACTTCCGGAGTCGTGGTGCAATTGGAACATGGAAGTAAGCATCCTGGAGGACGTTCGAGCACATCCAGTCCCCTCTCTGAAGATGCGGATATATTTGATGGAGCGCCAGCATACAAAACTATTCTTTTTGGATGACTTTGAGGGAACGAAGATCCAGAATAGGCCTGAAACTCTCTTTTTGACCCTTCTTTTGAACTAGGAAGTATACGGAGTATACGCCTTTTCCTCGTTGCGATGGAGGAACCTCCTCTATGGGCAATTTCTGTAAGAGTGGACACCTCCTGACGCAACAACGGCAGTTGGTGAACTCTTGTCTTTACTGGAGGAATGCACCTTGGAGGAGCACGAAAACGTAGTGCATATCCATTTTGTAGTATATTCAGCACCCACTGATCGTTTCTTATGTTGCGCCACTCTTTTACATGTCCAGTGATACCTCCCCCCACTGGTGTGGGTAACGGCGAAAGAGGAAGTGAATGTTCATTGTTTGCCAGTGTTCTTGGCTGTGGAAGAGGACTGTCTGGGCGCTCCTCTACCTCTGGAAGGTCTACGTCCCGGATAGTGAGACTTGGACTGGTGGTACTGCCTCTGGGACCATTGAGGGGCTTGAACCCTCTGATGGAACGCCCTACGATCGTAAGGCCTGTACCGACGTCTGAACTCCTTCCTTTTCTCTAAACCCACAGCTTTAAGAGTGTCCAGTTCCGATTTCATCCTGGCCATCTCTTCATCAGTGTGAGAACCGAAAAGGGAATTACCAGAAAACGGGAGGTTCAGGATGTGCTGTTGGGCTTACGGTTTTAAGGCTGCAAGTCGTAACCAGGAGGATCTTCTTGCGCATATGCCATGCGAGTCTGAGTGAGCAGCTAGAGATGTTCCATCAGCTGCCGCACTGATCATTTGATTAGCAACGAGGGCTCCCTCCTGGAGAATCTCCACAAAATCTTGGCGGTCCTCTTTGGGCAGTTTCTCTTTGAAACGCTCCAGCGAATCCCACAGCACCCTATCATAACGACCCAACAGGGCTGCAGCACTAGACACTTTCAAAGATGCAGCTGCAGAGCCGCAAGCTTTCCTCCCCAAGAATCTTGAGCTCTGCTCTCCTTGTCCGGAGGGACCATCGAGGAAGAGGCCACTGCATAAGTCTTCTTTGCAGTTGCAATAAATACGGAATCTGGTGGAGGGTCTGACCTGAGGAACAGGGGATCTTGCTCTGCTGGCCTATATTTCTTTAAGATCCTTGCTGGAGCCGTTTTGATCGTTGCTGGTGTAAGGAAAATGTCCAAGACTAGTTGTAGGAGAACAGGAACCAATGGCATCAGAGGCCTCGACGGGGACCTCTGATGCAGAGTCTCAAAAATAACAGACGTAGATGTCTGAGGTGCGGACATCTCTATGTTTTACATTTGTGATCCTCTTGACAGGACATAATGAAAAGTGTTGATGTCGTCGACAGGTGACACTGTGGAGGGTGGACCGTCCGTTAGTGTGGGAGAATAATCTCTCTTGGAGGTGTGGGTCAAGGAGGACGACCAAGAAGGTGATCTTCGTCTCCTACGACGGCCATGAGAAGGGGATTTACGACCTGATTGAAACTTGTCCATTTGGCGACCACTGGATGGTGTGGTGGGTGATCGGTTCACTGCCTGCACCAGCCGAGCCAGAGGGGACCTATGGAGAGGACTTTAATAGTCCAAAGGCTGTAGCACCTGTGCTGATGTCTCTTTCTAAAGTGATGGACTGGGAGAAGCCACCTGGGAGAGAAAAGAACCGAAGGAGATCTGTGGTCTTGTTGTGTAGGAGGAACCGTGATCTGTGGAGTGGATCTCTGCACTCGCCGTTCTGGAGACGGAGAAGAAGAGGTTCTCGACGTCGAGATGACTTGCGGAGATGCTGCAGTCGACGCTGAAGGCTCCAAGAGGTCCTGTGACGCAGAATGATGTCTCCCCGAGGTCGAATGATGTGACGACGTCGATAACTGAGTGTCTCGACGTCTAGCAGCTATGCGCCACTAAGACTTGTGAGTCCACTGACTGAGACCTTGGCCTCGACATCGGCCGTGTAGATTCTTTCTGCCTCGACGTTGACTGATGTCCCGTCGACAGACACTTGTGTTTCGACGTCGGAAGAGGAGTACCCAACGGAGTACCAAGCCTTGACGTCGTACGAGGAGAAGGTGATGGTGAAATTCTTTTCAACGTCGAACCTCTCAGCACGTCAATCTAGGCCTCGATGTTGAGCGCTGTCTCGTGGGCTGCAACGGAGGAGTCCGCCTCAACGTCGAATCCCTTCGCGACGTCGTAGAAGATCTAGGCCTCGACGTTGAGCGCCGTCTTGTGGGCTGCAACGGAGGGGTCTGCTTCGACGTTGAACCCTTTTTTGATGTCGTAGATGATCTAGGCCTCGACGCTGACCGCCGCCTGGTTGACGGCAACGGAAGACTGCCTTTCGACGTCGAACACCGAGACGGCGAGCGATGTCTTGACGTTGGGCGATCCCGCACCAACGGAGAGCGACTCCTCGACGCCGGGTTGACGGTGGCAGAGGATTCAACGCCGATGACGTACCTTTGTGTTTGGAAGTCTTTGACGACGACCAATGTTCTCTCGACGGCGAGCCCGCTGACAAAGGGATTATCGTCGACGTTTTCTTCGCCGATGGGGGCATTTTCAACTCCGGGCCCGACGCCGATGAATAACAGACCGGGATTTTGCTTCTGGAAGATGATCTGGGTCTCTTCTTCTGTCTCACAGGAGACCTGCCTCTAGAGGTAGAAGCTTTACCTTTCTCAGAAAGACCATAAAGGTGAATCCTCTCTCTGTCCTTGAGAGTGTGTCTTGATAAAGATTGGCAGTGTTGGCAAGTCTCAGGAACATGAGAATCCGGCAGGCAGAGAATACAAACAGAATAAGAATCTGTTTTGGCCTTATTTTTGCCACAGGAAGGGCAAGGATCAAACAGAGAAGGCATTTCTGAGAGAGAAAAAATGCCTAACAGCCTGATAAAATGTAAAGTTCTACTCCAACAGATGTTAAATGTCGAAGTAAATGGTCTTAAGTGAAAATAGTAGATAATTTCTGACAAAAAAAGTCAAAAAATCTGTGGAGCTGATTAACCAGGGTCCTGACTGAAGGAGCCGGAAAGAACAACTGACCTAACTGTCACCCCTGAGGCATGATGGCAAGCTAGGGGTCATGGCTGCCTTAAAGGCACGGTGCCAGTTTTTTGAGTTTTCTACATTTGCTTTCAGGTTCTATGCTATTGAAGTTGCAATGCAGCCTATGGGCTAACAATGCCTGCCTTTCTCGTTGCAGGACTACTTTTCTGCTGTTCATTAAAAGCAGTTCAAGTGTCTTTTGGTCTTCCTGATTTGTTTGTGTATGTGCAAAGACAAGATCTCACAGCATTGCTTAGCCTATTATGTCTGGAAGGCTGCATTGATTGTTTAAAAAAAAAAAAATTATATGTATATCTATATAGAGCTGTATATATAGGTTTTCATATATAATTTTTATATATTTTCCAGGGTCCCAGCGCATGGGCGGGAATATTCAAGTGCTTATGACTATTGATGAGCATCCCCTGGAAGAGAATAATTATATATACTTCCCAATGAAGTTGGCCTTAAAGAAAGCATTCCATCTAAAATATTGTTTTATCTGCCAATGTTATGCACTTAATACATGCTCTATCAGGTAACTTCAAGACAAGGAACTTGGAAGGCAAGGCATCATTACATAGTTTGCATCTTTACACAATAAATTGGAGCCGTGCCTGGGCCCTATGTAAAAATAAACGTGAATCAATTGCTAGCTTTTATCAAGCAGCGGGTGATAAACATTTAGAAGTTATTGCATGTTTTGTGCCCAAAATCAGAGGCCGCACCAACCAGACGTGGGCAGGTCCTGGCTGGGGAAAAAGATTGCTCCTAAACTTGGGAGCTGCAGTAGGACAGGAAAACATAGCCATGAAAGCACCGTCAATGCAAATGTGACTGACCTTATCTTACGTTTATATCTTCGAGGAAGATGATCATCAGTTGTTTTTGAGAAACATTAGTCTTTATGAAGCCTTCTATAAATATGTAAATAAAGGTTTTGAATGTTTCTGTAGCTAACCTATTATGTTGTTTGTCAGTTATTAGGTGACAACAGAAGTACCGCCTGAGTGATATGTTAACGTACTTTAAAAATCCCAAAACCTGTGGGATGAAATATTTTAAATAAAAGGTTGGCCAGTACATGGCAGTATGCATACTAAAACAAAGTCTACACCCTGCCAATGTATGTTTAAAACAAGGAAATACTGGAGTAAGCGCATATGACCACATAGGGTCTACAGGTCCTTCCAGTAATACAACACAGGAGGCGGAGGGGGCAGTGGCGGGCGGCAAGTAACATGCACTCGTATGGAGTACTATAAAATTAAATATCATGAAAACTTACCTCAAAAGCATTTAGCCCGTTACAATTTATGAGGAGCTCTTGGAGACATGATCACATAAGGTGTCCACTGGTGCTGGCCCCGTGACCGGAGACTCACACTGCAGCTTTTCTCTACACATTCACAGCTGCTTTCACAGAACCACAGAAAGCACGCAATTACACATGGCATCCAGAATACAAGAATGAAGAGGTCAAGCTGAATCGTTTCAATTTATTTCCTGCCTTTACAGAAGCACAAGAAAATACTGAAATGTCCCCGCGACAAGTGGCGAGTTCAGATGCCGAAAGGACTCTGAAGACAAAGTAAAGCTGTGTGGATGCCTTTGTGTACAGTGGAGTAAACAGAAAGCAGTATGTCCATTTTAAATGTGATTTTGCTTAACGAACAAGTTACTTACCTTCGGTAACGATATATCTGTAAGAAACATAGGTTAGTTCTAGATTCCTTACCTTAGAATAACCCCAGGCGTCAGACTGGATCCAGAAAGTTTTTCGTCAGCAGTACCTCTGCGCGTTGAAAGGTGGCGTCGGTCGGCTCTGCGTCCGTCATTGGCGTCGTGGTCGCCGGGATGACGTCACGGTAGCTACTTAGACGCCGCCCTCGCACGCTGACGTCAGTTCTGTACACGACTTTCCGCGGCAGAAACGCAGAGCCATGCAAGACACTGACCACTGGTGCTCAAAACTAGGCCCTGAAAGGATGTCCTTAACCCTAGAAGTCAGTTCGCAGAACGGGGAGGATGGGTGGGCGGTAAGGAATCTATAACTAACCTATGTTTCTTACAGATATATCGTTACCGAAGGTAAGTAACTTGTTCATCCGAAAGAAACAGTTAGTTATAGATTCCTTACCTTAGAATAGATACCCCAGCAATACCAACCCCGGAGGTGGGTCTGCGAACCAAGTTCACACCAGAAAGTCCTGGAGAACAGAACGGCCAAAGAAGCCGTCTCTCCGGACTTGGCTGTCCAGGCAGTAGTATTTAGTGAACGTGTGCAAGGATGCCCACGTCGCTGCCTGGCAAATGTCATTCAGAGGAACTCCTCGTCCCAAAGCAGTAGTGGTTGCCGTTGCCCTGGTGGAATGGGCATGTAGCCCCACTGGAGGCTCCTTTTTAGCTAGAGAATAGCAGGCTTTAATACACAAAACAACCCATCTAGAAATGGTCCGCTTGTGTACGGCCCGACCTTTCGTGGCGCCCACGTAGCCAACAGAGAGCTGGTCATCCACCCGGAACTGTTTAGTGCGATCCAGATAAAAGGAAAGCGCACGTTTTGGGTCCAGACGGTGGAGCCTCTCTTCCTCTTTCGAAGGATGCGGAGGCGGAAAGAAAGTGTGCAAAGTGATGGTCTGCCCAATATGAAAGGAGGTGACCACCTTGGGAAGGTAGGATGGACGAGTTCTTGTCCAGATGTACAGCCAGAAAAGGAGGTTTGGATGAAAGAGCCTGGAGCTCACTCACTCTTCTGGCAGATGTGATGGCCACCAGGAAAGCAGTCTTAAGAGTGAAGTCTTAAAGGACAGATGTGAAGCGGCTCAAAGGGAGCGCACATCAAATAAGTCAAGACCAGATTCAAGTCCCACTGAGGCATAACGAAGGGGATAGGAGGAAAGAGATGAGTTATGCCTTTTAAGAAACGATTAACTGGGGACTTGAAGAGAGAAGGCTGATCAGGAAGCCGAAGAAAGGCAGAAATGGTCGAAAGATAGCCCTTGATAGTGCCCAGAGCAGAGCCCTGCTGGGCCAAAGAAAGGAGGAACAAGAGAACCTCAGAAAGGGGGGCAGAAAGGGGATCTACAGCCTTTGCTGTGCACCATGCCACAAATTTGTTCCATCGGCAGGCGTATACCGTCTTAGTGGAGGGATGCCTGGCTGCCAAGATTACATCACAAACTTCGGGAGGCAAGTCGAAAGATGTCAACTGCCACCGCTCAATCTCCAAGCAAGGAGGTGGAGGCTGGACAGGTTCGGGTGGAGGACCGTCCCCTGCTGCTGCGACAGAAGATCCTCCTGAAGAAGCAGTCGGATCGGAGGATCGATGGCCATGTTGAGCAGCTCGGGATATTAGACTCTTCGTGCCCAATCCGGAGCCACAAGAATGACTTGGGCTCGGTCGCGCTTGTTCTTCTTCAGCACTCTGGGCAGAAGTGGTATAGGCGTACAACAGACCGCAACTCCACTCGCGACGAAAAGCGGCGCCTAGCGAGTACCGCCTTGGAAATTCCAACGTGCAGAATTGCTGACATTGCGCGTTCTCTTCGGTGGCGAATAGATCTAACCAAGGCTCTCCCCACTGTTCCAAGAGACCTTGCACCACCTCCGAGTGAAGACACCATTCGTGATCCATCATGCACCTGCGGCAGAGTTCGTACGCCCTGGCGTTCAGGGAACCTGCCAGGTGTTGAACCACCAGGGACATGCCCGGATGTTCCAGCCATGTCCAGAGACGGAGGGCCTCTTGACATAGGGTCCACGACCCCACCCCGTTTGTTGCAGTACCACATGGCGGTGGTGTTGTCCGTGAACACCTGCACTACTCTTCCTCGGACAGAGGGAAGGAATGCTTTTAGTGCAAGCCGGATTGCCCGCAGTTCCAGAAGGTTGATGTGGAGCCCGGACTCCACCGGAGACTAGAGGCCTCTGATCTCCGCCTCTCCCATGTGGCCGCCCCATCCCAGCAGTGATGCATCGGTCACCACTGTGAACTCTGGTTGAGGAAGGGAGAGGGATCTGCCGTTGACCCAATGCTGGTTCCTGAGCCACCACTGCAATTGGTGTGCAGTGCCCAATGAGATCTGGATGCAATCGGACAGATTCCCTTGATGTTGCGCCCACTGGAACTTCAGGTCCCACTGAAGAGCCCGCATGTGCCACCTGGCATGATCCACCAGCAGGATGCAATCAGGCCCAGCAGCCGGAGGGTCATCCTGACCGTAACCCGGAAGAAGGGCTGAAAGATCGGAATCATAGCCCGAATATCCCGGACTCGCTGCTCGGGAGGATTGACCCGAAACTGCGTCGTGTCCAGAACCACTCCGATGAAGAGGAGCTTCTGAGAGGGGATCGGGTGTGACTTTGGCACGTTGTTGGAGAACCCCAGCGAATGCAGGAGGTCGGCCGTAGTCTGGAGGTGGGAGACGACTGCCTGGGCCAGGCCCGCCTTCAACAACCAGTCGACGAGATCGGGGAAGACTGGGACCCCTGATCTGCGCAGATGAGCTGCAACCACCGCCATCACTTCCGTGAACACCCGAGGGGCGCTGGTAAGGCTGAAGGGGAGCACAGTAAACTGAAAATGCTCGTGGCCTACCATGAACCGCAAGTAGCGCCGGTGGGCCGGCAGGACGGGGATGTGAAAATAGGCGTCCTGCAAGTCCAACACTACCATCCAGTCTCCAGGGTCGAGAGCAGAAAAGACCTGAGCTAACGTCAACATCTTGAACTTCTCCTTCCGGAGGAAGCGATTGACGCTCCTGAGGTCCAAGATAGGATGCAGGCCCTTGTCCTTCTTGGGTACCAGAAAGTAGTGGGAATAGCAGCCACGACCTACGTCTGGGGCAAGAACGCGCTCAATGGCTCCCTTGGCCAAGAGAGCCGTAACTTCCTGTTGGAGAAGGCCCAGGTGATCCTCCGACATGCAATGGTACTGAGGTGGCATGGCTGGAGGGGTAGCCTCGAAGGGGAGGGAGTAGCCCCTTCGGACTATCTGCAAAACCCACCTGTCCGACGTGATGGTGCGCCAGTGGGGGAGGTGATGGCGGATCCTGCCGCCCACTGGCGATTGATGGGCCTGAAAGGCCGGACTAGGAAGGTTTGGAGGCGGAAGCAGAGGAGGGGGGGTTGGTGGACTGGCCTGCTCGCTAGCCCCCAGAACCACGGTGGTGGTGGTTCCCACGTCCCCGGCCGCGCGAAGGTTGTGCAGCTTGCGCCGGCCTGTGGCTCTGGGCGCGACGTTGTGGGGCACCCCTTCCGTAGCCACGAAAGGGGCGAAAAGCAGACTGCGCAGGGCGAGTAGAGAGGCCCAAGGACTTGGCCGTAGCCCGTGAGTCCTTGAAACGCTCTAGAGCGTGGTCTGCTTTGTCGCAAAAAAGGCGATGGCCATCAAAGGGCATGTCCAGAAGACCGCTATGGACATCCCCAGAAAAGCCAGTCGATCTCATCCAGGCGTAGCGACGAAGGGCTACCAAAATGGAAATCATCCTGCCTACAGAGTCGGCGGTATCCAGCCCACAGCGGATGGTAAACTTTGCTGCATCTCTCCCTGCGGCAACGGCCTGGGAGAGTACGGTCTGGGCCTCCTCCAGACACTGAGGCAGCACTTGCGCAACCGTATGCCACACAGAGTGGGAATAACGTCTCAATAGACATGCGGTGTTTACCGACCGCAGTCCCAAGCTGGCAGAAGAGAAAACCTTCTTCCCAAGATGATCCAGCTTCTTGGATTCCCTATCTGGTGGTGCGTGAGGGAATGCGCTCTTGGAGGTAGAAGCTTGGACCACCAAGCTCTCCGGGGTGGGGTGTTAGGAGTTTAAAGTGGGGTCACCCGGGGCCGGGCGGTGGCGTCGGGCAACCCTCCTATCCACGGGAGCCCCCGTGTTGGGCCTGGACCAAGTGTCCAAAAGGATGTCGGTCAGGGCTTCATTGAACGGCAGCAGGGGCTCCGAAGAGCTCGCTGCCGGCTGAAGCACCTCTGTCAGGAGGTTAGTCTTGACTGCCACCGTTGAAAGCTCGAGGAGCAGAGCCTCGACCGCCCTACGCAACACCACTGCGTATGACGCTCCCTCCTCCGTAGCCACGGTAGGAGGAGACAACATGCCAAGGTCTGGGGAGGTATCCAGACCACTGGCATCCCCCAGGTCCTCTCTCCAGTCCGGATCGTACTCCAACTGGTCTGATAAAGGATCCCCAGACCCCTCCTTCCTCACCCTCCTCTGGCTGCCACGTTGGCTGAAAATGGCCAGGGTGGAACACAGGGGCAAAAGTACCCATCGGCACTGGATCCGGCGTCGACGCCGGCTCCGTGTCCACGTCGGGTTGGAAGCCGGGGTCGACGCCAGCTGGTGGGCCAGGCGACATCGGCAGCAGACGCGGTGCCGGTGGAGCCGGCGCCTGTGTCACAAGGTTGACCGGTGCAAATCTGGATCCAGGCCTTGATCCATGGGGCCCTGTGGGGCCGGAGCCGCCGGCAGGGAAGGCCTAGGGCCCCCAACCGAGTCCACGGGGCCCGAAGGCGCGCCGGCGGAGTTGGGCTGCCCAAAGATGGCATGCAGGGCTTCGTAAAACTGACGAAGCTGGGCAGGGGTCGCTCCGGGTACCGGAAAGGGAGGGAAACTCTGAGTCGGCCCTTCAGGCTCCGCACGGGGAGCCGCGGGAGTGGCACCGCCCACATCCCTCGTCGCGTCAGCCGACCGACGGGGAGAAGTCGTAGAGCAACTATGCTTCTTCAACTTCTTCTTGTGCTTTGACTTACCTGACCCCGAGTGCTAAGACTTGGATGACGAGTGGTGATGACTCCGCGACCGGTCCCTTGCGACCAGGACCTCGAATGGCGCGGAGCCGACTGCCGGTGCTCAAGAAGCTTTCGGGACCGCTCCCGCAAAGACTTCGGAGCCATGGTCCGGCAGTAGGAGCACGACTTGGGGTCGTGGTCGCGCTCCAGGCAAAAGAGGCACACGCGGTGCATATCCGTCACCGACATCATGCGGGAACAGGAACCGCAGGCCTTGAAGCCGGGCATCCCTACATGCAGCAGGAGTCGGTAGGACTCAAAAATACATCGACAAAAGTCGCTCAAAAAGTTGTCAAAAAATGGCTGGAGGTACCACTCTCTCCGGATCTGCGCTGGCTGGCGCGGAAATAGAAAGAACTGACGTCAGCGATCGAGGGCGGCGTTTAAGTAGCTACCTCGATGTCATCCTGGCGACCACGACGCCAACGACGGACGCGGAGCCGACCGACGCCACCTTTCGACGCGCAGAGGTACTACTGACGAAAAACTTTCCGGATCCAGTGACGCCTGGGGGTAATTCTAAGGTAAGGAATCTATAACTAACTTTCTTTCAGATTGCTCAATCTCTCTTCTCCTGAAAGAGAACACGAGTGACTGGAGAGCAATAGCCAGATAAGGAAATGTTAATGTTGGTGCGGTATACCCCAGCGTTCCTTCAGTGGCCAGCATCCGTATCAACCCTGTCTTGCTTTAACAAAGTGTGTGTTTCAATTTACAAGAAGGAAGGGCCGAAATAGAACGACATGCCAGAGGTGGTGGGAGGACGTGGACACAAACGGGAAACCAGCGAACAGGGAGAGGATGGCCAACAAAACACAACAAGCATTTGCAATGCAATAGGTCTCGCAATTGCGAGATTTTGACCTATGGAATTGTAAATTACTTTGCTCACTTTGACACTGGCTTCAAGCTAGCCTGGCTGAAGAGGGGTGTTACCCCGAAACCGGTCCCAGGATGCTTGTTTCCGGTCCAGGAAAGACATGCCTTGGCAGTTCGGGCTGGACTGTTCCCATGAGGCACAGGGTCAAGACTGATTTGCATATGGCTGTGTCTGAACTGGGGTGGCAAAGTGAGCTAAAGAATGATGATGGATTCAACCCAGATCTGTGACTGGGGGTGTCTGAAAAGTTTCAGCGCTCCGTCCATCATCTCCTTGTATTTGCATTGTAAATGACAATTCCATTTATTTATGTGTTTTAAAAAACACCTGCAAAAATAAAAGGGATTGTCATTTACAATACCAATAGGTCAAAGTATCTAAAATGCGAGACCAATTGCATTGCAAATGCTTGTTTTCCGGACTGCAGTGACAGCAGGCACATCGATGTGTGCGTGCTCACACTGCTCACTTCTCACTTGTGGCGAAGTTACAGCATGACGTCATGCCAGGTGAGCGTTGTAGGGGGAAGGGAAATCCTTTAAAGAGTCATTTTCTCTCTGGATTTCCTTTCTCTTTTTGAAACTCGGGAGCAGAAACATTGTCGTGGTGTCACCAGGGCTTTAAGTGGAAGCTTTTTCAATATTATATACAAGCCATGGTTGCTGCTTATTTATCTTATGCAACTAACAACCATTGACAAAGCCAATAGTCCTGACTTGTTGTAGGTATGATGTTACTTGTTGTGTCATATCTGGATGCAATGACAAACAGCAAAATACAAGTCTGGCGGCACACAGTACAGATTTTTAGCTTACGTGTTTTAAGCCACTCCCTTAATGACATTGGCCACGCCACTTTGAGAGACCCTCCAGTTTTTTCATCCCACTTAAAGCCCTGACTAAGCTATTTGCGCTGAGGCCCTCAGTGTACGTGTACCAGGATAGAAGAGGGTGTCTAGGGGTCGTGGAGATCTGATCCCTTATACATGCAGCTGCTTGAGCATCAGCACTTGTGTGTTGCGCAACTAGTGCTTGCTCAAATTTTGCGAGGTGCTTAGCCCTAGCTTTAGCTGGCGGTGGCTACCGCCATGTGTAAAGAAATGAAGCGGTAACCCACACATAATGAGTTTGGTAAAGAAACAGGGTGTTAAACGCGCAGAGTAAAATGATCACAAAAACACACCTGATACCAGGCACTTGATTTTACCCTGCCAGCTACTTTCAGATGTGACTCGCCCATAGAACATTATAAAACACAATATCCACAGGTCACATTGATACACGTCAAGAACAATCCCAGAAAAGCAAAAGCCAGGGAGGTAGCCATCAAGTGCAGCTGGTGCTGTGGCACCGGGGCCCACTGCACCTCAAATATAGTTGTTGCTTACTGCCAAACCAGAGGATGAGGCTGTTTTCCTTGCATGCCTCAAGGTCCATGGCAGCCTTTCTACGCCACCGGTAAAGGGCACACAGACGCCAAAGCACTCCTGAACCATAGAAATGGATGGGATGTACTATACAAACAGTTTTAGCATGTGTTGGAAGAGACGAGATGGAACTATCTAGTAATCTCCATTTGGAAGACCGGAGTATCCTAGTTAGTGAAGAACATCAATGGCCGGTCAGCTGTTGCGATGAGGGCCTTTCAAACTGAGAATCCGGGTGAGTTGGGTTATTACCAGTAAGGTTCATTACACTGAGCCCAATGTTTCCTCCTCTGGGTCTACTTCACTTAGTAAGACAATCAAGAGAGCCCTGACAGCAATGGTCAGATTACTCGTTCGTAATCGGATTACATAGAGTACTACATAGAGTCCTACTCCTTCTTGTCATTACCACATAAGGAGAGCTGTGACATGGAGGGAATGTAGTGGTAATGCATGCTAGAGCTCTCAAGGTTTCCCAAGTCCATGCTTCACTAGCAGACCCAGACTGTTACTCCCCCGTTTACATACACACACCAGCACCACCATTGGCACTACCAACAACTTGACACTAGTATGATCCAGTGAATCAGAGTATTTGGGGGACGGAAGGGAGCTCCCAAGAAGTTGGCGCTCAGAGGTCAGTCACTGCTTTGTTGTGTGACTGAACTGTGAACACACAATTAAGCCCATGCTGCATCATTTTATTCACCAGCTGTGGCTAAGGCGCCAATTGTATTTCCGCCCAGGGCGCAATAATTCCCCCACCCACCCCCCTCCCCTTCCCTGACCCCTCGTGATCTTACCCTGCCCTGGTGTGTAACTTGGTGCCCAGACGTGGCGCCCTCCTGCGGCTCATCTTGACCAGAGCATGACAGCATAGCCGCGAAGCCCCAGGCCAACAGCAGCCCCGGGGTCTACTCGTAGAAGAGCAGCCCCAGGCTGCAAAGCACAAGGACAGCACCACTCCACAGCATGCTGTCAACGGGTGGTGGTCTCAGCCCCTGCTTCGCTCGGCTTCGAAGCACTGTGAGGAGGATGAAGACGAGGTCGGCCGTAGGGTACAATTTTATTTCCTGACCAAGGCAGCCTAAAGCATGAAAACCGCCACCTGTTGCTGTGAGACTGACTGCACCATGGCGACTGGGCAATCTTAAACCAGAACTTTCCAGGAAGACGGTGCGAGCTCCCGTTATACACGCCCCCACATCATCTGGGACATCTTCCTGGCGTCTGTCCAGCGTTACACTGCTTTTAGACACTTTACTTTTAACACTGCCAGGATGTTTAAAAAACAAGCAGTCGCCATTGCACAAATGCAGCCGCTTGTTTATATTTGCATCGCACTTTCACTTTAACAATAGCTGCCGCCCCACACAGCACTTGCGTCGTGGGGCGGTGTAGGAAAGTGGGTTTCTGTTGCAGTAACCCCCCCACTTTTTGCCTGATAACTGATGCACTTTTCCTTGGTGTGCCCTGGATCCCTGCCAATCAGGTACCCAGGGCCTGTGTTCCTTCCCTAAAACTGTACTCAGCCTAAACCCAATTGGCATCTCTGGCCACAGGTAAGCCCCTGGTAAATGGTACCCTAGGTACCCAGGGCACTGTGACCAGAGAAGACCCCTAAGGGCTGCAGCACTTATTGTGCCACCCTTAGAGGCCCTGTACCCTGACACACACACACTGCCCTTGCAGGCTGAGTGTCTTGGTGCAGAACAAAACAGAGAGTCGACATGGCACACATCCCTGTGTGCCATGCCCACAAACACACTGCCCTGGCATACCTCAGTCACCCCTCTAGCTGGGTGCCCTATGCCAGTGGTGAGGGCACAGGTGCATGAGCCCTGTGCCCCTACAGTACCCAGGCCCATTCCTGGGCACTGTAAGTGCAGGGCTGCCATTCCGAGTATATGGTGCTGGGAGGTCGTCAGCACGTACTCCACAGCACCATGATGGCTGCACTGAAGACTGAGAAGTTTGGTATCAAACTCCTCAGCACAGTAAACCCACACTGATGCCAGTGTGGGATTTACTGTAAAATGCACGTCAGAGGGCAACTTAGAGTTACCCTCTGAACCTAACCTACAATCCACGTCTTGTCTGAGGGGCTGCCTAGGCTGCCACACAGCAGACATGTTGCTGGACCCCTGGGCAGAGAGCCATCCGCTCTCCCGGGCCTGCAACAATGCACGTCCTGGGTGAGGTGCTAGGCCCCCTCCCCCAGGATGGGCAGGGGGAAGCTTCAAAGGCATTCCGCCTTGTGAGCTTCCCCAGACCACTTGCTGTACTCAGCAACTGGTCCCCACCGGTTCCTCCCCCATCCTGGTGGGAAGACTGGAGGGAAACACCAAGGGAGGAAAGGGGTGTGCCACCCTCTGCCAACCCCACCCCTCAGGTGGGGGAGGCGAGGTGAAGCACATCTCCGGGCTCTCGCCATCTTGAAGATGGGGAGCCCTGCCCAATCAGGACTAGGCTCCTGCCCCCTCCCACAGGAGAGTGGCAGGATAGGGGTGTACTCACTCCCAGGGCAGGGACCCATTGGTCCCTGCCCTTTACCTACCTGTAACGCCCCTAAATCTAGTATTTAGGGGCACCCTGAACCTTCCTTCCTTAGATTCCCGCAACCTAAGAAGAAAAAGGACGAAAGAAGACGCCCAGCAGAGGAGACTGCAGAGAACAACTGACTTGGCCCCAGCCCTACCGGCCCGTCTGCAGTTTCCAGAGATCCTGCGCCAAAAATAGTCTTGTCCTGCAGCCAGCGACCTCCAGAACCCCAGGGAGGACTGACTGCCTTCAACAAAGACCGGATCTCCTGTGAACAGCAGCTCTGTTCAAAAGAAACACCAAACAAAGACTCCGAGCCTGCTGAGGAGAAAGAAACCCGACGCCTGGAACCACCACTGCACCCGTCGCCTACAGCCCGAGTTCAAGTGGCCCACCGGTCCCAGCGAGGTCCCCCAGCTCTCCAGAGTCCGAGTCCACCGTGGGTTGACCCCTCCAGGACTCCCCGACGTCGCCTGCAGCCTCTGCACGGAGAACCCCCAACCGCGAGTGGCCCGGTAAGGTGAAATCCGACCTCAAAAGACACCCCTGCATCCAGACGCCCTGCGCCCTGGAGAAAGGAACCCGAGGTGCACCTACGTCCCCGAGCCCTCCAACTTACCTGCCCAGCTGTTGGTTCCTCCTGGAAGTCTTCCTGGACCGAGCCTGCAGCTGAAAACCAAAACCGAAAATTTCCATTGAAATCAACAGGGCACCCGACCTCAAAACAGCACTCTGCACCCGGCCGCCCTAGTGCCGCTGAGGGTGCCTCTTTGGTGCTAACTTGGTCCCCAACGTGCCCTGAGCTTAACCCTAGGAGCTTTGCTCCCACAACCCCGTGGCCTGCTTGCCAGCCGCCACCAACCGGAGTCCCCCTATCCTCCATAGGATAACATTGGGCCTCAACACTCTGCACCCGGCCGCCCTAGTGCCGCTGAGGGTGCAACAACAGTGCATCACTGACCCTGGGAGACCCCTGAGTCTAACCCCAGAACCCTAACTCAAAAGACCGATTACTTACCTCGAGACCGATAACTCATTTTTCCTCATAGGATAACATGGACACTTTTTCTTCCAAAAAGTTTCTAAGTGTCGACTTTTGAAAACAAGAATATTCTTTAAAAATCGTACAGACTACCAAAACGTAATTACTTACCTGTTTTAAGTAAATGTCCCAGGGCTGAACCTAGGAGTCCAGCACTGGATTACAAAAGTAACGTTAAAAGTAACTTACCGGCGAATTGAATTTTCTTACATAGGGATCCATTGACTGGTTTTCTGTGAAATTTCTTCTAAGTGTCCACTTTTGAAATACCAAAATATTGCTTAAAAATCACAACAGTAACGAATTCCGAATTACTCACCTACTATCAGGAGAGACCTCAGTACTGCATCTTTTAGTCCAGTACCGACCATGAAAAGTAATTTTTACCGTACTTACCAGTAACTGGAAATTCCTCTCATAGGATATCATTGCCTGCTTTTTGTTGAAAAAGTTTCTAAGTGTCGATTTCTGAATCATACAAATATTCTTTAAAAATCGTACAAACTACAAAAACGTAATTACTTACCTGTTTTAAGTAATGTCCCAGTGCTGAACCTAGGAGTCCAGCACTGGATTACAAAAGTAACGTAAACATACTTTGCTTGCAAACTGTATTTCCTTCCCTAGGATAACATTGGTAATTTTACCCAGAAAAGTTTCTAAGTGTCAACTTTTGAAATACAGTAATATTCCTCAAAAATCACTACCATAACCAAAACGCTTTTTCTCACCTGTTTACAGGAAGTGTCCCGGGACTGAATCCAAGATCCAGTCCTGTGGTTAGAAAAGTAATCCAAAAAGTAATCTATTGCATTTAACCAGAAATTTCCATTGAGCTCAATGTATAATTGTGTTTAAAATTGTGTTGCATATTGCAACAACTGTAACTATTGCATTCAAAAGTCTATTGCCAATTGAACAGTAGTTAACTAAAGCATCTCATTCTGAGAAAGTATATTTTGACACCCATTGTTGGTTCTAAAATAAAACAACTATATTTTTATATACAAACCATTGGCCTAGAGTTCAGTTCTTGAGTGTGTGGCTTCATTTGCTGACTGAGTGTGTACAACAAATGCTTTACACTGTCCTCTGATACTGCCTTACTGCTCGACCAAGCTACCACTTTAGAGAGTAAGGTTATATCTAACTTTAGCCTCTGCCAAACCTCTGGGGACTGTGGACTCTGTGCACACTGAACCTTACTTTGGTGCAGTATATACAGAGCCACTTTCTTACATTGGTGGATCAGCGGTGGGATACAAACTTGCATTGTTGGACTACTTGGTTACCATCTGATCACACGACAGAACTCTTAAATTGCCTTTAGAATTCTGATTTTTTCAAATTGGCATTTTTTACCAAATTACTAAAAGTCTTGTTAGGGCCTTGCTTAAGTCCCTTTAAAATTGTAGAAAATAAAAAGTCACTATAGTCAAGGGTAGAGGGGTTAGAACTTTTTGTTAGAATGTCTCAAGAAAACAACCCAGCTATTAGTGAAAATAATAATGACATACAGGACATGGTTGAGGAGCTCGACCTCACCCCTTATCTTCATTTGTCTTTCAAAGAGATAAGGTCCTTATGTAAACTTAAAAATATACCAATGGGCCAGCATCCAACCAAACAAGGGCTCCAGGAGCTCCTGGCTGAGTATGCTAAGGCCCACCCCTCTGAGCATGGTGATGACCACGCAGAGGAGGAAAGGAGTGAGGAGGATGGGGATGGTAACCCACCTCCACCACTTCCTAGGGAAGACAGGGTCACTGCACCCTTATTTCCAAGAGTAAACCTCTGGGGACCTAGGGGCCACCTAGGTGGTTCAGGTCCCAGAGAGGACACTGAGGATAGCCTTAGTGAGGAGGACCACCTTTAGCAAGGTTGGCCAAAGACTGGACCTAGAGACCAGACTCCTGGCTCTAGAGAAGGAAAGACAGGAGATGGGTTTAGCACCCATCAATGGTGGCAGCAATACTAAAACTAAGGATAGGGAGGAAACTTCTGATCCTAAAATCCCCAAAGGGATTGTCCCTAAATTTGAGGAAGGTGATGACATCACCAAATGGTTCACAGCCTTTGAGAGGGCTTGTGAAATAAGAAAAGTAAAGAAACCTCTCTGGGGGCACTCCTGTGGGAACTGTTCTCTGGTAACTGCAGAGACAGGCTTCTGACCCTCTCTGGGCCAGATGCAGGGTCCTATGACCTCATGAAGAATACTCTGATTGAGGGATTTGGGCTCACTACTGAGGAGTATAGAATTAGATTCAGGGGGCTCACAAAACCCAGACCCAGTCCTGGATTGACTTCGTAGACTACTCAGTAAAGACACTGGATGGTTGGTTAGCTGGACATAATGTGCAGGATTTTCCTGGACTTTACAATTTGTTTATGAAGGAACACATACTAAGTAATTGCACAAACGAAAAGTTGCATCAGCATTTGGTAGACCTAGGTCTAATTTCTCCCCAAGAATTGGGAAAGAAGGCAGACCACTGGGTCAGAACAAGGGTAACTAGGACATCCACTGGGGGTGACCAAAAGAAAGGGGTCACAAAGCCTCCCCAGAAGAAAGATAGTGAACCCCTTAAGGATAAAAGTAAGGAGTCCCAGGCAGCCCCCCAAAACCTGTCCAGGAGGGTGGGCCCAAAGACACCTCACAAACTAAACCAGGGTACCAAGGTAAGAATTGGGATCCCAACAGAATATGGTGTCACAACTGTCAGAAGTCAGGACACCACACCAAGGACCCTAGCTGTCCTAAAAACAAGATCCCTAGTACAGCCCCAGGGGTGACTAGTGTAGCCCCAGGAGTTGCCAGTGTAGCTCTGGAGGAAGGGTCCTCAGATGAGGAAGTCCTCCTAGCTTTCAACTGGAAAATGGGCCCAAGAGGTAAGCTGGAGATCCCAGAGGGGAGTAGACACTTCCACCGCCTACTGGTGAATGGAATCCCAGCCACTGCCCTGAGAGATACCTGTGCCAGTCACACTGTGGTGCATGACAGGTTGGTACTCCCACACCAGTATGTCCCAGGGGAATCAAGGAGAGTAAGGGCTGTCCCAGGGGAGTCACTGTTAGGCCTGTGGCTGTAGTGCCCCTAGTCATAGCTGGGTCCCTTAGATGGAGAAAGGTGGTAGTCAGTAAAGACCTCCCCTTGATTGTCTCCTGGGGAATGACCACTTAGAGGTGGACCTGAGCCAAAGAGAGGCACTGGCCCAATGCCAGGCCTCACCCAAGAAACCTGGGGGGCTCAACCTGCAGTCAGTGCAG
This sequence comes from Calotriton arnoldi, assembly GCA_963921515.1. NCBI lineage: Eukaryota > Metazoa > Chordata > Amphibia > Caudata > Salamandridae > Calotriton > Calotriton arnoldi. The sequence continues at coordinate 1,343,286 of CAWUFW010003213.1, read as the reverse complement.
CTGAGCCCCAAAAGAGTAAAAAGGAACAGGGTAGGAAAGGTGGGCAACTGTTAGCCACAGTCCCAGAGGGCCAGGGAGATTCTATCCCAGTGAGGGAAAACTCCAGAAGTGGCCCTGGTAAAGCCCCCTAGCCAACAAGAAGACCTGACTAGTCAGGCAACTGTCCAGCCTGAGTTGGTGGCTCCTCAGCTGGCAGAACAAAGGGTGGAGGAAGGGTGCTCACTACAAAGTTTAGTGACCCCCACCCTAAAGCAACAGGCAGACAGCCAGGACCCAAAGAGACCTGTAAGATAGCCCCTTCACTTGCCAGACAGGAGCTAAAGGTGTGGTTCTGGGCACTGACAGCTGTCAGCAGCCTCTGCTGGGTGTTAGCCTTCATGGCAGCCCTATCCTTGGCATGGTGGCCTAACCCCTGCCAAATAACAAGCTAGGCCCCTGACCCTATTGGTCATGGTGGGGTTGCTCAAACTGTGGGTGACCTCTGTGGGTAAGCTGGGCTTTGCCCTGGCTAAGTTAGGACTTTGCAGAGGTGGGCACCTCTGAACCCAAACTTAAAAGATGGGGTGAAGACACTAAAGAGCAAGGAGAGGAGCTTTGGGAATTAGGTCCTGAAACTGATGAGGTAGGCCAGCTCCCCAAAGGGACTGACCTGGACAGAAGGATATAAGGCGGAGTAGGCCCTGCAACTTTCAAACCACTTCCCCAACTCTTCCTCGCCTGAAAGACTAGACAGGCTCTCCCAGCGTTGGCTGAGTCTCCTGGCCTTTGGGCTGGGGGGCTTGTGTAGGAAAGTGGGTTTCTGTTGCAGTAACCCCCACTTTTTGCCTGATAACTGATGCACTTTTCCTTGGTGTGCCCTGGATCCCTGCCAATCAGGTACCCAGGGCCTGTGTTCCTTCCCTAAAAACTGTACTCAGCCTAAACCCAATTGGCATCTCTGGCCACAGGTAAGCCCCTGGTAAATGGTACCCTAGGTACCCAGGGCACTGTGACCAGAGAAGACCCCTAAGGGCTGCAGCACTTATTGTGCCACCCTTAGAGGCCCTGTACCCTGACACACACACACTGCCCTTGCAGGCTGAGTGTCTTGGTGCAGAACAAAACAGAGAGTCGACATGGCACACATCCCTGTGTGCCATGCCCACAAACACACTGCCCTGGCATACCTCAGTCACCCCTCTAGCTGGGTGCCCTATGCCAGTGGTGAGGGCACAGGTGCATGAGCCCTGTGCCCCTACAGTACCCAGGCCCATTCCTGGGCACTGTAAGTGCAGGGCTGCCATTCCGAGTATATGGTGCTGGGAGGTCGTCAGCACGTACTCCACAGCACCATGATGGCTGCACTGAAGACTGAGAAGTTTGGTATCAAACTCTCAGCACAGTAAACCCACACTGATGCCAGTGTGGGATTTACTGTAAAATGCACGTCAGAGGGCAACTTAGAGTTACCCTCTGAACCTAACCTACAATCCACGTCTTGTCTGAGGGGCTGCCTAGGCTGCCACACAGCAGACATGTTGCTGGACCCCTGGGTAGAGAGCCATCCGCTCTCCCGGGCCTGCAACAATGCACGTCCTGGGTGAGGTGCTAGGCCCCTCCCCCAGGATGGGCAGGGGAAGCTTCAAAGGCATTCCGCCTTGTGAGCTTCCCAGACCACTTGCTGTACTCAGCAACTGGTCCCCACCGGTTCCTCCCCCATCCTGGTGGGAAGACTGGAGGGAAACACCAAGGGAGGAAAGGGGTGTGCCACCCTCTGCCAACCCCACCCCTCAGGTGGGGGAGGCGAGGTGAAGCACATCTCCGGGCTCTCGCCATCTTGAAGATGGGGAGCCCTGCCCAATCAGGACTAGGCTCCTGCCCCCTCCCACAGGAGAGTGGCAGGATAGGGGGTGTACCCACTCCAGGGCAGGGACCCATTGGTCCCTGCCCTTACCTACCTGTAACGCCCCTAAATCTAGTATTTAGGGGCACCCTGAACCTTCCTTCCTTAGATTCCCGCAACCTAAGAAGAAAAAGGACGAAAGAAGACGCCCAGCAGAGGAGACTGCAGAGAACAACTGACTTGGCCCCAGCCCTACCGGCCCGTCTGCAGTTTCCAGAGATCCTGCGCCAAAAATAGTCTTGTCCTGCAGCCAGCGACCTCCAGAACCCCAGGGAGGACTGACTGCCTTCAACAAAGACCGGATCTCCTGTGAACAGCAGCTCTGTTCAAAAGAAACACCAAACAAAGACTCCGAGCCTGCTGAGGAGAAAGAAACCCGACGCCTGGAACCACCACTGCACCCGTCGCCTACAGCCCGAGTTCAAGTGGCCCACCGGTCCCAGCGAGGTCCCCCAGCTCTCCAGAGTCCGAGTCCACCGTGGGTTGACCCCTCCAGGACTCCCCGACGTCGCCTGCAGCCTCTGCACGGAGAACCCCCAACCGCGAGTGGCCCGGTAAGGTGAAATCCGACCTCAAAGACACCCCTGCATCCAGACGCCCTGCGCCCTGGAGAAAGGAACCCGAGGTGCACCTACGTCCCCGAGCCCTCCAACTTACCTGCCCAGCTGTTGGTTCCTCCTGGAAGTCTTCCTGGACCGAGCCTGCAGCTGAAAACCAAAACCGAAAATTTCCATTGAAATCAACAGGGCACCCGACCTCAAAACAGCACTCTGCACCCGGCCGCCCTAGTGCCGCTGAGGGTGCCTCTTTGGTGCTAACTTGGTCCCCAACGTGCCCTGAGCTTAACCCTAGGAGCTTTGCTCCCACAACCCCGTGGCCTGCTTGCCAGCCGCCACCAACCGGAGTCCCCTATCCTCCATAGGATAACATTGGGCCTCAACACTCTGCACCCGGCCGCCCTAGTGCCGCTGAGGGTGCAACAACAGTGCATCACTGACCCTGGGAGACCCCTGAGTCTAACCCCAGAACCCTAACTCAAAAGACCGATTACTTACCTCGAGACCGATAACTCATTTTTCCTCATAGGATAACATGGACACTTTTTCTTCCAAAAAGTTTCTAAGTGTCGACTTTTGAAAACAAGAATATTCTTTAAAAATCGTACAGACTACCAAAACGTAATTACTTACCTGTTTTAAGTAAATGTCCCAGGGCTGAACCTAGGAGTCCAGCACTGGATTACAAAAGTAACGTTAAAAGTAACTTACCGGCGAATTGAATTTTCTTACATAGGGATCCATTGACTGGTTTTCTGTGAAATTTCTTCTAAGTGTCCACTTTTGAAATACCAAAATATTGCTTAAAAATCACAACAGTAACGAATTCCGAATTACTCACCTACTATCAGGAGAGACCTCAGTACTGCATCTTTTAGTCCAGTACCGACCATGAAAAGTAATTTTTACCGTACTTACCAGTAACTGGAAATTCCTCTCATAGGATATCATTGCCTGCTTTTTGTTGAAAAAGTTTCTAAGTGTCGATTTCTGAATCATACAAATATTCTTTAAAAATCGTACAAACTACAAAAACGTAATTACTTACCTGTTTTAAGTAAATGTCCCAGTGCTGAACCTAGGAGTCCAGCACTGGATTACAAAAGTAACGTAAACATACTTTGCTTGCAAACTGTATTTCCTTCCCTAGGATAACATTGGTAATTTTACCCAGAAAAGTTTCTAAGTGTCAACTTTTGAAATACAGTAATATTCCTCAAAAATCACTACCATAACCAAAACGCTTTTTCTCACCTGTTTACAGGAAGTGTCCCGGGACTGAATCCAAGATCCAGTCCTGTGGTTAGAAAAGTAATCCAAAAAGTAATCTATTGCATTTAACCAGAAATTTCCATTGAGCTCAATGTATAATTGTGTTTAAAATTGTGTTGCATATTGCAACAACTGTAACTATTGCATTCAAAAGTCTATTGCCAATTGAACAGTAGTTAACTAAAGCATCTCATTCTGAGAAAGTATATTTTGACACCCATTGTTGGTTCTAAAATAAAACAACTATATTTTTATATACAAACCATTGGCCTAGAGTTCAGTTCTTGAGTGTGTGGCTTCATTTGCTGACTGAGTGTGTACAACAAATGCTTTACACTGTCCTCTGATACTGCCTTACTGCTCGACCAAGCTACCACTTTAGAGAGTAAGGTTATATCTAACTTTAGCCTCTGCCAAACCTCTGGGGACTGTGGACTCTGTGCACACTGAACCTTACTTTGGTGCAGTATATACAGAGCCACTTTCTTACAGGCGGCAGCTATTATTAAAGTGAAAGCGCGATGCAAATATAAACACCCAGCCACCATTGCTAAAGCTGAATGAAAAAACATAGTGCTTACCGACTAATGAAGGAGACCGTGTAACGCCGCAAGTAAAAGATCCAGTCCAGATGGGCGGTCACAAAAGGAGACAGGGCGGTAACAAGAAGAGACTAAGAAGCCTCATATTGAATCGTAAGCCAGCATTAACCAAAGACAATGCCACCAGCCAATGAAAAATATGCGCGGAGAGGGGGGAGGCTTCCACAGCACTTCCACATCGTACCCTACTACAGCATGCCACGCAGAGCGAGCAGCGCATGCGCTGCGACGCTAGGCTCGACCTAATAAATGACAAAGTGTTTCAGACTTCCGTGTGCCTCTAAAAGGAGAGCAGAGCCTACCTTTTAATTCTGCTTTGCGGGATAACCTAACCTTTATCCCAAAAACAGGGATATGTATTTAAAATTAGGTAAAGCGTCGGGACACTCCTCTGAAACCGGGACTGTCCGAAGAAATCCGGTAAGTCTGGTCACCTAACTTCAGCCAAGCCTCCGACACTGCCCAAAACTTGCCGTGTACTAACTTCAGGCGGGGGGTAACTATGGGGGGTAAACTTGAAGGGACTTAGGCGATAGGAAACCAGGGAAAATGATTATCCTAGGACATGGAAGTCGTAGAAACGAACAGCCACCGTGGTGATTCCTTGTGTCTCTGACGATAAACTGTAGGATCGCCCTCATATGCCACGGCCAGTAAGGCGCGCCCGCTGGTTTGGAGGCGCGTGAGCAGACACGTCACACAACCGTCAGCAACCAGCCTACTGTTGCCAGACAGGAGCAGTAGTAATCTCAGCCGGTGGCTGGTTTGGTGACGCTTTCCATGGCCGCCTTCAGGATGGATGGGAGTGTTAAGTGTTGCCAGGGCGCGTGGGATCACCGCACGTTCTTGTGCTTGCTCGCGTTAATGACCTTCCCGTCGTGCATCGCGGCCCCGGGTGAGTTTTAATAAATCACTGCATTTCTTCCTGGTTTTGGAACCGGAGAAGACCTTCAAGAATTTGATTCCGGTTGGGGAAGGCGCCCTGCTATTTACTGGTTCGCTACTGTCTCTTCTCCTACATACCAATAGAAAATGAAAGAGCTCATTAAAATATCGATGTGTGGTGGGGCAGGCTCGGTGCGCCTTTCTATGCTTCTTCGCCTAGTGATAGGACTGTGGACTTTCCATTTTCTCTGGATTCATCTAGTTTGATGCCTGTGGTGGGAATTGAAACCCAGAAACACGCCGCTAGCTTTAGTAATAAACATGAACCCATAAAAGACAAAGTCTTTCTTCTACATGCCCTTTTATATTCACTTCCCCAAAGGTGATTATTTTTCAAGCACTTATTAGCTCCGACTCGTGGAAAGGAATTTACCAATTTTATATGAACTGTTTGTAAGGAAGTGGGTTTCTGTTGCAGTAACCCCCCCACTTTTTGCCAGACCACTGATGCACTTTGACTTGATGTGCCCTGGGTCCCTGCCAATCAGGTTCCCAGGGCCTGTGTTCTTTCCCCAAAACTGTACCCAAATGGCATCTCTGGCCACAGGTCAGCCCCTGGTAAATGGTACCACAGGTACCCAGGACACTGTGACCAGGGAAGACCTCTGAGGCCTGCAGCACTTATTGTGCCACCCTTAGAGGCCCTGTACCTTTACACACACACACTTTGCCTTTGAAGGCTGCGTGTCTTGGTGCAGAACAAAGTGAAGAGTCGGCATGGCACACACCTCTGTGTGCCATGCCTACAACCCACTGCCCTGGCATAGGTCAGTCACCCCTCTAGCTGGGTGCACTATACCAGTGGTGAGGGTACAGGTGCATGAGCCCTGTACCCCTACAGTGTCTAAGCCAATTCTTAGACATTGTAAGTGTAGTGCTGCCATTAAGAGTATATGGTGCTGGGAGTTTGTCATTACGAACTACACAGCACCATAATGGCTGCACTGAAAACTGAAGTTTGGTATCAAACTTCTCAGCACATTAAACCCACACTGATGCCAGTGTGGGATTTAATGAAAAATGCACACAGAGGGCATCTTTGAGATGCCCCCTGAAAAACGACCAGCCTCTGGTGGGTTCCCTGACTGGTACACACCAGCCTGCCACCACGAGACATGTTTCTGGACCCCTAGGGTGGGAGCCTACGCTCCCTGAGCCCAGAAACAAAGCCTTTCCTGGGCGGAGGTGTACACACCTCCCCCAGGCCAGGAAGAGCCATCTGTGGCAGGGGAGCTTCAAAGGCCTGGCAGCCTTTGTAATGCGACCCCCCCAGCCTCTCCTGCTATCAGGAGCAGGCCCCCTTCCTGTCTCCCCTCCCTTTCGGCATGAAGACAGGTGGGAAAAACTAGCCAGCCAAGGAGGTGTGCCCACCTTTGCCAACTCCACCCCTCAGGTGGGGGAGGCGAGGTGAAGCCCACTCTCCAGTGCTCGCCATCGTGCAGTTGGCAGGCACTCCCCAATCAGGACTAGGGATTGTGCTCACTCCCCCACGTCCGGTGAGCACACCAAGGGTGTAGTCACCCTAAGGTCAGTAGCCCATTGGCTACTGACCTCAAGACCCCCCTAAATACAGTATTTAGGGGCCCGCCCTGAACCAGGAAGGCAGATCCAGCAACAACAAGAAAAAGAAGAGAAGGAGGACGAGAAGCCGTGCAGAGCTAACAAGAGGACGACGCCCACTGACTTGGCCCCAGCCCTACAGGCCTGTTTCCCCTCGAACCTCCTCCTGCAAAAACCCCGGCGTGTCCAGCGGCCAGCAACCTCAAAAACCCCGGAGGACCTGCCTGCCTTCACTTTCCAAGCTGTTTCTCCCGTGAACACCGGCCGTGTTTGAACTGCAGCTTCTGGTGCCAGCCAGGAACTGCGAATCCCGCACACTGCACCCGCCGAATCCGGCCCGAGCGGGCAAATACCCTGAGGAGGTCCCCCCGGCGATCCTGACCCGAGATCCGGCGACCCCTGACCTGCCTCAAGCCTCCTGACGACGCCTGCAGCCTCAATCCAGAGGACTTCCCCTACCGCGACCAGAGCGGGTAAGAAAATCCGACGTCCCAAAGCACCCCTGCACCCGACGCCCCACGGCCTTGTGTGCCCAACCCAGCGGTGCCTAACCAACCCTCTACATCCCAACTTACCCCTCGAAGTGGTGGTAGCTCCTGGAAGATCCTGGTCCCCGAGCCGGCAGTGTTTCTTTGACCCGGAGAATCTCCATTGAAATCAACAGGGCACCCGACCTCCAAACAGCACCCTGCACCCGGCCGCCCTAGAGCCGCTGAGGGTGCCCCCTTCGGTGCTAACTTGGTTCCCACCGTGCCCTGAGCTTAACCCTAGGAGCTTTGCTCCCACAACCCCGTGGCCTGCTTGCCAGCAGCCACCAACCGGAGTCCCCCTATCCTCCTTAGAATAACATTGGGCCTCAACACTCTGCACCCGGCCGCCCTAGTGCCGCTGAGGGTGCAACAACAGTGCATCATTGACCCTGGGAGACCCCTGAGTCTAACCCCAGAACCCTAACTCAACAGACCGATTACTTACCTCAAAACCGATGACTCATTTTTCCTCATAGGATAACATTGACACTTTTTCTTCCAAAAGGTTTTTGTGTCGACTTTTGAAAACTACAAATATTCCTTAAAAATCAGCCGAATAACAAAAACACATTTTCTCAACTGTTTTCAGGAAATGTCCCAGTGCTGAATCTAGGATCCAGCACTGAGTAAGAAAAAGTATTGATAACCTAACTTACCTGCTAAGTGAATTTCCTCCCATAGGATAACATTGGTGATTCTATGTGAAAAACGTTTCTAAGTGTCAACTTTTGAAATGCAATAATATTCTTTAAAAATCGTACCTTTAACCAAAACGCATTTACTCACCTGTTTTCAGGAAATGTCCCAGGGCTGAATCTAGGATCCAGTCCTGTGTTAGTAAAAGTAATCTGAAAAGTAATTAACTGCATTTTACTTAAAAAGCCCATTCAATTGAATGTACTATACCTGCAATGTGTTGCAAACTGCTTACTTAAAACTGTAACCAAAACGAGTACAAGTTACACTGCAATTTTGAACTGTGTTCATACAAGTAATTTACTACTGAAAAGTATTTTTATGCTTACCTGTACCAGGCTTGCTTGGTTCTAGAAATAAAACAGTATATTTTTTTATACAAAACCATTGGCCTAGAGTTCAGTTCTTGAGTGTGTAGATTCATTTGCTGACTGAGTGTGTACATCAAATGCTTTACACTGTCCTCTGATACTGCCTTACTGCTTGACCAAGCTACCACTTTAGAGAGTAAGGTTCTATCCAACTTTAACCTCTGCCAAACCTCTGGAGACCCTTGGACTCTATACACACTGTACCTCACTTTGTGCAGTATATATAGAGCCAGTTTCTTACACTGTTGTCATTGTGTTCTGTCATGTACTCAATTACACCAGTTTTTAATCGAGGCGAACATTTTTAAGTTTACGCAAGTTAATTCGTTTTGATTTTGCAATTATAGAAGATCCTCAAACTTGAAAAACTGCTCCTTCCCGGATTCTTGATTAAAAAAATTATTGTATTCTTAAAAAGCGGGGTTGATGACAGAGTATTTAGTGACTTCACAAAAAGCGACACCACGTCATCTGGGACATCTTCCTAGCGTCTGTCCAGGGTTACACTGCTTTCAGACACTTTACTTTTAACACTGCCAGGATGTTTAAAAAACAAGATGTCGCCATTGCGCAAAGGCAGCCGCTTGTTTATATTTGTATTGCGCTTTCACTTGAAGGATAAGTTACTTACCGGTGTAAGAAACTGGCTCTATATATACTGCACCAAAGTGAGGTACATTGTGTATAGAGTCCAAGGGTCTCCAGAGGTTTGGCAGAGGTTAAAGTACGATAGAACCTTACTCTCTAAAGTGGTAGCTTGGTCGAGCAGTAAGGCAGTATCAGAGGACAGTGTAAAGCATTTGATGTACACACTCAGTCAGCAAATGAAACCACACACTCAAGAACTGAACTCTAGGCCAATTGTTTTGTATAAAAAATATACTGTTGTTTTATTTTAGAACCACAGGTTTGCATAAAAATACTTTCCCAAGATAAGATGCTGTTTGTTGAATACTTTCAATAAACAATAGACTTTAAATGCAATATGGCACAGGGGTTGCAATAGGCAACACAATACTTGGTATACTATAACATTGAGCTCAATGGGATTTTTAAGTAAACTGTAATGGAATTACTTTACGAACGTTTTTCTTACTCAGGGCTGGATCCTGGATTCAGCCCTGGTGCATTTCCTGTAAACAGTTGAAAGAAATCGTTTTTGTTACACAGGCGATTTTTAAGGAATATTTGTATGTTGCAAAAATCGACACTTAGAAGAATTTCTGGTAAAAACCAGGCAATGTTATCCTATGGAGGAAAATCAAGTTACCGGAAAATCACTGTTGCAATCACTTTTTCTAGTCAGTGCTGGGTACCTAAATCCAGCACTGGGATCTCTCCTGAGAACAGGTGAGTAATTTCGATTTTGGTATTCGGACGATTTTTAGTGAATATTTCGAAGTTCCAAAACTCGACACTTTTAGAAGAGTTTCCAAGTGAAAACCAGTCAATGTTACCCTATGGAGAAAATGCGAGTTATATGCTTTCAGGTAAGTACTCGGCTGGCAGAGTTAAGGTTCTGGGGCAAGACTCCGGGGTCTCCCAGGTTCAGGTTTGTACTGTTACACCCTCAGCGGCACATGGGCGGCCAAGTGCAGAGAGAGTAGGCCCAACGTTAGCCTATGGCGGGCGGGGGGCCTTTGGTTGGTGGCTGCTGGCAGGCAGGCCACTCGGCTGTGGGAGCAAAGCTCCTGGTCACTTACTCAGGGCAAGTGGGGAAGTCGAACAGGGAAGTTGGTGCACCCTCAGCGGCACTGGGGCGGCCGGGTGCAGTGGGCTTTTGGGCCGTCGGGCACCCAATGGATTTCAATGGGAAAGCTGCAAGACGAACAAAGGCTGCAAACTCGGGGACGGTGATTCTTCAGGTGCGACCACCACTTCGATAGGTAAGTTGGGAAGCTGAAGGATGGGTAGACACCCAGGAGTTGGGCACAGGGGGCCGTGGGGCGCCGGGTGCAGGGCTGTCTTTAGGCGTCGGGAAATCTTACCCTCTGCTGGTCGCGGTTGGATGGGTCCCTGGTGTTGAGGCTGCAGGCGTCGTCAGGAGCGTTGAGGTGAGTCCATGGGTGCTGGATTCTTGGTCACAGTCGACGGGGGGACGTCCTCGTGGTCTTTGTCCACTTTGGCTCGGGCCAGGCTCGGCGGGTGCAGAGTGGGCAGGATCCGCTGTCTCAGGCCGGGGCCTGGGGTTGCAGATGTTTGAGCAAAACCACTGCTCGTGGGAGTCCCAGTCTTTAGTTGAGCAAGGCAGTCAGGTCCTCCGGGGTTTTCGAGGTTGCTGACCACTGAAGAGGCCGGGGTTTAGCAGGAGCAGGTTCGAGGGTCGACAGGCCGGTAGGGCTGGGGCCAAGTCAGTTGGTGTCGTCCTCTTGTTAGCAGCTGCACGGCTGGTCTTCTTTCTTCTTGTTCTTCTTGTTGTTTCGGAATCGGGATCTGAGGAAGGAAGGTTCAGGGTGCCCCTAAATACTGAATTTAGGGGCGTTACAGGTAGGTAAAGGGCAGGGACCAATGGGTCCCTTCCCTGGGGTGGGTACACCCCCTACTCTGCCACTCTCCAGTGGGAGGGGGGCAGGAGCCTGTCCTTGGTTGGCTGGGTCCCCCATCCTCAAGATGGCGGGGACTCGAGGTTGTGCTTCACCTCGCCTCCCCCACCCTAGAGGTGGAGTTGGCAGAGGTGGGCACACCTCTCTTCCTCACTTTGTTTTTCCCGCCAGGTCTCCCGCCCAAAGGGGGGGGGAGGGGGTGGAACCAGTGGGGACCAGTTGCTGAGTACAGCAAGTGGTCTGGAGAGGCTCACAAAGGCGGTATGCCTTTGAAGCTTCTCCTTCGTGAACCCTGCCCATCCTGGGGGAGGAGGCTTGGCACCTCGTCCCAGGATGTGCATTGTTTCAGGACCCCGAGAGCAGCAAGCTCTCGACCCAGGGGTCCAGAAACAAGTCTGGGGGTGGCAGCCTCGGCAGCCACTCAGTCAGGTCACTGGGAGTTGGTCGAGTTTCAGGGGGCATCTCTAAGATGCCCTCTGTTGTGCATTTTACATTAAATCCCACACTGGCATTAGTGTGGGTTTAATGTGCTGTGAAGTTTGATACCAAACTTCCCAGTCTTCAGTGTAGCCATTATGGGGCTGTGGAGTTCGTAATGACAAACTACCAGCACCACATACTCTTAATGGCAGCACTGCACTTACAGTGCCCAGCAATGGACCTGGGTACTGTAGGGGCACAGGGCTCATGCCCCTGTACCCTCACCACTGGCATAGGGCACCCAGCTAGAGGGGTGACTGAGGTATGCCAGGGCAGTGGTTTGTGGGCATGGCACACAGGGATGTGTGCCATGTCGACTCTTCACTTTGTTCTGCACCAAGACACGCAGCCTGCAAAGGCAGTGTGTGTGTGTGTCAGGGTCCAGGGCCTCCAAGGGTGGCACAATAAGTGCTGCAGCCCTTGGAGGCCTTCTCTGGTCACAGTGCTCTGGGAACCAGTGGTACCATTTACCAGGGGCTTACCTGTGGCCAGAGATGCCAATTGGGTTTAGGCTTCAATGCAGTTTAAGGGAAGGAACAAAGGCCCTGGGTACCTGATTGGCAGGAGCCCAGGGCCACTCAGTCAAAGCACATCAGCAATTCAGCAAAAAGTGGGGGCACACCATGCAAGAAAGAGGGCACTTTCTCACAACCTGTAATCCTAGTTCTCTTCCAGGGGTATCCTCATCAAAGTCATAAGCACATGAATATTCCCGCCCATGCGCGGGACCCTGGAAACATATAAAAACATATATGTAGCTCTATATATATATCCATATATATACACACAACAATAAAAACACAATGCAGCCTTCCATATACTAGAAACGCTGAGCAATGTTGTAAGAATTTTCCTTGCACATAAAGAAAATGCTACTTACCAGTATGCATCTGTTCTTGGCATGTAGAGCTGCAGATCCTCACACTGTGCATTAGATCGCCATCTGGTGTTGGGCTCGGATGCTTGCACTTTGTTGTTGTCTTCGAAGAAGTCTTTTGTGGTGAGGTGATAGGTGACTCCTCCTTCGGACGATAGTGCGCATGGGCATCGACTCCATCCTCAGATTGTTTTTCGCCATAATGGGGGGTGATGGAGTTAGTAGAAAGGAAAAGGATGTCCATATGTGTATATCTAAATAAGATAGGACTGGAACACATACAGGTCCCGGGGAGGTGGGTGGGCGTGTGAGGATCTGCAGCTCTACATGCCAAGAACAGATGCATACTGGTAAGTAGCATTTTCCGTTCGAGGCATGTGAGCTGCAGAGCTCACACTGTGCATAGACTGTACAGCAGTATCTCCCCTAGCGGTGGTCGCCGGTATGTGTTGCAGTAGTTTGAAAAAGTGTTTTAAGAACAGCTTGGCCCACAGAAGCTTGTTGCTTGGCTTGCACATCAACACAATAGTGTTTAGTGAAGGTGTGTGTTGTAGACCATGTGGCTGCTTTACAGATGTCTTCTAGGGGAATGTTCCCTAAGAATGCCATGGAAGCCCCTAGTTTGCGTGTTGAGTGCGCTCTAGGGGGAACTGATCATGTGCGTTTGGCTTTCTGGTAGCATATTTGGATACATTTAACGATCCACCTTGCAATCCCAACTTTTGAGATGGGGTTACCTTTATGTGGTGGAGAGAAAGCTACAAACAATTGTTTTGTTTTGCGAAATGACTTGGTTCTGTCAATGTAATACATTAGAGCTCTTTTGACATCTAGGGTGTGGAGAGCTCTTTCTGCTACAGAATCTGGGTTTTGAAAAACACGGGTAGTTCCACAGATTGGTTAAGGTGGAAAGGAGAAATTACTTTAGGAAGGAATTTTGGGTTTGTCCTGAGAACTATTTTGTTATGATGTATTTGTAAGAAGGGCTCTTGTATGGTTAAAGCCTGGATCTCACTCACCCTCCTGAGAGAGGTGATTGCAATTAGGAACGCTACTTTCCATGTAAGGAATTGAAGTTCACATTTACGCAGGGGTTCAAATGGGGGTCCCATGAGCCAAGTAAGCACGATGTTAAGATTCCACACTGGGGAAGGTGGTAATCTGGGAGGTATGACCCGTTTAAGGCCTTCCATAAAGGCTTTAATTGCGGGGACCCTGAAGAGTGATAAGTGTTGCCTGTTCTGTAAGTAAGCAGCAAGTGCTGCTAGATGCAGACGTATAGATGAGTATGCCAAATTACATCTTTGCAAATGTAGTAAGTAGCAAATGATGTTTTGCGTGGAGGCCTGTAGTGGCTGGATATGATTGTTAGTGCAGTAAATAGCGAATCTTTTCCACTTTGCTGCATAGCAAGCTCTGGTGGTAGGGCGTCTGGCCTCTTTAATGTTCATACAGTCCGGTGGTAGGTTAAGGTAACCGAACTCTAGGACTTCAGGAGCCAGATCGCAAGGTTCAGTTGAGATGGATTGGGGTGCCTTATCTCTCCATGGCTCTGCGTTAGTAGTGATGGGGAGAGGTGTAGTTTTTGGTGTGGGACTACTGATAGTTCCAGTAGTGTGGTGAACCACGGTTGGCGTGCCCATGTGGGAGCTACTAGGATCATTTTTAGAGACTGTTGTCGGAGCTTGCGTACGACAAGCGGAATGAGTGGGAGTGGCGGAAAAGCGTACGCAAATCTGCTGGACCAATTCATCCATATCGCATTGCCCTTGGACTGCGGGTGTGGAAACCTGGCGGCGAAGGTTGGGCATTTTGCGTTTTGGTGTGTGGCGAACAGATCTATGTCTGGCTGGCCCCACATCTTGAAAAAAGGTAGAAGAACTTGTGGAAATAGTTCCCATTCGTGAATCTGTTGTGTCTGTCGACTTAACAGATCGGCAATCTGATTGTGAACTCCTGGTAGGTGTTCGGCGAGAAGGTATATGTTTTGTGGAATGGCCCACCTCCAAATGTTCTGTGCCAGTTGGGACAGTTGTGGAGAGTGTCCCCCCCCCCTGTTTTTGTATGTAATACATGGCCGTGATGTTGTCTGTTCGGATCAGGGCGGCTTTGTTTTGTACCTGGAGTTGAAAGGATTTGAGGGCTAGGAATATAGCTAGTAGCTCTAGATGGTTGATGTGGAGCAGCTTTTGTGGAGTGGTCCACTTGCCCTGTGTTGTATGATCTAACAGGTGTGCTCCCCCATCCTGTGAGTGATGCGTCTGTTGTTAGTACTATTTGTGGAACAGGCTCGAGGAACGGCCGCCCTTTGGACATGTTTTTTGTGTTCCACCACTGCAGAGAGCGATGTGTGCGGCTGTCCACCAACACCAGATCTGTAACTTGTCTGTGAGCCTGATTCCATTGGTGTGCTACACACTCTTGTAGGGGACGCATTTGAAGTTTTGCATGAGGTACGATGAAAATGCAAGATGCCATCATGCCGATTAGTTGCATGAACACTCTGGCTGGGAGAGAGTGTTGAATTTGAAACTTTGTGATGAGGGCTTGTATACTGGCTATCCTGGCTGGGCTGGGATAAGCTAGCGCTGTGGAGGTGTTTATTGTGGCTCCCAGATATTGATGTACATGGGAGGGCTGGAGGTGCGACTTGGTGTAATTGATAGTGAACCCCAAGTTGTGTAGCGTTTGAATGGTCTGATGAGTGTGTTGGACACACTGGTTGAATGATCTGGCTTTTATGAGCCAGTCGTCCAGGTATGGGAAGACATGTATGTGCTGTCTTCGTAGGTGTGCTGCTACTACTGCAAGGCATTTGGTAAACACCCTTGGAGCAGTGGTGACTCCGAATGGAAGGACTGTGAACTGGTAGTGTTGTCCATCGAGTACGAACCTTAGATACTTCCTGTGAGCAGGATGTATGGGAATGTGGAAGTAGGCGTCCTTGAGGTCTAGTGTGGCAAGGAAGTCTTCTTGTTGTAGTAAGGGAAGCACTTGTTGGAGAGTGATCATGTGAAAATGATCCGAATGTATATACTGATTGAGGGGTCTTAGGTCTAGAATTGGCCTTAGGGTCCCATCCTTCTTGGGGATTAGGGAATACAGGGAGTAAACCCCTGTTCCCTGGTGTAGTAAAGGGACCGGCTCTATGGCATGCTTTTGAAGCAGTGAGAGAACTTCTTGCTTTAAAAGTGTAAGATGGTCTGCGGACATTGGACGCTGCTTGGGTGGTATGTTTGGGGGCAGCTGTAAGTTCTAGGCAGTAACCATATTGGATAATTTGTCTCACCCACCTGTCTGTTGTAATGGAGTTCCAGACAGGTAGGAACTGTGCTAGATCGTCCCCCGACAGGAGTGGAATGGTCGGGGGAAGTGGAGGGAAGTCACTGTTTAGCAGCTGGGGAGGTACGGGTGTTGCTGCTACCTCGGCCTCTCCCTTTACTGTTGTTCCCTCTGTAACCTCCTCTAAAATATCCTCTATTGGGGGATGTTTGGGTGGTATTTTTGAAAGAAGATGAACTGTCTGTGTTGATGTTTCTGGAGGCTCCTCTGTAGAAGGAGCGACGAAAGGAGCTACGCGGTTGCGGAGACTGCAACGCTCCCATTGATTTGGCAGTTTCAGTGTCCTTTTTCATTTTCTCAAGAGCAGTGTCTACAGCCGGACCAAAGAGTTGGTTGTGATTGAACGGCTGATTTAAAATGGTGGTTTGAACCTCCTGCTTGAAGCCTGAAATGCGCAGCCATGCATGTCTTCTGAGCAGTACGCTAGTGTTGACAGACCTAGCGGCAGTGTCAGCTGCATCAAGGGCACACTTAATGGACGCATTGGTGATTTCTTTGCCCTCTTGAATTAGATCATTTGCCTGCGTTTTGTACTGGTCAGGCAAGTGTTGTAACAGGGTTTCTAATTGGTCATAGTGGGCCCTATCATATCTGGCCAGCAGTGCCCGAGTGTTGGCTATGCGCCAGTGATTGGCGGCCTGCGCAGCTACTCTTTTGCCAGATGCGTCTAGCAATTTTGACTCTTTATCAGGGGGCGGCGCGTCTCCTGAGGTTTGAGAATTAGCTCGTTTACGAGCATTGGAGACTACTAAGGAGTCTAGAGGGAGTTGGCCTTTAATGTAGGCAGGATCGTCAGGGGCAGGTCTATATTTATCGATCCTAGGGTTAAGAATTCTGGCACTTACAGGATCTTTAAATATGTCAGGAGCATGCTTGATGACTCCTTTAATCATGGGTAAAGTTTGTACAGTTCTCTGGGACTGTTCAAAAGTGTCTAGTAGGAAATCTTCCTCTGGTGCGTTTGTGTGCATGTGTACCCCATGAAAAACAGCAGCCCTGTTAATGAGTTGCCCAAACCCAATATTGTCATCTGGAGGAGATGGTTTTGTTGGGTATGGTGGAGGGCTTGGGAGGTCTGGGGGATCTATTGGATCGTTGTAGTCCCAATCATCCTGTGGTGGGTCATCTGGGTCAGTGAATGGGTCATCAGGGTCACCACCGTCCCCCATATCATCTTGATAATCATGTGGTGGAGATGTTACAGGCTGAGGCGGTGTAACAGGCATGTGGAGAGGGGGGGTGTTAGATGGAAGGACAGGGGAAGAAGGAGGCATAGGTGAAGTGGCACAGTCCTTTTCCACAGGTACGGGCTTGTGGCGTGGTACAGCTGTGAGATGTCCAGTTTTGGGGTTAATATGGATTTTTGTTTGGTGAGGATCAACAGGATCCGGGTGAAAAAGCTCCTCTTCCTGGAGAAGTGGTTTCGGCGCTGACTTTTTCGGTTCCGAGCGGGGTGGTGGCTGATTTTTGTGCTCTTTGGCCTTAGGAGGCGTGGAAGAATCCTTAGGCTTGGAAATCGGCTCCGAAGGCTTTGGCTTAGGGGCTGTGGCGTGGTGTTTTAGTTTCGACGCCGACTTATCCCCATGCTTCGATGTGTTCGAGGCGGGTTTAATTTTAGAGGTGGACGGAATCGTTGTGGATTTCGGAGCCGAGATTTCTTTTGGCTTCGGCGCCGAAGGTGCCGGTGGAACTAGTACGTGCGGCTTGGTCGGTGCCGAGGTACCGGAAGGCTTGAGTTTTTTCTTCGGCGCCGGGCTCGAAGGCGGGGCGTCTGAAGCGTGTTTTCGGTTGCGACTGGGGCCAACAGGCGAAGTCTTGACCGGTGCCTTCTTTGGTGGGGGGGTTGGGGTAGGGGCAGTGGTACTCACTCGTTGCCCAGGAGTGATGGGATCGTCTGAGTCTTCTGCCTCCGACACGATTTGGAGATCTTCGGAATCTTCCTCAGGGACATTGGGGCCTTCGTCGAAGATATCCACCGGTTCTGGAGCGGATCTCTGCGCCATGACGTGCCTTCGAGCTCGACGATCTCGAATCGTTTTCTTCGAACGGAAGGAGGCGCAAGCTGGACAGCTGGACTCGTTGTGGTCGGGCGAGAGGCACAGGTTACAGACCTCGTGATGGTCACTGTGGGGCAACTTTGCTCCACACTGGGGGCATTTCCGGAAGGGCGTCCTTTCCATGAGCCGTAGGCCTCACGGTGTCGATGGGCCCAGCGGCCCGCGTCGACGGCTGGAAAAGGAATCGATGAAAGGCGCGTCGAGATTTCGATGTCGATAGAAAGTTGTTGCTAGTTTTGCACGATGAAACGGTTGAAAAGTAGAGTTTCGAACCGGTGCGCGAAAATTGCATCCGAACCCAATGGCGGAAAAAAACAATATGAGGATGGAGTCGATGCCCATGCGCACTATCGTCCGAAGGAGTCGTCACCCATCACCTGACCACAAAAGACTTCTTCGAAGACAACAAAGTGCAAGAATCCGAGCCCAACACCAGATGGCGATCTAATGCAGTGTGAGCTCTGCAGCTCACATGCCTCGAACATACAATTCCAATAAAGCAGGGATAAAGAAAACACATTTGAAAACTGCTTTAATGCACAGCAGAAAACATAGTCCTGCAAAGAGGAATGAAAGAACATTGCCAGCACATAGGCTGCATTGTAGAAACATCAGTGTAGAAAGCTGAAAAGCTAACCCACAGAAACACACAGAATAAACAGGCACCGTGCCTTTAAGGCAGCCATGACCCCTAGCTTCCCATCATGCCTCAGGGGTGACAGTTAAGTCAGTTGTTCTTTGCGGAGACCCGAAGGCCAGGGCACAAAGATGACATGCATCTTGATCACTTGCCCGGGGAGGCGGGTGGGTTGCTTATGACTTTGATGAGGATACCCTGGAAGAGAACTAGGATTACAGGTAAGTAACTTATCCTTCTCTTCCAGGGGATCCTCATCAATAGTCATAAGCACATGAATAGAATAGCAGGCCCATCCCCTCATCCTGCGGGCAAGTAACAAGGAAGAATACATTGTTAAAAAACATTTCAAAGACTCCAATTAAACTAGCATTGGAACAGATTCCTCAAGGAGGCTTGGCCAACTTGGGTATCCGCTCTGGAGTCAGAATCCAGGCAGTATGAACTGACTTCCAAGTTGCAGCCTTGCAAATCTCAGCCATCGGTACATTGTGTAAGAAAGCTATTGCAGCAGCCTTTCCCCTAGTAGAGTGAGCTTTAGGGGATGCTAACAGAGGCCTGTTCGCTAATTGGTAAGCCAATTTAATACAGGACACTATCCACCTTGAAATGGATCGTTTGGAGGCTGGAAAGCCTGTCCTAACAGAGCCGTAGTTTACAAACAATTGATCAGCCTTTCTAATGGATTTTGTTCCCTCCAAATAGAATTTGAGAACCCTCTTGAGGTCTAATGAGTGAAGAGACCTTTCTGCTGGTGTAGCAGGATTGGGGAAAAAAGAGGGGAGTGAAATTGTCTGGTTGACATGGAAGTCAGACACCACTTTGGGTAGGAAAGAAGGGCGAGTTCTCAAAACCACCCTATTGTGATGGAAAACCGTATACGGTTCATTAGAACAGAGTGCTTGGATTTCACTCTCACTGCGCGCTGATGTAATAGCCACCAGAAAAGCTACTTTCCATGTAAGGTGTTGTACCGTGGCCTTATGAATGGGTTCGAAAGGAGGACCCATAAGTTTTGACAAAACTAGATTCAACTCCCAAGGAGGAGAAGGAGGTCGTACAGGGGGATAAACCTTCTTCAACCCCTGAAGGAAGTCCTTGACCACCTGAAGTTGAAAGAAAGAGGGTTGGTTGGGTGATTTTCTATAGGCTGTAATGGCCGCCAGATGAACTTTTATGTAAGTGTATTTCAAACCAGATTTGGCCAAGTATAGCAGATACGGCAAGATTACCTCTTCTTGCCCACTAGTCGGACTCCAAACATTACGCCTACACCACAAGTAAAATCTTTTCCATTTAAAAGAATAAGAGGTTCTTGTGGATGGCCTTTTGACTCCCTCAAAATGTCCATGCAATCCTGAGGAAGGTTCAAATGTCCGTACTGCAGGACCTCAGGAGCCAAGCTGCCAAGCTCAGCGATGGAAGGCTGGGGTGCAGAATCTTCCCTCCCATTTTGGTCAGAAGGTCCGGCCTGCACAGGAGTCTCCTGTGCGGACAGATCGAGAGCTGTAGTAGGTCCGGATACCACCATTGGCGAGGCCAGTCCGGTGCTATCAGGATCATCTTCACCCTGGATCGGATGAGCTTGGTCACCACCTTCGGGATGAGAGGAAGAGGCGGAAAAGCGTATGCAAACGTCCCGGACCAGTCTATCAAAAGAGCATTCCCTCTCGTTCCTGGTCAGTAAAACCTTGACGCGAAGGCGTGGCATTTTCTGTTTAGATCGTCTGCAAAGAGGTCGATGGATGGACGACCCCATTGATGAAAAATGTCCGCCACCACCATGTCGTTGAGCACCCAGTCTTCTTGTTCTTCGAAGTGTCGACTGAGAGCGTCTGCTCGCACGTTCTGTTCTCCTGTCAGATGCACCGCCGTGATCGAGAGGTTCCTGGCGAGCAGCCAGTGCCAGATCGCTTGAGATTCCAGAGACAGAGGGCGAGAGTGTGTTCCACCTTGTTTGTTTAAGTAATACATGGTGGTTGTATTGTCCTTTTGTATCAGAATCGACTCGGACTGAATCGATGGATGGAATGCCTTGAGGGCCAAATGAACCGCCCGCAGTTCTAACATGTTGATATGATCGGTCTGCTCCTTGCTGGTCCATCTGCCCTGAGTCTGCAGTTGACCCAGATGCGCTCCCCATACCTGAAGAGACGCATCTGTTATCAGGGATTGTTTTGGAAGAGGCTGATGGAATGGGACTCCCACTAGAAGATTCTTTGGCGGAGTCCACCAGAGAATGGATTTCTTCGCAGCCTGAGATGAGAATTCGGTCTTCCCAATGACCCGAGGATTGGTCCCATTTGTCCTCCAGATCCTGCTGCAACGGTCTCATTCTCAATCTGGATTTGGGTATGAGAAATATGCAAGAAGCCATCGACCCCAGCAGAGACGCCACTTGCCTTACTGATGGTTGATGTGCTTGAAGGACGATATTGCATTTGTTTCTCATTGATAACAGTCTCTCCTCCGAAGGAAACACTTTTCCTAGGCCGGAGTCCAAGGTGGAGCCCAGATAGTGGAGCGATTGAGTAGGTTGATGAACTGATTTCTCCATGTTAACATGAAGGCCCAAGCGGTGAAGGAGATC
The DNA here is from genome assembly GCA_963921515.1 of Calotriton arnoldi. Taxonomy (NCBI): domain Eukaryota; kingdom Metazoa; phylum Chordata; class Amphibia; order Caudata; family Salamandridae; genus Calotriton; species Calotriton arnoldi. The sequence continues at coordinate 1,322,345 of CAWUFW010003213.1, read as the reverse complement.
TAGGCAGATGTGGTAGTGATGCTGCACCATGTGAGGAGATGATCCCTTCAACAGCCAGTCGTCCAGGTATGGATACACAAACAGCCCCTGGCGATGTAATGCTGCCGCCACCACTGCCATGCATTTCGTGAATACCCGTGGGGCAGATTTGAGGCCGAACGGTAAGACTCTGAATTGGTAATGCTTTGCGCCTACCCTGAATCGCAGGAACGTGCGATGTCGTGGGGCAATTGGAATGTGAAAATACGCATCTTGGAGATCCACTGAACACATCCAATCTCCTTTCCTTAGATGTGGGAATATTTGATGGAGCGCCAACATACGAAACTTCTCCTTTCGGATGAACTTGTTCAGAGATCGGAGATCTAGAATAGGTCTGAACTTGTGCGCTTGGTCTTTCTTCGGAACAAGGAAATATCTGGAGTAAACTCCTTTTCCCCTCTGGGCAGGAGGGACCTCTTCTAAGGCTAGCTTCTTCAGAAGGGTCGACACTTCCTGACGCAGCAGTTCCAGGTGGTGAGGACGTGACCTTACCGGAGGAATGTCTCTTGGAGGCGCGCAGAAACGTAGCGCGTATCCATTGCGCAGTATATTTAGCACCCACTGATCTTTGGTAATGTTGCGCCACTCTTTTATGCAATTTGAAATACTTCCTCCCACTGGAGTGTGCAACGGTGCTAGAGGAAGCAGAAAATCATTGCTTGCCTTGAGTTTTAGCTGTGGAAGAGGACTGCTGTTGATGTCCTCCTCTGCCTTCTCGAGGAACGACGGCCTTGGTATTGAGATTTGGTTGGTTTGTTTTGCGACCATTGAGGGGTTTGAACCCTCTGTTGGTAGTTTTTGCGATTATAGGGTCTGTAGCGTCGTTTAAACTCCTTTTTCTTCTCAAGGCCCACAGCCTTTAGTGTATCCAACTCGGCCTTCATTCTGGCCATCTCCTCGTCAGTGTGTGATCCGAAAAGGGAGTTACCAGAGAATGGAAGATTCAAAATACGCTGCTGAGCTTCCGGTTTCAAAGCTGTTAGGCACAACCAGGAAGACCTCCGTGCACATATTCCATGCGCATATGAGTGTACAGCCAAAGAAGCCCCTTCCGCTGCTGTGCTGATCACTTGATTGGCTACCAGCGCCCCTTCTTGGAGAATCTCTGCGAAGTCTTGTTGATCCTCCTTTGGCAGCTTCTCTTAAAACGCTCCAAGGAATCCCACAAGGACCTGTCGTAACGGCCCAGCAGGGCAGCAGCGCTAGAGACCTTAAGAGAAGATGCTGCAGAGCCGCAGGCCTTTCTCCCCAAGAATCCTGGGCTCTACTCTCCTTGTCTGGAGGAGCTGACGAGGAAGACGCCACCGCGTGTTTTTTTTTGCTTCTGCAATGATGACAGAATCCGGTGGAGGATCTGATTTCAGAAAGAGAGGATCCGATGCAGCAGGCTTATACTTTTTCAGGATTCGAGCCGGAGCTGCCTTAATTGAGGATGGGGTGAGGAAGATGTCCATTACCGGTTCAAGGAGACCAGGGACTAGAGGAAGTAATGGTTCTAGCCGCAGACCTCTGATGGAGGGTCTCGAAAATGATTGAAGTGGTGGTCTGAGGAGCTGACATGTCTATGCTCAGCTTCTGTGCTCCTCTAGCGAGGACATCGTGGAAGGTGTTAACATCATCGATGGGTGACACTCTTGAGGGAGGGCTATCCGTAAGGGTAGGAGAGTAGTCCCTTTTGGATGAGTGCGTCGAAGATGACTACCAAGATGGTGTTCTTCACCTTTTGTGATGAGCATGAGTTGATCTATGCTCCGGAGATTTGCTTCGGCGCTCCCTGGTCTGAGTAGTGGGGGACCTGGCCACCTCCTGTACTAGACGTTGTAGTGGGGATCTGTGCAGTGGACTGGAATGGTCCGTAGGTCGCTGAGCATGACCGAAGGGTTCTTTCTGCCAATGATGGAGGGGTTGAAGCCATCTGGGCGAAAGGTGAATCGAAGGAGATCGCTGTCTCCGTAGAGAGCCTCTTGGAGTTCTTGTCTGCTCTGGAGAATGAGCAGAAGAGCTGCGTGACATTGAGAGCGCCTGGGGAGAGCTCCAAATAGAATGAGAGGACTCTCTACGATCTTTGGAGTGTGATCGGCGTCTTGATGAATGATGCGACGTCGATGGGGAATGTCTCGACGTCGACCGACTATGCGTCACCATCACTGGTGAATCCTTAGAGCGGGATCTTCTCCTCGACCTCTCCTTGTGCTTCGACGTTGTGTGATGTGCCGTCGAACACCTGGACCTGACAGACTTCGCCTCAGACGTTGAGCGTGCAGGAGAACCCAACGAAGTATGAATCGACGGAGAAATCCTTCTCGACGTCGTGTCTTTAGGCCTTTCAGATCTCTCTCTCGACGCTGATCGTCTACTGGAAGCCAGCGGAGTCGAGATCAGAACACTTCTCGCCGTCGATGGAGACCGCCGTCTCGACGTCGAACGACGCTTAGTATACTTGACCCTAGGTCTCGACGACAAGTCCTTCTTCGTCGTCGACTAAGATCTAGCCCTCTATGTTGAACGTCGCCTGGATGACAACGGAGGAGCTGAGTGCCTTGCCTCTGGTGACGAGGCATGTCTCGACGTTGACCGCCGCCTGGTTGACGGCAACGGAGACGCCTGCTTCGATGCCGATCGTCGATGAACTGGCGACGGCGGAGCATGTCTCGACGTCGAACGCCGAATTGACGGCGACGACGGAGACCCATCCCTCAACGTTGGGCGAGCCCGCACCAATGGAGATTGACTCCTCGACGCCAATCGTCGCCGGGTTGACGACGGCGGAGGATCCGACGTACCTGTAGTCTTCGTCGACGACCGGTGTTCTCTCGACGGCGAGCCCACAGCCGATGGTCTCTTCGTCGACGTCTTCGCTGCCGATGAAGGTATTTTTGGCGCCGAGCCCGACGCCGATGGAGAGCAGACTGGAACTTTACTTCTAGATGAAGATCTGGCTCTCTCTTTCCTCTTCTTCATCGGAGACCTGCCTCTTGAAGGAGTTTTTCCCTTCTCAGCCAGCCCATAGAGGCGAATCCTCTCTCTGTCCTTCAGTGTTCTTTTGGACAGTGACTGGCAATGCCGGCAAGTCTTGGGAGCATGATCATAAGGAAGGCAAAGAATACAGACAGGATGGGAGTCTGTTTTAGCCTTTTTCTTGCCACAGGAAGGGCAAGAGTCAAAAAGAGAGGGCATATTTGACTGGAAAACTATGCCCAATTATCTCAAAATTAGCAGAAAAGTACTTCAACAGCAAAAAAACGTCGAAGTAAAAGGTTTTTGACAAAAAATAAGTAGCAATTTGACAGAAATCAGAAAAAACTAAGAGCTGAAGTTACCAGGGTCCTGTCAGAAGGAGCCGGAAAGAACAACTGACCTAAATGTCACCCCTGAGGCATGATGGGAAGCTAGGGGTCATGGCTGCCTTAAAGGCACGGTGCCAGTTTATTCTGTGGGTTTCTGTGGGTTAGCTTTTCAGCTTTCTACACTGTTTCTACAGTGCAGCCTATGTGCTGGCAATGTTCTTTCATTCCTTTTTGCAGGACTATGTTTTCTGCTGTGCATTAAAGCAGTTTTCAAATGTGTTTTCTTTCTCCCTGCTTTATTGGAATCGTATTTATGTGCAAGGGAAATTCTTACAACATTGCTCAGCGTTTCTAGTATATGGAAGGCTGCATTGTGTTTTTATTGTTGTGTATATATATATATATATATATATATATATATATATAGAGCTACATATATGGTTTCCACATATATGTTTTTATATGTTTCCGGGGTCCCGCGCATGGGCGGGAATATTTATGTGCTTATGACTATTGATGAGGATCCCCTGGAAGAGAACAATAGCTGCCGTCCCACACAGCACTTGCGGGTTGGGGCAGCAGCTATTGTTAAAGTGAAAGCGCGATGCAAAAATAAACATGCGGCCGCCATTGCCAAAGCCGACTGAAAAAACATAGTGCTTACCGACTAATGAAGGAGACCATGTAACGCCGCAAGTAAAAGATGCAGTCCTGATGGGCGGTCACAAAAGGATACAGGGCAGTAACGTGGCGGGACTAAGAAGCCTCATATTGAATCGGAAGCCAGCGCTTACCAAAGACAATGCCACCAGCCAATGAAAAATATGGGCGGAGAGTGGGCGAGGCTTCCACACCACTTCAACATCATACCCTACTACAGCATGCCTTGCAGAGCGAGCAGCGCATGCGCTGCAACGCTAGGCTCAACCTAAAAACGACTCCTAAAGTAGATAAAAAGGGAGGTGCACTAGTGATCATGAAGAGGATGGCTATCCAGAAGGAACAATGAGTGAAATCGCCTGGGCGTCAACCAAGCACCCAAAGGAGGGACTCTGAAAAGCAATCCACCAATAAAAAGCCAGCATTTCTAAATGGCACAGCAAAGAACAAATGGCTATCGAGGGGCGTGTTTTAAGCCCATATTGCGCGTTCAGCAGGTCTTCTAGGCTCGACCTAAAAATGTGGGGAACTGATTTCAATCCAAAAGAGAGAACTTTAAATTCATAATGGCAGCCGGCAACTTTGAACCTTAAAAATTTGCAGTGCTTTGGAGGGAAATTGGGATATGAACGTAAGCTTCCTGGAGATCTAATGTTGACATATAGTCTCCATTATGAGAAGCTGAAGGATGGCCAGAATTTTGAACATTCTATGCAAAATAATTGTTTCATTAAATATTGGTTTACCTTTCTTCGATCCAGAATGGGTCTCCCTTCTTTCAATTTTTTCCTTATCAAGAAGGCATGGGAATAGAAAGCCATTTCTTTCTGATTTTGGGGAACTCCTTTTATGGCTCCTTTATGGAGCCTGGTTCTGATCTCTAATTTGAAAAGATGGAGATGAGTTTGGGATTTCTATTGAGATGGACAATGCAGTGGGTTTTGGATGAATTCCAAAGCATAACCATAGGCAATCAGGTCTAAGACCCCAACAGACTGTTATTGATCTCCATTCTGTTAAATAATCTTATAAATCAACCCCTAAGTGGCGTTGAGGGAAATGGAAATGTAGCTGGTGCCTCTACTTTGCTACTGTCTTCTTTCTGAATCTTTGCCCTGAGGGCCTTTTTAGGTCGAGCCTAGCTCAGCGCGCATGCGCTGCTCTATGGGAGGCTTCTAGTGAGCACTCCAAACTTCCCTGACACTTCTCCGTGTGGGTCTGGCAACTCCCACACATTCCATTGGCCTTTGCGTGTGGCTTTCAATATTGAAAGCACGCAATTGGCCAAAGACGGGTGCATGTCCCGCCTTTTCTGTAAACGTTCACTCACAGCGTTTGGGTCTCGGGAGCGAGCAGCGGCGCGCAGTGTGGCAGCTGCATTCCTTGTTTTAATTAGCAGTTTTTTATCGCTCCAATCTGTCTCCCTTCACTGGCTCCTTACCCGCCCCTCTCTCCCTCCCACTCCCTCCTCCCCTCCCTCGAGAACCCCAGGTCGTCAAATATTGCCGTCTTCCTGCTCCATTTAGCGGGGATGCCTCATTTATTTATTTAAGCTGTTTGGGAATGCGCAGCGTCCGCATTATGCAGTTAGTTTCAGAACACAAAAGATTTTCACTAATGCGTGCACCATCAGCAACTATGCTCCAGTAATAAAGCAGGATTGGGAATGTATTGCATTTACTAAGGTATTTTATTTATTTCACAACGTAGTTGAAGTCTGTTTTAAAACTCTTACAAATATCACAATAGTGGAACAGCAGGAGAAATGCACACACATTGTGCGCCTCCATCCCGCCATAGTTTTTATTCAAACACCGATGCCTTGGAAAGTATGAAATGATTAGCAAAGAGAATGCGGGAAAAAGAGTGCCTGTGTGACAGAGTGACCGACCAGTCAGGGCTATTTAGAATTATGCGATTCTGTGATCACAGCGTTTTCCTGATAATTATGGATTTGCAGCATCTACCACCTAATCCATCACCTGCGTTTAACTTTCTAATCCCTTCCCCCAGGCAACCCCTGCACCCGCCTTCCTTGCTAGTCGGCACCCGGTGCCCGCCCGTCTTGCAGGAGATACCTTCACTTTGCCTCCCCATCTTACTAATTCTTTGGGTAAAGTATGCGCTATTTAAAAATGCATGTATAAATAAATAAGATCACGCGAGTCTGAAACTCAACACGTTTTACTGGGGCCATCTTGGATCTGCCTGTTTTCCCTCGTACTGGAACAAAACACAGCAGAAAAAAAAGATAGACTTACTCATGCAGTTACAATACTCATCACATTCAACCTCCATATTAATATCAGTGTACAAGAGTGAGCGTGGTTTAGGCGGGCAGAAAGGGAGGTCTTCATGATCATTAAAGAGTAGCTTTCCATCTCATTTTCGACTGGTACCTGTTGGACAGTTTGTAAGTGCCCCCGGGTCTTTAGCTTTTACGAGTGCCCCCGGGGTGCTGGAAAGAGTTCCGAACAGTTAATACTCATGCAGAATTTCACCTGTCAGACAAAGTACCCTAAACTTGTGCATTGAGACTGAACACTGCATTCGATGTCTGCTCGCCCCTCATGGGGGCGTTTCTGGGTAGAGACTAAATCAGATTAAGGTCTGTCTTCTCTGATTGGTCCATTACCAGCAGTGCTTAATTTGTAACCGAACAACCCTCCTGCATCTGCCCCTCTTCTAGAGCCTGCTGCCTGCGTAACCCTCAAGCCCGGAGCCTAAGACGCCTTCACGCTCAGAGCCTGCTGCCTGCGGGACCCTCACTCCCAGAAACTGCTTAATGCCTGCGGAGTCCTCTCAACCTCACGCCCTGTATTTTGCACTTGGCCAAGCTCACACGTGCTTATGTTGCTCGCCCGCCCCAAAGGCGAGACCTATTGGCTATGCCAATGCTTGTTTCCTCCTTGTGGTTTGTTTACTATACACTGCTGATGGAGGCTGTCTTAATTGTTGCTTTGAGTATTGAGGCAGATATTGCTGTAGAGAGTTGATGTGATTGATAGCGATTTGGACTGATGCACAAGTTACTAACTTGTGTAACGATATATCTGTAAGAGACAGTAGTTAGTGATAGATTCCTTACCTTAGAATATCCCCAGGCGTCAGGCTGGATCCGGAAAGTTTTGCGTAGCAGTACCCTTGCGCGTCGGTAGGCGGCGTCGTGCGGCTCCGCGTCCGTCGTCGGCATCGCCGGGATGACGTCGCGGGCAGTACTTAGGCGCCGCCCCTGCGCGCTGACGTCAGTTCTGTACACGACTTTCCGCGCCAGGAACGCAGAGCCATGCAAGAAGCTGACAGGTGTCTGAAAAATACTAGGGCCCTGAAAGGGATGTCCTTAACCCTAGAAATCAGTTCGCAGAACGGGGAGGATGGGTGGGCGGTAGGAATCTATCACTAACTACTGTCTCTTACAGATATATCGTTACACAAGTTAGTAACTTGTGCATCTGAAAGAGACACGTTAGTGATAGATTCCTTACCTTAGAATAGATACCCCAGCAATACCAACCCCGGTGGTGGGTCTGCGAACAAAGATCAGACAAGGAAGTCCTGGAGGACAGAACGGCCAAAGAAGCCGTCCCTCCGGACCTGACTGTCAAGGCAGTAATGCTTAGTAAACGTGTGCAGCGAGGCCCACGTAGCTGCCTGACAGATAACCGGCAGCGGAACACCGCGGCCCAAGGCCGTGGTAGCAGCCGTTGCCCTGGTGGAATGGGCACGCAGCCCAACAGGAGGCTCCTTCTTAGCCAAAGAATAGCAGGTCTTGATGCACAAGGTAACCCAGCGGGAGATGGTCCTCTTGTGCACCGCCCGACCTTTTTGGCGCCCACGTAGCCAACAAAGAGCTGGTCATCCACCCGGAAGTGTTTTGTGCGGTCGATATAGAAGGAGAGCGCACGTTTTGGGTCCAGACGGTGGAGCCTCTCTTCCTCTCTGGAAGGATGCGGAGGCGGAAAGAAGGTGGGCAAAGTGATGGTCTGCCCAATGTGGAAAGCAGTAACCACCTTTGGCAAGAAGGACGGACGCGTCCGAAGAACAACCTTGTCCGGATGAACAGACAGAAAGGGAGGTTTGCAAGAAAGAGCCTGGAGCTCACTCACCCGCCGAGCGGAGGTGATGGCCACCAGAAAGGCTGCCTTTAGAGTCAGAAGACGAAGAGGACAGTTATGCAGAGGCTCAAAGGGAGCGCACATTAAAAAGGTAAGAACCAAGTTCAAGTCCCACTGAGGCATTACAAACGGAACAGGAGGGAAGAGGTGAGTAATGCCTTTTAAGAACCTGTTAACAACAGGGGACTTGAAAAGGGAGGGCTGATCAGGGAGCCTGAGGAAGGCCGAGATAGCACAAAGATAACCCTTGATGGTACCCAGGGCAGAACCCTGTTGGGCCAGAGAGAGAAGGAACAGAAGGACCTCAGAAAGAGGGGCAGAAAGGGGATCCACAGCCTTTGCTGTGCACCATGCCACAAATTTGTTCCACCTGCAGGCGTATACCACCTTAGTGGAGGGACGCCTGGCTGCCAGAATCACATCACAAACTTCGGGAGGCAAGTTGAAAGGAATCAACTGCCGCCGCTCAATCTCCACGCAAGCAGGTGTAGACTGGACAGGTTCGGGTGGAGGACCGTCCCCTGCTGCTGCGACAGAAGATCCTCCCGAAGAGGCAGACGGATCGGGGGATCTATGCTCATATTGAGTAGCTCGGGATACCAAACTCTTCGAGCCCAGTCCGGAGCCACAAGAATGACTTGGGCCCGGTCGTGCCGAATCTTCTCCAACACTCTGGGTAGAAGTGGTATAGGCGGAAAGGCGTACAACAGACCGCAACTCCACTCGCGACGAAAAGCGTCGCCGAGCGAGTGCCGCCTTGGAAATTCCAACGCGCACAACTGATGACATTGCGCGTTCTCTTCGGTGGCGAATAGATCTAACCAAGGCTCTCCCCACTGTAGAAAGAGTCCTTGCGCCACTTCCGAGTGAAGACGCCATTCGTGATCCATCATGCACCTGCGGCTGAGTTCGTCCGCCCCTGGCGTTCAGAGAACCTGCCAGGTGTTGAACCATCAGGAACATGCCCTGATGTTCCAGCTATGTCCAGAGGCGCAGAGCCTCCTGACAAAGGGTCCAAGACCCCACCCCGCCCTGTTTGTTGCAGTACCACATGGCGGTGGTGTTGTCTGTGAACACCTGCACTACCTTCCCTTTGACAGAGGGAAGGAATGCCTTGAGTGCAAGCCGGATCGCCCGGAGCTCCAGAAGGTTGATATGGAGCCGGGACTCCGCCGGAGACCAGAGGCCTCTGATCTCCGCCTCTCCCATGTGACCGCCCCATCCCAGAAGGGACGCGTCCGTCACAACTGTATGCTCTGGCTGGGGAAGGGAGAGGGATCTGCCCATGACCCATTGCCGGTTCGAGAGCCACCACTGCAACTGTTTTGCAGTCCCCTCCGAGATCTGGACGTGATCGGACAGGTTGCCCTGGTGCTGCGCCCACTGGAACTTCAGGTCCCACTGCAGAGCCCGCATATGCCATCTGGCATGATTGACCAGCAGGATGCAGGAGGCCATGAGGCCCAGCAGCCTCAGGGTCATCCTTACCGAAACCCAGGATAAAGGCCGAAAGATCGGAATCATAGCCTGAATATCCCGGACTCGCCGTTCGGGAGGATAGGCCCGAAACTGCGTCGTGTCCAGAACTGCTCCGATGAAAAGGAGCTGTGGAGAAGGAATCAGATGCGACTTCGGCACATTGATGGAGAACCCCAGCGAGTGCAGGAGTTCGGCCGTAGTCTGGAGGTGGGAGACGACTGCCTGGGACGAGCCCGCCTTCAGCAGCCAGTCGTCGAGGTAGGGGAAGACTGAAACCCCTGCCCGGCGCAGATGAGCTGCGACCACCGCCATCACTTTCGTGAACACCCGAGGGGCACTGGTAAGGCCAAAGGGGAGCACGGTGAACTGAAAATGCTCGGGGCCTACCGTGAACCGAAGGTAACGCCGGTGGGCCGGCAGGACGGGGATGTGGAAATACGCGTCCTGCAAGTCCAACGCTACCAACCAGTCTCCTGGGTCGAGGGCAGTCAAGACCTGAGCTAGGGTGAGCATCTTGAACTTCTCCTTCCGGAGGAAGCGATTGACGTTCCGGAGGTCCAAGATAGGACGCATGTCCTCCTTGTCCTTTTTGGGCACCAGAAAGTAGTGGGAGTAGCAACCACGCCCTACTTCTGGGGTCGGAACATGCTCGATGGCCCTCTTGGTCAAGAGGGCCGTGACTTCCTTCTGTAGAAGCACCAAGTGATCCCCTGACATGCGGTGGAATTGAGGTGGCATGGCTGGGGGGTGGTCTCGAAGGGGAGGGAGTAGCCCCTTCGGGCAATGTCCAAGACCCACCTGTCCGAGGTGATGGTGCGCCAGTGGGGAAGGTGATGGCGGACCCTGCCCCTACTGGCGTGCCGTGCACCTGAAAGGAGGGACTAGGAGGGCTTGGAGGCCGCGGACGGGTTGGAGGTGGTGGCCTGACCCGCACGCTGGTTGCCCGATCCGCCACGGCGGAATCCACGTCCTCGGCCACGCGAAGACGCCTGCTGCGCGGGCCGGTGGCTGGGCTGCTGACGTGAAGGGGCGCCCTACCGTGGCCACGATAGGGGCGAAAAGCAGAAGGCAGCGGAGGGCGTGTAGCAGAAAGGCCCAGGGACTTGGCAGTAGCCCGTGAGTCCTTAAAGCGCTCCAACGCATGGTCCGCTTTGGACCCAAAAAGACCGACTCCATCAAAGGGCATGTCCATGAGAGTATTCTGGACATCCCCTGAAAAACCAGTGGTTCTCAGCCAGGCGTGGCGTCGGAGCGCCACCGTCGTTGCAATCGACCTGCCCAGCGAGTCGGCGGTGTCAAGGCCACAACGGATAGTGTATTTGGCCGCATCCCTTCCTTCCGCAATGGCGCGGGAAAGCAGTGCCTGGACCTCCTCAGGGCACTGGGGCAAAACATCCGCCACCGAATCCCACAGGGAGTGGGTATATCGGCCCAAAAGACAAGCGGTGTTAACGGACCGCAAGCCAGCACTGGAGGAAGAAAAACCTTTCTTCCCAAACTGATCCAGGCGTTTGGATTCCCTATCCGGAGGAGCGGTAGGGAAGGCGGTTTGGGAAGCGGAGGCTTGGACAACCAAGCTCTCAGGAGTGGGGTGGACAGAAAGAAACAGGGGGTCGCCCGGAGCGGGGCGATGGCGTCGTGACACGTTCCGATCCACAGGAGCCCCTGTGTTGGGCTTGGACCAGGCGCCCAAAAGAACGTCCGTGAGGGCGTCGTTAAACGGCAGCACAGTCTCCGCAGAGGAGGCTGCCGGCTGAAGCACCTCTGTCAAGATGTTAGGCTTGACCGTCAAAGTAGGGAGCTGGAGACGTAAGGCCCCAGCAGCCCTACGCAACACCGTACCAAATTGGCCCCCTCCTCCGTAGCCACGGGAGGAGACAGCATGCCAGTGTCAGGAGAAGTATCCAGACCACTGGCCTCCCCTAGACTCTCTGTCCAGTCCTCATCATACTGACAGTTGCGTGTCAGAGGGTCATCAGACCCCTCCCAGTCCTCCTGGTCCTCCTCTGGTTCAAAATAAGGAGGAGGAGGGACATTTGGGACCCAAGGTCCCATCGGCGCCGGAGCCGGCGTCGAGCGACGCCGCTCCGGGTCCATGTCCGGAGCCGGAAGGAACTGGGGGACGACGCCGCCCGGAGCCCAGGGCGGCGTCGAGAACGGCACCGGAGACATCGGCGCCGGCGGAGGTGTCGTGAGGTCGACCGGCGTCGATGGGGGTTGTGGAGCCGGGATCGAGGCAGGGGCCGAAGCCGGAGCCGGGATCGAGGCTGGAGGCCCGGGCGACGCCGGAGCCGCCGGCGACGCCGGAGCAACCCCATCAGGGCCCGCGGGGCCCGAAGGCGCACCGGAGGGGCCTGAAGGCCCGAAGAGGCGGGCCATGGCCGACAGGAACTCCTGTACCTTGGCCGGATCCGCCCCCGAACCCGGGAAGGGCGGGTATGACGGGGGCGACTCCACAGGCAAGTCCGGGGCCGCGGGGCGGTGCCGGGAGGGGCCTCAGCCGAGTCGCGAGACCGGCGAGGCGAAGTCCGAGAGCCGACGATGCTTCTTGGACTTCTTGTGCCTGGACTTACCGGACGAAGAAGACTTCGACGCCGACGACCGGTGTGCACTCCGCGAGCGACCCCTGGACCTCTCACGCGACCGGGGCTTCCGCGGAGCCGAATGCCGGGCCTCGAGGAGCTTTCGAGACCGCTCTCGCAAAGCTTTCGGGTTGAGGGCCTGGCATTCGGGACAAGACTCGGTGTCGTGGCCTCGGCCGAGGCAGAAGAGACACTCCCAATGCGGGTCGGTGACGGACATCATCCGCGCACAGGCGCCGCATCGCTTGAAGCCGGGCATCCCTACGACACCTTAAAGATGGAAAAAACAGTGAAAAAATCACCAAAAAGTATGGTCAAAAATTGACCAGGGCACTGCTCTTCCCGGATCTGCGCTTATGGCGCGGAAAAAGAAGAACTGACGTCAGCGCGCAGGGGCGGCGCCTAAGTACTGCCCGCGACGTCATCCCGGCGATCACGACGCCGACGACGGACGCGGAGCCGCACGACGCCGCCTACCGACGCGCAAGGGTACTGCTACGCAAAACTTTCCGGATCCAGCCTGACGCCTGGGGATATTCTAAGGTAAGGAATCTATCACTAACGTGTCTCTTTCAGATATCCTTATCTGTAAGAAAACTGCCCACTCTCTTGAACCCAAGAAAGGGCAGTCGCCTCAGTTACAGAATACACAATAACCTTGTGGTATCAGTATCTGTTTTAATCAATGTAAGGGATCATCCACATTTCCAGAAAAGGGGCTAACCATCATAAAAATCAATTTTGCTTTGTACCTTGAACCTGAAGGAAGTGATCTTATACACCATTGCCTCCGAAGAATGTCTGCTTCGGTCAAGTGAATGAAGCCGGTAGAAGTAATGTCCATAGCATAGTTTATCATTTCTAACATCGCCTTTTCTTATTCTTGGAGGATCTTCTTTGCTTCCAATTAAATACTGTCTTGCGAACGGTCAATATATAGCCCAATGTCCAACCACATCTGCCTGTCGTAGCACCCAGGTATTGCTAATGAATTGGCCGCTCTCACTCTTGTTGCGGACATAGAAGAAATGTTTTCCTATATTATTTAAATGTCTACCCACTCTATCAGAGGGTGTAGAGATTGGTGGTGTGGATAGGGTCTTCGAGATGTGTTAGGCAGCCTGTTTTACCAACTGAACCATTTCAGTGGCCCAATTAAACAAAGTTTTAAGTTCTCAGATGCTTTACATTTTTCAAAAAAATGAGGTAAGACAGCTTAGACAGTTCTGAATTTTTCATTGTTTTAATACCTTCCTCCCAAAGGTAATCCACATTCACAAAAGGAATTGCTCTAATTGTTTTACATTAGGGTTGTTTGAAGTCGTATAAGAAGAAATATGTTACTTATCCTGTAAGCATCTGTTCCTTGCATGTAGTGCTGTACATTTACATGCTGTGCATACTCCTGCCATCTAGTGTTGGCTTGGATGCTGCAAGTTGTTTTTCTTTGAAGAAGTCTTTCGAGTCACGAGGTGAGGAGAATCCACAGGTTGGAGAGCTGGTGGCGAAGGGGGCTGGGATTAAATAGCCATCTCATTCAATAGGCACGTTTTTATCGTCCGGTACTGCTTTTCTTTCCTCATTCGCATATTTTGTCATCTACCAAAATGATTGGGGCTTTTGGTCTTGGTGTTTGCATGGGTGATAGTGCAGGTGGTAAGTTATAAGGTCTTTGCAGAGTAGGAGTGAGGGCATGAGGAGATTGTGGCGGTATTGATCCTTGTCTATGTAATGTTGTTTTTAAAGGTTATGGGAAATATTCTGCCAACATGAATGTTAAATCAGACTAAGGCTCTTGGCATGAGCAACATTTCCTTTTGATATTGGTGCTTGTAGGAAAGTGCCCCTTTTTGCACGGTTACGCCCCACTTTTTGCCAGACATCTGATGCAACCTGACTTGATGCGCCCTGGGTCCCTAACAATCAGGTTCCCAGGAACTTTGTTCCTTCCCAAGCCTATGCCTTAGTACCCACAATTGGCACATCCCTGGCCACAGGTAAGCCCCTTGTAAAAGGTACCATGGACACTGTGACCAGGGAAGGCCTTTAAGGGCTGCAGCACGTATTGTGCCATGCTTAGAGGCCCTGCACCTTAACACATTGTCACCTGCGTGTTTTGGTGCAGTGAAAAGTGAAGAGTCGACATGGTACACATCCCTGCGGGCCATGCCTGCAATCCACTGCCCAAGTCCTAGGTAAGTCACCCCTCTAGCAGGGTGCACCAGCCCTAAGGTAAGGGTACAGAGGTATTAGCCCTGTACCCCCAGTGTGTCCAAGTCCATTCTTAGACATTGTAAGTGTAGTAAAGACAAAGAGTATATGGTCTGGGAGTTGGTCATTACGAACTCCACAGCTCCATAGTGGTTTTAATAAAAACTGGGAAGTTGGGTAGCAAACTTCTCAGCACATTAAATCCCACACTGGCATCAGTGTGGGTTTAAAGTAAAATGCACCCAGAGGGCATCTTAGAGATGCCCCCTAAAAATAGACCAGCCATGGTGTGGTTCCTGAATGGCTGCCTGCCATTTGCCAGCACCAGACAGGTTTCTAGACCCCTGGGTAGAGAGCCTCCGCTCTTTGGGTCCAGAAACAAAGCCCATACTCGGCATAGGTGTCATGCCTCCTCCCCCAGGATGGGCTGAGTCCACGAAAGGGTAAGCTTCAAAGGCCTGCTGCCTTTGGAAGCTGTCCCTGCCTTTTGCTGCCCCAGCAACTGGCTCCCACCGGTTCCGGCCCCCACTTTGGGCAGGAGAATCGGCGGGAAAACCAAGCTAGGAAGAGAGGTGTGCCCACCTTTGCCAACCCAACCCCTCAGGTGGGGGAGGCGAGGTGAAGCACACATCTCAGTCCCCTCGATCTTGAAGATGAGGGGACTCAGCCAATTAGGAAAAGGATGGCATAATAGGGGGCGTACCGACCCCAAGGAAGGGACCCAATGGTCCCAACCTGCACACCCTTTTAATGCCCCTAAACTTAGTAATTAGGGGGTGACCCTGAACCTTGTCTCCTCAGATTCGAGAAAGAAGGACCGAAGAGCTGTGCTGACCCAGGAAGAAGAGGACACCAACTGCCTTGGCCCCAGGCATACCGCCCTGTCCAGTCTACGACCCGACTAAAACAAGCATCTCGGCGAGTCCAGCAGCCAGCAACCCCCAATGCCCGGAGGACCTGCTACAGACTGTCTCCCGTGAGCACCGGATTTGCTCAACCAAAGACTCACCTCCAGAATCCGGATACTGGTGTCTCCGCGATTCTGCACCACAAGTCCACGGCCCGAGTTCCAGTAGCCCAACACCCCAAGGAGGTCTCCCCAGCGATCCTGTCCTGGGATCTGGTGATCCCCGACCTCCCTCAAGCCTCAAGACGACGCCTGCAGCCTCAACCTGAAGGGTCCCCCCCGACCGCAGTTGGTAAGAAATCCCAATTCCAGAAGACACCCCTGCACCAAACGTCCCACAGCCTTGGGTGGCACAACCAACGGTGTCCAGGCATCCCCCAAGATCCCAACTTAGCTCTCCAGCCAGTGGTCACCTTCAGGAAGCCTACCTGCCCGAGCCTGCAGCATCTTTAAGAAACCGAAGGTGAAAGCACAGGGTTACCGACATCCGACTTAATCCCGGCCGCCTCAGTGCCGCTGGTGGTGCAGCTCCTGTGCTTGTCGTTGGCCCTTGCAGTGCTGACCTTAACCCCAGGAGCTTTGCTCCCACACCCGAGTGGCCTTCTCGTCAGCAGTCCCTAAGCGAAGGCCCCATTGGCTAACATTGGGCCCCTGAACGCTGCACCCGGCCGCCCCAGAGCTGCTGGTGGTGCAACTTTAGTGCCCTTCTAGTACTTGGGGAACCTTGGTCTTAACCTCCCAAACTCACCCTTGTAAGTAGAGTACTTACCTTCAAAACCGGTAACCATTTTTCCCCCATAGGAACCCATGTAAAGAAATTTTGGGCCTAAAAAGTGACTAAGTGTTGAACTGCATTGTATGAAGAGAAGGAAAATGTTACTTACCCAGTAAGCATCTGTTCTTGGCATGTAGAGCTGTAGATTCACATGCTTTGCATACTCCTGCCATCTAGTGTTGGGTCCGGATGTTTGCAAGTTGTTTTTCTTCGAAGAAGTCTTTCCAGTCACGAGGTAGGGGACTCCTCTTTTCGGTGATAATGCGCATGGGCATCAACTCCATTGTTAGATTGTTTTCCCGCAGAGGGTGAGAATGGAGTTAGTAAAGGTAGAATAGAGATGTCCATGCGTATGTATATAAGATCAGAAAGAACTGCAACAGGTATAGGTACCCGGGGAGGCGGGTGGGCACATGTGAATCTACAGCTCTACATGCCAAGAACAGATGCTTACTGGGTAAGTAACATTTTCCGTTTGAGGCATGTGAGCTGTAGATCACATGCTTTGCATAGACTATACAGCAGTATTCTCCCAAAGCAGTGGCTAACCTGTAGCTGTTGCAATTGTTTGAAAGCACAAGTTACTAACTTGTGTAACGATATATCTGTAAGAGACAGTAGTTAGTGACAGATTCCTTACCTTAGAATATCCCCAGGCGTCAGGCTGGATCCGGAAAGTTTTTTGCGTAGCAGTACCCTTGCGCGTCGGTAGGCGGCGTCGTGCGGCTCCGCGTCCGTCGTCGGCGTCGTGATCGCCGGGATGACGTCGCGGGCAGTACTTAGGCGCCGCCCCTGCGCGCTGACGTCAGTTCTGTACACGACTTTCCGCGCCAGGAACACAGAGCCATGCAAGAAGCAGACACAGGTGTCTGAAAAATACTAGAGCCCTGAAAGGGATGTCCTTAACCCTAGAAATCAGTTCGCAGAACGGGAGGATGGGTGGGGCGTGTAGGAATCTGTCACTAACTACTGTCTCTTACAGATATATCGTTACACAAGTTAGTAACTTGTGCATCTGAAAGAGACACGTTAGTGACAGATTCCTTACCTTAGAATAGATACCCCAGCAATACCAACCCCGGTGGTGGGTCTGCGAACAAAGATCAGACAAGGAAGTCCTGGAGGACAGAACGGCCAAAGAAGCCGTCCCTCCGGACCTGACTGTCAAGGCAGTAATGCTTTGTAAACGTGTGCAGCGAGGCCCACGTAGCTGCCTGACAGATAACCGGCAGCGGAACACCGCGGCCCAAGGCCGTGGTAGCAGCTGTTGCCCTGGTGGAATGGGCACGCAGCCCAACAGGAGGCTCCTTCTTAGCCAAAGAATAGCAGGTCTTGATGCACAAGGTAACCCAGCGGGAGATGGTCCTCTTGTGCACCACCCGACCTTTTGGCGCCCACGTAGCCAACAAAGAGCTGGTCATCCACCCGGAAGTGTTTTGTGCGGTCAATATAGAAGGAGAGCGCACGTTTTGGGTCCAGACGGTGGAGCCTCTCTTCCTCTCTGGAAGGATGCGGAGGCGGAAAGAAGGTGGGCAAAGTGATGGACTGCCCAATGTGGAAAGCAGTAACCACCTTTGGCAAGAAGGACGGACGCGTCCGAAGAACAACCTTGTCTGGATGAACAGACAGAAAGGGAGGTTTGCAAGATAGAGCCTGGAGCTCACTCACCCGCCGAGCGGAGGTGATGGCCACCAGAAAGGCTGTCTTCAGAGTCAGAAGACGAAGAGGACAGTTATGTAGAGGCTCAAGGGAGCGCACATTAAAAAGGTAAGAACCAAGTTCAAGTCCCACTGAGGCATCACAAACGGAACAGGAGGGAAGAGGTGTGTAATGCCTTTTAAGAACCTGTTAACAACAGGGGACTTGAAAAGGAGGGCTGATCAGGGAGCCTGAGGAAGGCCGAGATAGCACAAAGATAACCCTTGATGGTACCCAGGGCAGAACCCTGTTGGGCCAGAGAGAGAAGGAACAGAAGGACCTCAGAAAGAGGGGCAGAAAGGGATTCACAGCCTTTGCTGTGCACCATGCCACAAATTTGTTCCACCTGCAGGCGTATACCACCTTAGTGGAGGGACGCCTGGCTGCCAGAATCACATCATAAACTTCGGGAGGCAAGTCGAAAGGAATCAACTGCCGCCGCTCAATCTCCACGCAAGCAGGTGTAGACTGGACAGGTTCGGGTGGAGGACCGTCCCCTGCTGCTGCGACAGAAGATCCTCCCGAAGAGGCAGACGGATCGGGGGATCTACGCTCATATTGAGTAGCTCGGGATACCAAACTCTTCGAGTCCAGTCCGGAGCCACAAGAATGACTTGGGCCCGGTCGTGCCGAATCTTCTTTAACACTCTGGGTAGAAGTGGTATAGGCGGAAAGGCGTACAACAGACCGCAACTCCACCCGTGACGAAAAGCGTCGCCGTGCGAGTGCCGCCTTGGAAATTCCAACGCGCAGAACTGATGACATTGCGCGTTCTCTTCGGTGGCGAATAGATCTAACCAAGGCTCTCCCCACTGTAGAAAGAGTCCTTGCGCCACTTCCGAGTGAAGACGCCATTCGTGATCCATCATGCACCTGCGGCTGAGTTTGTCCGCCCTGGCGTTCAGCGAACCTGCCAGGTGCTGAACCATCAGGAACATGCCCTGATGTTCCAGCCATGTCCAGAGGCGCAGAGCCTCCTGACAAAGGGTCCACGACCCCACCCCGCCTTGTTTGTTGCAGTACCACATGGCGGTGGTGTTGTCTGTGAACACCTGCACTACCTTCCCTTTGACAGAGGGAAGGAATGCCTTGAGTGCAAGTCGGATCGCCCGGAGCTCCAGAATGTTGATATGGAGCCGGGACTCCGCCGGAGACCAGAGGCCTCTGATCTCCGCCTCTCCCATGTGACCGCCCCATCCCAGAAGGGACGCGTCCGTCACAACTGTGTGCTCTGGCTGGGGAAGGGAGAGGATCTGCCCATGACCCATTGCCGGTTCGAGAGCCAACACTGCAACTGTTTTGCAGTCCCCTCCGAGATCTGGACGTGATCGGACAGGTTGCCCTGGTGCTGCGCCCACTGGAACTTCAGGTCCCACTGCAGAGCCCGCATATGCCATCTGGCATGATTGACCAGCAGGATGCAGGAGGCCATGAGGCCCAGCAGCCTCAGGGTCATCCGTACCGAAACCCAGGATAAAGGCTGAAAGATCGGAATCATAGCCTGAATATCCCGGACTCGCCGTTCGGGAGGATAGGCCCAAAACTGCGTCGTGTCCAGAACTGCTCCGATGAAAAGGAGCTGTGGAGAAGGAATCAGATGTGACTTCGGCACATTGATGGAGAACCCCAGCGAGTGCAGGAGTTCGGCCGTAGTCTGGAGGTGGGAGACGACTGCCTGGGACGAGCCCGCCTTCAGCAGCCAGTCGCCGAGGTAGGGGAAGACTGAAACCCCTGCCCGGCGCAGATGAGCTGCGACCACCGCCAACACTTTCGTGAACACCCGAGGGCACTGGTAAGGCCAAGGGGAGCACGGTGAACTGAAAATGCTCGGGGCCTACCGTGAACCGAAGGTAACGCCGGTGGGCCGGCAGGACGGGGATGTGGAAATATGCGTCCTGCAAGTCCAACGCTACCAACCAGTCTCCAGGGTCGAGGGCAGTCAAGACCTGAGCTAGGGTGAGCATCTTGAACTTCTCCTTCCGGAGGAAGCGATTGACGTTCCGGAGGTCCAAGATAGGACGCATGTCCTCCTTGTCCTTTTGGGCACCAGGAAGTAGTGGGAGTAGCAACCACGCCCTACTTCTGGGGTCGGAACATGCTCGATGGCCCTCTTGGACAAGAGGGCCGTGACTTCCTTCTGCAGAAGTACCAAGTGATCCCCTGACATGCGGTGGAATTGAGGTGGCATGGCTGGGGGTGGACTCGAAGGGGAGGGAGTAGCCCCTTCGGACAATGTCCAAGACCCACCTGTCCGAGGTGATGGTACGCCAGTGGGGAAGGTGATGGCGGACCCTGCCCCCTACTGGCGTGCTGTGCACCTGAAAGGAGGGACTAGGAGGGTTTGGAGGCCGCGGACGGGTTGGAGGTGGTGGCCTGACCCGCACGCTGGTTGCCCGATCCGCCACAGCGGAATCCACGTCCTCGGCCACGCGAAGACGCCTGCTGCGCGGGCCGGTGGCTGGGCTGCTGACGTGAAGGGGCGCCTCTACCGTGGCCACGATAGGGGCGAAAGCAGAAGTCAGCGGAGGGCGTGTAGCAGAAAGGCCCAGGGACTTTGCAGTAGCCCGTGAGTCCTTAAAGCGCTCCAACGCATGGTCTGCTTTGGACCCAAAAAGACCGACTCCATCAAAGGGCATGTCCATGAGAGTATTCTGGACATCCCCTGAAAAACCAGTGGTTCTCAAGCCAGGCGTGGCGTCGTAGCGCCACCGTCGTTGCAATAGACCTGCCCAGCGAGTCGGCGGTATCAAGGCCACATCGAATTGTATATTTGGCCGCATCCCTTCCTTCCGCAATGGCGCGGGAAAGCAGTGTCTGGACCTCCTCAGAACACTGGGGCAAAACATCCGCCACCGAATCCCACAAGGAGTGGGTATATCGGCCCAAAAGGCAAGCGGTGTTGACGGACCGCAAGCCAGCACTGGAGGAAGAAAAACCCTTCTTCCCAAATTGATCCAGGCGTTTGGATTCCCTATCCGGAGGTGCGGTAGGGAAGGCGGTTTGGGAAGCGGAGGCTTGGACAACCAAGCTCTCAGGGGTGGGGTGGACAGAGAGAAACAGGGTCGCCCGGAGCTGGGCGATGGCGTCGGGACACGTTCCTATCCACAGGAGCCCCTGTGTTGGGCTTGGACCAGGCGCCCAAAAGAACGTCAGTGAGGGCGTCGTTAAACGGCAGCACAGTCTCCGAAGAGGAGGCTGCCGGCTGAAGCACCTCTGTCAAGAGATTAACCTTGACCGCCACAGCAGGGAGTTGGAGATGTAAGGCTCCAGCTGCCCTACGCAACACCTTTGCAAAATTGGCTCCCTCCTCCGCAGCCACGGGAGGAGACAGCATGCCAGGGGAAGTATCTAGACCACTAGCATCCCCTAGACCCTCTGTCCAGTCCTCATCGTACTGACACTGTTGTGTCAGAGGGTCATCAGACCCCTCCCAGTCCTGGTCCTCCTCAGGTTCAAAATAAGGGGGAGGAGGGACATTTGGGACCCAAGGTCTCATCGGCGCCGGAACCGGCGTCGAGCGACGTCGGTCCGGGTCCATGTCCGGAGCCGGAAGGAACTGGGGAACGACGCCGCTCGGAGCCCCAGGCGGCGTCGAGAACGGCACCGGAGACATAGGCGCCGGCGGAGGTGTCGTTAGGTCGACCGGCGTCGATGGGGGTTGTGGAGCCGGGATCGAGGCCGGGGCCGAAGCCGGAGCCGGGATCGAGGCTGGAGGCACGGGCGACGCCGGGGCCGGAGCCGTCGGCGACGCCGGAGCAACCCCATCAGGGCCCGCGGGGCCCGAAGGCGCACCGGAGGGGCCTGGAGGCCCGAAGAGGCGGGCCATGGCCGACAGGAATTCCTGCACTTTGGCCGGATCCGCCCCCGAACCCGGGAAGGGCGGGTATGGCGGGGGCGACTCCACAGGCATGTCTGCGGCCGCGGGGACGGTGCCGGGAGGGGCCTCAGCCGAGTCGCGAGACCGGCGAGGCGAAGTCCTAGAGCGATGATGCTTTTTGGACTTCTTGTGTTTTGACTTACCGGACGAAGAAGACTTCGATGCCGACGACCGGTGTGGACTCCGCGATCGACCCCTGGACCTCTCACGCGACCGGGGCTTCGCGGAGCCGAATGCCGGGCCTCGAGGAGCTTTCGAGACCGCTCTCGCAAAGCTTTCGGGTTGAGGGCCTGGCAGTCGGTACAAGACTCCGTGTCGTGGCCTCGGCCGAGGCAGAAGAGACACTCCCAATGCGGGTCGGTGACGGACATCATCCGAGCACAGGCGCCGCAACGTTTGAAACCGGGCATCCCTACGACACCTTGATAGAAAAACAGTGAAAAAATTCACCAAAAAGTATGGTCAAAAAATGACCAGGGCACTGCTCTTCCCGGATCTGCGCTTGCTGGCGCGGAAAAAGAAGAACTGACGTCAGCGCGCAGGGGCGGCGCCTAAGTACTGCCCGCGACGTCATCCCGGCGATCACGACGCCGACGACGGACGCGGAGCCGCACGACGCCGCCTACCGACGCGCAAGGGTACTGCTACGCAAAAAACTTTCCGGATCCAGCCTGACGCCTGGGGATATTCTAAGGTAAGGAATCTGTCACTAACGTGTCTCTTTCAGATAAGTGTTTTAAGTACTGCCTGGCCTACATTAGCTTGTTGCCTCGCTAACACATCTACAAAATAGTGTTTGGTGAATGTGTGTGTAGACCATGTTGCTGCCTTACAGATGTCAGCTAAGGGAATATTCCCTAAGAAGGCCATAGTAGCCCCTATATCTGAAAGAGCAGTGCCCTGGTCATTTTTTGACCATACTTTTTGGTGAATTTTTTCACTGTTTTTCTCTTCAAGGTGTCGTAGGGATGCCCGGTTTCAAACGTTGCGGCGCCTGTGCTCGGATGATGTCCGTCACAGACCCGCATTGGGAGTGTCTCTTCTGCCTCGGCCGAGGCCACGACACGGAGTCTTGTACCGACTGCCAGGCCCTCAACCCGAAAGCTTTGCGAGAGCGGTCTCGAAAGCTCCTCGAGGCCCGGCATTCGGCTCCGCGGAAGCCCCGGTCGCGTGAGAGGTCCAGGGGTCGATCGCGGAGTCCACACCGGTCGTCGGCATCGAAGTCTTCTTCGTCCGGTAAGTCGAAACACAAAAAGTCCAAAAGCATCATCGCTCTAGGACTCTCGCCTCGCCGGTCTCGCGACTCGGCTGAGGCCCCTCCCGGCACCGTCCCCGCACCCGGACATGCCTGTGGAGTCGCCCCGCAATACCCGCCCTTCCCGGGTCGGGGCGGATCCGGCCAAAGTGCAGGAATTCCTGTCGGCCATGGCCCGCCTCTTCGGGCCTCCAGGTCCCTCCGGTGCGCCTTTGGGCCCCGCGGGCCCTGATGGGGTTGCTCCGGCGTCGCCGACAGCTCCGGCCCCGGCGTTGCCCGTGCCTCCAGCCTCGATCCCGGCTCCGCAACCCCCATCGACGCCGGTCGACCTAACGACACCTCCGCCGGCGCCGATGTCTCCGGTGCCATTCTCGACGCCGCCTGGGGCTCCGGGCGGCGTCGTTCCCCAGTTCCTTCCGGCTCCGGACATGGACCCGGACCGACGTCGGTTCCGGCGCCGATGAGACCTTGGGTCCCAAATGTCCCTCCTCCCCCTTATTTTGAACCTGAGGAGGACCAGGAGGACTGGGAGGGGTCTGATGACCCTCTGACACAACAGTGTCAGTACGATGAGGACTGGACAGAGGGTCTAGGGGATGCCAGTGGTCTAGATACTTCCCCTGACACTGGCATGCGGTCTCCTCCCGTGGCTACGGAGGAGGGAGCCAATTTTGCAACGGTGTTGCGTAGGGCGGCTGGAGCCTTACATCTCCAACTCCCTGCTGTGGCGGTCAAGGTTAATCTCTTGACAGAGGTGCTTCAGCCGGCAGCCTCCTCTACGGAGACTGTGCTGCCGTTTAACGACGCCCTCACTGACGTTCTTTTGGGCGCCTGGTCCAAGCCCAACACAGGGGCTCCTGTGGATAGGAACGTGTCCCGACGCCATCGCCCAGCTCCGGGGGACCCCTGTTCTCTCTGTCCACCCCACCCCTGAGAGCTTGGTTGTCCAAGCCTCCGCTTCCCAAACCGCCTTCCCTACCGCCCCTCCGGATAGGGAATCCAAACGCCTGGATCAATTTGGGAAGAAGGGTTTTTCTTCCTCCAGTGCTGGCTTGCGGTCCATCAACACCGCTTGCCTTTTGGGCCGATATACCCACTCCTTGTGGGATTCGGTGGCGAATGTTTTGCCCCAGTGTTCTGAGGAGGTCCAGACACTGCTTTCCGCGCCATTGCGGAAGGAAGGATGCGGCCAAATACACAATCCGATGTGGCCTTGATACCGCCGACTCGCTGGGCAGGTCTATTGCAACGACGGTGGCGCTACGACGCCACGCCTGGCTGAGAACCACGGGTTTTTCAGGGGATGTCCAGAATACTCTCATGGACATGCCCTTTGATGGAGTCGGTCTTTTGGGTCCAAAGCAGACCATGCGTTGGAGCGCTTTAAGGACTCACGGGCTACTGCAAAGTCCCTGGGCCTTTCTGCTACACGCCCTCCGCTGACTTCTGCTTTTCGCCCCTATCGTGGCCACGGTAGGGGCGCCCTTCACGTCAGCAGCCCAGCCACCGGCCCGCGCAGCAGGCGTCTTCGCGTGGCCGAGGACGTGGATTCCGCCGTGGCGGATCGGGCAACCAGCGTGCGGGTCAGGCCACCACCTCCAACCCGTCCGCGGCCTGCAAACCCTCCTAGTCCCTCCTTTCAGGTGCACAGCACGCCAGTAGGGGCAGGGTCCGCCATCACCTTCCCCACTGGCGTACCATCACCTCGGACAGGTGGGTCTTGGACATTGTCCGAAGGGGCTACTCCCTCCCCTTCGAGTCCACCCCCCAGCCATGCCACCTCAATTCCACCGCATGTCAGGGGATCACTTGGTACTTCTGCAGAAGGAAGTCACGGCCCTCTTGGCCAAGAGGGCCATCAAGCATGTTCCGACCCCAGAAGTAGGGCGTGGTTGCTACTCCCACTACTTCCTGGTGCCCAAAAGGACAAGGAGGACATGCGTCCTATCTTGGACCTCCGGAACGTCAATCGCTTCCTCCGGAAGGAGAAGTTCAAGATGCTCACCCTAGCTCAGGTCTTGACTGCCCTCGACCCTGGAGACTGGTTGGTAGCGTTGGACTTGCAGGACGCATATTTCCACATCCTCGTCCTGCCGGCCCACCGGCGTTACCTTCGGTTCACGGTAGGCCTCGAGCATTTTCAGTTCACCGTGCTCCCCTTTGGCCTTACCAGTGCCCCTCGGGTGTTCACGAAAGTGATGGCGGTGGTCGCAGCTCATCTGCGCCGGGCAGGGGTTTCAGTCTTCCCCTACCTCGACGACTGGCTGCTGAAGGCGGGCTCGTCCCAGGCAGTCGTCTCCCACCTCCAGACTACGGCCGAACTCCTGCACTCGCTGGGGTTCTCCATCAATGTGCCGAAGTCGCATCTGATTCCTTCTCCACAGCTCCTTTTCATCGGAGCAGTTCTGGACACGACGCCGTTTCGGGCCTATCCTCCCGAACGGCGAGTCCGGGATATTCAGGCTATGATTCCGATCTTTCAGCCTTTATCCTGGGTTTCGGTACGGATGACCCTGAGGCTGCTGGGCCTCATGGCCTCCTGCATCCTGCTGGTCAATCATGCCAGATGGCATATGCGGGCTCTGCAGTGGGACCTGAAGTTCCAGTGCACGCAGCACCAGGGCAACCTGTCCGATCACGTCCAGATCTCGGAGGGGACTGCAAAACAGTTGCAGTGGTGGCTCTCGAACCAGCAATGGGTCATGGGCAGATCCCTCTCCCTTCCCCAGCCAGAGCACACAGTTGTGACGGACGCGTCCCTTCTGGGATGGGGCGGTCACATGGGAGAGGCGGAGATCAGAGGCCTCTGGTCTCCGGCGGAGTCCCGGCTCCATATCAACCTTCTGGAGCTCCGGGCGATCCGACTTGCACTCAAGGCATTCCTTCCCTCTGTCAAAGGGAAGGTAGTGCAGGTGTTCACAGACAACACCACCGCCATGTGGTACTGCAACAAACAAGGCGGGGTGGGGTTGTGGACCCTTTGTCAGGAGGCTCTGCGCCTCTGGACATGGCTGGAACATCAGGGCATGTTCCTGATGGTTCAACTCCTGGCAGGTTCGCTGAACGCCAGGGCGGACGAACTCAGCCGCAGGTGCATGATGGATCACGAATGGCGTCTTCACTCGGAAGTGGCGCAAGGACTCTTTCTACAGTGGGGAGAGCCTTGGTTAGATCTATTCGCCACCGAAGAGAACGCGCAATGTCATCAGTTCTGCGCGTTGGAATTTCCAAGGCGGCACTCGCTCGGCGACGCTTTCGTCACGCAGTGGAGTTGCGGTCTGTTGTACGCCTTTCCGCCTATACCACTTCTACCCAGAGTGTTGAAGAAGATTCGGCACGACCGGGCCCAAGTCATTCTTGTGGCTCCGGACTGGGCTCGAAGAGTTTGGTATCCCGAGCTACTCAATATGAGCGTAGATCCCCGATCCGTCTGCCTCTTCGGGGGATCTTCTGTCGCAGCAGCAGGGGACGGTCCTCCACCCGAACCTGTCCAGTCTACACCTGCTTGCGTGGAGATTGAGCGGCGGCAGTTGATTCCTTTCGACTTGCCTCCCGAAGTTTGTGATGTGATTCTGGCAGCCAGGCGTCCCTCCACTAAGGTGGTATACGCCTGCAGGTGGAACAAATTTGTGGCATGGTGCACAGCAAAGGCTGTGAACCCCTTTCTGCCCCTCTTTCTGAGGTCCTTCTGTTCCTTCTCTCTCTGGCCCAACAGGGTTCTGCCCTGGGTACCATCAAGGGTTATCTTTGTGCTATCTCGGCCTTCCTCAGGCTCCATGATCAGCCCTCCCTTTTCAAGTCCCCTGTTGTTAACAGGTTCTTAAAAGGCATTACTCACCTCTTCCCTCCTGTTCCGTTTGTGATGCCTCAGTGGGACTTGAACTTGGTTCTTACCTTTTTAATGTGCGCTCCTTTGAGCCTCTACATAACTGTCCTCTTCGTCTTCTGACTCTGAAGACAGCCTTTCTGGTGGCCATCACCTCCGCTCGGCGGGTGAGTGAGCTCCAGGCTCTGTCTTGCAAACCTCCCTTTCTGTCTGTTCATCCAGACAAGGTTGTTCTTCGGACGCGTCCGTCCTTCTTGCCAAAGGTGGTTACTGCTTTCCACATTGGGCAGACCATCACTTTGCCCACCTTCTTTCCGCCTCCGCATCCTTCCAGAGAGGAGGAGAGGCTCCACCGTCTGGACCCAAAACGTGCGCTCTCCTATATTGACCACACAAAACACTTCCGGGTGGATGACCAGCTCTTTGTTGGCTACGTGGGCGCCAAAAAGGTTGGGCGGTGCACAAGAGGACCATCTCCCGCTGGGTTACCTTGTGCATCAAGACCTGCTATTCTTTGGCTAAGAAGGAGCCTCCTGTTGGGCTGCGTGCCCATTCCACCAGGGCAACGGCTGCTACCACGGCCTTGGGCCGCGGTGTTCCGCTGCCGGTTATCTGTCGGGCAGCTACGTGGGCCTCGCTGCACACGTTTACAAAGCATTACTGCCTTGACAGTCAGGTCCGGAGGGACGGCTTCTTTGGCCGTTCTGTCCTCCAGGACTTCCTTGTCTGATCTTTGTTCGCAGACCCACCACCGGGGTTGGTATTGCTGGGGTATCTATTCTAAGGTAAGGAATCTGTCACTAACGTGTCTCTTTCAGATGCACAAGTTACTAACTTGTGTAACGATATATCTGTAAGAGACAGTAGTTAGTGACAGATTCCTTACCGCCCCACCCATCCTCCCCGTTCTGCGAACTGATTTCTAGGGTTAAAGACATCCCTTTCAGGGCCCTAGTATTTTTCAGACACCTATGTCAGCTTCTTGCATGGCTCTGCGTTCCTGGCGCGGAAAGTCGTGTACAGAACTGACGTCAGCGCGCAGGGGCGGCGCCTAAGTACTGCCCGCGACGTCATCCCGGCGATCACGACGCCGACGACGGACGCGGAGCCGCACGACGCCGCCTACCGACGCGCAAGGGTACTGCTACGCAAAAACTTTCCGGATCCAGCCTGACGCCTGGGGATATTCTAAGGTAAGCAATCTGTCACTTACTGTCTCTTACAGATATATCGTTACACAAGTTAGTAACTTGTGCTTTGCGTGTGGAATGCGTTCTAGGGGGTTTTGTCAAGGTTCTTTTCGCCTTTACATAACATGTTTGAATGCATTTCATGATCCATCTTGCAATGCCTGATTTAGAAATGGGATTGCCTTTGTGTAGTGGCGAAATAGCAACAAAAAGCTGTTTTGTTTTACGAAAATCTTTTGTTCTTTCTAAAAATATAGTAGAGCTCTTCTAACATCTAGTGTGTTTAGAGCTCGTTCTGTAACAGAATCAGGTTGAGGAAATAACACAGGTAGCTCAACAGATTGATTGATGTGAAAAGTGGAAACTACTTTAGGTAGAAATTTGGGATTGGGTTCAAAGAACCACCTTGTCTTTGTGAAGTTGAAAAAAAGGCCCTTGGATAGTTCGTCATACACAAAAAGCAGCATAAGAGGGAAATAATAATCAGGTTGCCCCCCACTCATCAAATTGCAAATACACAAAACCTGATTATTCATGAACACTAAGTTATTAAAACTTTTTAACAGATACCAGGAGCAGTTTTAACAATATCTCTGCACACGGGCTGGCTTTTAAAATATTTTTGCCAGTCACCTCCAGATCCAAGTGTTCAATTTTCACTGTTTGTCAATACACCAGGCGGCATTTCATCTTGTGAATATAGCCAAGAAGAAATACTCAACCATGCATGTCTTCTTAACACACTAGTGTCGATTTCTCTAGCTGCGGTGTCTGCAGCATCTAAAGAGCATCCTATTGAGGAATTGGAAGGAAAATGCTACTTACCCAGAATGCATCTGTTCTTGGCAGTAAGAGCTGTAGAATCTCATGCTTAGATCGCCATCTAGTGTTGGGCTCGGATGTTTGCACTTTGTTTTTCTTCGAAGAAGTCTTCCTAGTCACGAGGTAGGTGACTCCTCCTTTCGGTGATAGTGCGCATGGTCATCGACTCCATCTTCAGATTGTTTTCCCGCAAAGGGTGAGAGAATGGAGTAGTAGTAAAGACTATAGATGTCCATGTGTATGTATGAATAGTAACAAGAGAACTACAGCAGCTACAGTTACCCGGGGAGGTGGGTGGGCGCATGAGATTCTACAACTCTACATGCCAAGAACAGATGCATACTGGGTAAGTAGCATTTTCCGTTCGAGGCATGTGAGCTGTAGATCACATGCTTATGCATAGACTATACAGCAGTCTCACCTAAGCGGTGGCTATGCTGTAACTAATGGAGTTGTCTGAAACAGCGTGTTAAGTACTGTTTGGCCCACATTAGCTTGTTGTCTGGCTAACACATCTACACAATAGTGTTTGGTGAATGTGTGTGGTGTGGACCTTGCAGATGTCAGTAATAGGGATGTTCCCTAAGAAAGCCATAGTAGCCCCTAGCTTACGAGTGGAATGTGCTCTAGGGGGTACCGTTAGAGTCCTTTTGGCTTTTGCATAACAAATCTGAACACATTTAACAATCCACCTAGCAATACCCGATTTGGATATAGGATTGCCCTTGTGAGGTGGTGCAAAAGCGACAAAGAGTTGTTTGGTCTTAAGAAAAGACTTCATTCTTTCAGTGTAATACAACAGCGCTCTTCTAACATCTAAGGTGTGTAGAGCACGTTCTGCAACGGAGTCAAGTTGAGGGAAGAACACAAGTAATTCAACCGACTGATTTATGTGAAATGCAGATACTACCTTAGGTAGGAATTTAGGATTGGGACGAAGAACCACTTTATCTTTGTGTAGCTGGAAAAAGGGTTCTTCTATGGTTAGTGCCTGAAGTTCACCCACTCTCCTCAATGAAGTGATTGCAATGAGGAAAGCTGTTTTCCAAGTGAGGAACTATAGTTCACATCTGTGCATAGGTTCAAATGGTGGGACCATTAACCTTGTTGAGGACTATATTAAGATTCCACACTGGGGCAGGTGGAAGTCTTGGTGGTATAACTATTTTCAGTCCTACCATAAATGCTTTGATTACAGGCACTCTAAAGAGCGATAAATGTTGCCTATTTTGAAGATAGGCTGCAATTGCAGCAAGATGCAGTCTGATGGATGTATAGGCCAATGATGACTGTTGCAAATGTAACAGGTAGCAGATAATGTTTTGTATGGAAGCATCAAGAGGGTTGATGTTATTGTTTTTGCAATAGATAACAAATCGCTTCCATTTGGCTGCATAGCAGGCTCTTGTGGTAGGCTTTCTAGCCTCCTTAATAATGTTCATACAATCTGGTGGAAGGTTCAGATAACCAAACTATGACTTCAGGAGCCAGATCGCTAGGTTCAATTGTTTGGGATCTGGGTGTTTGATTTCTCCATGGCTCTGTGTGAGGAGACTGGGAGTTGAATGTAATTTTTGATGCGGTACCAGAGAGTTCCAACAAGGTTGTGAACCAGGGTTGACGTGCCCATGTTGGAGCTGCTAGTATTAGTGTGAGGGATGTTTGTCTGAGTTTCCGAACCACTGATGGAATGAGTGGGAGAGGCGGAAAAGCGTAAGCAAATATCCCTGACCAGTTCATCCATAGAGCATTGCCTTTGGACAACGGGTGTGGATACCTGGAGGCAAAGCTTGGGCATTTTGCGTTTTGGGGTGTTGCAAACAGATCTATGTGAGGAACTCCCCATGCTTGGAAGTATGGGTGGAGAACTTGAGGGTGAAGTTCCCATTCGTGTATTTGATACCTCTGTCTGCTGAGGAGGTCCGCAATCTGGTTGTTGACTCCTGTGAGGTGTTCTGCTAGGAGATAGATATTGTGGTGAATAGCCCACCTCCAGATGTCTTGGGCTAAGTGAGACAGTTGGAGAGAGTGTGTTCTCCCGTTTCTGTATGTAATACATAGCTGTCATGTTGTCGGTTCGAACTAAGATAGCTTTGCCAGAGAGGTGATCTTGAAAGGCCTTGAGAGCTAGAAAGATCGCCATGAGCTCTAAATGATTGATTTGCAGCAACTTTTGTTGGTGGCTCCACAGGCCTTGCACTGTGAGTTGTTGAAGATGAGCTCCCCATCCAGTTAGGGACACGTCCGCTGTTAATACTGTCTGTGGAACTGGGCCTATGAACGGCCGTCCTTTTGACAGATTTTGGGTGTTCCACCACTGCAGAGAGCGAGGAGTACGGCCGCTTACCAACACTAGATCGGTTAATAGACCGTGTGACTGGTTCCACTGACTGGCTAAGCATTCTTGAAGTGGACGCATGTGCAGCCTCGCATGGGGAACGATCATGATGCAAGATGCCATCATTCCCAACAGTTGCATAAACACTCGAGCTGGAAGTGATTGAGTGGCTTGAAATTTGAGAACGAGCGCCTGAATGTTTCGAATTCTGGCTGCATTGGGAAATGCTAGAGCCCTTTGAGTATCCAGAGTGGCTCCTAGGTAGTTCTGAATTTTGTTTGGCTGAAGATGTGATTTTAACACATTGACTGTAAACCCTAGCTGGTGAAGTAACCGCATGGTTACGGAAGTATGTTTGCGGCATTGTTGGTAGGTGCTGGCTTTGATGAGCCAGTCGTCCAGATAGGGGAAGACATGTATTGCTCTGTCTTCTTAGATGCGCAGCTACAACCGCCAGACACTTTCGAAGACTCTGGGGGCAGTGATGACTCCGAATGGGAGTACCTTGAATTAGTAGTGTTGACCTGCTACCACAAACCTGAGAAATTTGCGGTGAGCCGGATGGATTGGAATATGAAAGTAGGTGTTTTAAGTCTAGAGTAGAAAGAAAGTCGCCCTTTTGCAAAAGGGGTAGAACTTGTTGAAGTGTTACCATGTGGAAATGGTCTGACTGTATGTAAAGATTTAGTTCTCAGATCTAGTATTGGTCTGAGAGAACCATCCTTTTTGGGAATTAGGAAGTAAAAGGAGTAGACGCCCGACCCCTGATGTGGTGGTACGGGCTCTATAGCTTGTTTTAGAATTAGAGATTGTACCTCTTGTTTGAGAAGGTGTATGTGATCCGGTGAAAGTTTGTGCGACTTTGGGGGAATGTTTGGAGGAGTGTGGATGGACTCCAGGCAGTAACCAGAATGGATAATTTGGAGGACCCTCTTGTCTGTTGCTATTGACTGCCACTTTGGTAGAAATTGTGACAGTCTTCCCCCCACAGGTGTTAAATGGTTGGGGGGAACTATGGGCAAGTCACTGTTTTGTATTGGAGGGGGAGGTACGCGTGTTGGAAAATCTACCTCTGCCCTTGCCGTTGTTTCCTCTATAACTACCTCTGAAGTAAGTTTTGGAACCGGAGGGTTGGTTATTGCCCTTATAGGTGGATGCAGTGTCCGAGGAAGTGGTTTTGGACCTGCTCGATAAAAGGAGCGCCGAAAGGAACCACAGCCTTGTGGAGACTGAAGGGCTCCCATTGATTTAGCCACTTCAGTATCTTTCTTCATCTTCTCAAGTGAAGAATCAACCACCGGCCCAAACAGGTGTTCTTTATCGAATGGTATGTTCAATATTGAGATCTGAACCTCCCGTTTGAACCCCGATATGCGTAGCCAGGCATGCCTTCTTAAAAGGACGCTAGTGTTCACTGCTCTGGCAGATGTATCAGCCGCATCTAGGGAGCATTTAATTTGATTGTTGGAGATTAGTTGTCCCTCACGTACCAGGTCTTGCGCTCTAGATTTATGTTCTTGGGGTAAAAATTGGATAAGTTGTTCCATTTCATCCCAATGCGCACGGTCATATCTGGCTAGCAGCGCTTGTGTGTTAGATATGCGCCAGAAGTTAGCTGCCTGGGAGGCTATTCTTTTCCCTGAAGTATCCAGGAGCTTTGACTCTTTATCTGGGGGTGGTGCGTCTCCAGTAGTCTGGGAGTTTGCCCTTTTGCGTGCATTAGAAACAACTGAGTCTAAGGGTAATTGTCCTCTTATGTAGACTGGATCAGTTGGTGCAGGTTTGTATTTTTTATCCACCCTAGGGGTAAGGATACGTGCCCTGACAGGATCCTTAAATATGTCGTCTACATGTCTGGTCATTCCTTTAAGCGTGGGCAACATATGTGTGGATTTTTGTGTGCTGTTTAAAGTCTCAAAGAGGAAATCCTCTTCAAGGGATTCTTAATGCAGCTGGACCCCATGGTAATTGGCAGCCTTGCCTATCAATTCAATATATCCTACGCTGTCGTCTGGTGGAGAGGGCCTGGTAGGGTATAGGTCAGGGTCATTGTTTGTGAGCGAGTCAATGTTATAGTCATCCCACACATCTGTAGGTCCAGGCTGATTATCATCATTAGTATCATCCCCATCACCCTGATCGTCAGGTATATATGGTGGTGAGTGCTCAGGTGAAGTTGGCACAGGCAGAGACTGAGGTAAAGG
The DNA here is from genome assembly GCA_963921515.1 of Calotriton arnoldi. Lineage (NCBI taxonomy): Eukaryota > Metazoa > Chordata > Amphibia > Caudata > Salamandridae > Calotriton > Calotriton arnoldi. The sequence continues at coordinate 1,289,077 of CAWUFW010003213.1, read as the reverse complement.
TGGAGGAAGAGGGGAAGGGTTTGTCCCAACAGTTCTCTTCTTTAATGGAATGTGGTATTCCTCTTCAGTAGTAGCACCTCTTTTTAAAGTCACTTTGGTAGTAATGTGGCCGGTTTTTGGATGTATGACCAAAATTTTCTGTTTTGGGTCCGGTTTTTCGAGCGGATAACCGTAACTGTGCTTCTTAGGTGACTTTGGTGTATCAGTCTGTTTCGGCGCCGATAGTTTTGGGGCTGGTGTCTTCGGATCCGAGGTGATTTTCGGTGCCGAGTGGGGATGATCGGAGCCAAACTTGGTCTTCGACCCCGAAGGCTTTGGCTCGGTGTCCGATTTGGAATGGGGATTTTCGGAGCCAGAAGGCTTTTTGGTAGGCTTCAGTGCCGAGCCGGGCGTCGGAAGCGTGGTCTCGGTACCAACCTGGGCCCGAGAGCGCGGGTTGGTCCGGAGCCTTCTTTTTTGGTGGAGTTGGGGCGAGGTAGGGCCTGTACTTACAGTACGTTGTCCCTGCGGGATGTCTTCATCCTGTTCGGAGTCATCGTCTGAGAGGGAGATCTGTTCTTGCTCCTCCTCTGCTCCGATAGGGTTGTCAGCTTCTTCATCCGATTCAGGTCCGAAGAGGTCCAGAATGGAGCCTGTGTGTTGGCTCTGCATGTCGCGTCGTCGGGCCCGACGGTCGCAAAGTGTCTTTTTGGAGCGGAAAGCTCGGCACGCGTCGCAGTCCTGTTCACTGTGTTCCCGTGACAGACACAGGTTGCACACCTCCTGTGAATCGGTGCACGGATATTTCGGGTGGCACCGAGGACAGAATTTAAAGGAGTTCGTTCCATCGACTGCAAGTCGAACCGGGGGCTAGGCCCAACGGCCTACCACGAGCTCTCCGATCAAAAAGAGTTTATTGTAAGCACACGATCTGCGAAGAATAGATAACGTGACCGAAAACAATACCGTCGAGGTTGAGTGTTGTACGCACCAAGAGAAACCAAAGGATTGGCATCGAACCGGAGCGCAGCGAGTCACATCCGAACCAGATGGCGGAAAAAACCAATCTGAAGATGGAGTCGATGACCATGCGCACTATCACCGAAAGGAGGAGTCACCTACCTTGTGACTAGGAAGACATCGAAGAAAAACAAAGTGCAAACATCCGAGCCCAACACTAGATGGCGATCTATGCATAAGCATGTGATCTACAGCGCACATGCCTCGAACATAAGCTTTCCTTCCTGAAGTAAATCTTGGGCTTTTGCTTTGTGTTCATCTGGGAGGTGTTGTAGCAACTGCTCCATTTCGTCCCAGTGTGCCCAATCATATCTAGCTAACAGGGCCTGAGTGTTGGCAATGCGCCAATGATTTGCTGCTTGGGCGGTTATCCATTTACCAGAAGCGTCTAAAAGTTTTGACTCTGTTCTGAGGGAGAGCATCACCTGTAGTCTGTGAATTGGCCCGTTTACGGGCATTAGATACTACAAAAGAGTCTAGATGTAGTTGACCTTAAATAAAGACTGGATCTAAGGGAGCAGATTTATATTTTTTATCAATCCTGGGTGTGAGAATGCGAGACCGCACTGGATCTCTAAAGATTATCAGCATGCCTCATCATGCCTTTAAGCATAGGAAGAGTGCGAGTAGCCCTGTGTGTGGGACTGAGGGTTTCAAATAGGAAATCTTCCTCCAAAGATTCTTTGTGTAACTGCACCCCATGATATTCTGCAGCTTTCGCAAGTAATTCTATATGTCCTACATTGTCGTCAGGAGGGGGAAGGCTTTGTAGGGTAAAGATCTGGGTCGTTATCTGTAGGAGAATGTGTGATAATCCTTCCAGGGATCTATCGGCATAATATTGTCCCCCCAGTCCCATCATCATCAGGTGGTGGTGGAGAGTTAGTTGGTGTAATTAGTAAATGACCCAAATGTGGAGAGGTTGGTGTAGGAGAATGTGGTAAAAGAGGAGGGGGAGGAAGATTATTACCCACATTCCTTTTCTTGAAAGGAATGAAGAAAGCTTCCTCTAACTCCGGTTTGCGTTTTTGAGGTGACTTAGTAAGAACATGTCCTGTATTAGGATTTATGTAGAGTTCCTTCTATTTTGGGTCCGATTTGGGTGCTGGGGCATCGAAATTAGGATCCTGACGCTTCGGAGGCACAGATTAAAATTTCGCCGCCGAGGATTTCGGTGCCGGGGTGGAATCACTTTTCGGTGCCAAAGGTTTCGATGCTGAAGGAGGCTTTGACTTCGGCGTCAAGGATTTAGGCTCCAAAGTGGTTTTGGGCTTGGAGCCTGGAGGTTTCGGCTCGGTGCCAGTCTTTGGCCGACTCGATCCCGAGCCGGAAGGCTTAGAGACGTGTTTCGGTGCCGAGCCGGAGGGCGGGCGTCGGAAACATCTGGTCGGTGCCGACCGTGGCCCAAAGTCGGGGGTGGGAACGAAGCCTTTTGTTTCGGCTGAATTGGATTTTGGGGTAAGGGGCGTTCGGTACTCTCAGTACGTTGACCTTGTGGCAACTATTCTTCAGACTCGGAGTCCGATTCTGGGACGGAAGCAATTTCCTCTTGTTCTTCCTCGGCCCCTTGTGCGTCGAATTCTTGCTCTGATTCTTCACCGAAGATGTCCGGCGTGTATTCGACGTTTTGACTATGCATCTCGCGACATCGAGCCAGACGATGACGTAGCGTTTTCTTCAATCGGAAAGAACGGCCCACGTCGCAGTCTTCTTCGTTGTGATCCGGAGACAAGCACAAGTTGCACACTCCGTGTGAGTCGGTGCGCGGATACTTCGCGTGGCACCGAGGACAGAATTTGAATGGAGTCCGTTCCATCAACTGCGAGGTGGACCGATGCAGTTAGGCCGGACGTGTAGGAAAGTGGGTTTCTGTTGCAGTAACCCCCCCACTTTTTGCCTGATAACTGATGCACTTTTCCTTGGTGTGCCCTGGATCCCTGCCAATCAGGTACCCAGGGCCTGTGTTCCTTCCCTAAAAACTGTACTCAGCCTAAACCCAATTGGCATCTCTGGCCACAGGTAAGCCCCTGGTAAATGGTACCCTAGGTACCCAGGGCACTGTGACCAGAGAAGACCCCTAAGGGCTGCAGCACTTATTGTGCCACCCTTAGAGGCCCTGTACCCTGACACACACACACTGCCCTTGCAGGCTGAGTGTCTTGGTGCAGAACAAAACAGAGAGTCGACATGGCACACATCCCTGTGTGCCATGCCCACAAACACACTGCCCTGGCATACCTCAGTCACCCCTCTAGCTGGGTGCCCTATGCCAGTGGTGAGGGCACAGGTGCATGAGCCCTGTGCCCCTACAGTACCCAGGCCCATTCCTGGGCACTGTAAGTGCAGGGCTGCCATTCCGAGTATATGGTGCTGGGAGGTCGTCAGCACGTACTCCACAGCACCATGATGGCTGCACTGAAGACTGAGAAGTTTGGTATCAAACTCCTCAGCACAGTAAACCCACACTGATGCCAGTGTGGGATTTACTGTAAAATGCACGTCAGAGGGCAACTTAGAGTTACCCCCTGAACCTAACCTACAATCCACGTCTTGTCTGAGGGGCTGCCTAGGCTGCCACACAGCAGACATGTTGCTGGACCCCTGGGTAGAGAGCCATCCGCTCTCCCGGGCCTGCAACAATGCACGTCCTGGGTGAGGTGCTAGGCCCCCTCCCCCAGGATGGGCAGGGGAAGCTTCAAAGGCATTCCGCCTTTGTGAGCTTCCCAGACCACTTGCTGTACTCAGCAACTGGTCCCCACCGGTTCCTCCCCCATCCTGGTGGGAAGACTGGAGGGAAACACCAAGGGAGGAAAGGGGTGTGCCACCCTCTGCCAACCCCACCCCTCAGGTGGGGGAGGCGAGGTGAAGCACATCTCCGGGCTCTCGCCATCTTGAAGATGGGGAGCCCTGCCCAATCAGGACTAGGCTCCTGCCCCCTCCCACAGGAGAGTGGCAGGATAGGGGTGTACCCACCCCAGGGCAGGGACCCATTGGTCCCTGCCCTTTACCTACCTGTAACGCCCCTAAATCTAGTATTTAGGGGCACCCTGAACCTTCCTTCCTTAGATTCCCGCAACCTAAGAAGAAAAAGGACGAAAGAAGACGCCCAGCAGAGGAGACTGCAGAGAACAACTGACTTGGCCCCAGCCCTACCGGCCCGTCTGCAGTTTCCAGAGATCCTGCGCCAAAAATAGTCTTGTCCTGCAGCCAGCGACCTCCAGAACCCCAGGGAGGACTGACTGCCTTCAACAAAGACCGGATCTCCTGTGAACAGCAGCTCTGTTCAAAAGAAACACCAAACAAAGACTCCGAGCCTGCTGAGGAGAAAGAAACCCGACGCCTGGAACCACCACTGCACCCGTCGCCTACAGCCCGAGTTCAAGTGGCCCACCGGTCCCAGCGAGGTCCCCCAGCTCTCCAGAGTCCGAGTCCACCGTGGGTTGACCCCTCCAGGACTCCCCGACGTCGCCTGCAGCCTCTGCACGGAGAACCCCCCAACCGCGAGTGGCCCGGTAAGGTGAAATCCGACCTCAAAAGACACCCCTGCATCCAGACGCCCTGCGCCCTGGAGAAAGGAACCCGAGGTGCACCTACGTCCCCGAGCCCTCCAACTTACCTGCCCAGCTGTTGGTTCCTCCTGGAAGTCTTCCTGGACCGAGCCTGCAGCTGAAAACCAAAACCGAAAATTTCCATTGAAATCAACAGGGCACCCGACCTCAAAACAGCACTCTGCACCCGGCCGCCCTAGTGCCGCTGAGGGTGCCTCTTTGGTGCTAACTTGGTCCCCAACGTGCCCTGAGCTTAACCCTAGGAGCTTTGCTCCCACAACCCCGTGGCCTGCTTGCCAGCCGCCACCAACCGGAGTCCCCCTATCCTCCATAGGATAACATTGGGCCTCAACACTCTGCACCCGGCCGCCCTAGTGCCGCTGAGGGTGCAACAACAGTGCATCACTGACCCTGGGAGACCCCTGAGTCTAACCCCAGAACCCTAACTCAAAAGACCGATTACTTACCTCGAGACCGATAACTCATTTTTCCTCATAGGATAACATGGACACTTTTTCTTCCAAAAAGTTTCTAAGTGTCGACTTTTGAAAACAAGAATATTCTTTAAAAATCGTACAGACTACCAAAACGTAATTACTTACCTGTTTTAAGTAAATGTCCCAGGGCTGAACCTAGGAGTCCAGCACTGGATTACAAAAGTAACGTTAAAAGTAACTTACCGGCGAATTGAATTTTCTTACATAGGGATCCATTGACTGGTTTTCTGTGAAATTTCTTCTAAGTGTCCACTTTTGAAATACCAAAATATTGCTTAAAAATCACAACAGTAACGAATTCCGAATTACTCACCTACTATCAGGAGAGACCTCAGTACTGCATCTTTTAGTCCAGTACCGACCATGAAAAGTAATTTTTACCGTACTTACCAGTAACTGGAAATTCCTCTCATAGGATATCATTGCCTGCTTTTTGTTGAAAAAGTTTCTAAGTGTCGATTTCTGAATCATACAAATATTCTTTAAAAATCGTACAAACTACAAAAACGTAATTACTTACCTGTTTTAAGTAAATGTCCCAGTGCTGAACCTAGGAGTCCAGCACTGGATTACAAAAGTAACGTAAACATACTTTGCTTGCAAACTGTATTTCCTTCCCTAGGATAACATTGGTAATTTTACCCAGAAAAGTTTCTAAGTGTCAACTTTTGAAATACAGTAATATTCCTCAAAAATCACTACCATAACCAAAACGCTTTTTCTCACCTGTTTACAGGAAGTGTCCCGGGACTGAATCCAAGATCCAGTCCCGTGGTTAGAAAAAGTAATCCAAAAAGTAATCTATTGCATTTAACCAGAAATTTCCATTGAGCTCAATGTATAATTGTGTTTAAAATTGTGTTGCATATTGCAACAACTGTAACTATTGCATTCAAAAGTCTATTGCCAATTGAACAGTAGTTAACTAAAGCATCTCATTCTGAGAAAGTATATTTTGACACCCATTGTTGGTTCTAAAATAAAACAACTATATTTTTATATACAAACCATTGGCCTAGAGTTCAGTTCTTGAGTGTGTGGCTTCATTTGCTGACTGAGTGTGTACAACAAATGCTTTACACTGTCCTCTGATACTGCCTTACTGCTCGACCAAGCTACCACTTTAGAGAGTAAGGTTATATCTAACTTTAGCCTCTGCCAAACCTCTGGGGACTGTGGACTCTGTGCACACTGAACCTTACTTTGGTGCAGTATATACAGAGCCACTTTCTTACATTGGTGGATCAGCGGTGGGATACAAACTTGCATTGTTGGACTACTTGGTTACCATCTGATCACACGACAGAACTCTTAAATTGCCTTTAGAATTCTGATTTTTTCAAATTGGCATTTTTTACCAAATTACTAAAAGTCTTGTTAGGGCCTTGCTTAAGTCCCTTTAAAATTGTAGAAAATAAAAAGTCACTATAGTCAAGGGTAGAGGGGTTAGAACTTTTTGTTAGAATGTCTCAAGAAAACAACCCAGCTATTAGTGAAAATAATAATGACATACAGGACATGGTTGAGGAGCTCGACCTCACCCCTTATCTTCATTTGTCTTTCAAAGAGATAAGGTCCTTATGTAAACTTAAAAATATACCAATGGGCCAGCATCCAACCAAACAAGGGCTCCAGGAGCTCCTGGCTGAGTATGCTAAGGCCCACCCCCTCTGAGCATGGTGATGACCACGCAGAGGAGGAAAGGAGTGAGGAGGATGGGGATGGTAACCCACCTCCACCACTTCCTAGGGAAGACAGGGTCACTGCACCCTTATTTCCAAGAGTAAACCTCTGGGGACCTAGGGGCCACCTAGGTGGTTCAGGTCCCAGAGAGGACACTGAGGATAGCCTTAGTGAGGAGGACCACCTTTTAGCAAGGTTGGCCAAAAGACTGGACCTAGAGACCAGACTCCTGGCTCTAGAGAAGGAAAGACAGGAGATGGGTTTAGCACCCATCAATGGTGGCAGCAATACTAAAACTAAGGATAGGGAGGAAACTTCTGATCCTAAAATCCCCAAAGGGATTGTCCCTAAATTTGAGGAAGGTGATGACATCACCAAATGGTTCACAGCCTTTGAGAGGGCTTGTGAAATAAGAAAAGTAAAGAAACCTCTCTGGGGGGCACTCCTGTGGGAACTGTTCTCTGGTAACTGCAGAGACAGGCTTCTGACCCTCTCTGGGCCAGATGCAGGGTCCTATGACCTCATGAAGAATACTCTGATTGAGGGATTTGGGCTCACTACTGAGGAGTATAGAATTAGATTCAGGGGGCTCACAAAACCCAGACCCAGTCCTGGATTGACTTCGTAGACTACTCAGTAAAGACACTGGATGGTTGGTTAGCTGGACATAATGTGCAGGATTTTCCTGGACTTTACAATTTGTTTATGAAGGAACACATACTAAGTAATTGCACAAACGAAAAGTTGCATCAGCATTTGGTAGACCTAGGTCTAATTTCTCCCCAAGAATTGGGAAAGAAGGCAGACCACTGGGTCAGAACAAGGGTAACTAGGACATCCACTGGGGGTGACCAAAAGAAAGGGGTCACAAAGCCTCCCCAGAAGAAAGATAGTGAACCCCTTAAGGATAAAAGTAAGGAGTCCCAGGCAGCCCCCAAAAACCTGTCCAGGAGGGTGGGCCCAAAGACACCTCACAAACTAAACCAGGGTACCAAGGTAAGAATTGGGATCCCAACAGAATATGGTGTCACAACTGTCAGAAGTCAGGACACCACACCAAGGACCCTAGCTGTCCTAAAAACAAGATCCCTAGTACAGCCCCAGGGGTGACTAGTGTAGCCCCAGGAGTTGCCAGTGTAGCTCTGGAGGAAGGGTCCTCAGATGAGGAAGTCCTCCTAGCTTTCAACTGGAAAATGGGCCCAAGAGGTAAGCTGGAGATCCCAGAGGGGAGTAGACACTTCCACCGCCTACTGGTGAATGGAATCCCAGCCACTGCCCTGAGAGATACCTGTGCCAGTCACACTGTGGTGCATGACAGGTTGGTACTCCCACACCAGTATGTCCCAGGGGAATCAAGGAGAGTAAGGGCTGTCCCAGGGGGAGTCACTGTTAGGCCTGTGGCTGTAGTGCCCCTAGTCATAGCTGGGTCCCTTAGATGGAGAAAGGTGGTAGTCAGTAAAGACCTCCCCCTTGATTGTCTCCTGGGGAATGACCACTTAGAGGTGGACCTGAGCCAAAGAGAGGCACTGGCCCAATGCCAGGCCTCACCCAAGAAACCTGGGGGGCTCAACCTGCAGTCAGTGCAGCTGAGCCCCAAAAGAGTAAAAAGGAACAGGGTAGGAAAGGTGGGCAACTGTTAGCCACAGTCCCAGAGGGCCAGGGAGATTCTATCCCAGTGAGGGAAAACTCCAGAAGTGGCCCTGGTAAAGCCCCCTAGCCAACAAGAAGACCTGACTAGTCAGGCAACTGTCCAGCCTGAGTTGGTGGCTCCTCAGCTGGCAGAACAAAGGGTGGAGGAAGGGTGCTCACTACAAAGTTTAGTGACCCCCCACCCTAAAGCAACAGGCAGACAGCCAGGACCCAAAGAGACCTGTAAGATAGCCCCTTCACTTGCCAGACAGGAGCTAAAGGTGTGGTTCTGGGCACTGACAGCTGTCAGCAGCCTCTGCTGGGTGTTAGCCTTCATGGCAGCCCTATCCTTGGCATGGTGGCCTAACCCCCTGCCAAATAACAAGCTAGGCCCCTGACCCTATTGGTCATGGTGGGGTTGCTCAAACTGTGGGTGACCTCTGTGGGTAAGCTGGGCTTTGCCCTGGCTAAGTTAGACTTTGCAGAGGTGGGCACCTCTGAACCCAAACTTAAAAGATGGGGTGAAGACACTAAAGAGCAAGGAGAGGAGCTTTGGGAATTAGGTCCTGAAACTGATGAGGTAGGCCAGCTCCCCAAAGGGACTGACCTGGACAGAAGGATATAAGGCGGAGTAGGCCCTGCAACTTTCAAACCACTTCCCCAACTCTTCCTCGCCTGAAAGACTAGACAGGCTCTCCCAGCGTTGGCTGAGTCTCCTGGCCTTTGGGCTGGGGGGGCTTGTGTAGGAAAGTGGGTTTCTGTTGCAGTAACCCCCACTTTTTGCCTGATAACTGATGCACTTTTCCTTGGTGTGCCCTGGATCCCTGCCAATCAGGTACCCAGGGCCTGTGTTCCTTCCCTAAAAACTGTACTCAGCCTAAACCCAATTGGCATCTCTGGCCACAGGTAAGCCCCTGGTAAATGGTACCCTAGGTACCCAGGGCACTGTGACCAGAGAAGACCCCTAAGGGCTGCAGCACTTATTGTGCCACCCTTAGAGGCCCTGTACCCTGACACACACACACTGCCCTTGCAGGCTGAGTGTCTTGGTGCAGAACAAAACAGAGAGTCGACATGGCACACATCCCTGTGTGCCATGCCCATAAACACACTGCCCTGGCATACCTCAGTCACCCCTCTAGCTGGGTGCCCTATGCCAGTGGTGAGGGCACAGGTGCATGAGCCCTGTGCCCCTACAGTACCCAGGCCCATTCCTGGGCACTGTAAGTGCAGGGCTGCCATTCCGAGTATATGGTGCTGGGAGGTCGTCAGCACGTACTCCACAGCACCATGATGGCTGCACTGAAGACTGAGAAGTTTGGTATCAAACTCCTCAGCACAGTAAACCCACACTGATGCCAGTGTGGGATTTACTGTAAAATGCACGTCAGAGGGCAACTTAGAGTTACCCCCTGAACCTAACCTACAATCCACGTCTTGTCTGAGGGGCTGCCTAGGCTGCCACACAGCAGACATGTTGCTGGACCCCTGGGTAGAGAGCCATCCGCTCTCCCGGGCCTGCAACAATGCACGTCCTGGGTGAGGTGCTAGGCCCCTCCCCCAGGATGGGCAGGGGGAAGCTTCAAAGGCATTCCGCCTTTGTGAGCTTCCCAGACCACTTGCTGTACTCAGCAACTGGTCCCCACCGGTTCCTCCCCCATCCTGGTGGGAAGACTGGAGGGAAACACCAAGGGAGGAAAGGGGTGTGCCACCCTCTGCCAACCCCACCCCTCAGGTGGGGGAGGCGAGGTGAAGCACATCTCCGGGCTCTCGCCATCTTGAAGATGGGGAGCCCTGCCCAATCAGGACTAGGCTCCTGCCCCCTCCCACAGGAGAGTGGCAGGATAGGGGTGTACCCACCCCAGGGCAGGGACCCATTGGTCCCTGCCCTTTACCTACCTGTAACGCCCTAAATCTAGTATTTAGGGGCACCCTGAACCTTCCTTCCTTAGATTCCCGCAACCTAAGAAGAAAAAGGACGAAAGAAGACGCCCAGCAGAGGAGACTGCAGAGAACAACTGACTTGGCCCCAGCCCTACCGGCCCGTCTGCAGTTTCCAGAGATCCTGCGCCAAAAATAGTCTTGTCCTGCAGCCAGCGACCTCCAGAACCCCAGGGAGGACTGACTGCCTTCAACAAAGACCGGATCTCCTGTGAACAGCAGCTCTGTTCAAAAGAAACACCAAACAAAGACTCCGAGCCTGCTGAGGAGAAAGAAACCCGACGCCTGGAACCACCACTGCACCCGTCGCCTACAGCCCGAGTTCAAGTGGCCCACCGGTCCCAGCGAGGTCCCCCAGCTCTCCAGAGTCCGAGTCCACCGTGGGTTGACCCCTCCAGGACTCCCCGACGTCGCCTGCAGCCTCTGCACGGAGAACCCCCAACCGCGAGTGGCCCGGTAAGGTGAAATCCGACCTCAAAAGACACCCCTGCATCCAGACGCCCTGCGCCCTGGAGAAAGGAACCCGAGGTGCACCTACGTCCCCGAGCCCTCCAACTTACCTGCCCAGCTGTTGGTTCCTCCTGGAAGTCTTCCTGGACCGAGCCTGCAGCTGAAAACCAAAACCGAAAATTTCCATTGAAATCAACAGGGCACCCGACCTCAAAACAGCACTCTGCACCCGGCCGCCCTAGTGCCGCTGAGGGTGCCTCTTTGGTGCTAACTTGGTCCCCAACGTGCCCTGAGCTTAACCCTAGGAGCTTTGCTCCCACAACCCCGTGGCCTGCTTGCCAGCCGCCACCAAACGGAGTCCCCCTATCCTCCATAGGATAACATTGGGCCTCAACACTCTGCACCCGGCCGCCCTAGTGCCGCTGAGGGTGCAACAACAGTGCATCACTGACCCTGGGAGACCCCTGAGTCTAACCCCAGAACCCTAACTCAAAAGACCGATTACTTACCTCGAGACCGATAACTCATTTTTCCTCATAGGATAACATGGACACTTTTTCTTCCAAAAAGTTTCTAAGTGTCGACTTTTGAAAACAAGAATATTCTTTAAAAATCGTACAGACTACCAAAACGTAATTACTTACCTGTTTTAAGTAAATGTCCCAGGGCTGAACCTAGGAGTCCAGCACTGGATTACAAAAGTAACGTTAAAAGTAACTTACCGGCGAATTGAATTTTCTTACATAGGGATCCATTGACTGGTTTTCTGTGAAATTTCTTCTAAGTGTCCACTTTTGAAATACCAAAATATTGCTTAAAAATCACAACAGTAACGAATTCCGAATTACTCACCTACTATCAGGAGAGACCTCAGTACTGCATCTTTTAGTCCAGTACCGACCATGAAAAGTAATTTTTACCGTACTTACCAGTAACTGGAAATTCCTCTCATAGGATATCATTGCCTGCTTTTTGTTGAAAAAGTTTCTAAGTGTCGATTTCTGAATCATACAAATATTCTTTAAAAATCGTACAAACTACAAAAACGTAATTACTTACCTGTTTTAAGTAAATGTCCCAGTGCTGAACCTAGGAGTCCAGCACTGGATTACAAAAGTAACGTAAACATACTTTGCTTGCAAACTGTATTTCCTTCCCTAGGATAACATTGGTAATTTTACCCAGAAAAGTTTCTAAGTGTCAACTTTTGAAATACAGTAATATTCCTCAAAAATCACTACCATAACCAAAACGCTTTTTCTCACCTGTTTACAGGAAGTGTCCCGGGACTGAATCCAAGATCCAGTCCCGTGGTTAGAAAAGTAATCCAAAAAGTAATCTATTGCATTTAACCAGAAATTTCCATTGAGCTCAATGTATAATTGTGTTTAAAATTGTGTTGCATATTGCAACAACTGTAACTATTGCATTCAAAAGTCTATTGCCAATTGAACAGTAGTTAACTAAAGCATCTCATTCTGAGAAAGTATATTTTGACACCCATTGTTGGTTCTAAAATAAAACAACTATATTTTTATATACAAACCATTGGCCTAGAGTTCAGTTCTTGAGTGTGTGGCTTCATTTGCTGACTGAGTGTGTACAACAAATGCTTTACACTGTCCTCTGATACTGCCTTACTGCTCGACCAAGCTACCACTTTAGAGAGTAAGGTTATATCTAACTTTAGCCTCTGCCAAACCTCTGGGGACTGTGGACTCTGTGCACACTGAACCTTACTTTGGTGCAGTATATACAGAGCCACTTTCTTACAGGACGGCCTTCCCGAAGAACTTCGATCGAAATAGAGGTTTTTCCTCGACGGATACGATACGCGGAGAAGTGGGATACGCGTTCAAAACAATACCGACGTGGGTAGAGTGGATTGCGCACCGAGGGGAACCCGAAGAAAAAGTCTCGAAGCAGAGCACAGCAATACACGTCCGAACCCGATGGCAGAAAAAACAATCTAACAATGGAGTTGATGCCCATGCGCACTATCACCGAAAGCAGGAGTCACCTACCTCTTGACTGGAAAGACTTCTTCGAAGAAAAACAACTTGCAAACATCTGGACCCAACACTAGACGGCAGGAATATGCAAAGCATGTGAACTACAGCTCACATGCCTCGAACAAGTAGTTCTATTGCAAAGTATAAAAAGTCATACTTACCTTGTATTTAGAAATCCTAAGGTGTGGTATCTAGGCATACCACCCCCAGTACTAAAAGTAATACAAAAGTATTCCAAAAGTAATTACTGTGTGATTTAAACCGATTTCAAAGCATTACAAACCTGTAACGATTGTCATTCCAAGTGCAACTGCATTTCCTCTAACAGTCTTGCATATGAAAGTATATTTCACTTACCTATACGAAGTCCAGCTTGGTTCTAATATAAAACATAAGTATTCTTTCTTATACTTACCTAATTGGTCTGGATTCTGTCTCGGACTGTGTGAATACAATCAATGCTTAACACACCCTCTGGATAAGCCTAACTGCTCGTCCACACTACCACAAAGAGAGCTGATAGTACTTACCTAATTTAGCCTCTGTTATACTTCTGGTGACTCCCTGGACTCTGTGCACACTATAACTCATTTAGGTATAGTATCTTCAGAGCCAGCTTCCTACAGTGCTGTACTTCCGATTGGTAAGTGTACAAAGATTAGACCGGTCTGACTATGTGCTTCGAGTTGCAAAAAGTCATTTTCCTCAATATTTATAGTCTTCATCATTCTGTTGGCAATTTATGAGCCACTCTGATGGACTGTATGCCATTTCTAAAGAGCGCATCATCATCAGTCTTCTTCATCTTTACTGAGAGAAGTATGTTCTTGCAGTATAGAAATTGACTCCTTCTCTAAACTCGTGTGAGAAAGTGCCCTCTTTTTGCATGGTCACCCCCACGTTTTGCAAAACTGTTGGATGTACTTTGAGTGTGCCCTGGGTTCCTGCCAACCAGGTACCCAGGGCCTATGTTCTTTCCATAAACTGCATTAAAACAAAACCCAATTGGCACTCTTTGGCCACATGTCAGTCCCTTGTAGATAGTACCAAGGGCACTGTGGCCAGGGAAGGCCTCAAAGGGCTGCAGCACTCATTGTGCCACCCTTAGAGTCCCTGTACGTACACACACGTACACACACACACACACACACACACACGCACACGCACGCACACGCACGCGCACGCACACGCACGCGCACGCACACGCACACACACGCACACACACGCGCACACACACACACCCACCCCCCCCCCCCTCAGGTAGGTGAGGTGAAGCACAACTCTGTCCCAGTCTTGTAGAAGAAGGGGGGGGGGGCCCAGCCAATCAGAGGCATATGCCCACTCTCCCACTGGAGGGTGGCATAATAGGGGTGTACTCACCCCAAGGAAGGGACCCATTGGTCCCGACCTTTACCTACCTGTAACCCCCCTAAACCTAGTATTTAGGGGCAACCCCAAAACTTCCCTCCTCAGACAAGAACCGACCAGAAGAAGAAGGACCGAAGAAGCCGTGCTGAACTAAGAAGAGGAGGACGCCCACTGACTTGGCCCCAGCCGTACCGGCCTGTCCGCACCTCGAACCTGCTCCAGCGAAATCCCGGTGTGTCCTGCAGCCGCAGCCCTCAAGAACCCGAAGGACCTGCCCTGCCTTCCAAATCCAAGAATTTGTCTCCCGTGAGCACCGGATTTGTTCAAGAGAGACTGGCCAAATCCGCGAGTCTGCACCCGACGCCCACGGCCCGAGTTAGAGTGGCCCAACACCACGAGGTCTCCCCGGCGATCCTGACCTGAGATCTGGAGATCTCTGACCTGCCTCGACTCTCCAGTCAACGCGTGGAGCCCCTTTCTGGAAGATCCCCCTGACCGCGACCGGAGCTCGACGGTGTCCCAGCATCCCCAGGCATCCCAACTTACCTCTCCGACCGGTGGTCACCTCTAGAACATCTTCGTCTCCGAGCCTGCAGTCTTTGTTGCAACCGGAGAATCCCCATTGAAAACAGGGCACTCAATGCCAAAACAGCACCCTGCACCCAGCCACCCTGCGGGTGAACTTCGGGTGCTAACTCGGATCCCCTTTGCCCTAAGCCTAACACCAGAAGCTTTGCTCCCACAACCTTGTGGCCTGCTCGTAAGCAGCCACCAACCGGACGCCCCTTATCCCCCATTGGATAACATTGGGCCACCCTAGTGCCGCTGAGGGTGCTTTGAGAGTGCATCCTTGAACCTGGGGGAACCCTGGTTCTAACCCCAGAAAACTAACTCCCAAACCCAAGTACTTACCTTTGAACCGACAACCTCATTTCCTCCCATAGGACTGCATTGACTGCTTTCTTGTGAAAATTGTTTTGTGTGGAGTTGGTTTTGTATGAGAACTTGAAAAACTGCAAATTACTAAAAACTGTTTTACTTACATTTCTCTAGGAAATGTCCAAGTGTGATATCTAGGCATATCACACTGAGTAGAAAAAGTAATCCATAAAGTAATCTGAAAAGTGATCAAAAGTAATCCAACAGTAATTTCCACTGTACTGAAAGCATTCACAGCCCTGTAACAAAGACATTTTCATTCAGCTTGCTTGTATTGTTCAACCTGCCTTGAAAAGTACCATTTTCACTTACCTGTGCCAGGATTGCTTGGTTCTAGAAAATAAATATAACTAAAAATATTTGT
This sequence comes from Calotriton arnoldi, assembly GCA_963921515.1. Classification (NCBI taxonomy): domain Eukaryota; kingdom Metazoa; phylum Chordata; class Amphibia; order Caudata; family Salamandridae; genus Calotriton; species Calotriton arnoldi. The sequence goes on along the minus strand of CAWUFW010003213.1, from coordinate 1,273,647 downwards.
ATTCAAATCAAATTGGTCTGAGTTCAGTCTTTGAGTGTGTGACATCATTTGCTGCCTGAGTGTGTACAACAAATGCTTAACACTGCCCTCTGATAAAGCCTTACTGCTCGACCACACTACCACAAATAGAGAGTAAGGTGCTATCTACTTTTACCTCTGCCTACCTTTGGGGTTCCACTGGACTCTTTGCACACTATGCCTCATTTTGGTATAGTATATACAGAGGCAGCTTCCTACATCTTGTTTACCTTTGACGACTGAGTTGTTAACGTCCTCGTTGGTTTTGTTGTCGTAGCCATTCACAAGATTGTCATGGATGATATTTTCATTGACGATGTACCTGCCGACAATTTCTCCATTGACGGTGCTGAGGAGGGCTTATTAAATTTCAAAAGCAACTTGGTAGATGGTGTCGTAAGTTCAGACCTTGACTTATCTGTGGAAACGTCCTTGTTTTATGCTTGTGAGCATTCAATAGAAGGGCTTCGCTCTCTTCAATACCTAGGATGGGTCTTTTTCTAAGCCTTTTTAGGAGGTTCCTGCGGCAGTTGGTCTTCTGACCTCTCTCTATTAGATCTTTTTTGCTATATTCTGAGGAATCCTCACCATCCTCCCCTGAAGCTAGGGTGTCCTAGTAATACCCTCCCTTCTCGGTCTTTTAAAGTTTTAGAAGAAACAGTATGACAGACCTTATAACCCTTTACCTTATTAACTTATGAGAGGGGTGGATAAAGTATATGTAGTCCTTATGTGAATCCTCTGAATACAGCCTCTTTTGTCCACAGGTTCCACAAGGTCTGAAAAGTCCTTTTTTGTCAACCTTTACCAGGTGGTATAATTTTGATAATGTAGTCAAATGTGTCAGAACAATCTCTAAAGTGGTGAATGTATTTAGGTTAACGGAGCAGAGCTCAGGAGCGACTCTCTTCCCATGACTTGTGGTAAAAATCTGAAGGATGGTTCCCTTTAAAGGAAAATGTCTACAGGGTGCTGCAGCCTGATTGGCTGGAGTTTGGTTCCTTTTGAATGAAGCTAATAGGCTACTAAAGTTGTGTAATCTAGCCCTTATAGGCTGTTTAATATTGAACTGCTTTCTAGTTATACCGTGGGACTCTCACTTCAATGATGGAGAATGATTCAAGCAGGTTAATCTATGAAAGATACAAGAAAAAAGTTTGGAAACGTTAAAAAAAAGACTTTTCTTCCAGAGCTTCAAGGGGATCTTTGGGAAAAGTAACAGACTAGGAGTTCAACGGTGTCTGACTGAATTTCAGCTTTGTGTTCAAGTCGAGGCTCTCAGCACCTCTGAAAAAAGAATCAAGTTTCTATCTGGGATTTAGAAACTTTTTTGAACCTTCTGACTTAGACTTTCACCGGAGCTAATCCACTTGAGGATACGACCAGAGCTCCATTACATTCGGCTTCAAATTTCGATCAGGGCCCAATCTACCACTTCCATAGACTATCACCGGAGCTTTGTGGCGCTATTTTCACTTAAATCTTTGAAAATTCATATCTCAATTTGCTCTTATTGGATTTTTGTTGTTTTGGTTATATTTTACTCACAAAATACTCCTCTATTTCAAAATTGGCTGTGGAATTATTTGTATTTTGTATGACCTATTCTCCTGTGTATGCACTGCTTAAATTGCTTACACATTGCCTTTGATTTAAGCCCGACTGCTTCATGTCACATTACCAGGAACTGACCGTATTTATTTTATTTAATATGTGTGAAATCTAGCAGATGGCGGTCTTATCCTTTCAGGTGGATACTTGACCTCTAGATAATAATCCACTTTCCTATACATACAAACAGAAAACAAATGGAAAAAAAAAATACATTCACTGTGTACGAAAATTTATATTTTTAACTACCACGGCCTTACCTGCGTAACCAGCGGCTGTAGGAGAGCTGCAGACCCTTTCCCAACACAGCGAACGGCAAAGCGAAGGCAACGGCAGCAGCGTTCCACAATCCGGTTATCAGCCCGATGCTTGTTCAGTGTCTCTGACATTACTGGCCAGATCTGCATGAAGATCAGAAAGTTCGAAAAGTCGCAGACCGCGAAGTTACAATGCAGAAGAGGTGAAAGTCTCTCTAGACCAGGAGATCTAATGATTCTCACTCCTAAAGTCCCAACAGTAGTTCACAACATTACAACTTTCAACTGATAGAAATTAGTGATTAAGTGCTATGGTGAAGAACAACATATGCCTCGTATAGAGATTTCTCAAAGCGCATTTCTGGTAATAGTCTGGCAAACAAGTTACTTACCTTTAGTAACACTCTTTCTTGTCCATAGTATATCTAACCTTAAATTCCTCACCACTTGAACTACTGAAGGCTCCAGAGTGGATCTAGAATTTTTTTTCAGTAATTGCTTCCATGTGCCGGTAGATGGCACCATTTGTCGCTAGTGACTGTATGCAAGCATCACTCCTGCTCATTGTTGTCAGTTTACAGCAGAACATTCTGCTCCCTTAGATAAGGAACCCTAATAATACTAAGAAGCCTGCTGTAGGGAATGGGGAGGCAGGTGCATCAGTGAAGGATCTTCAATTAGATAGAATAACCACCAGAAAGAGTTGAAGGTGAGTTACCTTTACTTCTGCTAGAAACTTTTAACTGCACATTCCTTGTCTTTTGAATAGATAACATAGCAGTACGTCCCAGGAGAAGGGTTCCGAGGACTGGACTCCACACCAGGAAATGCTGCAGGACTGAGCGGGAATATTGGCCCTCTCTACGAACCTGAAAGTCAACCCAGTAAGATCCTACGCAGCCTTCTGGCAGATGTCCAGCACTGGAACACCCCTGACCAAGACAACAGAAATGACCATGGTGTTGGTAGAAAGAGCCCTAAGGAGGCTTCTTTTTCGCTAAGGCGTTGCAAGTTTTTATGTAGACACGGTCCAGCTACAGAAGGTCTGCTTCTGGACAGGCTTTCCCTTCTTAGCGCCAGAGACCACCCCTTACCCCCCAAAAAGGTAGCCGTCCACTCAGTGCTCCATAGTTCAAAAGAAGTGAAAGCTAACAGCCACCCTGTGGTGAAGTCTCTTTATTTCCTCAGAGGAATGTGGCAGAAAGGAAAAACAAGCATTGGCATAGCCAATAGGTCTCGCCTTTGGGACCTTATAAGTGTTTAGCCATGCAACAGTTGATGTTGTTGCACCAAGGATATTGTGCTGCATAACTAAATACTTATAAGGTCCCAAAAGCAAGACCTATTGGCTATGACAATGCTTGTTTGTAATAGGGGTGCAACAGCTTTTCTATCGGGGAGACTACATCCTGCTTATGAGCTCAAAGGCTCTTGGAGACCATGGGGATTATTTTTGCGCAATATAAATGGTTTGATCTATTAAACTGTATACCTGCTGGTTTACTAAAATCACTGTGACCAGCTGGCTGCCTATTCCGCTGCTAGCAAGTGTGTTCAAATAAAATAATGAAAACCTAGTCAGAAAAAAAGGACTTTTGGGCGGTAATTTCAACATGGTGTTGGCTTTTACATGTATATCTGTTCCACATCATAGTCCATTTGTGTTCTGGTTACATGCCGATTCAATAAGTTCTAATAAATATACAAAGGTTCCATTAGACAAAATCATTTTACTTGCACCACATCCAGGTTTGGATGTAG